>OX424540.1:5466640-6075640 GCA_949152445.1 Cerastis rubricosa | reverse complement strand
TCCACAACCCAGTAACTGGGTAATACGATACCCCTTGGTAAGACTGGATGTCGGACTTTTAGCTTCTGACTACTCGTAACGTCTGTCAAAGATCTACAAACGACAGCCGGGACCAACGGCTTAACGTGCTTTCCGAGGCACGGAGGAAACTCGATATGTAATTATGGTCACCCATCCACAGACCAACCTCGGCAAGCACGGCTTAACCTTAAAGATCGACCTGGGCGGCTGTTATTATTTAGCCACGAGCTCCTCCTGGACGATGGATGGAAACTGTTTCATATAAAATAAAACACCATACAGTGGATTTTTCAAAAACAGACGTTTATAAAAACCACCGTCACGTTTCTAAGATCGAAGTAGGTATCTTCAATTCAACTTTAATTTTATTAGCCACGCATAAAACCTATACTATTCCATAGTTGGTGGCATCACTACAAAATAGTTTCCAAAATAAAAAAAGTAAAATCTTCCAAAGCGTCACGTTTCCGAGATAGGAGCAATCAAAGTTAGAATCTATTCTAGATCATATCTCTCTCATCTCTCTCTTAGTTTTTGTTTGGATTGTGTCTTATACAAAACTAGTTGGTATTGATACCAGCTGTCATGCCAGCTGGTTTCATACGTAGCTAATAAAATAAAAGTTGTACTGAAGATGCCATTGGTTAATGGATTTTAACTTTGATAGCTGAAATGTTGGAAACGTGACGCTTTAAAGGATTGTGTGTCATACATAACTAGTTTGTATTGATACTAGCTATCTATTAATATAGGTCATAGGCGTGGATGCGTTATTGAAAAAAAAATTAAGGTCAAAAAAAAGGTCATTTAATTCAAACCCCTTTCGATATCATTGAAATCTACGACTGTAGCAGATAACATAACCAGAAATAAACATTTGTCTGCTTTGAATACGTATCATCATTCATCATCATTTCAGCATCCCCCTAGTGTCGCCACATTGACATTTTGAGGGGGTTTTGCCATAATCACCACGCTTGGCAGCCGGGTTGGCGATCGCAGTACGGTTGTTACAAAAGTACAGAGAACGCTGCTGCCCATTCTCTGCCAAGTCCCTTAGTCGCCTCTTACGACACCCACGGGAAGATATGGGATGGTGCTATTCTTTACATCCGACACTATGCAGAGCACGAATACGTATATTATTTTGTATTTGTAAACGATGTGAACAAGATTACCGACAAAACATAATTTTCCGACGGAAGCAGTTTGCGTACGGGTAAAACTGAAGGAAATGTTTTTTTGACTGAGCACAACATGCGAGCTTAGTGCTCGTCCAACAATAATCTAAATTTTCGTTTCTTAGTTTCTCGGCACCGCCCGATGCATTCGCAAAATCGCGAGCTAAGCCCTGCTAATTGATCTATTATTTGTTTTTAACATAGGTCCTAAACCTTTAAGATCAACCCGTGCGGCTGAATAGTGTAGCGAAATTAAATTAGAGGTACCTGTTTGTGTCCTGCGCACTGCTTCTAGAATCTTGACTTATTTTTTTAACTGCGCGTTTTGTCTTCCATATCTTGTAGACAGTCAATGAGAACAATATGATATTAACGGAGATTATTAACCCGGTTGGTATATCGTAGTAAAACTGACTTTTCACTAAAAAAAGAAGAAAATATTAAAAAGCTGTAAAAATTTATAGATATAGACTAGGTGTGCCCCACGATTTCACCCACTGTTTTATTTTTTGGCTACATTTCTTAAGGCCGAAGCTTGATGTTAAATTGCATATAAACTTCCTTAAAAATTAGGCTATCAAATGCGACTGGTAATTCCAAAGATAAAAAAAAAAAACAGATCAAAAAACAGATTCTTCAGATTTATCACATTGAAATAGATACATACTATCAATGAAGCAGTCATCGAAGTGTGGTTTGTAAATTGGCAAACTGGAAAGGTCTATGTAGTCCAATGTTGTGAACATAGCAGTCATCAGAAGTGGGATCCCCCAGGCATAAAGACAGTACCACATGAACTTCAGTCGCTCGCTTCGTCGGTTCAAGTCACACCTCTTGCGATGACCTCTGTTAGAGAGAGAAGAAAACTGTGAGATCACGATCCCACGCCGTGGATCAGTACGAAATTTTTTGTTTTTGTACCGTTTTGGAATTACGCAGAAGTGTTATAAGAAAAGGACAAAAGTTGTGCAGTTCACTGCAATTACTGGGGTTTACCGATATAGTGATTCGTTATTATAATTATGCCGGTGGCAAAAAGTCAATGAAGCAAGTAAAATTCACCCGTTTTTATAACCATGACAATAGTGGGACGTGATTCCAAAATAGGCCCTAAAATATTCCACGGATTATTATGCCAACGGAATTATACAGGGCTAATACAATTTTCTAGTTAAACTTGACAGTCGAAATAAACAAACAAAAAAGGTTTTTTTAAGTTATAATTTCTACTATTATTATAATATTTTATTTTGATTATAGTTAAATTACCTTAATAACCACCAAACATCAAATGACATGACGTTCATCCAAAAGACACTTGAAACTGCCGTAAAATACGTCATTGGAGCTAAAATAATGATAAAATTAGAATTAGTTGTAGTTAATAGAACTAAACTCGCAAGCAACGAAATAGAACCATATTGTGTGATTTTGTCAAGAAATACGTACTCAGTTCATTGTAAGCCGTAAATCCATGAACTAAAATATTATTATATGTGCAGTTCCTACAAATAAACAACTCTAAACAGTGATTAATAAGAAATCTTATAATTATCTGTTCTTAAATAATCTGCAAGCCTGCAGATGATTTAAGAACCTGAACGCAGATTTGCTCGGCTTCTCAAACTCAAAATTACCTATTTACGTACATGAGAATTTGACACTGAAAAATAAACAGTTGTTTCGTGAATGTAGAAATGCAGCCGCCAAGCATAACTTCAAGTTCGTGTGGGTCAAGAACGGAACCATTCTTGCTAGAAAAAAGGAGGGAGCGCGAGCATTCGCCATCAAATCTATCCAAGACGTGTGAAAAATTAAACCCGGTTTGCCCACAGCTAAGTCTTAAGTTTTTAATCATTGTCACTGTCAACATACAGAATCTCAAACCAAGCCAACTGATTCTCTTATATTTGTTTTGCCAAAACCAGATAATTTATTATTTCAATATTGTTATATATCTATCTCTTTGATTGCTTTGCTTATTTTTCTCACTTAGTGCTTATCAAACTGCATCTAGCCTTTAAGTTATTATTGGTTTATGTCTGTATGCTCAGGCTTTTGTTTCATGTTCCACTATATTGCTCAAATTGCATTGTTGTTGTATTGCACAATTCACTCGAGGTCATGGAAGCTTATATTGTCATATTTATTAGTAGTATTCTCTTCAGTAAAGAATGATCAATCTCTTACTGTTTATTATCAGAACTGTAGGAGCATCCGCACCAAACTGCATATGTTATATATGAATATTTTGGCTAATTGCTACGACGTGCTAACGGAAACCTGGCTTACGCTGGAGGTATCTGACAACGAATTCATTGATGATCGCTATACTGTACATAGGTGCGACCGCGATCGTGAAGCCACTGGTAAGAAGGAAGGAGGTGGAACCCTGGTGGCGATTCTCAAATCATTGCGTGCGGTTAGAATCAACCCCATCGCGACTCTGCATGCCAACATTGAACATGTTATTATTCAAATACCTAGCATAAATAGGGGTAAGTTGCACATCATTAGTGCAGTTTATATACCACCAAAAACTCCGGAATCTGTCTATGACGCTTACTTTCAAATGATGGATGCCTACCTTGACGATACTGACGTTGAACGCTTCTATGTTATCGGTGATTTCAATTTACCTACTCTTGAATGGGATACCAACATCGGTAACCACTCCACCTTTGGTCATGTCTGCGGAGATTACGCCCCTGTTGGTGGAGTTGTGAGTAATTTTCTGTCTATACATAGCGCTACCCAGTACAACACACATAAAAACATGCGTAATAAAATACTCGATCTCTTTATCAGTAACGGTGACTGCACGGTGTGCGAAACTAATGACCTTTTACTACCACTTGACCAATATCATCCCCCATTTTATGTGCTAATTCCTTTCAAGACACGAAACAGTAATATGAGACGTAATACAATTAAAAGATTTAACTATTTTAAAGCCAATTATGACGACATTAACCAGGATTTATCAGAAATAAATTGGGAGTCTCTCCTAAGCGACTGTTCTGTAGATGAATCACTGGAGGTTTTCTACAATATAATTTTAATGTTATCAAAACACGTATTCCTTTAACAATGGTAAAGTCATCGAAGTTCCCAGTTTGATTCTCACCGGCTTTCATAAACATATTCAAGAACAAGTGTAAACCTTGGATAAAATGGAAACAATATAAAAATTTGTCAGACTATGAGCAGTTTTCGCTGTTTAGATCCCGATTTCACGTTGAGTGCAAAAATTGTTATAAGCGGTATATCAATACTGTTGAGGACAGTATTAAACATAATGTTAATTACTTTTGGAATTTTGTCTCTAACCGTAAGTCATCTAAAGGAATTCCCTCTGCTTTGCGTTTCAAAAATCAATCTTCAAACAACCCTAATGAAATCTGCGACCTCTTCTCTGTTTATTTTAAATCCGACTATGAACCTTCCACTTTGTCAAATGATTTTTGCGCAAACGCAGATTTTTCTGACGGCTGTACTGTTGTAGACAACATACAATTCTCAGTTCAGCAGGTATTGAGACACATCGAAACCTTAGATATCTCAAAAGGACCTGGCCCCGACGCACTTCCAGCAATATTTCTTAGAAATACTGCTAAGAATATATGCGTTCCTCTACAAATTATTTTTAATCGATCCCTGAATCTTTCCTGATGCTTGGAAGCAAGCTAACGTAACACCAGTGCACAAGTCAGGCCCTACAGATGACGTCGAAAACTACCGCCTGATATCCATACTGTCGACTTTGTCGAAACTATTTGAAAAGCTTGTGCATGGTGTACTTTATCCTTTGCTTCATAATGCCATTGTTCCACAACAACACGGATTTGTTAAAAGAAGCTCTACGGTAACAAATCTTGTAGCATACTCAGAATCCATTTTTAATGATATGGATGCTGGTATTCAAGTAGACTCAGTCTATACTGATTTCTAGAAAGCTTTCGATAAGGTCGACCACAAGCTGCTGTTGAGCAAAATTGCGTTTAATGGCATACGTGGGAATTTGTTGAGGTGGTTTTCGTCGTATGTTTTCAAAAGGACGCAGCGCGTAGTGATTAATGGTTATCAATCACATACTATAGTCGTAACATCAGGTGTTCCTCAAGGATCGATTTTAGGACCCCTTCTATTTATCTTGTTCATTAATGACATAGGCAAATGTTTTCATAATTCAAAATTTCTTTTATATGCAGATGACCTAAAAATATTTAAGCCAATCAAAAACATTAGCGATTGTCTTGCTTTGCAGACAGACTTAGATAGGCTGTCTGAATACTGTGTGTGCAATAAACTGAAACTTAGCGTGCCTAAATGCTGTTATTTGAGCATCACCAAAAATGAAAATATCCTCAGATACCAGTACTCTCTAAATGATGTCACTTTAAATAATTACCATGCTTCGCGATCTGGGTGTCATTTTTGATGAAAAGCTTCATCTTGATATACACATCAGTACAATTGTTAATAAGGCTTGGCGTATGTATGGATTTGTTACGCGATCAGCCACTGAATTCGTGCGCCCTCAGACCTACCTTTATTTATACAAAACCATCTCAATTAGAGTATGCAGTTGCGGTGTGGAATCCCCTATACATTAAATATTCTAACTGCCTAGAAATGGTACAAACGAAATTTTTAAGATCTATGACTTACAGGTGCTTTCACTCTTCTGCGTCTTATGTCGATTTACTAAGAAAATATATCTTCTAAGCCTTTCTGGCCGACGGAAATTTTTGGAGACCGTGCTAGTGCCTGTACGATCTCTGCAGAAAAACGTGCGACTGTACCGATATTTGCAACAGGATTTGTTATTCAGTTCCCAGAAGAATACACTTGCGTGCAGTGCGTAAGCAACCGTTGTTTGCAGTGAGAGCATGTCGAACAAATGCTGGTGTTCGAGCACCGCTGCGACGTCTTGTCGACAATTATAATAAACACTTCCTTGACATCGATTTATTCTGTGATACACGGGGTAGATTCCGAAGCTCGACTCATAAGGCAATCAAGGAATTAGACTATTCTCTTAGATCTCTTAGAGACTCTTAGATTATTGTACTGTATAATTGCACTTACTTATTATTTAAAAGTTTAAAATCATTGTTTTTTTTTTCATTTATATCCTTGTTACTTTTAACTTCTCTTTGAAGCGTTTTATTATTATTTTGCCTGTATGCTGTGAATAACGCTGTTGATTACATAATAATTAATTTTAAGTTTTCAGTTTCTATGCTTTTTATGTAATTGTTTGTTGTTCCAAATAAAATAAAATATCACCAAACCTTAGCGAGCAAAACTTGTTCTCTAAAAAGACCGTGTGTAACAAAACATAGTCGGATGTAAGCGACGCTAACGTTTGACAGTTCCACATGGACATATTAATACTCTTCACAGCACACCAACATAAAAAAGTCAATGTGGGAAGGAGAACTTAGGATGCAAGAGCCAGCGAAGCGAGCTCGTGGCATTGGGCACCCCGACTCCGTTACTTTAAACCCTGCAGACAGAAATAGGAGCCCCGCCTAGCGGGGCTATGTCGACTACGCTTTAGTTTGTCACAAAAACTGTTTGTAATCCAAATACTACTATTACCATATTTGTTGGTAATAGTTCTAAGGTTAAAAAAGAAGACATCACAGACTGTGTATCAGAGTTGTTAAAGTTAAATTCCAATAAAATCATTTTGTGTGCTTTTCCATATTTCGAAAACTTATGTAATAGAACAAATAATTATATACACATGCTTAATGACCATGTACATTTCTTAGTTAGTCATTATTGTGAAAAACTTTTGTATTTAGACATAAACAATTCAGTTGATAAACTTAGGTCGACGCGGAATACAGTGTATCTCCCTATCAGATTCAGACATCAAATAGCTAGGCTATTAAGTTTTATTATTCACTCTGACATAAGTAGTATGTCAATGTTTAGTGATAATATATAGCCTATAGCTTTCCTCAATAAATGGGCTATCTAACACTGAAAGAATTTTTCAAATCGGACCAGTAGTTTCGGAGCCTATTCTATGCAAATAAACCTTTATAATATACTTTATAATATTATTATAATTTAGATTTACCTCAGTTACTAAAATAACACTAATTAACACTGCCACTATTAGTAATTATACTAATATAGATTTTTACAATTATTGTTCTGAGGAGGAGTCATGTGTCAACGTGGAAACTTCTCAATTAGATTATAAGATTAGTGATAGGATCTCGCTGTCTGTTGATGGCACGGGTGTCTCGGGGCTCACTCCGGATACTAGTACTAATATTAATTTAAACTAGGAAGTGAGACAACAGAAGGTACGTTTAACATTACAGTTAAACCAAACAACAACAAGGTATCTTCTTGCACTCAATTAGTTACATATAAAAAGGGGCCTCAGAATACCTTGAAATTATTCCACCAAAATATTCAAGGTATTTCTTCCAAATTATTAGAAATTGAATTATTTTTAGAAAAGACTATGTTTGATATTATTTGCTTTACTGAACATTGGCTAAAGGATTACCAAATGCTTATTAATTATGAGAACTATACGGTGGGTAGCTGTTTTAACCGTAAATCTATGCTGCGTGGAGGTTCCCTAATATTAATTAAAAATTGTTTAAAATTTAAGCAACGTAATGACATAATAGGTCTCTCAGTTGAACATTGCGTCGAACTGTCCTGTGCTGAGCTAGATAAGCATGTAATTGTGTGTGTCTACAGACCCCCAAACTATCAAAACTTTTCTTTATTTGAATCAATAATGGAAGATGTCCTGGCAAAACTTACAGCCAGTAATAAATCTGCAATTATCTGTGGTGATTTCAATATAAATATTTTGGAAGAAAATTCGAATAGCAGTAGGTAATTAAATCTTTTTAACTCATTTGATTTAGCCAACATTTTTATAGAACCAACTAGAGTCACTCCATCTTCTGCTACTTGTATTGATAATGTTTTCTGCGATTGTGATTTCTTAGATAAAGCCATAGTAAGTTGTCTGCCTTCGGATCATAGCGGACAAACTGTAACTTTTAGTTGTATTACACCGGTGCAAAAAGTTCAGATTAAATTTCGACCTATAACAACTAGCAAATTAAATAGATATAATAATTCCCTACAGAACAAGTTAAGTGTTATGGGTCATCATATGGACGATATTAAGGTAAATCAGTTGTATGATCATTTCTTTTCAATAGTTCACACTGAATTCAATAAAACTTTTGAAAAGAAGATGAAAAGCATTTGCCCTAAATTTATTTTTAGTGATTGGGCAACTACAGGTATAAGAAAAAGTAGGGAAAGACTATTTGAGCTGTATGGCCTTAAGCCTTTCATAAACTCTGAAACTTTTAATAAGTATGTTGCTAATTATTCAAAAATTTTTAGAAATATATGCAAGGTTGCTAAAGCCTTGCACATTAGCAATAAGATCAAAAACGCAGAAAATAAGATAAAGACAGTTTGGAAAGTTATAAATAATGAGACTAATAGGAAAAAAATCGTTAACACTAGCTATACATTAGATACAAAATGTGGTCCTAAAAGCTCTGATCAGGAAGTAGCTCAAGAATTTGTAAATTTCTTTACCGATATTCCGCTTAAAACTACGGAGGCTCTAAATTCCTCACCGGAAGTCTCACTTGCTTTATTAAAGGCGAACGTGTCTGGCTGCCCCGCTGAATTTAAATTTAAACACATAAACCCTATGACAGTTATTAAAGCTTTCCGGCAAATAAAAATCAAACTGACCGAAGATCTATGGGGAATGTCTATCAAAGTTTGTACATCCATCGTTGAGACTATAGCACCATACTTAGCTTTAATTTTTAATTTGTGTGTGGACCAAGGAGTTTTCCCTGATTTAATGAAATACAGTAAAGTCATCCCTCTTTTCAAATCCGGAGACAGTAAAGATACTAATAATTATAGACCTGTATCCGTGTTGCCAGTTTTTAGCAAGGTGTTTGAAAAGGTAATGCTTAATCAAATGCTCAATCATTTTAACACCAACAAAATTTTGCACGAGCAACAGTATGGTTTCACCAAGGGACGTTGTACAACTGACGCCGGTGTAAACTTATTAAAGCACATATTTACAGCGTGGGAAGAGTCCCAAGACGCCATTGGAATATTTTGTGACCTCTCCAAAGCATTTGACTGCGTAAATCACGACACATTACTTTTGAAACTTGAGCATTACGGACTTGGTAAACTTGCACTTAGTTTGGTAAAATCATATTTGAGTGATAGACAACAGCAAGTTCAAATAAATGGTGTTAATTCACAGGGTTTAAAAGTAAAAATGGGGGTTCCGCAGGGGTCAATATTGGGTCCTTTCCTCTTTCTAGTATATATTAACGATCTACCCTCTTTATTGAAAAGCCAACCACAAAATATGGTGTTATTTGCTAACGACACTTCCTTAATTTTTAAGATAAATAGACGGGCCCAAAATCTAGATAACGTCAATAATGCACTACTTCAGGTACATAATTGGTTCACAGCAAACAATTTAGTATTAAATGAAAATAAGACTAAATGCATAAGATTTTCATTACCGAATGTTAAATGTAGTGATTGTGATATAATATTGAATAAAGAGAAACTAGAATTTGTCGATAAAACGGTTTTCTTGGGGGTTACGCTTGATTCAAGGCTTCAATGGGGTCCTCATTTAACATCTCTTGCGGGGCGGTTAAGTTCAGCAGCATATGCTGTTAGAAAAATCCGTCAATATACCGATGTTGATACCGCGAGATTGGTCTATTTTAGTTACTTTCATAGTATAATGTCTTGCGGCATTTTGTTATGGGGACGGGCTGCAGACATTGAGTCTATTTTTATTTTGCAAAAAAGAGCCATCAGGGCCATATATAATCTCCGTAGGCGCGATTCTCTAAGGGAACTGTTTAAGGACATTAACATCATGACGGTACATTGCCAATACATTTACGAAAACATAATGTACGTAAGAAAAAATCTGCATCTTTTTAGTAAAAGAGGTGACAGACACAATTACAATACTAGAAATAGAGACCAATTAGTTCAGCCAGGCTTCAGACTCGCTAAAGTAGACTCATCTTTCATGGGGTACTGTTTAAGATGCTATAATAAAATTCCACAGAGTATTCTTGAACTGAGTGAGACGAAATTTAAAACATGCATTAAACGCACACTTTGTAAGCAGGCTTATTACAAATTGGACGATTATATCGCTGATAATAATGCTTGGCTCCATGCCGGTCCTGCTCCACAAAGACAGGTTCGCATAAATTGATAGCATTAAATAGTTTTGTTGGAGCTGCTGAAGATTGTACAACTATCTTTGAATTGTATAAATTCAATTAATTTAGTATTATATAATCGCATAGCCCATATTGTGTGAGTCCTATGTACTAGATAGCTATTATTTACTGGAAACCTACGTCTTTTATTGACTTGAATGTGCCCTGGCGGTTGAGAGAATGTCATGCTCACTCAAATGTCACGCTGATGGCGGCGTGTGTGTCGGGTCATTTAGTTCCCTTCAAAATGGTTGAGTTGAATGATGGCTGATCCATGCGTCATGTTCGTGAACGGGCGCTGTCAGTTGTGCCTGGTCGTCTCTTAGCTGCCACGGCTTATTTCGAACTAATTATTTTATCTTTTAATTGTTTTTTTTTTGTTTTTGCTATGGACACTTTTAACGTGAAGTCTTGCTACATCGTTCTCACTTAATGTATCATCTCAACATGAATGATGTAACCAAGGTTTTTGTAACAAGATTCTGATTTAAAAGAGTGTCCATGGAGTTTCTTGCCCATTCTTCTCCATAGAGATCTACGCCTTGGAATGGGCAACTACAGTACTTTCACAGTTATTATGTCTTGTGACTGGGACTGTAGCTTAATTTTTATTGTTGTTCGACCATTCAAAAGTGCCTGTAACTGGCTTATTTGAAATAAATGATTTGATTTGATTTGATTTGTTTGGGGCTATGGTTTGGAGTTTGCTTTAAAAGGACGGCATAATGTACAATTTTCGGTTATAATTGAGATGGTAGTGAGCGCGATCTATAAAATGGGTCCACGCGAGTCCCTCAGAGAAAAATTTAAAGAGATCGATAAACTGACTCTGCCTTCACTTTGTATTTTAGAATGTAAAAACCGAGCTTATGTACGCAAAAACCGAGGACTTTTCAAAATTAGAAGCGATTTCCATAATATAAACACACGCAGTAAACACGAAATTTTAATACCCAAATTTAGATTAACAAAAACAAGTAAGTCATTGACAAACAATAATAAAATAATAATAATAACCATACGTTATATGTATATACATAGGAACAAGAATCAGAATAATTTAAATCTCACTTACAGTCTCTAATATGTATCTATACAAATATATATAAGTTGAAGCGTTCTTAAGCAACTCCTGTATGCACAGCGGGACCATATCAGGTTTTTTATAATTTTTTAGCAACTCATCCGACAACAAAAGGCGCTGAATGTTGAAAGATGAACACTCAAAGAAGATATGATGTAGCGATTGAACTTTTTCTGATTGACAGTGGTCACAATACGATGATCTGACCATTTTGAGACGATGAAGATGATAATTTAATCTACAATGACCAAAGCGCATACGACAAATAATTGAATAAAATTTTCTATCTATAAATAAATAATTTTTGCAAAACCAAGGAACAGAGTTAATTTGAACATCAAGACTGTTAAACCAAGAACCTTTATTTTCAATATGTGTGCAGTGGTATGAATATTTGCCCCATGCCACACACATGCGTCGTCTTAAGAGACTAACTGCATCTGTGTATGGGATGGAAACACTCATATCAGTGCTAGGTATTAATTCTTCCAATTCAACAACTTTTTTGGCAAGAAAATCTGCTTTTTCATTTCCTCTAACACCAATATGTGATGGGACCCATACAAAACGAACTTCAATATTTGACTGGGCTAATTCGACCCACAGTTGTTTTATTAAATGAATAATGTAATTAGTGTTGGCATGTAGTTTATTATTCGCCAATTTTTTCAGAACACTCATACTGTCACTTACTACAACCCATTTGCTATGTTCGAAATTGCTATTTTTAATGTTTCAAAGCACTCAAAATTGCAACAGCTTCAGCTGTAAAAATACTAGCATTTCTATCAATTCTCCTACCGATACCTACGTTTGAAGACGGCTCATAGATGGCAAAAGACACAGCTCTATCATTCTTTGAACCATCAGTATACACAAATTTATGATCTGACCACTCTGACAACATTGCATAAACTTCCTCTTTTGAAGGCAAATCCTTTTTCTTGTTTAAAATAACACTAATAGCTGGAAATTTACTGCTGAAAGTTCCCTCGTAGCAAGGCAAGATATGCTTAGATCGATATTATGTTAATATTTTCAATAAAGTTTTTGAATTTTTTAAGTTGCTGTATTATATAAAAAGATTTTGTAGTGGTTTGCATAGCTAAATGCAACATATTGGCTAAAAGACTATTACCCAAAACACTATAAAGCTTCAAAAAAAACCTTTCTAGCAAGTAATCAATACGAATGGTTAACGGTGGAACGTTACATTCAATCTGCATTGCATTTACAGGAGTGCTTCTGAACGCTCCAGTTATAATACGCAAACACTTGTTTTGCAAAATATTTAAACTATTTACATGTTTAGAGTCTGCAGCGAAGTAATAGAAACCATATTCAAAGTGACTACGAACTAAAGATTTGTACAATAATAACAAAATTTTAGGGTCTGCACCCCAATATGTACCACTCAAGGATCTCAAGATATTATAAGCTTTATTTGCTTTGCCAATAATATGTTTCATATAATTATTCCAAGACAAATTATGTGAAAAAATGACTCCCAAAAATTTTGCATCCAAAGAACTGGGTAATGCGCAATTATTGTACAGCACATCAGGCATATTATGATTCTGTTTTCCAAATAGAACAACTTTGGACTTCAATGAGTTGACACTAAGATCAAGGTAAGAGAAATATTTATATAAATACATTAATGCAACATTCATTATTTCAACTACTTGTGAAACATTTTTCCCAGATGCATAGACCACTAAATCATCTGCAAACTGTAAGTTTTTAACATGAGACCCTAAAATTAAATTTAATCTACGTATATACAGTATAAATATCAAAGGTGATAAAATACCCCCTTGACAAACTCCTTTAGACGATAGTCTAGGACCATAAAGGTGTTTGTTAAATTTTACAAAGACTTCCCTATTGCAAAGAATTTTTTTTAACCAATTTAGTATTTTTCCAGGGATACCTATCTGTGATAACTCATTACATAGAATGTCTATATTCACACTATTAAATGCACCTGCAATATCAAAAAATACTCCAACCAAATTTTCATTTTCCATTAAAGACTTATGAATATCAAGCTGTAATTGACAAATACTTTCCCTAGCAGAACGATTCCTACGAAAACCAAATTGGTTTGATGGTAAGATACAATTTTTTTCAATATAAAACTCTAAACGTTGTTTTAACAATTGCTCGAATAATTTACCAACACAAGAAGTAAGAGCTATAGGACGGTAAGAATCAGGACACATTTTAGGCTTATCTGGTTTTAGAACAGGTACAAGGCAATCCACCTTCCAGTTATGAGGTATAATATCATTTGCCCATAGTAAGTTCAGGAGTTGTAAAAATATTTTTAAACTAGTAATGCTAAGTTTTTTAAAAAGTATGTATGGAATTCCATCAAGACCATAAGCGGTATCTCTTCTAGAATATATGGCCGATATTAATTCTTGCAATGAAAAAGGACTAAGAAGAAAACTATTGCTGGGATTAGTACTGGTTGTGTATGATGATTTTGAGTCATGTGATGCGAAGTCTGGTGTGTATTTCTTAAGAAAATCTAAAACCCATGCATCATCTTCAAGAGCATTAAAACTGAATGTTTTATTATACTTCCGCATAAATTTCCATATGACAGATAATGGCGTAGTCCTATTGAATGTTTCACAAAGAGCGAACCAACTTTTTTGTCTTTCCAATTTTAGAATAAGTTTATTAACTGCTCGAAGCCTTTTAAATTGCAGATAACTTTCATCTGATGGATTATTTTTAAAATATATGTATGCATTTTTGAAATTTAATACGGCTTCTGTGCATTTTTGATTCCACCAAGGAAGTAAACGTCCTTTGAAATTATTTACAAAACATGAGCGATTGGCGGAATTTGTCCTACCATTCAAATGATTACTATTTTCTATGGAATTTACGGCTGCTGTACGTAAAATGCTACAAAATTGGAGATATGTATCACAAAGACTTAAATTATCAACTTTAAATTCTAGTAACAATTCATCAACACAACTGCTATACCTTTGCCAATCCACCAATTTATAATTTGGATAAATGGGCAAATGTTCCGCGTTAGAACATTTGCTGTATGTATTAGTATTGTTAATATTGCTAATCACTACTTTTATGATTATAGGAATGTGATAAGTACTACCAAGAGGACAATCATGTACGTTCCATTCACAATTGAGGGATAAAGACGAAGAGACTAACGTCAAATCCAGCTCGTTAGGACGCCAAGTTAAAGAGCCAACTGTTGTTGCATGACCATTATTGAGCAGAACCAAATCATTATCGTCTATTACATCCAAAATGTTTCGACCTCGTACAGAGTCAGAGCCACAGCCCCAAGAGGTGTGATGAGCATTAAAGTCACCAGCAAATATAAATGGTCCAGGAATAGATTTTATTAATAGATCAAGATTTTCTTTTTTGAATGCTGGATTACAATTCAAAGGACTATAAAAACTGACTATGCTTATCTCCTTGTTATTTACTTTTATTCTAATACAAATGTTTTGTAATGAGTTATCAAAGAAGGTATTAATTTTAGAGTAGGTAATAGTATTGTGAATAATTATTGCAACTCCATTATGTTTGTTACCGGTATCATTTCTCTCAATATTAAAATTTTTTATTTTAAAAATTTGATCAGTGTTATGCCATGTTTCACTGATAATTGCTATATGTATATTGTGCCTATAAAGAAAATCGATAAATAAATGTTTATTACTATTTAAACTTTGAGCATTCCACTGTATGATATTTAATTCTGAAAAATCCATCAACAGGTTGAAGAAAATTCATTACTGAACGTCGTTTTCAGGGCTTCTTTAATAGAAAGTGAATTAATAGGTGCATCTTTATTGCTTGTTATTTTAGTGAGTGTTTCAACTAAAGTATTTATAAATTTATCTGATTTCATGAGATTACTAATCTGAGTGTCTAGATTGCGTGCTGTTAAAGCTGGGAAAGTATTTTAAAAAGATCTGATTATGTAGCATTTCTAGTTTTTATTTTATTTTCTTCCACCTTTTGTTTTTTAATTGGACATGCTGAAGAGATTGCAATATGATTGCCATTACAATTTGCACACTTAGCATCCTTCGGATCAACGACACATGTTTTGAAATTGTGATGTTCAGTACATATTGAACAAAATTCAGTATTACGACAAAATTTAGCTATATGCCCATAACGCAGGCATTTAAGGCATTGTTTTACTGGCGGAACATATTTGTTCACCTCGTGACGCCATGAGTCCAAATAAATATAAGTTGGCAAAATAGTGGATGCAAATGTCACAGCGACAGTCTGCGTGGGGGCAAAAGATATTCTACCTCCATCACCTCTGATCCTGCGCATGAAACGCCTTACCTGTATAACATTCTTTGAACTGCCGATTAAAGAAAATATCTCTTTATTGGACATATCTATTGGGACTGAAGTAAGAACTCCAGTGACCTCTGTATCACCAGCAGGGATAGATGCTTTTAAAGAAAGCTGATCTAATAGTTTTTTGTTTTTTATAAACATATTTGCATTATTTGGTAAGTCGAATGTGACACCGACCTTGTATTTATTAATTGTGCGCAAGTGCGTCACACCAGACACTCCGTGTTCTCGTATGCCCTTGGAGAGGGCCATACGATCTTTGTCGTTGAAAAACCTTTTCTCGTCCATATGAGTAAGAAAAACGATGAACTCTGCCTGTTTCGTTTCTTCGCTGTACTTACGCGTATACCCCTTTACCTTATATATGGCATACTTAGGCTCCTTATCAGTAGCATCTTTAAATTTATGATTTTGGTATGCCGACGACGACACTGTGGACTCTGCCGTGTCAGAGTCCGAAGATTCCTGTGAAGTCTGCTTCAGATCCGGAGGAATTTCCAGCTCATCCTTCCTCCGCCTTTTTTTCCCCATTTTTTTTCCCTTTTTAACACTTATTCAACTTAGTACAACCGAATTAACAAGTTATTATTATAAATATTTACAGAATTATATAATAACCGGCGAACTGTTGTTTAAATTCCTTGTCCGATATCTCGTTTCGAATAAACCCAAAAAGTAAAATTATTTTAAAAAGCGCGCCTTTCCACTTCAACCGTTTCCCGCCTTTCTCAATTTCACAAACAGTAAATGTCAAATGACCTGTCAGCAACGGATCTAATACGTTCCGTACCACGTTGATTTTTAAAAACTACCGCGATGTTAGCGATAATGTTTAAAATAGCATTAAAACAATTTCACTGTTTCAATATTGTTTATTTTACATAAATTAAGCTGATATTATTACCACAAAGGATGGTACTAATATCTGCTATAATTAACCGTATTCTATAAAAGTAAAACGCGTCTTTTCAAGCATTTTTTGGCAAATGACATTGACCGTCATAGGAATAAACCGACTCGCAAAAAAATATTCAAAATATCAGTTTTTTATTATGAATTTTTGATTCCGGTTGCATATTTATATAATCTTTCGTTTGTTCACTATCATATGATAAATTGGTCACTTTTTTAGGTGTGATATCAATATTAAACACAACATTACTAGCCGAAAACCTAGGGGGGGGGGGGCTGAAAAAAATGGCTTATTCCCACTAGTTCGATTCATTAGTTCGATCGTCGAACTAGTGTGACTTTTTTTCTCATTTGTTCGACCGTCGTACTAGTGAGAATTTTTCTCCTCATTTGTTCGACCGTCGAACTAATTAGATTTAAAAATAGTCTACTCTTTCTTTTTCTCCTTCGTTTTAGGTTACTGTAAACCCTGCAGACAGAAATAGGAGCCGTTGAGTTGTTGAGTATCAGTAAAATAGCTCTGCAAATACCAATAAACTAAATCTCACTAGTTCGACGGTCGAACAAATGAGAAAAAATAATCTCACTAGTTCGACGGTCGAACAAATGAGAAAAAATAATCTCACTAGTTCGACGATCGAACTAATGAATCGAACTAGTGGGAATAAACGAAAACAAAATTGTCTCCTTTGACTGATGACAACATTTGTGTCAATTGTTTAATTTGGTGCTCTTATTTTTTATTTTTACTTTTGTATGGATTCTTTTACATTTACTTATTTTTTGTGAATGTGTGGACATTGTAGGCTTTGTAAATTCTTAGTATTTTTTTTTGTGTCTTGTTCTACCTTCTGTAGTAAGCAACGACTTACTGTCGGATTTTAAAAGGGTAACCATGGAGTTTCGTTCCGGTTCTTCTCCATAGGAAACGACCAACCCGAACCCGCACCTTTTGTCAACGTTTTATAAGTGCCCATGTAGGCCTATGTAAAATAAAAATACTTTGATTTTGAATCGAATTCTAATCTATTGATAAAATAGAAAAAACACTTACTTATAATTTGGCAAAGTTTTGTTGTCAATGATTCGTTCGTGAGCATTAGCACGATGTTTGCTAAGGATGTGGCAAGGGTGGACAAGGTGTAAGCTATCAGTACTAGCCCCGTGAGGTTCTGTAGTTCGGGCAGCACACAGTACACCACCAGTACCACCACCAGGAAGAACGATGATACCAGCATTCCTGGAAATTAAGAATATTAAATCCGTGGTGTCCATTGAGTTAGGTTGTTAGGCGCGCTGAGCTTCACTCAAATGTCCGCTAACTTTGAGCCGATAAAATTTCGTCCCGCAACGCGAGAGACCAAGCCCTTTTGGACTTTTTCTTGAGCGCCTTCCAGAAGGACCCATATTTGAAAAAATATGGCTACGATATTGCTGCCATCTGCCAAACCAGCGATACCGTCACTGACTTCAATGACACGCTCGACAGCCCTTTGTCGCCGCCGCCTACCAAAAAAGGCTTACCGCCAGCCGTCGCCGCCGCGATTAAGGCTATACCAAGACCCATTGTTGCGAAACCTATTGTTTCGCAAACAAAGGATCAGCCCGCATCTGTGCCCATTGTTCCCGTTTCCGAGAACATGGATACAACTGAGCCAGTCCCCGATTCAGAATCAGTTTTAGACTCGTGCTCTACCTCCTTGTCCTCTGAAGACGACTATCAAGTCGTCGGAAAGGGCCAGAGAAAGAAGGGCAAGAACTCCCAGGCCGCCATGGCCAAAAAGATCGTCGCGCTCCCTTCTGTCCCACCTTCCGCGGCCTCCCGTCCCACCTACCCGGTCCCCATACCTACGTCCAACGCTGCTCATACCAGCAGGACAGCCAGCCCCAAGGCTAACCCTTCAGCCGCTTCTTCAAAGAAGCTGAAGCCCCGCCCCCGTTGTTCATTCAGGACAAAGGGGAATGGACAGACGTGTCCAAAATGTGTGTTGATCGTCGCATACAATATACAAGCGCAAAAAGTACACAACAGGGAATCAAAATGGTGGTCCCTACGCCCACCGACGTAAGAGAACTCGATCAGGCGGATCCCGAGGGAAATCCCCACGGAAGACATCCTAAATGACCTCCAAAGCCAGGACATCCCGGTTGCAGCCGTCCACCGCCTTCATATGGCGAGAGGCGGAGACCAGTACGACATGATACTGGTAATCTACGCCCCAGTCGAAGGACATCACCCGATCTTCAAAGTGAAGTCGGTTTGCTCCCCTCACAGGCGTCTCAATTGAGAAGTCTTACCGCTCAAGCGTAGTCGGGCAACCGCTGTCAGCTGTACGGACATAGCCAAGCCAACTGCCATGCGCCGTAAAGATGCGTTAAGTGTCTAGGCGACCATGGTACGGCCGACTGCCCCCATTCCAAAGAAAAATCGCTATGCACGGAGCCACCGAGTTGTGTGCTTTGCGGCTAGTCGGCTCACCCGGCCAACTATAACTGCGGCTGCCCGAAAGCTCCCAAAGCCTCCTCCTCTAAACTGGCGAAGCGTGTGTTTGCACGCTTGGCCAGAACGGCCGTTTGGCCGCCAGCACAAAGAAAGACCATCGGTGAGGCCACTGCACAGATGCCGGAGAGTCTCAGCCCTCAGAGGCCCTCTCCCTGGACCACGCTGAACCGCCAGAGAGCTTTCCCAGCCCTCGGTAGCAAAGTCCAACCCCATCCCCGCGCTATTAGATACCCCTGTCTCCACTCCCGCGGCCCATGCGAGTGCACCGGCGCCCGCTCGTCCCGCGCCCGCTCGTCCCGCGCCTCCCGGCCCCGCGGCCGTGGTCTCCTCACCCAATAATAATAGGTCTTTACCTATGAAGTTGCCGTATTGCAGTACAGACTTTTTCAAACAAAAAAAAGTTTTGATTGGCTATGAGTTCTAAATTCAAATTAATTTTGTTTTAAAAATATGACATTCTATTTACAAAATCAGTCTTTTGTTTATTGATTAGCGTTGTATTTTCATTACATTTCAACATTTTTCCTCATAATGGATACTTTGAAATTTCGTGTAATTATGGAATATGAGTTCCGTCGTGGCACCAACGCGGCACAAACGACCCGTACATCAACGACGTTTACGGAGAGAACTGTACAAACGAACGCACAACCCGTTATTGGTTTGCTCGGTTCCGTTCTGGGAATTTTGACTTGAAAAATGAACCTCGTGGTCGTCCGGAAACTTTGGTCAACAATGATGAATTAAAGGTGATTGTTGAAGCTGATGAAACTCAATCTACAGCTGAGCTGGCAGCAGCTTTTGATGTTAGCATTAAAACAATATTGGTCCATTTGCGACAGATTGGCAAGATAAACAAGCTTGATAGATGGGAGCCCCACGAACTTAACGATCGCCAGCGCAACGTACGCGTCGAGACTTGCCTTGCGCTGCTTAACAGGCACAGAAATGAAGGAATTTTGAACCGAATTGTTACGTGCGACGAAAAATGGATTCTTTTTGACAATCGAAAGCGCTCAGCAAGTTGGTTAGATCCTGGTTCGGTACCAAAGCAATGTGCAAAACGAAAAATGACCCCTAGAAAGGTGATGGTCACAGTTTGGTGGTCTAGTGCTGGTGTGATTCATCATAGCTTTTTAAAAAACGGCGAGAGCATTACTGCAGATGTGTACATTGAAGAACTCACCACAATGATGGCGAAACTCGCACGTCTGCAACCAGCTTTGGTCAATCGGTCGTCTCCACTGCTACTTCACGACAACGCGCGGCCCCATACTGCACAACAGACCGTCTCTAAGCTGCATGAGTTGGGTTTGGAAGCTCTCCCTCATCCGCCATACTCACCAGATCTTGCGCCTTCCGACTATTACTTTTTCCAAAATTTGGACAACTTTTTAGCGGGAAAAAAATTCAATTCCCGAGAGGCAGTACAAAACGCCTTTGAAGAGTTTGTTGTCTCCCGTCCAGCTGATTTTTTCAAGAAGGGCATCCATAGACTGCCACAGCGTTGGCAAAGATGCATTGATTGCAGGGGTGATTACTTTGAATAAAAGAAATAAATAAATTCGAAAAAAAAAATACTTTAACTTTTTTCAAACAAAACGGCAATTTCATAGGTAAAGACCTAATATTTTAGAATCTCTAGCAGAGTTAGTCACCCCCGAAGCAGATAGCATGGCGGCTGACCTCAGAGAAGTTAACCATGGTGGGGATAAACTAAAAATTGTCCTCAAGTCCCTACTCACGTTATGCGACGTCCTCCGCAACCTTAATCTCGACTAATTCCAATGGATAATACGAGATTAATGTGCACCAAACCCCGGTCCCTTAAATTAGGGTACTTTAATGCCTATGGCATTAGAGGCCAGCGTGATGAGATCGCCACATTCCTCCGCGACCATCAAATTGATATCCTCCTCGTACAGGAGACCTTCCTCAAGCCCAGTCACCGCGATCCGAGAATTGCCAACTATCGCATAGTTCGCAACGATCGGTCACGCTGCCACAAGGGCGGTACTCTAATCTATTATAGAAAAGAACTGCACTGCATCCCCTTAGATCCCCCTCCCATGGAGTCTCTACTCGAGACCTCAGTGTTTCGACTAGGCATGACCGGCTATCAACCGATCACTATCGCCTCTGCGTACATCCCTCCCGGCGGAACGTCCGAGGAGCACACTCTATTCACCAAAGACCTTGCCGTCCTCTTCGGCTTGAGCGACTCCGTTATCATAGCGGGCGACCTCAACGCCAAACACCTCGCCTGGAACAGCACGACGACCTCTGCCAGAGGACGTCACGTGTATAACCTGGGCAAGTCCCTCAACTTCGATCCCATCGCTCCTATGGAGCACACCCACTATCCCCACGACCCCGACCAACGTCCGGACGTTCTCGACATAGCGCTACTCAAGAATGTCAACCTTCAAATATATATCCTCCTCTTATAAGAGTCCTTCCTCAAGCCCAGTCACCGCGATCCGAGAATTGCCAACTATCGCATAGTTCACAACGATCGGTCACGCTGTCCCACAAGGGCGGTACTCGTACCCCACAGGCCCTTAGCGTGTAGTCGCTTAGTTTGTAAGTTATTATGCCCTGGCTGGAGGCCTTACTCTTGCCAATTATTAAAAAAATAAAATGTTAAAATGGGCGATTGACAACCAAATCTGTTCCAGTATATGGCCCGCAGTGTAAAAAGTAATGCAAAATCGACAAAACGCAACGTAAAAAATGTTTACGTTCCGTTTTGTCGGTTTTTCACCAATTTTCTGCCAAATCGACTGACTTAGTGGTTAATAATATCCTACACTGTTTCTAGGAGAAGTTAGGATGCAAGAGCGAGCAAAGCGAGCTCAGGTCGGGGGCACCCCAACTGTTTTTTTTTTTAACCATTGAGCCCGAATATGCCTTGTAAGCAACTTTAAAATGTTATGAGGTTAGGTTACAATATGCGTTACCTTTTCATGGGAGTGGTGCCAGGAGAGAGGGAGCACCCCCTACCTACCCATCCCCTCCTCCTCCAAACGATACTAAATTTTAACCAATGGGCTAAGATTTTATGCGTATGCATGATAGTGCCCGCTCACTTCAGGCTCGACCGGTAACTCAGTGAATATCGCACATAATATTGCGACCCTGGACTATCCCACGCAATCCCCACATTGAAATCCTTTTAGCACGGGTGGGCTTCTGTGAAACAAAGGGCTTTACAAAGTCTTCCGATAATCTGCTGACGGAAAATCCACTTTTCATGCATCTTCGTAGAACCTAAGAAGTTTTACCACAACAGCCGAGTGAAAATTAGACAATAAGATAGAACGAAGTTTATAGAGGTCCGATTTTTATAGGACTTTCTTTATTGAGTTCCTGATGGAAGAAGAAAGTAAAAAAAAAACAACACTCGCGACATTTTTGTTTGCCTTTTTTGAATTTCCTTTGGTTTTTTTTCTTCGTTTTTGTATACATTTTTTTTGCAAAAAAATAGAACCGCTTGGCAGGCGCTTGGCGATCGCAGTATGGTTGACGTATTATGCGATTCCACGATTATCACGAGTTCCGGTGCCTGTCTCTTGGATTCATCATCATATCTGACGGCAGAATGGTTCAAATGACACGATGATGATGGTTCGACGACACGGTTGGCGTAGTGGTTGAGCGATCGGCTGCTGCGCTGCGTGTCGCGGGTTCGATCCCCGCACGGAACAAATATTTGTATGGCCTACAGGTAGTTGTTCCGGGTCTGGCTGTTTGTGTATGTTAGTTTAAATGTTTGTAAACGCACCCACGATACAGGAGAAATTCCTAGAGTGGGGAAATGTTTACTTTTTTTTAAAAGAAAGAAAAGAAGAAAGAAGAAATTGAACGCAAATGCAATGCGCGAATCGCTGTACGTTTTCTTATAAAATTTAAGGAGTTCCCTCGATTTCACCAAGATTCCATCAAAAGAATTTTTCAAATCGGTTGGCAAGCGGATAACTGGCTAAGAAAATTTTCAAGAAAATCATAAGCGTAATGCCTAAAAATTCATTCTCGCATATCAGGAAAACGTCTTGATATTAAAGAAAATCCTCCAACTAAAACTTCGTCCCGAATTATGAGTATTTTTCGTCTAAATGCACTCGGCTATTCGTACAAGTTACGATTTGTCTTACTCACCTACTAACAACACATTTATCCATAATGGTCGTCCCAATACTAATGGACTGTTGCGCACATCTTCTTTTACGACAAGTATAACTTGTGGTCTTCTATTAATAACAGTTAATTTAAAGTCTATGCAGTATTCCAGACTTTTAATGATAACCCATGATTTCGGATCATCTGCGTCTTGCATCCTTACCGCTCCATCCTGGAAACATGCAAACGTAAAGTTAAGTAACTCAGTTGAAATATTGTTTTTGTGTGTAAACAGTAACATTTAGCTTCACAAGTCGGTGGCAAAACAACTGAATCAATAAAAAAAAGTCACCGACTTCGGAAGCTAAAGTTATTTTTTCTGTCTTTTGTGTTTTTGAACTCGGTTTTATTTTCTGCAAAAAAGTTGTTTATTTTTCCATTTTTAGTTGTAATACAAATATTTGCTCTGCATTTATTTTATATTGTTAACAATACATGTCCAGGAGGCTTACCATGACCGTTAACAAAACAATCTTGTTGCAGGAACGTTTAGTTTCAAGCTTAAAATAATATTACTTTGTTTCGTACCATGAGCTCAACAAAACAATCTTGTTTTACTCCTGCTAAAAGAACGAATGATTCATAAGATTTGTCTATTCCCTGCAACAAGATTGTTGATGGAAGACACAACTAGCAACTCCCCGCGATCGCGACGCCATTGCGAACACACGTTATTGCGCGCAGCTCCGTGTTTAAATTACTAAACCGTGTAAATATTGCAAACTTTTTAATAAAACGCCATGGAACTGTCGTTAAAGTGCAAATGACTGTTAGAGTGTAAATATTTCAATGAATCCTTAAACCATAATTCACTTATGAGAACAGTTTTAACTCAAACGGACTAACCTTGTAAACAGTGCCTATTTTTAATAAAAAACTATTTTTGACTGATCCACAAGTGCAAGTGAATGTTGTGTGTGAAAAATCAAGTGTACCAAATAACTTTAATCGTGATATAAACATTGATCTTTTGGGACACGGTTCCGCGACCACCTCGTATCTAGAGACCATTGCCTTCCATGGACTTCTCCCTGCGATCAATACTGCCACCAGAGATAAGACATGCTTGGACCATGTGATACTAAAAACCAAGTTAGAAGCGTTTACATTTTCCTTGGGTACTAGTATCACGGATCATGAAGCAGTTTTATTCTGTATAAAAACGCATGTGGCTAAACCTAAATCCACAAGATTGACATTGACAAATTAAAATCCGAGAGCAACAATTTGAACTTTGATAAAGTGTATCAGGAAACAAATTTAAACACCGCTATGAACAATTTTATTAACATTATTCAATTACTAATTGCAAATAACTCTATAAAACGACTAATCCCTAGAAATAAAATTATAATTAAACCGTGGATAACTACTGGCATGTTGCGTTGCATACGGACCAGAGACAGAATGCATAAGAAGTTAAAAACTAATAATGACATCATTTTGAAAATATCCTACTTGCGATACCGGAACTATTGTAATAACCTACTAAAAAAACTTAAAAAACAATATGAGCGAGATCAACTAATAATGTCTAAAAATAACTCTAAAGAGCTTTGGTCTACCATTAAAACAATCACCAACAATAATAATAAAAAGCAGCTACCACTACAACTATTAACTACGCATAAAACCCCTCAAGAATCAATAAACAAGACTAACGAATACTTCTCAAATATTGGGAAACGACTATCAAACATGATTCCCCCCCATATCCCTAGCGTTAAGAAAACCTCTAAGCCCCCAATAAACTCTTTCGTTCTCCTACCCACGGACATCGAAGAAGTTGAAAGAACACTTCTAATGTTAAAAAGTGACTGCTCGCCGGGCTGGGATCAAATTAGTGCAGATGTACTAAAGAAAATATCCGTTTCTATAACACCCGTCCTTACCAACTTAATAAATCGTTGTTTTAATTCGGGAGTATTTCCCCTTGCATTAAAAAGGGCTGTGGTACATCCGATACATAAGGTGGGAGACAAAGTCAGCGTCAAAAATTATAGGCCGATTGCGATCCTAACAACATTATCAAAGATATTTGAACGCATTATCAACAACAGGCTTACAAAATACTTAGAAAGAATCAACTTATTTTCTGATGCACAATATGGTTTCAGAGCCGGCCGCTCAACTGACAACGCAGTACTTGACCTGGTTAACTTTGTAGTTAATAAATTAGATATTAAAAATAAATGTTTGACTATATTTCTCGACCTGGCAAAAGCCTTTGACACTGTTTCTGTTCCCCGCCTTGTGCAAAAACTGGAAGATCTTGGTATTCGAGGTGTTCCACTGAACTTATTTTCGAATTATCTACAAAATAGAACCCAATAAGTTAAAATTGACGAACACATTAGTGGCGAGTTGCCAGTTGAATTTGGAGTACCGCAAGGCAGCATACTGGGTCCCACTCTTTTTCTCTGCTATATCAATGAACTCTGTTCTCTTAAGATTAAAAATTGCCGCATCTCCGCATATGCAGACGATACTGCCCTAACCTTTTTCGCTGACTCGTGGAAGGAGCTTTATCATCTCGCGCAAAATGGTTTTAACAATGTGTGTCACTGGCTATCCTCAAACTCCCTCACTTTAAATGAAGATAAAACCAAATACATTTTATTCTGTATTCGTAATCAAACTGAGCCTGCCAACCGCACTAGTTATAACATTCTTGCACATAAATGTAATTTCCCTCCAACTCTAAACTGTCACTGTCCCAATATAAATCCTACAAAAAGTCTCAAATACCTTGGAGTTGAAATTGACGCAAATTTAACTTTTGAAAACCACATTGGTTTTCTTTCTAAAAGGATACGGAAGCTCACGTACATTTTTAAAGGACTCCGTGACGTGGCAGATAAACAAACAATGAGGATGGTGTACGAGGCTCTAGTACAATCTATTATTGGTTACTGCATTACCACATGGGGAGGGGCTTGTAAAACAAAATTGATAACAGTAGAAAGAGCCGAAAGGTTGATACTGAAAGTTAGTTTATCCAAACCACGTCTTTTCAATACCATAACGCTTTATGAGGAAGCACAAGTGCTTACTGTACGCCAGCTGTACATATTGCTTACTGCAATTTTCCAACACTCAAACCTACTCGAAAAAACGAGAAAACGTATAGGTCTCTCCAGGAGAAATTTCGCAGTATGTAGGACGACTGCGGTTGGTACTTCCTTCGCGCAAAGATTCTTCCCTTTCCGAGGAGGTGAATTATATAATAAGCTAAACAAAATTGTAAATATATCTAATTGTAGTAAAGCTGAATGTAAAACCAAAATCATCAAATTATTACTAAAGTTAAACTATACTGAAACTGAAAAATTACTTGAGGTAGCAAAGTAAAGTAAGTAGGAAAGGTTAGTCCACATTTTCGTACATATATTAATTTGTAGTTAAGATTATAGTTATAGTTATTATATAATATTGTATATATCCCTATGTTTATATATATTTCATAAAACATATATTATGTAATAAATGTATACATACCTATATTACATATACTCACACACGTGCACACACACGCACGCACACACACACATACACACTGTCACCAATTTTGCACTTTTTCCATTGTTGACAATAACTATTTGTGATATAATGGGGGGCCTGGAGCTCTGAAATACAGGCCTAGGCTTAGTTTAGACTCCAGATCTCTCACAAATTACAGCTTTCTGCCAAACTGCCTGTCAACCTTTGTAATAATCTAACAAAACTATGATGTAATTTGTGGAGATGAATAAACGTTTTTATTATTATTATTCCGTTTATTCATTTCTATAACATATTTTTTACATTTTTAAATATTCTTACATAAAATCAATAAAAAATATAAAAACATTTAAAAATATAAAAATAGTAGCCCACCGGTATCGGGAACAGGGTCCAAGCTACCGGCGGTCAGGGCTCCAGAGAGAGGAACCTCCTAACAATACGAGCCGTGTCCAGGAGTACCGCTTTCTGAATCAAGCCCTTGATCCAGCTGCCTAACGAGAGCCTCTTCAGATGTTGGTCGAGGCTCTTGGCAATTAGGCCATTGGCTGATACGACTATCGGCACAATGATCGCTGAGTCAACAGGCCACATGTCGACAAACTCGCGAGCCAAGTCAATATACTTGATTTGTTTATCTTTCTCGGCCTTCACGAGGTTCTCGTCATGTGGAACCGTTATGTCAACAATCATTGCGCGCCGCTCTGATCGATCCATCACCACTATATCAGGCTTATTGGCAACAATAGTCCTGTCAGTGATGATGGATTGATCCCAATACAGTGTGATATTGCCATTTTCGAGAACTGGGTCGGGCACATACCCGATGAAACGATTACGCCCTAAAAAGGACCAAAAAAATATTCCGGTCCAGTGCTTAGGCCCCGTTTGTTGCATCTAAATTTGTATCGAACAAACTTCGAAAAAACTTACTAAAACTGGTAACATCTCTAAATGTACCGTCTATGGTCCCCTTTTATCGATACAGTATTAAATTCTGCGTCTGTGGCACAAAGAACGACAATATCAGCCGTCAAAATTAAATGTCAAAAAAGTTTTAAAAGTCAGTTGTCTAATTTTACCGTAATGCCGTGTTGTGATTTATGTTCTCTGGTTTTAAAACGTAAATACTATTTTATTTATAACCCAGTGTGAATAGTGTTATATATTAAAATAAACTTCATTATTCAAGCTTTACGAATATCTAAGAATATCACGTTCGGGCCTCCAAATACGCCTAATTTTTTTTCAGGTAAGTCAAACGTCCGGGCGTACTTATACGCCTCGATCATTATTTTTTTGAAATTGTTGAAAAAATAGTTAAAAAAGTGCTCGTATTATGAAAATTACTTCAATTAAGTAATTATTAGTGTCTCCGCAAAATAAAACAGTAAAATAAAACGAAATCTTATCGAATTTTTTACGTAAACACGACAAAATCAGTAGGTATCGAATAGAATGCGAGGAGGGTTGATTGTTTTGGGTGATTGTGCTACTAAGAAAGTGCCAAAGTAAGGATATATGGGTATTAAAACGAAGCTTATATAGTCTAGTTTAATTATAAATAGGTTTTATTGACACAAACTACAATTCTTGTTGGAAAAACTTAACATTCTTATTGGAGAAACTGAAATTACAACATATTCTCAAGTTCACATTTTTTTCGACATACTTATATCTAGTTGTCGTAATTAGTTTTTACGTAGTTAGATTCTGTATAGTTTCAGCTATACACACGTATTTTTTGTTTTGGTGTAGCTGCAATAGTTTAC
Source organism: Cerastis rubricosa (assembly GCA_949152445.1). Lineage (NCBI taxonomy): Eukaryota > Metazoa > Arthropoda > Insecta > Lepidoptera > Noctuidae > Cerastis > Cerastis rubricosa. The sequence continues at coordinate 6,046,805 of OX424540.1, read as the reverse complement.
GAGAAAATAAGCTTTAAATGGGAAGTGGCGCGGGGGGCTTGCGCGGCAAAAACTTTCCATGCGCGCGCGGCATGCGCGCGGGGTAGCCATGGCTATACGGCACTTCCGATTCAACAAGGCTGTATTTCAGAGCAAGTTGCTGATGGATAATCCTGGCTACAAGGTTGTGTCTATGCAAGTATTCTCCGTTAGCTAGACGAGAACACCCGGAGATAATGTGACGGATCGATTCGCCCGGACGGTGGCATGCCCGACATATGTCAACCGTGCCATCCTTCACAATAAATTTCCGGTAGTTTTTCGTCATCATAACTTCATCCATAATGGCACAAACAAAACCTTCGGTTTCTCCAAAGAGTTCCCCGGAACGTAGCCAGGCTACGGACGCTGCATGGTCTACATCAGGCCCATGCAGGGCACTGAAGTAGCGTCCGTGAAGCTCCTTACTCTGCCATACTTCCCTGCGGTCATTAGTGTCAAGCACTGCAGGTTTGCGCCAGTTCTCTTTAGCCAAGGAGAGCGGGGTGAGGGCCTTGACCATCGCGACCACATCTCGATGCATCCCCACGTCGGCTTCTAGGAAATATTCCCTGAGACTGCATATCTCGCGATTGTGGAGAGTCTTGGCGTTTAAAAAGCATCGACCTCCACAACTCCGCGGGATATACAGTCTCATAACCGAAGAACGTGGGTGATGCATTCGATATGCCGTCAACAATGTACGGACCTTCCTATCCAGAGCGTCTAGTTCTGTTTGAGTCCATTTGAGTACGCCGAAAGAGTACATCAAAACCGGCATGACCCAACCATTGAAGGCACGCACCTTATTTCCGCCTGATAAAAGACTATTAAATACTTTTCTCAGGCGGCCAAAGAAGCGCTCCTTCAACGATTGCTTCACGTCAACAGCATTGATGCCCAGCGCTTCCGACATACCCAAATACTTGTAGGTTTCGGTTGCTGAGAGGGATCTAAGATTTATGGAATCTGAGAGCTGGGTTCCCGCAGATTCCACAATCCCCCCTCGCTTTACATGCATGACCGCACATTTGTCCACACCAAATTCCATCCTGATGGCGCTACTGAAAGTTTCTGTTACCTTCAGTAGCTCCATCAGTTGCAAATTGTTGGGGGCAAAGAGTTTCAGGTCATCCATGTAAAGAAGGTGAGATATAACCTGACCACCTCTCCTCAACCGAAAGCCCAGACCTGAATCCTCCAGCAGCGTGCTTAGAGGATTCAAGGCTAAGCAGAACCAAAGCGGACTCAAACTATCGCCCTGAAAAATACCTCGCTCTATCCTTATCGGTTCGCTGTTCCCTTGGGTATGCGACATCCTGGATAGCGAAGGACTGTCCTCCATTGCCCCATACACGACATCAGGAAGGTACGCAGAGTTGCATCAACTTTATACAATTCTAGCACCCTCATGAGCCATGTATGTGGCACCGAGTCGTAGGCCTTCTTATAGTCTATCCAACATGTCGACAGATCCCTTCGGGAACGCCGAACCTGTTGTTTAATGGCCATATCAATGAGGAGCAGCTCCTTAGTACCGCGGGACCCGTTCCTACATCCATTTTGAGAAGCGGACATGATCGAATTGTCATCAATGTGTTTGCTAATTTTAGCTCTCAAAATGGATGTAAGAACTTTATACACTGTCACTGTCACTCTCAGTGAATGAGTGAATAGTGCACTGTCGTTCAAATAAAATGAATAAATAAAAGAAAAATGTTTATACATATTTTTTATTATATGATTTACCTTACTTTTTATTAATGAAAAATATCACATATCATAAGTAATTAATTATAATTAATTTATCGTCTGATTTCAAATATTCTATGTTAAAAAACTATTTTATTGTCAGCTGCACAGTCGTCCATTTCTTTCTTATGACGGTCTGATCTATTTGCCAGGGGTTCCAAGTTTGCCATCATTTGTATAGCCTTTATCTACAATACGCTTCACTGTACCTACTCCAAGATTTTCCTGAAATAATGATTTAAAAAAATTAATATGTATATGCTAACAGAAAATAAATAAACTATTTTTAATTTTAGACATGATTTATAACATAATCAGATTCAAAATCAGTGGTAAATTTGATCACCAAAAAGTATCAAGAGTTCTGGTTGCACTACAATATGGCCTACTTATGTTTGCAATATAACCTATTAATGCGCAATGTAAACAATCCTTAATTTAGTCTTAAAATCGTATATTTAGTAAATTTGTAACTTCTGGTAGATAAAAAACAAACAGTAACACGATTACATACCTGTCCTAACTGCTGTTCTAGCTTAAATATCATCCAAATTTGATAAAATTTGACCAGCTTGGTGTTCTAACAAACATCGCTGATACACTTTAAAAATAATTACCCGAGCTCCACTTCGATTTGTTTTCCTCATATTTAACACGTTTCTTCGAAGTTTTATCCACGTAGATTTAAAAAGCAATTAAAATGCAATAGATAACGATTTACAAAACAAGTCGATGACAGCCGATGACATTCGATGTACTTTGATTTAGTGTTGCCCTACTTTTAAATAATGTTAGTTCCTCAAACATTAATTTCATGACTTTATAGACAGACTGTACTTGCATAGACACAACCTTGTAGCCAGGATTATCCATCAGCAACTTGCTCTGAAATACAGCCTTGTGGAATCGGAAGTGCCATACTATAGGTATGTGCCCGACCCAGTTCTCGAAAATGGCATTATCACACTGTATTGGGATCAATCCATCATCACTGACAGGACTATTGTTGCCAATAAGCCTGATATAGTGGTGGTGGATCGATCAGAGCGGCGCGCAGTGATTGTTGATATAACGGTTCCACATGACGAGAACCTCGTGAAGGCCGAGAAAGATAAACAAATCAAGTATATTGACTTGGCTCGCGAGGTTGTCGACATGTGGCCTGTTGACTCAGCGATCACTGTGCCGATAGTCGTATCAGCCAATGGCCTAATTGCCAAGAGCCTCGACCAACATCTGATGAGGCTCTCGTTAGGCAGCTGGATCAAGGGCTTGATTCAGAGAGCGGTACTCCTGGACACGGCTCGTATCGTTAGGAGGTTCCTTTCTCTGGAGCCCTGACCGCCGGTAGCTTGGACCCTGTTCCCGATACCGGTGGGCTACAATTTTTTATATTTTTAAATGTTTTTTTTTTATTTTTTATTATTTAGAAGGAATATTTAAAAATGTAACAAATTTGTATATAAAAATGAATAAAGGGAATAATAATAAAAAAGGCTGGCAATACTAAAGTCAACACGTCTATCAATTTCTTTCCATAATTTTCAACAATTTAAATTTTTAAACAGTTTATTTTTTAAGTTTGATACCAGATTTTAATACTAAAATAAATTATATATCTATATATCTCCGATCACACCACAAAATTCAAGAAATATCCATAGAAATGCTGAAAAGAAAAAACTGGTCCCAAAAATGACATGTGTGAATTTGACATGCATGTCATCTATGAAAACCCCTCAAATAAAATCATGAATTGAAGACGATGTTTACAAGATCAGCTGCTCTAAAAGCACTCCTACCACCTCCGGACTCGTCGCCCCGCTCCGCCTCGCCGCCGCCGGAACCCAGCCTCACCGTGAGTGCTGTGACGCCGGCCGTGGCAGTTGCGTCGAGCGACAGCGACGAGTACTTCTCTCCGCCCACGACGCCACCACCTGCTCGTCGACGGGGAGGACGCCGGCCGCCGGACGGTTTAGGACCTCGAGGCCCACCGGCCTCTGATAGGGTCCCAGCTCCCGGCGGAAGTGTGCAGCGCATGCGATGGACTCAAGCCATCAACGAGAACGTCATGCGCTCATACTATGGGGCTACAGAGGGAGGAAACAACCTGACCGCGTACCGTGTTCGGATGCTCTCTCTGTTTCAGGTGCTTGAGCCAGCTGTCAACGTGTCGGCGCAACGATTATCGGATCAGGTGCGGGTCATCCAACGTAATCATATGTTGGACGACACCGTACTTGATCGCTTGCGAACTGAAATGCAGAGTAGTCACGTCATTGTCCCTCCGTCGCAGGCTGTGGATCCACCACAGTCTAGTCAGTTATTTAATCGCGCTGACGAAGTGAGTAATGGCGTGGCTACTAATGTAAGTACCCAATGCAGTGAGGAAATGAGGAGTGCTTTGGAAGGTGCGATTCGAGAATATCGGTACATGTCGCCTGAACGTAGACCACGCTTACCTCGTTTGCCCATGCATAACAGAAATAGGGCGCTGGTGGCTGTTTTGGATTCGCAGTTATCAAACTATTTTGATAGCTGCGAAGACCTCACTGATGCTCACTCAATCCTGTATTGTGCGGCTGTAGCGGCATGTCGTGTAGCTCATGTCAAATTTTCTGATGACAGAGCTACACGACCTAAACCTGCCGTACCGGCTTGGCAATGCAGAATTGAGCGACGTATTAGTGGGGCCAGAACACTCATCGGCAAACTGATCTGCTTCAGGGAGGGCGACAATCGCCCTCGAGTGATGCGCTTTGTGAGGCGGGCATTTGCGGGTACTGATATTAGTCCTCGAGACTATATGTCCCGTATCACAGAGCGCATCGACTTCCTGAAGCAGAAAGTGTATGCATGGGCAAACCGTATCCGTAGGTATAAGCGGCGGGTGGAACGATACACTCTGAATCGCACATTCCAAAGAGATGAAAGGTGGGTTTATAGGAGTTGGGAGCGACCGGACCAAGGTGTGGCTGACACGCGCCTGCCGGATGATGATGCCATGTGTTCGTTCTGGCGCAGCATCTGGTCGGTGCCTGTCAGCCATACCGAGGGTGAATGGACTCGGGTAGTCCAGCGAGTGTGCGATCCAGTTCCAGAAATGGGGGCAATTTCTATCAGCCCCCAAGATGTAGCTCGTGCAGTCCGTCCGTTACCTAACTGGAAATCTCCAGGGCCGGACGGGCTGCACAACTTTTGGATTAAGTGGATCCAAAGGTCGCACGCTCGCTTGGCGGCCCTATTCCAGTCAGCCTTAGAGTCAGGGTCGCTGCCCGAGTTCCTGACTACTGGAATAACTCACCTGCTCCATAAAACGGGTAGTACTGCGGAGCCCAAAAACTATAGACCGATAACCTGTCTCCCGACAGTGTATAAAGTTCTTACATCCATTTTGAGAGCTAAAATTAGCCAACACATTGATGACAATTCGATCATGTCCGCTTCTCAAAATGGATGTAGGAACGGGTCCCGCGGTACTAAGGAGCTGCTCCTCATTGATATGGCCATTAACCAACAGGTTCGCCGTTCCCCAAGGGATCTGTCGACATGTTGGATAGACTATAAGAAGGCCTACGACTCGGTGCCACATACATGGCTCATGAGGGTGCTAGAATTGTAAAAAGTTGATGCAACTCTGCGCACCTTCCTGATGTCGTGTATGGGGCAATGGAGGACAGTCCTTCGCTATCCAGGATGTCGACATAACCAGAGGAATAGCGAACCGATACGGATAGAGCGAGGTATTTTTCAGGGCGATAGTTTGAGTCCGCTTTGGTTCTGCTTAGCCTTGAATCCTCTAAGCAGGAGGATTCAGGTCTAGGCTTTCGGTTGAGGAGAGGTGGTCAGGTTATATCTCACCTTCTTTACATGGATGACCTGAAACTCTTTGCCCCCAACAATTTGCAACTGATGGAGCTACTGAAGGTAACAGAAACTTTCAGTAGCGCTATCAGGATGGAATTTGGTGTAGACAAATGTGCGTTCATGCATGTAAAGCGAGGTGGGATTGTGGAATCTGTAGGAACCCAGCTCTCAAATTCCATAAAACTTAGATCCCTCTCAGCAACCGAAACCTATAAGTATTTGGGTATGTCGGAAGCGCTGGGCATCAATGCTGTTGACGTGAAGCAATCGTTGAAGGAGCGTTTCTTTGGCCGCCTGAGAAAAGTATTTAATAGTCTTTTATCAGGCGGAAATAAGGTGCGTGCCTTCAATGGTTGGGTCATGCCGGTTTTGATGTACTCTTTCGGCGTACTCAAATGGACTCAAACAGAACTAGACGCCCTGGATAGGAAGGTCCGTACATTGTTGACGGCATATCGAATGCATCACCCACGTTCTTCGGTTATGAGACTGTATATCCCGCGGAGTTGTGGAGGTCGAGGCTTTTTAAACGCCAAGACTCTCCACAATCGCGAGATATGCAGTCTCAGGGAATATTTCCTAGAAGCCGACGTGGGGATGCATCGAGATGTGGTCGCGATGGACAAGGCCCTCACCCCGCTCTCCTTGGCTAAAGAGAACTGGCGCAAACCTGCAGTGCTTGACACTAATGACCGCAGGGAAGTATGGCAGAGTAAGGAGCTTCACGGACGCTTCTTCAGTGCCCTGCATGGACCTGATGTAGACCATGCAGCGTCCGTAGCCTGGCTACGTTCCGGGGAACTCTTTGGAGAAACCGAAGGTTTTGTTTGTGCAATTATGGATGAAGTTATGATGACGAATAACTACCGGAAATTTATTGTGAAGGATGGCACGGTTGACATGTGTCGGGCATGCCACCGTCCGGGCGAATCGATCCGTCACATTATTTCCGGGTGTTCTCGTCTAGCTAACGGAGAATACAAATAAAGTCATGAAAATAAATGAGGGCGCTGCGGTCGTGGATGTAGCAACCCTGTATAGTGTGACTAAATTGATTTTGATACTAGCACATTATTATGTACTAGAAGCAAACCTGATTTTATTGAAAACATTATTTTTACTCATAGACGGTTTTTTCTTAAACTGGATACAAAAGGCGAAGTCGTAAAACCGTAGATCTTATTAAAAAATCTACAGAAAGCATAGACAAAGATGAGACCTTCATTAGTTTGCTTATACTAGGCGTGTGTAACTCTTTACGGAACCGACTCACTGATCCGGATCACTGAAGTGATCCAAAAGATTGGTTCACGAGCAACGTTTCAAACGCATCATTTGGATCTGAAACATTACTTTGCTCTGTGCACATTTCGCACGACGCGTCGCTCGCGAGGCGACTGAGCCGCGAGCGAGAGAGACAAATTGAGACACTGAGTAGGTAACTGAACTATTGACTCGCGACTCGCGACTGGCGAGTGAGCGGGCGAAATAATTACAATCTCTACAAGTCAGAAAGAGATAACAAATGAGAAGTGTATCACTCAATTCGTACGGATTTTCGGTGTCGGAATTCATGCATGTAAAAATGACCACTAAGGCGCTTACGTATCAAATACTATACGGTCGTTTTTTGCATGTAATGTTTTCATTAACAAGTTGTCATTTTACGTTGATGCGACACTTGTCATATTATTATTGTTTATGTTAGCTGGCGCCTATTTACGAAAACTTATTTGAGTTTAGTCAGTTTGGATTTCTTAAATTTCTTTGCGTAGTGATTAATGTAATTGTTGTTTTGTGTAAATGGATATTATTGTTTTGTGTAAATAGACATTGTTGTTTTGTGTGAATAGGTTTAGTTTGCTAGTTTTTAGTGACTTTTATCTCGGACTCTCAGTGAATGAGTGAATAGTGCACTGTAAGGACATATGGGTATTAAAACAAAGCTTATATAGTCTAGTTTAATTATAAATAGGTTTTATTGATACGAACTACAATTCTACATGGAAAAACAAGACATTCTTATTGGAGAAACTGAAATTCCACACATTTTCTCAACTTCACATTTTTTTCGAAATACCTAAATCTAGTTGTCGTAATTAGTTTTAACGTAGTTAGATTCTGTATAGTTTCAGCTATACACACGTATTTTTTGTTTTGGTGTAGCTGCAATAGTTTACGAGATAATAAGCTTTAAGTGCGCCGTGGCACGGGTCGAAAAATTCCCGAGTTTAAAAAATGCGTAATGTACAAATAACGAGGCGTATTTTGTGGCCTTGGACGTTTCACCGGTTAATAAAAATTCTACGTGTTAAATACAAAATGTTTCGATTATAATAATTGAAACATTTTGTATTTTATATCTTTTGAGTCGATGATCCAAATGAGCCAAATGAAACATATCAGTGTTCCGGAACTTTTCAGTGATCCAGATGCAAATGTTCCAATCGAAAAAATGATACACTTTGCCCACCTCTAGCTTATACGATCAGATAGCACAAAAAGTATAGTAATATATGAGAGAGCAGAAATCTATGGTCTCTGTCGTTCAAATAAAATGAATAAATAAAAGAAAAATGTTTATACATATTTTTTATTATATGATTTACCTTACTTTTTATTAATGAAAAATATCACATATCATAAGTAATTAATTATAATTAATTTATCGTCTGATTTCAAATATTCTATGTTAAAAAACTATTTTATTGTCAGCTGCACAGTCGTCCATTTCTTTCTTATGACGGTCTGATCTATTTGCCAGGGGTTCCAAGTTTGCCATCATTTGTATAGCCTTTATCTACAATACGCTTCACTGTACCTACTCCAAGATTTTCCTGAAATAATGATTTAAAAAAATTAATATGTATATGCTAACAGAAAATAAATAAACTATTTTTAATTTTAGACATGATTTATAACATAATCAGATTCAAAATCAGTGGTAAATTTGATCACCAAAAAGTATCAAGAGTTCTGGTTGCACTACAATATGGCCTACTTATGTTTGCAATATAACCTATTAATGCGCAATGTAAACAATCCTTAATTTAGTCTTAAAATCGTATATTTAGTAAATTTGTAACTTCTGGTAGATAAAAAACAAACAGTAACACGATTACATACCTGTCCTAACTGCTGTTCTAGCTTAAATATCATCCAAATTTGATAAAATTTGACCAGCTTGGTGTTCTAACAAACATCGCTGATACACTTTAAAAATAATTTCCCGAGCTCCACTTCGATTTGTTTTCCTCATATTTAACACGTTTCTTCGAAGTTTTATCCACGTAGATTTAAAAAGCAATTAAAAATGCAATAGATAACGATTTACAAAACAAGTCGATGACAGCCGATGACATTCGATGTACTTTGATTTAGTGTTGCCCTACTTTTAAATAATGTTAGTTCCTCAAACATTAATATATATTTCTGTTATGCATGGGCAAACGAGGTAAGCGTGGTCTAAGTTCAGGCGACATGTACCGATATTCTCGAATCGCACCCTCCAAAGCACTCCTCATTTCCTCACTGCATTGGGTACTTACATTAGTAACCATGTCACTACTCACGTCGTTAGTGATATTCTGTGTTATGATAGGTTGTGGTGGTACCACAGCCTGCAACGACGGAGCAGTGACATGGCTACTCCGCATTTCAGTTCGCAGGCGATCAAGTACAGTGTCATCCAACATACGATTACGCTGGATGACTCGCACCTGATCCGACAGTCGTTGCGCCGATACGTTGACAGCTGGCTCAAGCACCTGAAACAGAGAGAGCATCCGAACACGGTACGCGGTCAGGTTGTTTCCTCCCTCTGTAGCCCCATAGTATGAGCGCATGACATTTTCGTTGATGGGTCGCGTCCATCGCATGCGCTGCACACTTCCGCCGGGAGCTGGGACCCTATCAGAAGCCGGTGGGCCTCGAGGTCCTAAGCCGTCCGGTGGCCGGCGTCCTCCCCGTCGACGAACAGGTGGTGGCGTCGTGGGCGGTGAGAAGTACTCGTCGCTGTCGCTCGACGCAACTGCCACGGCCGGTGTCACAGCACTCACAGTGAGGCTGGGTTCCGGCGGCGGCGAGGCGGAGCGGGGCGACGAGTCCGGAGGCGGTATTCGTGCTTTTCGAGCTGCTGCTCTGGTCAACATCGTCTTTACTTCATTTTATTGATAGAGATTTTTCTTACATGACAGGTATGTCATATGTCACTATTGTACCAGGGTTTCTTTTCTGTATTTTCGAGCTTTCTTGCGTTTGATCATGGTGCGATTGGAGATAGTTAGATAAATAATTTATTGTAGTATTAAAATCAGGTATCAGATTTATAAAAGAAAAACTGATTAAAAATTAAAATTGATGAAAATTATGTAATGAAATTGAAAGACGTGTTGACTTCGGTATTGCCAGCTTATTATTATTATTAGCAATATAAACTGTATAGCGCTCTCTCTTTCATAAAACGTCTCTGCTAAATCAAAAATCAAAATCAAAAGTCATTTATTCAAATTAGGCTGATAATCAGCACTTTTTGAACGTCAAAATTACAAGAGACAGTCCCCCAAAACGCCCGCCCGTCGCCACTTCCCCACGAAGTGGCGGAACAAACTCCCCAGCAACACATCTGTCTGTTAGGTTGGAAGAACCAGATTCTACACAATAGTGTTCAAGTTCATATAAACAAAGAATCGAATTAATGTCACATGTCAGCTAGCACACACCAATAAAAAAATATTAAAAAATAAAGAAAAATTAAGCCTCCAGACTAAAGGGCGTGCCCGCTTACACGTGCATACAGACGAAAAAAAGTAAAAAAAAAGTAAAAAAAAATAAAAATGTATATAAAGTAAAAAAAAAATCTATGCATGAAGTTATATCACATTTCAGTAAGCTAATTTGGAGAAAGAACACAAACATTGTCTTGAGTTCAACCCAGCGACCAACTATTCTTAGCGTTTAAATAGTCGTAAATGGAAAAGTAGGCCTTTGAACAAAGGTTAGATTTTACTTTGGCTTTAAACGCATTAAATGGCAAGTCTAGAAAGGAAGATGGTAGCTTGTTGTAAAAGGTAATACCAAGCCCTACGAATGAATTATGAACTTTATGAAGCCGGTGAAAGGGAGCACGTAGTTTATGCTTATTTCGAGTGTTTATATTGTGAATATCACTGTTTTTACTGTACAAATGGATATTTTGTTTAATATATAAAATGTTTGCAAAGATGAATTGTGAAGCCACCGTGAGAATACCAATCTCTTTAAAAAAATCTCTCAAAGATATTCGTGTACCCAGCTGGTAAATTGTACGAACCGCTCGTTTTTGAAGAACGAATATATTTTGGATATCAGCGGCTTTGCCCCACAGCAGAATACCATAGGACATTATACTGTGAAAATAACTAAAATAGACTAACCGTGCTGTATCAACGTCAGTGTATTGTCTAACTTTTCTGACGGCATATGCGGCCGAACTAAGCCTATCCGCTTGGCTTGATATGTGTGGACCCCATTGTAATTTTGAACCTACTGTTATACCCAGAAACACAGCTGAGTCAACAGTTTTAAGCTCCTCATTGCCGAGAACGATGTTGGGACCTAGATTTTTAACATTAGGTAAGGCGAATTTAATACTTTTAGTTTTCTTGGCATTAAGAACAAGGTTATTTTTTGTGAACCAATCTGTGACCATTGATAGAGCGCTGTTTATGTCTCCAAAATCGTGTCTATTCCTATCTACTTTAAAGATAAGAGAGGTATCGTCAGCAAATAGTACTACATCACAAATACCCTTCAAATAATATGGTAAGTCATTGATATAAACCAAGAATAAAAATGGTCCCAGTATTGAGCCTTGAGGTACACCTAGCTGAACAGGTAGCCCGGAAGATTTCGCGCCATTGACATCTACACATTGGAATCTATTTTTTAAATACGAATCTATTACATTTAGGGCCTCATTTTGAACACCGTAATAACGTAGTTTCCGTAAAAGCGTGTCGTGGTGTACGCAATCAAAAGCTTTTGAGAGATCGCAGAAAACACCGATTGCATTTCGCGCGTTTTCCCACGCGTTAAATATGTGTTTCAACAAAGCAACCCCCGCATCTGTAGTCGAACGACCTTTAGTAAATCCATATTGATCGTTGTGAAGAAGGTTGTTTAGATTAAAATGTCTTAGCAACTGTTTAAGTATTAACTTTTCAAAAATTTTGCTAAATGCAGGTAATATAGAAATTGGTCTGAAGTTACCAATATCATTTTTACTGCCTGATTTAAATAGAGAGATGACTTTACTGCTTTTTATAAGGTCAGGGAAAGTACCTGAATCAACGCATTTATTAAAAGTAACAGCAAGATAGGGGGCTAAGATTTCTATTATATTACTCAAAAGTTTAATGGAAATACCCCAGTAATCACCTGTGTTTTTAGACTTAAGTGAATTAAAAACATTAACTATATCACGAGGTGTTACATGTTCAAAACTAAATACGAGACCACATTTGGGCACGCTACTATGCAAAAGGTTTTCGGCTTTAGACGGCGACGAACTTAAAGAGCGAGTCGTAGTTATAGGTATGCTAGCAAAATACTCATTATTAGCCTTAGCTACGTCGGATCGATTATTAACTAATTTGTTATCAACCATGATTTCAAGTTAGTTGTCTTGTTTAACAGATTTACCCGTTTCATTGTTTATAATTTTCCAAGTGGCTTTTACTTTATTATTAGATTTTTTTATAGTGTCGGCTAAAAATTTTGATTTTGCTATACCACAAATCCTTTTAAATAATTTTGAATAATTTTTAACATACTCTAGAAAATTTGTATCAAATCGGTATTGTTTCAGACCATATAACTCGTATAATCTAGCTCGACTTTTATAAATACCTGGTGTAGCCCATTGGTTGAAGCCAGCGGAAGGCCCACTAATGTTAATAGTTGAAGTAGTTAAAACTGGTAGTTTTGACACCCCTTTTAGAGATGAAATATTTTAGTGATAAGTGGATTTTCTACTGGTTTAAAATAATTCAGTTTCAATGACTGAAAATGCGATCACTCAACCGCTAGACCACGTTTCGGTATCCTATACGGAGTGTATGGGACACCGACGCGAAAACGCTTAGGACGTACTCAGTAGGTACATCATTCAGAACCCCCCATATAGAAAATTTTCATTGGTAATTTAAAAAAAACTGCTGGGCCCTACTATGACCTCTTAGAGCAGTCTTATTTTAACCTTACTTTGCGTTTTCGCACCATCTGTTAGAATTAGCAATTTTGATGACGTCACCTCAACTAATTCATTCAATTGGTACCATGACGTGTCTTTTGACACCCAGCAAGAATGTTTTTACGTCAAATTGCAGGAATGTTTGACAGTTTAAAACAGTTGAACCGTGACGACTTTTATTTTATTGTTGTACAAATTACACTTAAAAAAATGTATCGTCGTGATATATATTGTATTAAAAACCTATTTAATTACGTGTGAGGGGGTACTAAACACCTCTTCACAATCCTTCGAGAGGTACAGGCTTGATGATATGGTGTCGTAAACTAGTCGATTGGATTGTATTTCGAGCAATATCAGTGCATCATTATCATTATAATATCAGCCAAAAACGCCTGCTGCTGGACGTAGGCATCTCCCATGCATCGCTATATCGACTGATCTTGTGAGACCGCGCCATAAGAAGGTGCGGTCTTATCCAAAATTTGTATTCGTGTTAGCCTTACTTGCTTGCAAAGTTGGCTTGGAATAAAAACCTTAACGTGAATGTGGACTACTAACGAACATTGATGTTCCTTTGAGAGGGAAAAAACAACCAATGTAGAATCATTGAAGCTGCATCGATGAGTCTTAAAAACCACACCATGGAGGAAGCATGAGCTCGTTGATTAAATAATTTAAATAATTCCAGGAAAATTTATTATGGACTGGTCTTTGAGTATCGACCTATTATTATAAAAGAAAGGGTTATAAAAGAATCGTAATTAGGATCTATATTACTGTAATGGATGACGGTGCGTAAGAGTTCGCAGATGACTTGAAAATGTTCAAACGAGTTTTAGTGGAGTGGACACCATATATGGTAAAACTATATTGATTCTCAGTAACACTGGCTATGATCTATAGCAACAATACATGACTTCTTTATGTTGTAATACAGACACACGTCATTATTCGCTAATGGTTTAATTAGTTATCATCATAACATATCAAAGTATCATCAAAGTATTTAGCACCGTTATGTACAAGCATGCAAATAAACACAGGTATAATGGTAAAGGTTTATTGATTCTCCAGCAATACAAGTTATAGGTAATCTATAGCAACAGTACAATTTCCACAATACTTCTCCCGCTCTGGGCGGAGCGGAAGGGAGTGTCAGACTTGACTGACTAAAACCCATCCATGTTCCTTCTTAGCCCTTTGCGTTCCAGGGGCACGGTATCTCTTTCGAACAACCCGCAGCCCTGGCAGGCATCGGCCCTCTCGGACCCCTTCCGATTTGCTGACATCTCCTTGAGGCGCGCGTGGAACACGAACGCGCCGTCGGCACGGTCTGTCGTCATAAGACGGACGGACGGTGAGCTAGCCCATTACTCACCGTCCACAGGCCCGCGCCTACGGTGGCCGGGGGCCACTGGTTGCCCCCCGACGCCCGGGGCGTCTCCCGCGGCGGCTGGGACGTGAGGTTCTCTCCCTCTCACGTTCCGCCACCTCCTTCGCTAGCATGACTGCTTCGCAGAAGGAGGCGACGGCTTCCCATTCCCTCTCGCTCCGGACCATGGATTGAACCAGGGCCGGACGCGAGAGGTCGCCGCCGCCAATCGCCACTACGAGGACACGGCGGTGCTCAACCCAAGCAGGGCACAGCTCCACAGTGTGCTCCACCGTGTCCTCCGGCCGATCCTCGCAGTGGTAACACCCGGGCGTTTCCTCCCGCCCGATTCGGTGCAGGAACCTCCCGAAACAACCGTGTCCGGTGAGGACCTGCGTGTTTAGTACACCCCTCACACGTAAATAAATACGTTTTTAATGCAATATATATCACGACAATGCATTTTTTAAGCATAATTTGTACAACAATAATATATAAGTCGTCTCGGATCAACTTTTTAAATTAGCAAACATTCCTGCAATTTGACGTAAAATATTCTCGCTGGTTGTCAAAAGGCACGTAATGGTACCTATTGAATGAACTATTTGAGGCGACGTCATCAAAATTGCTTATTCTAGCGGTGCGAAAACGCAAAGTAAGGTTAAAATAAGACTGTTTTAAGAGGTCATAGTACGGCCCCTGGTAATAGGCTTATCCCCAATGAAATGGAACTTAACATAACCTAACTATCGAAATGTATACTGTACACATCTGCAGAGACTACCCTTACAGAGCATACAGGCGTGATGTTATGCTATGATATTGTGTAAACAATAAACATCTAAGCGATTGCAGAAATCCCGACAGATTTGCCGTCTATTTAAAGAGTTCCATTGTATATCTGCGAAGATCAGCATCAGACATTCACCAAATTTAAACAGGACCACCGCGGAATATTATACTTCCAAAAAAATAAATCGGTTAAGGTCTCGCTGAACATACACACAAAAGATTCAGAAGAATGAACAACTTCCTCCTTTTGGAAATCCCATAAAATTTGAGGGTTTGTCTTGATCCCGTCATCAGATCCCGACTGATAACTTTCATCATCAGCTCAGCAACATGAAATGATGATTATCAGGCATAATATAAGTTTTTAAACTGACATGGTCTCTAACACTATCAATAACACTTGTAACGGGATATTTACCATGTTTTTTATTTGTTATGAGTTCCCGATATTTCGGCGCTGTTGCAAACGCCATGATCACGGATAAACTGAAGTTATTGAGGGTGGATGTTTATAGGCAGACAAAACGGTCTACCCTCTTTCTTGTTCATTTTTTGCGCGCCGTACCACTACCACTGTCTCTCACTCACAACTCGATTCTGTTCCCGACACGCGAAACTCACTGTGCCCACTCGCGAACTTTTTACGGCACTCTTTCGGTTTTTACACAGTTTAACCACTGGATTCCATGCTCTTGACAGTTGAAACCCATCCTCCCAATTGAAGTTCCTATATTTAGTAATAGCGCAAAAGCGCAGCGAAATGTCGGGAACTCATAACAAATAATAAACATGGTAAATATCCCGTTACAAGTGTTATTGATAGTATCAGGCATAATGCCTTTGTGAGGTTGTTGAGTGGGCAGTATTTTGATGAGCTTAAAATCTGACAGTGCACCTGGCTGGGACAATGTGACAACTAGATTCTTGAAATACATAGGCCATGAAATTATTCCAATAATAGCCCACTTAACTAACCTCTGTTTCACAAAGGGTATTTTCCCTGCGCCTCTTAAGCAGTCCATCATCATTCCGGTACACAAGGGCGGGGACAGAGATGATGTCAATAACTACAGGCCCATATCCATTTTACCAGCTATATCTAAAATAATAGAAAAAGTTATAAATAATAGACTCGTAAAATATCTACACAAACTGAATACGCTAAGTAACACACAATTTGGATTTAGACGGGGTAGGTCAACCGAAGATGCGGTTGCGGCCCTCAGCTCTCTAATAGCTGATAATCTGGATAGGGGCAGTAAATGCCTGACTTTGTTTCTGGACTTAAAAAAGGCGTTTGACACCGTGTCTGTTCCCATCCTAATAAACATATTGGAAACTGCAGGGGTGAGAGGAATTCCGCTCAAACTTTTTAGAGACTATCTTTCGAACAGGAAGCAGAGGGTTAAAGTGGGAGAACATGTAAGTTTCGACGCGGATGTCACATTCGGAGTCCCCCAGGGAAGTGTGCTTGGGCCTACGCTTTTCCTGCTCTATATCAATGACCTCTGCAATCTCAAAATCAATAATTCAACAGTATTTTCTTATGCCGACGACACTGCTGTCATCTTTACTGGGAATACCTGGCGTGAGGTTGCCTTAAGTGCTGAAGCTGGTATGACCCAAATAGCTACTTGGCTTACAACTAACTTACTCACATTAAACACTGCTAAAACAAATTACATATGCTTTAGTATATCAAATCGTACTCAGCCAAGTACAGATTTCAGTATAAGAGTGCATACGTGTGATGATGCACATATTTGTTTATGCCCAACACTAGACAGAGTATCACAGACCAAATATTTGGGTGTTGTTGTTGACCATAGACTATTCTGGTATCCCCAGCTTGAACAAGTTACAAATAGGATTAGAAATCTGAGCTGGATCTTCAAGACTCTGAGGCTTAGTGTACCTAAAAATGTTCCCACAAATACAAAAACCCCCAGACATCTCCTCAACAAAATAATACAATAATTCTTGGCTTTGGTACAATCTGTCTTAGTGTACTGCATCCCCATATGGGGAAGAGCGGCTAAGACTAAATTTATTAACCTTGAGTGGGCATAACGTTCTCTACTAAAAGGCTGATGATGATGGTAAAGTGGAGCAATTGAACGCATTAAAGGTTTCTTTAGAAAATATTTTCTAGTTAAAAAAAAAACCGGCCAAGTGCGAGTCCGATTCGCGCACCGAGGGTTCCGTAAAGGCAATTAGACCTACGTTTCAACTTGGAAAAGGGTAATCTATCTATCTTTACTAATACTAATATATATTATTATATACAATATTAAAGTTGAAGAGTTTGTTTGCTTGAACGCGCTAATCTCAGGAATTACTTGATCGAAAAAACTTGATGAAAAATTATTTCAGTGTTAGATATCCCATATATTGAGGAAGGCTAAAGGCTGATAACTAGAAAGCTGTTAACCCTCAAATGGTCAATTTTCACTTTTTGATGCTACGTGATAGAGTAAAAAATTCTCTATCTTACTATCTAAGAAACATTTTTATAAAATGAACAGTTCCAGAGATATAAAAAAATTGTAGACCATTAAGTAACAGAATTTATGATGATTCCTTCACTTGAAAACGTCTAACCCACATTTCTTCGCTAAATGTACGTCAAAATACCTTAACGGCCGGATCTGTCGATAATTTTCTGGTCTTTTACTTATCTACAAATACGTTATCTGATTTTTCTTGACTATAAAGACGCTAAGGGACTATAATTAGACTACCGTACTTTATAATTCCGCATTTTCTTATGCACAAGTTTAAAATGCTAGATTAGGTGCAGTTATCCACCCTTAACGGCATTTTAGTTAAGTATTTAATACATTGGTTGAAAATAATTCTTGCCTGTTTGATGAAAACGGTAGAAAAAAGGTAAAATATGCTTATCTACAAAGCAGTTAAGCCACATTACTTAGCTAAAAGGCAGTTTTCTGACTCTCGCGCTTTGTTCACGGTTCGGTATTCTATGTCTTATTCCAGATCATGTTCTACCAATGTGCCAAATTTCTATGAAATTCGATCAGACGTTGAGGCGTGATGAATGAATGAACACCCTAAATCACTAATATCAAACTCTAGGACTTTCAAACACATATTAGCATAATGATGGTGAATAATTGATGGTGATGCCATCCAGCCGATTTGGGCCACAGCAACTGTGTTCGGCGTTTTTGTAAGAGTTTTGGTGTGATGCTCTTTCAAGTGCTCTCAAATTATTAGCATATCTAACTGTAGTCGAAAAACTATGAACACAAAACGGACATGTCAGAACACCTTTGACGTCATTGTAAGTTATAGCTGTAGTTTTATATAACTTAAGGTCCATTTCGTAACCAATTTTTTCCGGTGAAACGACCAAAGCCACAAAATACGCCTCGTTATTTGTACATTACGCATTTTTTAAACTCGGGAATTTTTCGACCCGTGCCACGGCGCACTTAAAGCTTATTATCTCGTAAACTATTGCAGCTACACCAAAACAAAAAATACGTGTGTATAGCTGAAACTATACAGAATCTAACTACGTTAAAACTAATTACGACAACTAGATTTAGGTATTTCGAAAAAAATGTGAAGTTGAAAAAATGTGTGGAATTTCAGTTTCTCCAATAAGAATGTCTTGTTTTTCAAATTAGAATTGTAGTTCGTATCAATAAAACCTATTTATAATTAAATTAGACTATATAAGCTTTGTTTTAATACCGATATGTCCTTACTTTGGCACTTTCTTAGTAGCCAAATTAACCAAAACCAATCAACCCCTGCTCTGATCGATTCGATACCTACTGATTTTGTCGTGTTGTCGTAAAAAAATTACTAAAATTTCGTTTTTTTTAATGTTTTATATTGCGGAGACACTAATAATTACTTAATTTAACAAATTTTCATAATACGAGCACTATTTTAACCATTTTTGCAAAATTTTTGAAAAATAATGATCGAGGCCCATAATTACGCCCGGGACGTTTGACTTACCTGAAAAAATTTTAGGCGTATTTGTAAACCCGAACGTAATATTCTTAGATATTCGTAAAGCTTGATTAATGAAGTTTATTTTGATATATAACACTATAAACATTGGGTTATAAATATAATAGTATTCACGTTTTAAAACCAGAGAACATAATTCACACCACGAAAATACGGTGACATTTGACACCTTTCTTTTAAAACTTTTTTGACATTTAATTTTGTACGGCTGAGATTCTCGTACTTTTTGCATTCGACGCGGAATTTAATACAGATAATATAGAGGGCAAAACCATAGACACAGCACGACATGGAACATTTGTAAGTGCGTTTTTTCGGAACTAATCGTTTGGGTAACTATGGTTACTGGGACGTTTGACGGTATTTATTTTTGGGTTACTATAGTTACTTGACTTATTCACCGGCTGTAAGTATCTATTTTTAACTTTGTAACTAAGCTGTACTAAGAAAATCACACAGAACGAAATCTCAAGACGAAAAGAGCAAGACCCCAAGTCACGCAGACTGTTAATCAAAGAAAAATTTCTAACCTTTGAAGAGTTTTTCGGCACCAGAGATGGGCAAACTAGTGAGGAAACGTTAATGTCGGTCGGAGAACAAAGTTTTGGCTGAGAAACATTCTCGAATAGCGCGGAATCAGGAGCTGCTGCTGAGCTGTTCTACCTCACAAACGACAGGTAGAATTAGATCAGATGGCTAACCTTCAGTCATTGAAAGAAGAATTCTGAACATGCTTGAAGCTTAAAGGTACGCTTAGTCTCTCATCGTGAATTTATAAGACGTACCCAAACCAACTTAGCTGGCATCTCCTCAACCAGGCTTTTATGCTCGGACTTTGGCTCGCTTTCAGAGTTGCGCTCTTGCAGGTGTCCGCCAGGAAGCACAGGTCATCAGCGTACCTACATAATCTTTGTATTGTCGGTATAAGAGACTTTTATGCGGGTTTTTCGTGCGGCTATTATCAGTAAGGAAACGAGTTCGAAGGCCTGAAGTACGTTTTAAAGTTTCCTGAATGATGACAGCAAAGAGTGTAAACACAAGTAGGTACAGATCCTTGCATATATACAGTTAGCATCTTAAGACAAGAAATCGTCCTCCATGAGTTGTTTTATCAGAATTAATACATTTTTGAGAACATTTTTGTTTTATCAACAGCTTCTCGGGAAACACTATCAAATGAAATTTCAAGATCGACAAAACAGAAGTACCAACAGGGGTCCACAATGTCCTTTACTTTATTTACACTTGTATCTGGCGAATAGAGAATATAGCTTTAAAATTTCCGCTCCCAAGACAGAAACCAAATTGGTTCTTTAGAAGGATTGATTCTGAATAGGGCGGGCGGTTGAGATGGATTTTCGCACAATTCCACGATAAGAGTAGCACTCTGATCGGTCGAGTTTGTTCCTAGCATGTAGTGTGCTTATTGGAGTTACTTTTAAAGTATGCACCCGCTCTTCGTTCCACATGGCCATGACGAGATTCCCGATGACTTCATGGAATCTCTCACCTTCGTACTTAAGTAGGGCCCATGGGATGTCATCAATACTGACCAATTTTTTTGTAAGTAACATCTTTGTCTTCTTTCAAAGTAAGAGGCTCGTCTCGTCTCGCTCGGCTGTGGTAGTGGCAGCGTGGGCAATGTGAGCATAAATATAACATAATATCATATTTGCTTAACCTCACTTTTAATTTACCAATAAAATTTTGATTCATAATTCAGATTTTTACAAAAATCTCACATTTTCCCTATTTTTGCTAAACTAAAAAGGAGATAAACCACAACCGAAATACTTTTAGCCACCTTTTGGTTAAGTAAGGTATTTAAGATTTTACAAAACTTCCAAATAACATTAGCATAATTAGCTTAAAAGCAGCTAAAACCCCGTAACGTCTTATTAGGAAAGTTATTGTTATTTTAATCTGAGCGGATTCCATAGCTATAAAGCAGTTACCATCACTTAACAACTTTCTTGTTAAGTATTTCTGCGAAAATATTAACAAATATTATAAACGTAAAAAAAAAAAATAAATTACTTCACTAAAAAGCCGCTAAGGTATAGTTTACTGCCTTTTAGTACAGAAATAAGATGCAATAACTAAATTATATGCTTAACTAAATAACAAAAATGAATTTGAAAAATAAGTAATAAGAGTTTGTGGACAGACATCATTCTTAAAGACAAGCAGATAGAAATACCAATCGATGTGTCCAACAATCATTAACCTAAGTATCATAGTTTTTAAGAAGCAATGATTCGCACCTTTTTTTGCCATTATCTCGAAAACAACTTTATGGGGTTAACGGTTTTCTAGTGATAGGACGGCAGTATATATCATCACGCTACAACAAAAAAGAGCGGAGCAGCAATGAAAAATGTATCAAAATCGGGTTTTTTATTTCCTTTATAGCTTCCGCTGCATGCGCAGCGTAAACGGTTAAAGTTTCGGAAAAATCATGTATGACTAAATTGTTCCCCTTTAAAAGTTCAAAAAAAAGTTTGCGACAGCATATATAAGGTATCTTAGGTATCTTTATAGGTTAAATCACTAAAACCTTTTTTAGGCTAAACAAATTTGTGTAGCGACCAAAAAAAGCAACTTACTACAAAAAGTACTACAGCGCCATCTATGACACGACGGAAGAACTAACATCAATTTCCTACATCTCACATGCAAAGTTTACATTGACTTAAGAGTATATAGAAAAAGCCGACAACAACTGTCGGGTAGTTGCCCGCCAGACATAACACCTGTCTGGCCGGAGGATCCTCCCTTTTCTTAGGAGTATCGAGGAACTTTACACCCTGTTCCTTTACCCATTTTGTTCTAAAATAATGCATTATTTTCGAAGGTGTTTTTAAAAACATGATATTAATCCTTATCCAAATAAATACGTTATCCATCACAAATATTTAATTTATAACCAAATTGCCTTTTGCATCATTCGATTTCAATGAACAACTTAGGAGATATCGCAGTTATAAAATAACATCGCAGCTAAATAATGATCAAGAACTGCGCACACGTTTATGATGTGCAAGGCCGGCCAGTCATGAGATTTACGCCAAGAGTGTTTTTCGCACGGGCAACTATATTATGTTGACCTACCGAGATCTGGTTCTGGTGAAAATCAATATCAACTTCTGCCGAAAGGCAACAAAACTAAAAATATAGAGTACACAGAAGTACTTTAAAATAAGTAACATTAGTTTTGAGGTTTTTTGTGGATAACCAACAATCTACATGATATATAGCCTGCGCAGACGACGGATTTTTGTCCGCGGATGTTTTTGCCCTCTAAAATAGATCGCTTACAACTGTATCGAGTAACGCAAACGAGGGATTAAAAGTACCGCGTACAAAAAGTCCCCCGAATAACCGACGACATGCAGAGAGCCGACCGGACAAAAGTACGGGGGAGTCCCCGAAAAAAATAGGATTCGTGTTGTTAGGCGAAGCAACGCACATGACGGACTTTATTCCGCGTTGTGCGCTCGAGAGTGACGAGATCCGATATAAGGGGATGGACCCAACAATAATAATAATAATATGTCATCAGTCATCAGTTGTATCATCGAATTTCTTATATAAATATTTTTGGATTTATTACACATTTTGTACAACAATTCTTTTAAAATAGTTTTTTGAAACAACTTAAATATTTAAAAATTGTAAATAAACCTAAGAAGAGCATAAAGGAAAAGAAAACTGGTTCAACAGCAACATGACGTCTGTCACTACAAAATTCAAAATACATCAAAAACCTAAATACGAGAAAATGGACAGCTGATGGAATGATTACCCGAGCAGCTTCGAGACGCGCACGCCCATCACCCCCGGACTCGTCGCTGAGCTCCGCCTCGCCGCCGCCGGACCCCGGATCACCTGTGTCACCGGCAGCGGCAGTCGCGTCGAGCTCCAGCGACGAATATTTCTCCCCGCCGACGTCGCCAACACCTGTACGTCGGCCGGGGCGAGGCCGGCCACCGTCAAGCTTCGGACCTAGGGGCCAACCGGTCCCGAGCCTGGTCCCCGCTGCCGGTGGTTGTGTGCAGCGCATGAGATGGACTTATTCCATTAATGAGAACGTCATGCGCGCATACTATGGGTCTACAGAGGGGGGAACTAACCTCACTGCGTACCGTGTTAGGATGCTGTCTATGTTTCAGGAACTTGAACCGACTGTCAACGTTTCGGCCCAACGGTTGTCGGATCAGGTGCGGGTCATCCAACGCAATCACATGTTGGACGACGCTGCACTTGATAGGCTGCGCTCAGAGGTACCGAGCAACCACATCGAATTGACTCCGGCGCAAATCGCGGTGCAAGCGTCAACTATTGACGCAATACCACCGCGGTCCAATCTTGGTGCTGTAGAGGAGGATGATAGGGTTGCCACGGTAAGTAGCCAGTGCAACGAACGTTTGAGGAGCGCTCTGGAAGATGCGCTTCACGAGTATCGATTCACTCCTGCCCAACTTAGGCCCCGATTACCACGGTTACCCATACATAAGAAAAATAGGGCGCTGGTGTGTGCCTTGGACTCACAACTCAAAAATATTTTTGAGCGTAGTGAGAACCTCGTTGATACGCACTCGATCTTGTATTGTGGGGCTGTAGCGGCTTGTCGTTTAGCTAACGTCAAATTTTCAAATTTTGACGTAGCTACTCGAACAAAACCAGCCGTACCAGCTTGGCAACGCAGGATCGAGGGCCGTATCGACAGGGCCAGGGTACTCATCGGCAAACTATACTGCTTCAGGGAGGGCAATACACGCCCACGTGTGATGCGCTTTGTGAGGCGGGCATTCTTGGGGACTGGAATCAGCCCTCAAGAATACATGTCCCGAGTCACAGAGCGCATCGACTTCCTGAAGCAGAAAGTTTATGCATGGGCGAACCGTATTCGGCGGTATAAGAAGCGTGTTGATCGGTACTCGCAGAATCGCATGTTCCAGAGTGATGAGAGGTGGGTATATAGAGCTTGGGAGCGACCCGAACAAAGTGTGACGGACGTGTGCCGCCCGGATGATGCTGCCACGAGTTCATTCTGGCGCAGCATCTAGTCGGTGCCCGTCTGTCATACGGAGGCTGACTGGATGCGAGATGTTGAGCGAGTGTGTGAATCTATCCCACAAATGGAAGAAATAACAATAACACCGTTAGATGTTGCCAGGGCAGTTCGTCCGTTACCGAACTGGAAATCTCCGGGACCGGACGGACTGCACAACTTCTGGCTCAAATGGCTAAGTACACACACTCGCCTGGCATCTCAATTCCAGTCATGCTTAGAGTCTGGGTCGCTACCAGAGTTTCTTACAACGGGTGTTACCCACCTGCTCCATAAGTCAGGTAGTCCTGCGGAACCCAAGAATTATAGACCGATCACGTGTTTGTCGACGGTCTATAAACTTCTTACATCCATTTTGAGAGAGAAAATTAACAAACACATCGATAGTAATTCTATTATGTCGGCCTCTCAGAATGGATGTAGGAACGGGTCCCGTGGAACTAAGGAGCTACTCCTCATCGACATGGCCATTAGCCAACAGGTTCGTCGATCCCGCAAGGATCTGTCGACATGTTGGATAGATTACAAGAAGGCCTATGACTCTGTGCCACATACGTGGCTCATGAGGGTGCTGGAGTTGTACAAGATTGATGCAACTCTACGCGCCTTTCTTGAGTCGTGTATGGGGCAATGGAAGACGGTCCTTCGATATCCAGGATGTCGACAGATTCAGGGGAACGATGAGCCTGTATGGATTAAACGGGGAATATTTCAGGGCGACAGTCTGAGTCCACTTTGGTTCTGTCTAGCCCTGAATCCTCTAAGCACATTGCTGGAGGATTCAGGCCTAGGCTACCGGTTGAGGAGAGGTGGTCAGGTCATATCTCACCTTCTTTACATGGATGATCTGAAACTCTTTGCCCCTAACAAATTGCAACTGATGAAGCTACTGAAAGTAACTGAAACTTTCAGTAGCGCCATCAGGATGGAATTTGGTGTGGATAAATGTGCAGTCATGTATGTAAAGCGAGGAGAGATTATGGAATCCGAGGGAATCCAACTCTCGGATTCCATACACCTAAGATCTCTCTCCTCATCCGAAAGCTATAAGTATTTGGGTATGTCGGAAGCGTTAGGCATTAACGTAGCTGACATGAAGCAGTCGTTGAGGGAGCGCTTCTTCGGTCGCCTGAAGAAGGTATTGGCCTTCAACGGTTGGGTCATGCCAGTTTTAATGTACTCTTTCGGCATACTCAAATGGACTCAGACCGAACTGGACGCCCTAGACAGGAGAGTCCGTTCATTGCTGACCGCAAACCGGATGCATCACCCACGATCATCGGTGATGAGACTGTACATCCCGCGGAAGTGTGGGGGTCGAAGCTTTTTAAACGCGAAGACCCTCCACAACCGCGAGGTGTGCAGCCTCAGAGAATATTTTTTGAAAGCCGAGGTGGGTATGCACCGTGATGTGGTCGCAGTGGATAAGGTACTCACCCCGCTGTCCATGGCTAAAGAGAACTGGCGCAAACCTGTAGTACTTACTACTGATGACCGCAAGGAAGTATGGCAAGGCAAGGTGCTTCACGGGCGCTTCTACCAAGCTCTTCATGGGCCCGATGTAGATTTTCTAGCGTCCGTGTCCTGGCTACGATTCGGCGACCTCTTTGGGGAAACTGAAGGTTTTGTCTGTGCGATTATGGACGAAGTTATGCTGACGAACAACCACCGGAAACATATTATGAAGGACGGGACAGTGGACGTGTGTCGGGCATGCCACCGTCCGGGTGAGTCCATCAGACATATTATTTCTGGTTGTTCTCGTCTGGCTAACGGCGAGTACTTACACAGGCATAACCAAGTAGCCAGGATTATTCACCAGCAACTTGCCTTGAAATATGAACTTGTGGATTCTGAGGTACCGTACTACAAGTATGTGCCCGACCCAGTTCTCGAGAAAGACCATGTCATGCTGTACTGGGATCGGCCTATCATTACTGACAGGACTATTGTCGCCAATAAGCCTGACATAGTGGTGATAGACCGATCAGCGCGCCGCATAATGATAGTCGATGTTACCATCCCGCATGATGAGAACCTTGTGAAGGCTGAGAAAGAGAAACAAATAAAATATCTCGACTTGGCACACGAGGTTGTCAGCATGTGGAATGTGAACTCGGCTATCATTGTGCCGATTGTCGTAACGGCCAATGGCCTTATGGCTAAAAGCTTCGACGAACATCTGTCGAAGCTCTCACTTGGCAGTTGGATCAAGAACCAGATTCAGAAGGCTTCTTATGGTTCCTGTCTCTGCAGCCCTAACCACCGGTAGCTTGGACCCTGTTCCCGATACCGGTGGGCTACTATTTTTATATTTTTAAATGTTTTTTTTTAATATCTTTTTGTAAAAATATTTAAAAATGTAAATGTATGTTAATTTAATGAATAAACGGAATAATAATAATAATAATATAGCCATTTATTCAGACCTTAAATCTAGAAACAGCATTTTTCTTATAAAATTCAACTTAAACTTATTCAAATATTAGACCTTAAATCTAGAAACAAAGCGGATGGATGGACCCAGTATTATCTTTTAAAAAGTCTTCTCTTTTTCTTAAACTTCATGTAAATTGCATCACAACGTAAACTCTGATATTTGCGTCCATAGCGTGCACTTCTCTACATTTCCGGGCAACAAATGATCGTACACCGTGTGCGTTGAGTTCGCGTTAAATCCGCGGTGGACATTTAATTCGCGGAGCGTACTTTTTTCTCCGCCACGGAGAAAAGTCCGTCATCTGCGCAGGCCTATAAGGTTATAAGACCCAGTACTTTTACCTAACGTTTTAAAGTTCCACTCTTCCTGCGCAGACGACGGATTTTTGTCCGCGGACTTTTTTTTTACTTCTTTATATCGTCTGCTTACTGGCAAAACAAGATAAATGCATTTTTTTACTAAATCGAGTTAAAAATGCAGTTAAATGTATTTTTTTACGCACTTTCGACTGGTAAAACCGAATAAATGCTATGTCCAATGGCTGCAGAGATAGTGAATTTGTAAAAGAGATATCTTATCAAATTTTGAAAAAAATATACTAGAATAACATACTAAATAATCTTATGCCTTAAATCTTATTCAGTTAATACAGTTAAACAACAATAAATGCGGTTAAAGCTTTTTACATGTTATAATTTAAACAGTAAAATGGTATGAATTATTCTGATAAAACGTCATAAACGCATTTATTATTATAAACCTTAAATTATTTTAACAACATAATCGTATTAAAGTTATTTATTTCATTTTCAGTTATGTACTTCTACTTGGTTTGTTAATGTCTATACAGAAAAAACAAAATAAATGTCATTTATTCTTTTTTAACTGTAAGAACGAGAGCGATTGATCGCTGTTGTCACATTGCGTACGCGCGCACTCCACGTGTTCTGCGTAGAAATACATACATAAATACTAGAATAATTTAACAAGAAGCTGTGTTTTGTGATAACTATGGAACACAGAGGAAAAGATTAGTGTCCATGATAAACAAACCTAAAATAATTGAAGGTTTGTAAGGTTTGTAAATTTTGAAGTTTGTGTGGTAGCTTTTGTTTTTTCAACGATTTACCTATGGAATGTTTGCTTGTATGGTGGCTATAGTATGTACATAGCTTTTTCATAATATAATGTAGGTACGCACAGGGTTCTATGACGACGGAGTTGGTCCTTGTCACTTGGATTCAGTATGCGTACTGCTGAGATATTGGTGGCCTTTACCAGAGTTCGCGCCTGGAAAATCATTGTTCACCCTTTCTATCAGAAAACATCGAACTTTGTGTCCAGAGTTCTGGGGTAGACTAATTGGCATGATTGTTTCTTATCTGCGAGAAAGAACAATCTTCTTCAAGCAATACACTTTCTGAACCACATTTTAATACTTGGTCGATCCCACAACGACGTTTCCGCAAAAAGTCCAAGCCCAGGATGCAGTCGTCCACTATGTCGGCCACGATGACATCAATCCGGTAAATTCTGTCACATAATTTTAACTCCACTTCTCTTTCTTGCCTTGGACGATTATGTCCTGACCGGTAGCTGTTAGTAGTTGCAAACGGTCGTCGTTATTAAACTAGTCCCAAAGAAACAGACTTGCTAAGTGAGAATTGACGACCGTGTGAGAAGCTCCAGTATCCATCGTCAGTTTGCATGGCATTCCATTGACTTCGCCTTTGATGGTCAGGCTGTTACCATTATGTGCTGGCGAGATCGAGATCCTCCGGACTCTTTCAATATCAGCCAGCAGCCGCCCTTCCGCCCATCTGCCCGTCCTGGCGTTTACTCGTTTCCCTGCTGCTGCTGGGTAGTCACTTCAGCCACCCTTCTATTTTGATACAGAACTTCTCTCGGTGTGCTCCGCTTAGGACAGCTTGACCGAAGATGACCCCTTTCTCCACAACTGTAGCACTTAAGGCTGTACCATCGGGCGGTCGAATACAGGTGAAGCTACAACTTCCCTAATGCGGTATGTTCGGTGGTCTTGCCGCACTGCCTCTACTTCTGAGGCATGGGCAAAGGCGTCTTTTAGTGTCTCATGATAAGTCTCACAGCGGCTCTAAGTCTCACAGCGGCTCTAACTTCCAAGTCGCATATTCTGTCGATGAAAGCCTGTATAAATTTCCATCAATGAGTACAGGGGCAGACTGATATGCTTTCCGAACCAGCTTTTCAACTTTCAGGGCCCACTACTGTAGATTCTCGGCACTGCTTTGAACGCGATCCTTCAGCCTAACACGAAATACGCACCACACGCGGACGCGCACTCCAGGTGCACGTCGACGTATCTGGACTCTAACGCCTCCAGCAGCTGCTCGTAGGTTACATTCTTGCCGCATAAAGGATGGTTTACGGATTGGTCTCGGAGGCCCAAGGTCAGGCTTGCGATTTGGTCCATCCATTCGCCTTCATAACAGTTTCAAATTTCATCTTATAGGCCAATCACGTTTCAGACTAATTCTATTATCTTAAAACACCTTTACCTGAATCCTTTACCCATCAGTGAAGCTAAGAAGAGAATCTTCTCAGTTATGTAGTAAGAAAATAATTCCTGAGGAATAACACGGTTGGTAGATACTCTTCTTTACTAACTGCAACCAATGAAGCAGATCGTTTACCTGCACCATCAGTTGACGAAGAGTCATCGGAAAATTAAAGTACTTAATTGAATTAAATGTCGTTTACCCAATAAATAAGTATAAAATTGATTGATCATTAAGAAATCGTTTCTTTATCATCGTTTCATAGATCACCACCACAATCAGTTTTTTATTTAATTGATCACTTTGGATGAAGCTTATTTAGTACATAATAAGTGACATACTTACACTAAAACTCTACAGATAAAAAAGGTTAAATATATCAAAAATATTAATATTTTAGGAAATTATGCAAAAATAAATCTTTCCTTTCAAGTAATCGGTGTAAAATACAATAAGCTATTAAACAAAACTGAAATAAGCTTTTAAAATCAATGAACTAAGGAGATATAACATGATTTTTAAGTACAGGTAAAACATATTAAATGCGACCCCCTTTCGATCTTAATTTAATTTTATACAGTTTTTACTTACCACAAATATTATATATGAGTAAATCTTAAAAGTAGGGAAGTTAGTGCAAGATTTTGCTTTAACAGTTTTTCAATTAAAGAGTTTGAAATAGATCAAATTAAAATGTAAACTTTAAATTGTCATTTACTCGAATTGACTCCAACTGCACTTATTACTTTTTACCCGTAAGCAGACGATATGATAATTCAAAAAAAGAGTAATACGACAGAAAGGAGATGGGGACTTTTGGGCCTGAATGTAGTAAGATGAGGTATGGTTAAAAAAATAGTTTATATTTTTTTATTTCAAAATGTGAAAAATCAGCTCAATTTAAAATCTAGAAATTGAGAAATCCAAAAATTAAGTTAAGGTTATGAAGTAATTGGAATATCGATTAAATTATAATCGATTAACTTTACAGAGTTCATACTACTAACGAAAATGCTTTGACCAGATGATTAATTCAATTAAAATAATGACATCTATTAGTATTAAAGTATGAAGAGTTTAATCTAATTAAATATCTGCATATTTAAGATAAATCGATTCACTTTTACTAATCGATTATTGTATTTTTAATCTGTGCTAACTCTGACTTGATATGCATGACATGACATTGACACTCGCAGGGGTGGGGGGGGGATACTGCCGTACTTGACATAGGCGTCCAATTTTTCACAAAGATACTAGCACCATCTCTTACGAAATACGCATAAACTTGAGATTTAGTTCGTTAATATGACATAGATGATGCTTACGCCAATTATCACCCGTGTGATTAAATACCTTTTTGATTTGAATGAAAATTGAGTAAAAAATAATACATTTAAATTCTAAACAAGATTAAACCATTTTTTTTTTATTTCATTTTGAAATTGCAAATATTTCTTTTTAGGTTTGGCAACATTATCATGCAAATTGTTTGTTTACAAAATGGTAACCACTTTCGGTGTGTGCGCATGTATGTAGGTCTCTCCCATTTTGTGTAATTTATTTGGTTTTTCGATTCTGTTAAAGTTCCAGAAAGTGCGGTTGAGTTCATCATCATTTCAGCCCAAAAGACGTCCACTGCTGAACACAAGCCTCCCCCAAGTGTCGGAACAGGAATATTTGTGCAGTTTCCATTCAAATGTGAAACACAAAGAAAAGTTGAAAGAATACTTTACAGATGTTTCATTAAATATCTTAATTTATAGTTGGTGCAAGTCAATGAACCGGATTTTAGTAGGGAAGTTTACATTCGATGGTGAGGATGAAATCAAAATGTATGCTCAAGACTATTAGAATAAACATCGCCATAATAAGAGATCAATAAATGACTTAATTAACATAATCATCGTTTTTATTTTCTGATGGCTATATGAAACATACAGTTTGGTAAACATTAACTGTATTTGTTTCATTTTGTTTTCAAAACTGTTTTTTCATATGGCCTACATTTCAAATTACCCGTCTACCCATAGAGAACCTATTCAATAACAAAGATATAGATATAAATATAGGTATGCACCTATAGTTATTGAGATTAGTTCAAAGGATATAGTACCAGATGGCGACACCGGTCAATATGGGTGTCAAAAATTCGCGTGAGAGGGCTCTCTATTCCATCTATATTCCTATACTCTTTGGACACTCGTTTCGTATCGTCTAGTGCGTGTGCGTTTTGATTGCACTTCCTCCCATATTTTATTGATATTTTCTCAAACTGATGGATTTACAGGATTGTATAGAATCTGGATCATCAATCTACGCTTTACACGTTCAATTTTCTGTCAATCTGGATCTCAATCATGGATCAGATTGATGCCAGATTGAACGTGTAACCTCCGTCCTACTTAACCTCACTTTTGCTATAATCTCTTTTTTCTCAGCTCTCAGATTTCCAAAATCTGTAAAATTTTCAGTGATTGTTTGTTAATATAGTAGCTATCAATTGACACCAATTTCATCTGTTTACAACTAGGCCCAAAATTGAATGAAAGCGTATCCGTCTCCTTTAAAGAAAAAATTATGTTGATGATCGCACACCGTGTGCGTTGAGTTTGCGGTAAATCCGCGGCGGACTTTTTATTCGAGGATCCTAATTTTTTTCTCCGACGCGGAGAAAAGTCCGTCGTCTGCGCCCTTACTGATAAAAGCGTAATGTAGGTACCTAAAATAACTCTTTAACGTTCGTATTATTTAAATATACTAGCTGTCCCGCGAAACTTCGTCTACGTCACCTTTTCTCCGTTTTCGTAATATTTTTCATTGCTGCTGAACTCCTATACAGCACCATCTATTGAATTCTTACTCAATCCAGTCAACAGGTACCGCCATCTGTTAGAATCGTTTGGAGCTAACAGATAATTGTGACTTAATTTGCAATAAAATAATATTGCGACTATACATATTGAGATGCAAGCTGTCCTATCTTTCAAGTTGGATCAAACTGCACACGGTGTGCAAATTTGATTAAAATCGGTTAAGTAGTTTAGGAGTCCATCCCCGACAAACAACGTGACACGTAATTTATCCATACTAATATTATAAAAGCGAAAGTCACTCTGTTTGTTTGTTTGTTACCTTTTCACGACTAAACGGCTGATCGGATCTTAATTAAATTTGGCAAGAAGATAGATTTCTACCGGGGGAAGGACATGGGCTACATATCGTCACGCTACGACGAATAGGAGTGGAGCAGCAATGAAAAATGTTGCGAAAACGGGGAAAATGTGACGCAAACGAAGTTGCGCCGGACAGCTAGTATCTTAGAAATATACTAGCTGTGCCTCACAGTTTAACCTACTGTTTCTTCTAAGGTCGTAAGATGTCAAATAGTCTATGAAATCCTTCAAGGATATGGCTTTAAAATCTAAAAACATCATGACTCACAACTTTCGACAAGTTCAAAGAAACTTTAAGTATTAAGCTTTATTGTGTTAGGTGTTGTCCCATGTTATTTGGGGTCGGCGCAACACGTTCCTTTCTTTCATTCTCCTCCGTTAGTATAGACTTCATCATAAAAATAAAAGTAAAATAAACATACAAGTACCTCTAAAATGAAAAAATTGTTTGTGTTCAAGTGTTCATACGTGCATGTGCTTAAATCTCTTTGATTTTTAACGAAAATAAAATCCTTTTTAGATTGTTTTGTAACACCTTCGTTCCACAAAACAATCTTGGAATAGTCGACGTCTGAGATTAGCTTTGATCCTTTCTTAAACCTTCGGAACATTTCCTTTGTATTGCTGCATGAGCTGCTCGGAAGAAACATTTCGCCTTCACCGCAGCATTTCTCGATACACGTATTAGACGAACAAAATGTTGACACATCGATTGGAGTATTGTTCATATGTTTATAATCATTTTCGCACATCATTTCAAAGTCTTTATCACTTTTTACAGCACTCAACTTTAAAATAAACGTAAAAGCTACATAGATTAACATTTTATTTAAATTGAGTTCAAATTGCCATTAATAAATATAATTACTTCTTACATGTAAGCTAATTAAGAGTGAAACAACGACTGTGGAATGTTCCGATTGGTATTTCATCCTGCCTTAGAGGATAGAATAACCTTCTGAAATACGGACGATTTTCCTGTTATGGTATTATCGGTATTTTAGCTTAATTAAAACAATGGTAGCGATTATTTATACGGCGAGTATTTTTAATAAGGCTATTTTTTGGTTGGACCGTCTGTCTGTCTGTCGTATGTCACAGATTTTTTACTCCGAGACTATTAGTACCACACAGTTGTAATTTGGAGGTTACATACAATACGACCTGAAATAATGAAAAAAATAAAAATAGGGGTGCCCCTCCTGACTACATGTAACTGAGAGTTGAAAAAAATCTACGTATCTGTGTGGAGCGTCTATCGATAGCTCTTAAAAAATTAAATAGAGGTTTAAGACAATGGTTGATGAGACATTTGCTTTCAAAGTCGTAAAACTTGTGCCCCTCCCCCCTCCTACAGTTTCTTAAGTAAGAGGAGTAAAATTCAGCGTGTATTCCTGTTCGTCCCATCGACTTCGTCCCCGTAGTGGGACGAACGGGAATTCGTCATTTTTTTCCCGATCGTCCCACTAATTTTGTTGGTGGAACGAACGGGAATAATTTATTAATTATTTTGTTAGTCGCATTGGTTCCACCAAATCATTTCAGACTGGTTGAATGCAGTTTCATTGTTTTGTCAACACTAAACCGACCGGCCTAATTTAAGGATACTAAAGGGAGAGAATGTCAGGTAAACCAATAGAGTTTATGCAAATAACACAATGTTATCGGCACTCTTTTGTTAACTAGCGGCACCGCCGGTGCACCAGAGCCATGTAATATCACGACAAATTTGAAAGTAAACGACGAAACAACGATTAAACATTTTATGCACAAGATTATTTAGTGGGACGGATGGCACTAATCTAAGAACATATTCCCATTCGTCCCTCTAAAATCTCGAGTGGGACGATCGGGAACAAATTTAATATTATTTTTGTAATTCGTGTATTCCCCTTCGTCCCACCGACGTCGTCCCACTAGTGGGATGAACGGGAATACACGAAATTCAGCGGTGGCCCTGTGGTGGCAACGCCAACTTACGAGCAGTAAGTCGTAGGTGGGTTCGAACCAGGCAGGCGCATTAGTTTGTTTAATTATTTCATCACCGCTGCCCTCAAAAACGGTGAAGGAAAACATCAAACATTTTCTAGAACTAAAAATTTGACGACATGTGACTATGTAGATACTACTAGACAGCTCTACTAGCACTCAAGTAGAGCGGACGTGTGTACTTATTAGCGATTTTATTTAGTATATATGACGTAATAATCGTATTCGAGTGATCTGTGACCTAGATACCGAATCGCATTTTTGTGCTAAGTTTGTGGTTTGCTTTTGTGAATAGCAAGTAGTTATGAAAAAGTCCTAAGATCTAAGTAGAAATGTCAAATATTGAAAACAGCCCTCGGAGGATTCCACCTCCTAGTAGCCCTACGACCAAACCTGAACCACCTTACCATGCGGCAGATGGAAGATTGGAAGCATTGGAAACCTGCGATACTAGCAACTGGTTGAACTCCATCGACAAATGCCTAGACGATATCTGTCTCATTGCTCAGGAAGGAAAGCTGAACTCCGAGCAAAAGATGAGGATCAATACCCTTTCGCGCAAGGTAGAATATGGTGTTTCTCAAATGGCAGTTTACTACCTGGATTTGAAACTTAAGGCCAAGGGATTTCTAACTAATGCTCAAGTGTTACAAGAAAAACGGACCTCTCGAATTGCCTTGAAAATTTCCAGCAAACAATTCAAGCTAGCATTCAAGAAAACTGCAACAAAACAACAATGGCAGAAAAAGTTTCGTTCGCTGACATGGTTAAAACCAATAAGAATAATTACATACGCCTAAACAACCTCAGCTCTATTGCAATTTATTCAACAGATAAATTAAAATCCAGTGACGACACAAAATCGCTAGTACAGAAAATGATATGCCCTGAACAAATATGAAATTGTACATTAGAGGATTGCGCAATCAAAAACGGAGGCGTTGTTATCAGCACGGAGACCAAAGACGACATAGAAAAACTCAAAAAATCAGCTGAGCTTAGTAGTTCCAGCCTGAAAGTGGAAGAGCCCCATAAGAGAAGACCAAGAATTGCAGTGATAGGAGTTCCGACAGTTTTGACTGACCAAGATGTGTTCAATTGCATTTATGAGCAGAATTTATTTGACAAGCTGCCTAATTTATCCCATGACTCATTTATGACCTCTATAAAATTGAGTCACAAGTCGGGTAAATAGGACCTACCTGCAACTTTATTCATGAAGTTACTGCTAGCATAAGAAAGGCATAGACATAGAGGACATACTACCCCGTGAGGGACTTCACACTCGTGACCAGGTGCTTGAAATGTCAACAGTATGGACATGCTGCAAAGACTTGTCGGGAGGACATAAACATGTGGACATTGTGGAGAACAAGGTCATCAGAATAAAGAGTGCACTAAAAATGCTGAACAATCACAGTGTGCAACATGCTTGCGTTTTAAAAAACCAAGCAATCACAAAACTGGCGATCAAGAATGCCCCGCCAAAAAACTAGCTGACGTTGCGTGAGAGCGCTGACATTATTCAATAGGATATTTTTAATAATTTGTGTTATAGTTTACTCATAAGTATGTAGTATACCTTTAATATTGACGCACTTAACATGATTTTAGTTTGTAATATTGACATTACTTGCATTAAATGCAATCATTACATTTTAGTGACATGAGACTTTTCTTTGTAGGCAAAGGAAACTTCACCTGGGTTTTTATGTTATGCATTACAAATGCTTTATTACAAAAATAATAGAATGCTGCAGTGAAGCTGTCAATGTAAACTGTTTTTTTTTCTTACGTTTAATAGATATGTTATTTACTAGGTATTTGTTTAAGAAATCTTAGATAATACTTGTGTTTGGACTTGAGTGTGTTACCTGAGATACAGGTTTATTCCTAGTTCAGGTAGAATCCTCATATTTTATACCTTTAGTTTTTAATGTCCTAATTTTGTAAAATTTTGTGTACATCGTTATTTTAATAAACAATTATTATTATTTCCTTTATTCATTTTCATTACATAGTTATTATATTTTTAATTATTTTTACAAAATTATATTAAAAAAACATTTAAAAATATAAAAAATAGTAGCCTACCAGCATCAGGAACAGGGTCCGGGCTACCGGTGGTCAGGGCTCTTGAGAGAGGAACCTCCTAACAATACGTGCCGTGTCCAGAAGTACTGCTTTCTGAATCAAGCCTTTGATCCAGCTGTCAAGCGAAAGACTCCGTAGATGTTGGTCGATGCTTTTGGCTATTAAGCCATTGACCGACACGACTATCGGCACAATGACTGCTGTTGTCACGTCCCACATGTCGACAACCTCGCGAGCCAGATCTAGATACTTGAATTGCTTATCTTTCTGTGCTTTCACGAGGTTCTCGTCATGCGGGACCGCTATATCAACAATAATTGCGCGACGCTCCAATCGATCTATCAACACAATGTCAGTCTTATTGGCAACAATAGCCCTGTCAGTGACGATAAATAGATCCCAATACAACGTGATATTACCATTATCGAGAACTGGGTCGGGCGCATACTTATAGTATGGCACTTCTGATTCCACAAGGTTGTATTTCAAAGCAAGTTGCTGGTCGATAATCCTGGCAACAAGGTTGTGTCTATGCAAGTACTCTCCGTTAGCCAGACGAGAACAACCAGAAATAATATCTCTGATGGACTCACTCGGACGGTGGCATGCCCGACACATGTCCACCGTCCCATCCTTCATAATATGTTTCCGGTAGTTATTCGGCAGCATAACTTCGTCCATTATTGCACAGACAAAACCTTCAGTTTCCCCGAAGAGGTCACCGAAACGCCTAAGGAGGGAGGGGCCTAGGTTTTAGTTGAAATTAACATTATGTCAGTTTTTGAGTATCCTATTTGTAGAGGATGTTAGGAATATACGACGACTTCACGTTTCCGCGTAATGTTCCCTAACGAAACCAAAAGAATACGTGGTCACGTGAGCGCAGCCGCGGGCACAGCTAGTTGTTAGATAAATGAGTATTTGTAAATTAGTAATTTAAGTCATCTAATGAACGTCATGCTCACTAGGGCCTGACGTTCATCAGAGTCGTTACAGTGACTCTTTTCCTGTTGTAATCACAATGTTCATATTCATAAATAAATCATATTAATTTAATTCTGTAAACTGGCTTTATAAAACATTTTTATATACGTCTCATGAGTATAATGTTTTTCTCTTCTGTCTAGTTTATAGGTACTAGAAAAACTTAAAAAAATATACATACAGAATATCAAAAATATGGTCCTTGGTAACTCAGTGCTTTCCTAGCATTGGCGAATAGCTACCAGAGCTAAATTGTGAAAATTTTAGACCCGATAATTTATGGTCCAAACTGGGTCACACCACTTTCGCCACGATAAACATAATATTATTATTATTTACCTTTATTCATATTTCATCTTATTAATTACATTTTTAAATATTTCTTAAAAAACAAAGAAAAAAAAACATTTAAAAATTTAAAAAATAGGTTTTTCCGCCGGTGTCGGGAGCAGGGTCCAAGCTACCGGTGGTTAGGGCTGCAGAGACAGGAACCTCCTCACAATGCGGGCCGTATCGAGGAGTACTGCCTTCTGAATCTTGCTCTTGATCCAACCGCCAAGTGCATTGAGAGCTTCGACAGATGTTCGTCGAGGCTCTTGGCCATAAGGCCATTGGCCGTTACGAAAATCGGCACAATGATAGCCGAGTCCACACTCCACATATCGACAACCTCGTGAGCCAAGTCGAGATATTTTATCTGTTTCTCTTTCTCAGCTTTCACGAGGTTTTCGTCATGCGGGATGGTAACATCGACTATCATTGCGCGGCGCGCTGATCGGTCTATCACCACTATGTCAGGCTGATTGGCAACAATAGTCCTGTCAGTAATGATAGGCCGATCCCAGTACAGCGTGACATGGTCTTTCTCGAGAACTGGGTCGGGCACATACTTGTAGTACGGTACCTCAGATTCCACAAGTTCATATTTCAAGGCAAGTTGCTGGTGAATAATCCTGGCTACTTGGTTATGCCTGTGCAAGTACTCGCCGTTAGCCAGACGAGAACAACCAGAAATAATATGTCCGATGTACTCACCCGGACGGTGGCATGCCCGACACACGTCCACCGTCCCGTCCTTCATAATATGTTTCCGGTAGTTGTTCGTCAGCATAACTTCGTCCATAATTGCACAGACAAAACCTTCAGTTTCCCCAAAGAGGTCGCCGAATCGTAGCCAGGACACGGATTATTATTATTATTATTTATATTGCGAACGGGTTCCCAAATGAAATTAAGTCAATCCTACATTTTTTAAATAAACAGACTTGAGTCCTTTAGTTGGAGCTCCCGACTGCGTATGATCGCTGGACCCCAATAAGGCCTTCCAACTATCTGATTCTGTAGGCTGTACAAACATTTATTCCGTTTTTGATCTGTCTGTTTCGGCTAATCACCGAAACGGCATTATGGTAACGGCATATTAGGCATTTTGCCATTTCCATAAAATTGCAGTTTTAAGCTATAATTAAAATATTGTCTTAAAAAGTCAATATGTTGTGCTATAAAAGTTAATGACAAAAACGAATCGCTGCAAAACCGACTCCACGTAGTCTTTTCTGCCCTACCCCTAGAGTGTAATTTAAGCCCGCGTAGGCGCGGTGGGCCGGAGCGGAGCACCGAAGACCCGTAGCATCGTGACAGAAACTATGCCTGCAGCATAATGCATGCTACCACATAATTTTAATAGGTTCACAACTGTTTTATTGAGTGATAATTAGAGATGGGATATTCGGATGCATATTTACCTAAAGTTTGAGTGTTGACTAGTATGGAGCGCGCGTCAGTATGGGAAAAGGAGTTTATTTAAAAAATAAAAACAAGTCTAGTTACTTTTTCGTTTAGCTCCAAATTAATTATGCCCAGACATATTTACCATTTTGTTTTATCATTCGACATTTTAAGCACAAAAATACGAATTCAAATAGTTGTTGTATTTTTTCCTTGTTATTTTCAACAAACTTGCCAGGTTTTAAATAAATTTAAAATATTTGTTACGATAATTTGAGTATTACATTTTATACTTACTAAAGAATTATGAAATTTCACAATCCCCCGACAAAAATTGGCATTTAAATAGCCACTTCCATACTTTTGTACCTTTTGCCAGAAAAAACGTACTTTAGGTAAATATGCATCCGAATATCCGATCACTAGTGATAATACATGCAGAAAGATAATTAAAAAATGAATCTGTGATAATATGACAGTTCTACTTAACAATTATTATATAAAATTATGAGTTTTGAAAGTATGATAAGTGTTTGCCAAACGATTTTCTGCGAAATTAAGTATAATTGACATGACATTATTTCTGGGGGGAATCAATTTACACTGCCATCGGCACGCTTAGAAGAAAGATCTATCATAGGTCCCGACGATCCGTTAAAATCTTTCACCTCTGAGAGCTTAATCAGCTGATGGAAAACAAAAATGAAGTATGTGTTGTAGCAGCTCAATGTGAATACGAGGATCCGACCAAACCATGTCCGAATTGCTGGAATGACCAGGGTGTCCCTACACTTGCGTTTTAGAGGGCTTACTGTAAAAAACGCTACGAAAACCGCGATCAATGGGTGTTAATAATTTGTTAAGACGGATGCATCGCTACGAAAAAAGAAGAAGAACAAGGCAATAATGTTAGATCTCGTATTTCTGAAGATAGACCGTGACAACCATAGGTAATTACTGGCATGTCCTTTATCAAAAACAGTTCCCAATTAATTTTGTTTGTACATAACAAATATTAACTGTATTACAGTTTAAATTATGTTGGTTTCAGAATGACTAGTACGATTCATAGTCAATCAATTAATTGAAACTGCAACGTAAATATTTAATAACTTTAATGAAAATAACTATAATTCTTCATAATTCGATTATGTTTCTTGGCGAGCAGACGTAACGAAATGCTTATCACAATTTTTTTTTCATTATTTATCGCTTTATTAGTCATTACTACAAGTATCAATGCTTTGATAAATGAACATGATTGTCGACTAAACAGCAATGACGGTTTAGTCAATATAAATAAATGTTGTCCTCACGGGTATTATGTTGGAAGAAGGAAGAGTTGTATAAGGTACCACGAAACGCTTTCTTTTTCGACGATAAAAATATACGACGAGGAATTTATAGACTCTGGGAAGTCACTTGAAGATGTACTCAGTTTTAATGTGAGCAAATTTAATGATACACACTTTAGAGAAATGGCCTTTGATGTCACGATGTTGGATTTCAATATATACAACATATGTTATTAAGGTGGTAAGGTGCTGGTAAGAGTTTGGCTCTGTATAGTGTCGGACGTAAAGAATAGCACCATCCCATATCTTCCCGTGGGTGTCGTAAGAGGCGACTAAGGG
Organism: Cerastis rubricosa; assembly: GCA_949152445.1. Taxonomy (NCBI): domain Eukaryota; kingdom Metazoa; phylum Arthropoda; class Insecta; order Lepidoptera; family Noctuidae; genus Cerastis; species Cerastis rubricosa. The sequence continues at coordinate 6,006,106 of OX424540.1, read as the reverse complement.
ACTTGCCAGAGAATGGGCAGCAGCGTTCTCTGAGCTTTTGTAACAACTGTACTGCGATCGCCAACCCGCCTGCCAAGCGTGGCGATTATGGCAAAACCCCTCTTATATCAATATGGCGACACTTGGGGAAGGCCTATGTCCAGCAGTGGACGTCTTTCGGCTGAAATGATGATGATGATGAGGTAAGTGTTTTGCATTATTTGCTATGAAATAGACGTTTTTTATACAAAAAGTAAAAGTATTTTTTTACTTATTTTTTCATTGCTATCAATTAAAGTATACCAACACCTGTGTTTCCGATTCTCTATTAACTCTGCCATTGCAGTGGTAATATTTCAATAATCTTCTTGAAGAAGTCAAGTGGGCGGGAGGGATTTCACAAACTCTACAAAGGCAATTTGTATTGCATCTCGGATATTGTTTTAGGGTTCCTTAGATGAATAGCTAAAACGGACCATATTTTGTGATGAAACAAATTACATAAAGTAGAGCGCTTGCCTGGGTTCGAACCCACAGGCTCTCTAATCATGGCCGATAGCTCTGAACCATCACTGGTCTAAATCAGTAATATATTGTAAGGCGCTAATGCTCCTCATCTATCCTCTTAACTTATCCCTGTTTATTTTAATAAATAGTTAATGCATCAGATAGGTAATAAATCGTCTGCTTACTGGTAAAACAAGATAAATGTATTTTTTTACTAAATCGAGTTAAAAATGCAGTTAAATGTATTTTTTACGCACTTTCTACTGGTAAAACCGAATAAATACTATGTCCAATGGCTGCAGGGATAATGAATTTGTAAAAGAGATATCTTCTCAAATTTTGAAAAAAATATACCAGAATAACATAATCTTATGCCTTAAATCTAATTCAGTTTATAGCTTTTTATCCTAAAGTCCCATGTAATAGAGTGCGAGCTTATTGCCATCAACCGGGCATAGGTCCGGACTCGATGGCAGCTACTGAGATTTTTTTGTAGGTAAATCCTGTAACACTTTGCTTGACCTGGGAATCGAACCCTGGACTTCGAGCTCAGCAGTCGTAAGCGTGACCAATATACCAACGATGCAGTAATAAACAATGTAGAAGCTATTATTAGGTGAGAATTCTATTAGAAGTCAAGGCTAAGCTAACCTATCTTAGTTTGTTGTGGTAGGTTAGTACTTACAACACCTGATTGACGTCATTATTATAACTGCATACTACGTTTATGAACTAACAAAGTTTTAACATTGACTTCGTGACGCTCACGTAACGTGACGATGTTAATTATGTCCTTTTTCTTTTCAGCACTTCAAACAAGCGTAGGGAGTTTTATGTATACTTAAGGTATGTTGTTCTTTTTACCTATATATAGTGTTACATTTTAAGTAATTACTTAGTTGATTAAACCTAATTTAAAGTAGGGTGGCATTCATTTTGAAGTTATTTTAGGGCTTAATGTGCTTTCAGAGGAACGGAGGAAACTCTGTATGTTTTGGGTGGTCACCCATCCACGGACCAACCAGCTTAACCTAAAGATTGATCCGAGCGGCTGTTATTATTTAGCCACGAGCTTTGACCACGATCTTTTGGACTTTTTAGCCACTGACATCAGTAATAATTAAATATAATTCTTAGCGCCTACAACTTATGTGGCAGCAATAAATTACGTTTAAGTGAATCATTGCAATCGTAAACCTACAGGAGTTTGTTTTTCGCCCTCAATTAATTAAGATACACAAAAAATGAGGAAATACATATCAAAACAATAGCGTAGTAATGAAAAACAATGATTATTTCCCCTGTGAACACTTGGTCCGACTGCTATGTCCGATCAATCGGACCACGCGAACTCTTTTTTCCTCTTGGTCCGATTAAGGAGTCGGACCACGCGGTCTATCATTATTTTAGAACACTTGGTACGATCGATCGGACCACGCGAACTTTTTTTTCCTCTTGGTCCGATTAAGGAGTCGGACCACGAGTTCTATCATTATTTTAGAACACTTGGTCCGATCGATCGGACAACGCGAACATTTTTTCCTTTTGGTTCGATTAAGGAGTTGGATTATGTGGTATATATCGCGGTTTAGAACATATTATTATTATTGTTCGACCGATCAAAAGACGTGAACTTCTTATTAGCTTTTATTTAACTTACCGTGCTATTTTGTTTGGTAGTATTTATTGGTGACATAACAATTTTATCCCAGACATTACTTATTTATTTATTTATTTAACACTTCAAGTACAATGTACAGTGGCGGACTTAATGTCATAGGCATTTTCTACCAGTCAACCTTTTGGACTTTTTTTTCTTTACTTCATCCTGCAGCCACGATCGTCTCCTCAAGAGGGAACTCCTTAACGGTTAAATTGTGTCATTTGCATTTGGGCATGAATAGGAGACAATACTCAAAGAGGGATCCGGTTTGTCCTTAGTTTGTATGGAAAACGTGATAAAGTTTTTGTACATTTAATGTAAGTAAATTTCATTGTTTTTTCTACATTTAATGTAGGTAAATTCTTATTTAACCAACTAGTCACAATATTCATGCCTATCTGAGCTTTGACAAAGACTTCATGCCAGGAGGTACCACGGAAAAGTAAAGCCGTATCATCAGCAAACGCAACAATTTTCGAATCTGGAAACACTAACTGAATTATATAGACCAGGAACAGGGTCGGTCCAAGAATACTGCCCTGTGGAACTCCAAAAGTCACTAGGACCTCTTCACTAGTTATCATAATCTGGCAAAATGGGGTAATATCCCCAACATCGAGTGCGAGTGCAGCACTCTGGATCTAACTATGTCCCACCTGCTTGAGTGTCCCAGGTGACCGACACTGTATATACAGAGAGTGCACCTGTGCCTGCGCACTCACTTGTGCACTATAATATCACCCGCGTCGTTGGCTGATCTCCACCAAGATTGGCCGCCGAGACCGAAAACGGTCAGGAGGACTATATACATACTTCTAAACTTGCACACAAAAATTGTCTTTAGGGCCAGATTTCCAAATTATTGGGTGTTGAGGCGGTTACCTACATCTGAGTACATATACGTATCTACCCTAAACCCAACGACTGCTTGGTAAAACTACGTGATGGATTTCACGCACTTGCTTTAATCTCTACTGTGAAGACTCGTGATCTCTGACCCTGTCTGAGAGCATATTTTTTGTTTATGAGACTAAAACGTAATAACCCTGATTCTTTCCCAGAATTTTATCTTATTGCAATGTTATTCGATCTTAAAAAATACAAATGACTCATATTTTAATAAAATAATAACTTATTTTTCTGTGTTGTTCTCTAGGCGCAGAACAAAATGTATGTCGAAAATTAGATTGCTGTAAGCCTCAGCTTCCTAATTTTTGACATACATTTTGTTTACTGCTTTTTGCTACTACTATTCTAACTAACAAACGCTTTCAGGAAGATTGACAAATCTTTTCGGTAGTCAAAGGGACACCGACGCATTCCCTCGGCAGTCCTAATGACTGCCTCTGTCTTTTCTTTTCTCTTCATTGTATATTTTCTGTTCATTCATTCATAGAGACAGAGTAGTTAGGAATTGCGATTGTCAGGATGAAAAATGTTAGGAAGAACATTTTCGGATTTCCAATTAGCGGAGTTGAAAATTTAGGTGAACTTTGGCGCACCCGGCTCAGACATAGTGACAATCGAACAGCAAAAATGATGATGGCTAAGTAATAAATTTATTATTATATTGATTGATATAATCTACCGAAAGCGATGTCAATCCTATTGTAAGTCGACGAAACGTGACTGCCACTTGTCGTCGGTCTCTTAGTCATCCTGCGTTAGTCTACCGAAGACGAGGACATCTAAAGAACTCTCCTACTAACAGAATTTATCATCATCTTCAAGAACAGCGCTTACCTCTTGTTTCTTTTGTAATTAAGTCAATGGTGACGATTGAACAATGGCAAAGATTGACCGTGACCGCACCGTGACTCAAAGTCAACGCATAAGCCAAAGAAAACAAAAAACATATTTACATTTTATTTTTTAGTATTTCTCGCTAAACGTCTTTGATGGCTTTGCCCAGTTTCCCGTGAAGATGAGGAAATTTCGATGCAAAATAAATAATTCGCATCTCCATCGAGATATAATCATAAGGATCAACGTATAGTTTTAGTCCTAAGATCAACTCAAGCACTTCGGGATTCTTACGAGGTGCTCGAAACTGCATTCGTACAAGCATCACCAAGGCCCCCTTTCCCTCCCCCCCTTATTTCCCCTTCCCTTAGGGAAGGAGCCCTTCTCGTATCCGTAGTTTCAGCCGATGTTTAGGGTGTTTCCTACTCCGCATCACTTACGGACATAAGATAAGTTCGGGTCCCGAACTAAAAATGAATGACGTAACAGTTTGTGCGTCGATGTCCCCTTCCTATGCCTGATCTGTCAATGTCTTGTTGGATTGCCGTTTCATCAGACTTTGAGAGAAAGGGAAAATAAAATGAACGTATATTTGAGCACACACACATATTAAAATTTGTCCTTACTCACGATTTGTTTCCAAAAGTCATGAATCCAAAAATAATAGGGAGAACATTTCAAAGTTCCGAGCTAGTTTTCGGTCAGGCCCGTATGTTCATCGACAGACTTGTAGAGTAGACCCCCCTGGATCAGCTGCTTGACGAGTTGAACCGTAGCGTAGGTAGTTATTCCGTGTAGTGCTTCTAACTGTGCGCTGGTCGTTAAGTTACTGCTTAAATAGGCCTTTGAATGTTTGGGATGTTATTGCTTTCATAATTGTTTTTGCTGGCATCCGGCAAGTGGTGTATAATATTATTTTAATTGCGCAAGACAATACGGTGGGTTATCCTTTTTTGTGCGTCAGAGAAAAATTCAAATTCGTCAGAGATTATACTATCTGGTTGCTATAAAAGTAGTATGGTATTCCAAAATCAATTTAGTAATTATAAATTCGACAAACAATCATCGGCAACTGACAGTCTTCTTGTTTTTCGTGTTTTGGTGACCTGGTGTCGGTGTTTTCATGCTGCCCACGGGCGTCTCACTTCTCTTTACATGTCATTGAGAAATATCTCCTAAGGCATACATATTTGGTTTCCAAACGATCTTTTCCTTCACCTAAGCAAGTGATAATTATACAATACATACATAAATCCGAAAAATCAGAGGTGCGTACCTTGGGTTCGAACTCGTCACTTGGCAGTCCGACGGTCACACCACTAGGCTATCGCTGCTAACCTCAATCGGAAAACATTTGGGAAAGTCCCATCTTTATTATTTACTAGCATAATGACGCATTTTATTGTGTACAATATTCCAGTCACGTCAGCTGCCAGAAAAATATAAAAATACTAGTAGATCAAAAGATCACGGCCGAAAAACAATCAACGGTCGACTGATAAAAAATATGAAAGAAACTTTATAAAAACAATAATAAAAAACAATTTGTTGCTGTGATGACTGATTTTCGTATGAGCATAATATCTCTGCGTATGTTGGGCACATGTTTTTTTTTTGGAGCCAATGCATTTTTTTGAGGCGATTCTCACAGGACACCCTTCGTCCGCGTGGTCGGGCGGAGACGGCGAATCCGATTTAGTGGCAGTGCGCCACGCGGAGAGCAGGATCGTGTGAATACTGCCTATGCATGGTGTTTTTTTTAGTTTGCCGTATGTCATTGTAATTTGATCCTTAGCAGCGACAATATCAAATAGTGTAATATTACAGGATGTGTTTTTTTTTCAAATCAACTTTTTCGTTTCCTGGCTCGGAATAAAGATTTTTCAAATATCCAATAATGCAGTTTAAGTTTTCATCAAAATCGGGCTCGAAACTCTTTTGAGTATTTTTCGCTATTCCTCATAGTTTTGGGTTTGGCCATTGACGTCACTTGAAAAATTCAACCTGTATACCTCAGGCCTACATTGTGAAGCGTGTGTGCTTTGCTACGATTTTTATTCATGGACGTAAGCACATGCCTTGCGTTGTCTATATGCATCATTATGGCTACGAGATAAGGTGGAGTGACACAAGGCAAGTAACCGGGTCAGTAATCCACACTGCACCCAGTACCGCACGCTGCACTGCAGCGGGGGAAAAATGAACTCGAACACACTCCACACACATTTACAAAGACTGAATTATTTGTTTAAAAACACAATTTGCTGTTAGGATAGTTGACGGAAATGTTAGAAAGAGAAGAAGAAATAGAGATACCTAAACAAACGTTTTGCGAGGCAATTTCAATCATGACAATGCTGTACCTACTGATTCCAAATAAATTTACAGTCAGTCAGTACCTGGTCAGAACTGACTTGCCTCAAATTTGGAGTCACTTACTTACCCTGTGTAAATTTGACTTTCAAGTGACATGCTTGTCTCGACAGTGAAAGCAGAGAAATGCAATGAAAGAAATTGCTAAGCACGTACACACGGCGACACAACAGGCAATACATTTCCAGTAAAACATGGCCACGGTTTGTATAGATTTACTGCACAATGAGAGATACACATAAACTGGTTTTGAATAGTTTGATTGGTCGTCGTGGGTACCACTGTAACGCGACAATACTCACCCGCAGGAAAAAAATGACGTACGCGCGTGTCACTTGTCGCAAATCGCGTCGCAAGTCGCTTCGCCATCGCAGAGTTATGGTAATCCTGACAGATTACCACGTTATGTTCTTTTCTCTTTCCTTTTCATTGTCATTGTATAGCGTTATCTCACAATTTCAAAGAACAAAACGTTATTTCGGCGTCATCGTTAAACAATTGACCCGTAATTAACCTTTTGGGTGAAATAACTCATAAAATCAGTGAGCTATGTAGCTGACAATACTTCTGTGACATTGCTCCGATGGCTGAAGCATGATTATCTGATTCAAGTCTTCCTATAAGAGACTTAAAAAAGTGCACAAAAAACGTGGCACAAATAATGAAAAACTTTTTAGCGAAAATCGTAGCAGACTACGATTTTCGTAGCGCTGCGCTGCGAAAAAGTTTACTACTACACAACGCAAGTTTACAACTTTACTAGTTTGCCTATCTATAAGGTTTTAGTACTATGCAAGTTATTTGAGTACGTGGTCCGGGCAAACAATAGTAATAACAATAACCGATATACAACGTGTAACGTTAAATGCGCAAAACCTCAGACACCCCAAATGATTTTTAATTCAATTTACCTTATTCTGAGAGAAAAAAATCATTAAAAAAACGTAAAGGTTTCATGTGCTGTTTTAGTTTTACTGGCAATTCTGATCGTTTCTTTCTTTCTCTCTTTTTTTCCCGCGTATGAGAAAATTTAAATTGGACGACAAACATTTGTGTTTGTTTACCTATTTTGGCGGGTTTGCGCACGTGATGGCTTGACCTATGAACAAAAATAGACAGGGCAACATTTTATATGAAGATTTTTTGAAAAATATGACCGATATTAAAAAGTGGTTCAATTGATTCTGCTCGTTATTCTGATCAAACTATTTTCAGGTTTTGCGCATTTAACGTTACACGTTGTATGTGCGTCTGCGCATTTTGTTTTGATAAAATTGACACAATGCAAGTGTTCCTACGCTGTTCTATTATTATATCGGAAACCTAATCATTGCATAGACTGCATACTGTGCACTGATACTATTACAATTAACTTTTTAATCGGTTCGTTCATCTTTATTGACAACAGTACTCGAAAACGTTAGGAAATCCACAGTTTCCTGGAAAAGCCTAATTTTCTTGACGACCATGGTGTAATCACATGAGGTTGTGGGTATCTTAAATTGATGGGTAACACATTCCTCAGAATTTCTGAATTTTTTGTAACAAATTCTTCAGTTACTAAGGTAAAAAATATCGAGTTCCTGCCAGTTGCGAATTCATGGTCACTCTACCATTACCAGTCAGGTGTCACATATATTTATATTCCCCTGTCGATAATATGGAGTTAATTAGTCCTAATTTCGGGATTCCGTTAGTGTTCGAGTCTATATAAAGTCTGTCGCTTTCTCAGTGGGCCTCAGTGTCGCTTTGTCTCTTCCAGAAGTGTCTTTCTTATCTTTCATAGTTTCCGAATCCAGTTTTTAATTGAATAAAGTAGGTACAAGTGTTGGTTCTCGTGCGATAACGTCGTGTTTCCCTAAAGTTAGCATTTTCGTTCTTCAAATAGTGTGGCATATCGTTGGTTAGGTCTTTCAAAAATATTAGGGATTTGGGAAGACTGTGTTTTGATTAAGTAAACCGTTCGTGACTTATCATGCTTTAAAGTACCAATTTTCGTTAGGGTCAAGTGTCCCCCCCCCTCTACAGACTAAATGGTTGTAGTTAGAAATACAAATGTCACGGCAGTAGTACCTATATATAACGAACTTTAAAGGAAAACTATCACACTTAAGTGGGCTTTTCAAGTTTACGAGTAATAGTCGACCAATTGTATTTGACTCGAAAATTTCGAACAACTCCATAGAAATCTCGATCGATGGGGCTAAGCGTCAGTTGTATCGCGCTGTTTCATTCCTAAATAAGTTTTATATAAAAAAAAACAGTTATTGTGTTGTTTCTATAGGAAGTCAAATTAGGTAGGTAGTCATGTTTGGCTTTTAGTTAGAGCATGGTACGAAACTATCAGTCAGCGAATACGACCCGCCCTTGGCTGTTATAAAAACTACGGAACCCTACACTGCGCGTGGCCCGACACGCACTTGATCGGTTTTTCTTAAACACTGTATGTCAATTTAGAAGTAACATTGGTATAGGGATAAGGCCACTGCAGTAAGAATAAAATCCTTCAACTTCAATATTATCGATAATCGGGAAAATCCAATTGATATATTTATGAGTTTGAAGACGGATTGTTTGCTTTAATCTAAATATAGCAGAAATGTTAGCGTAGGTCGTCTACGCTACGCTACGATTTCGAAACCGCTGTTTTCTTTATAACCCACCAAACTATTCTTTGTGGGGGGAGGGGGGTCAGAATGATGTACTGAATACGTGCTAACCGTTTTAGCGTCGATGTCCCTTCCACCCTGTATTTAAAACACTCAATAACATTGTCACTCTACAAACGTTAAAATGCGAAGTTGACTTTAACATCGTAAATGAGACTTTCATGCATTTTAATTAAGGTACATTTTTCATGGTTTAATAAATTATCACCCTGTAGACCTATTCCACAATATTTACGCCCCCTGAACTGTGGCCAGTATTACCTACTTCACTTTCGTTTAACAATTTTAACGCTGAGTGAAAGACCCGAAACTCTGGTCAGTGGTCAGTCATCGTTCGGAACTCAATACTGCCATGCAATTTTTTTTTCTAATCTTAGTTTAATCATAGTGAAACTGGCACCGTTATTCGCGTTATTTTTAGATATATTAAGTATTTGAGATCAACGTGTCGGGATTCATAATTGTGTCAATTTTGTTCTTAAAAAGTTTTTAAAAAGATAGGTTTGTGCATCAATAATTGCATCAAAGAAAAATATATTAAAATTAATAATCGTTGTAATTTTTCCTACCAGATAACAATGCTTCATAAACTTAAAATAATATAATGATCTACTTTTAAAAGATTAAAAAAACAATGTTATATGAACCTTTTCATCTGATACATGCGCATACTACCAAGTTAAAGCAAGTAAATATCATACGTGTGTACTTTTAGTAAATTAAACCGGTTTCCAAGAACGCAAGTTCAATAACCACTCTTTTGAATTTCAAAAGCTTAAAACTATATTCTGCAAATAAATTGATTATAAACTTAATAATAAATGGAAAAGATATTTTAATTAAGATGGACATATAAAAAACCGACCGTAGACCTACTTTTGAGTCAAAACAATCATAAAATGATTCACCTCTAATAAAAATAACTCTATCCGTCTCAAAACCGGTTCAGCCGTTTCGACATAATTTAAAAATAACATACTGACACAAACAGATGGTACACAGATATATTATTTTGTGTACATACAAAGAAGCTTAAAGTAGACACTTTATAATTCTCTTGTAAAAAATAATAATAACGTCAAAATATAAACTTTTTAAACGTTAGTTAAAAATAGTACAGAGGCCTTGCATATAATAACGTTACATTTTTAAACCCTTCAAGAAAAATTAGCATTTGTATTCCAAGCGAACGTAAAAAACTACTACATTTATGAATATTAAATTCAAACTCAAATCTAAATATTTAATTCTCACTAAATAAATTACTCACTGTAAAATTGTATTAACGACAATATTTGGGTCAGAGTTATTCATACAATAAAAAGTACAAAAAATATTTTTCCTCGTAAATTAGTAAGGCGAGGACACATGTACCATACGTACTTACAAGACGCGATTCAACATATAATTGTAATGTAGGTCACGTGCGACCACGAAAAACCCTCATTGAGTAATTCTTGTCAGTCACTTGTAAACCTGCGTACGCTTTGATCGTACTGAGGTAGTCACTCAGCGAAAACAGGCAATCGGCATTAGCTATTATATTATTCGTAATAATAACAAGAACTACTTCGCGATGCGATGAAAAAAACAGTGTCGAATTAAAGAATAGGATGTTTAAAGGTGTTAGATATAACCATGGTGAATTTTGCATGGATAACGTGACAAAAGTGGAAAGGGCATGTGTGTGTTTAAAAGAAACTTGTGCATGAAAGTGAGCTGTCCTAATGGGCAGGCGTACCATCAGCTTCAGAGGCAATGTGTCAACCTCACGGACCCTTTCAATCCTCCAGTATGGAGGGAATATAGTATGCTACGAGGATACAATGCCACGAAGAAGCTCCAATTTTTGTTTGGAAAAATGAATTGCTCAGATGAACTGCTGGAGATTAGGATACCCGTTGTTCCCGCCACTAAGGACTTTCATTTGAGAACGGTGAGATTATAGATTAAGAATTTGTTAAAGGATTGTTAAAGTAAGCATAAGAACATTTCAAGGCGGGAATTTATTTGGCACAGAAGTTTTAAAACCTAGTGTACCTACTGTTAATTCAGAATATCTTAAACTAAAGGGACTTTTATTAAGCGATATAAATTGAGATAATTCTTTACCATAGTCTGTTCCACTTGTCTAAAAACATTATTCTAAAGCTAATAGGTAAATTAATAAAAGTGGAGAGCCTTTTCTGTCACTGTATCAAAATATACAACAGACTCTAAAGCGATAATAATCTGGTACGAAAACATCCTACGAGTTTTACATCTAAACGGGCTTTGATTTCTTGTTCGGTTAACGCTATCGTGAAAGCGGTTCTTTAACTTTTGTATAGTATAAAAAATCAAAGTCAACTTTCGTCTCAAGAAATTATTTATATACTGTAACCCTTATATGGAACATACTTGTTAAATTAAAAGCCTGTTTAAATTTTCTGGGCGAAACATTACAATTTAATGATAAAAATTTGCCTAGCCTTTTCCTTAGTTTATTGGGGTCGGCTTCCAGTCTTACCGGATATAGCTTAGACTTATATTCATAAGTGTATTACATGGAGGGACTGCCTATCTGACCTTCACAACCCAGTTAGTTAGTAATGGGTAATACGATACGGTTGGTAATATGATATGGTTTCCGAGGAAGCTCGGTATTGACGTAGACTCGATTAAATAAAGAGTATCGATCGTCGCAGAGCTTGCGATCAAGGAAATCTCACTTTTTTATAATTAATTGATCAGGTCACCCAACATCAACAGTAACGATAAGGCCTCCAAACGAGACGGTCGTCCGATATTCAAATGGCCAAAACTTACTTTACAATGTGGACCTTACTGACTATTTTATTTGTGATTATTTGTGGAACTTCATCGGAACCTGAAGTTTGCGAACTCCAAAAAAGTGTAAAACTAGTGAATAGTACGTATGAAGGCCTCACATTCGGGAAAAATGAAACTATACGGGATCCCAAAACTGATGAAGAGAGAGGATGTGTTTGTCTTAAGGGCAAGTGCGCTAGAAAGTGTTGCCCTTTTGGTCAGGCATATAAACTTCATTCAAGAGAATGCGTTGAGATAAATCAGACATTCGCGCCACCAGTGACGGAAGAGAAGAATAAAAAGTTTGTTGTCAAAGAAGGATTTAATGCAACGAAGGAGTTTATTTTCATGACGGGCAAAATGGTTTGCGACAACAAAGCCGGAGAGAGTAGAGTGCCAGTATGGCCGTCTGGGCAGAGCTTCAACTTGATGACGGTGAGACGAAAACCATTTTCAAATTTTTTGTTATTGATTTTGATTATTAAGCAAGCATGGATCGCGATCATGCTTGCGCAAACGAGTCATTCAAATAATATGATTGTCTTAAGGTCACGGGTTCTAATAGTCAATGCATTGAAACGAGTTTTTTAAGACGGCTGTCTCCGGCTTGTACGAATTCTAATATTAAATGGCTATTATTATGTCATCTATCAGTACTGTACCAAATTGACAATATGGACAAAATAATGCCATCTGTTTTTTTCCTAAACCATTGCCACAAACCGTGTTGGTTTGTGATTTAGCATTTTCGGTCAAATCTGGTTTGACTTCGATGACTTTGAGTTGCCAGAAAACGACGGTTTTGACTTATATCGAAACAATTTCAACGAAAAATTAGTTTTCGTGAAGTGCATGATCGAAATTATTTTAAGTTGATATCAAAAGATGATTAAAAAGTACAAAAAGGAGTGAAATCCTTGGCCTTAACGACAATAGTAGATTTCTTGTATAATTATTTTAATTTATGAAACCTAGTAGTAAATCAATACTTACGCAAATATGAGTTGTTACGTAAGGTATATTGCATAGACTTCCTTGTATTGCAAAAGATATGAATCACAGTCTTTTATCGTTCAAAGACCCCTCATTGTGAGAATTATGCATGTTTATTAATTTATAAAATAGATTCAATCACGAGATTTTTGGGGATTCTCTCTTAAGTCCGAATCCAGAAGGTTAAGATAAAGTAACATAGATGCGTACCGTGAGGTCTGGTTCAACTTGGCGTAAGAAAAGAGTTCGTGGAAGGAATCGGAGAGGCCTTTGCCCAGCAGTGGGACAGTATAGGCAAAAATAAACTTTCTATCAATGAAAAGGAAAGCCGCGTTATTGAGCCGTTTTGTTGGGTTATTCCCGCGCGCTCCAAAATCCTGTTCCGAAACAAAAAAGAAATGGGTGAATAAAATTTTATTTTACACGTCCCAACTCATAACTTTTTATTGTCGTTGCTATTTTTTGTCTCACTCTGTAGACTAAGGTTTGTTACAAGAGAACTCATTTCAAAATTTGAACAGAAAGTGCTAGGAGAGCAGAATCATGTAGTGATCATGTAATAGTGAATGCCCTTCATAAAGAACTAGGCTTGCATGAATTCAATGTGGTATTTATTCATACAGTCCCGTCTACACACTCAAAATCTGGATACAAACCTAGTACTTTGACAATAAGTAGGTCCTTACTTATTCGCACGGCGGCTGTTCTGTTACCATTAAAGATTTTTTATTTCATTGAATTATTATTTTTTTCTAAGTGTAGTTACTTCTAGTTCTTGGTATATATGGAACTGGAATATAGTATAATATTATGGGTTTTGTTCAAATAAAATATGACTTTGTAACCAAGTAGTTACAAAGTCATATTTTATTAAGTTTTTTATTCTCATATTTTGATCAAGGGTTTCAAAATCAAAATCAAAATATTTTTATTTTACATAGGCCTACAGGGGCACTTATAAAACGTCGGCAAAAAGGTGCTCGGTTCGGGTTGGTCGTTTCCTATGGAGAAGAACCGGCAAGAAACTCCATGGTTACTCTTTTAAAATCATTTGGTTTTACAATTTCTGTTACAGCATTAGTACTAAAGTATGGGAGGACATCGTAGGCCTGTCAATAAGTCGTTGCTTACTACAAAATGTAGAACGAAATAAAAAGTTACCAAGGATCTAGGAATCTATAAGGCCTAAAAAGTTTGATTTTCAGTACCTACCTTATTGGATATAAACGTAAGTTAAAAATAAAAAAAGAGCTTACAGAAATTAATTGTGAGCCTGAGTCCTAACTAAGCTTGCCATACAAAAATTTTACCACACGGGAATGAATACACGCATACTCAAAAGTTGACGAAACGAGACTCGATGTATGAAAATCAAAATAGTTACGAAACGCAACTTTTGTAATGGTATTATAATTAGTTGCCGAAATGGAAAATAACTAGACGGGACGTAGCCGATTTTATGTGTTGCTGTTTTGATTTTTTGGAGCGCGTGGGAATAAGCTATTTTTCATAATTATCACAAGCATAATGTACTGTTTTTTTTTCTTTTTGGGTCAAAATAAAAATGTAGTAAAATGTGGAAACTGACTTGGCAACACAGGACAACACTCCGGTCGCTTCTGAGGTTGTGACGTCATAAACAAACAACTAATGAACTTTGTCTTTTAAATTATAATGCAACCTGTCTGAGTGTCCTGCAGTCTTATTATCCAAAATTTGTTACTTTGTTAAGTAGTACATAGCAAGCATATAGCTGCGGGTGGGCCCTGGTGACTTGTAATACAGGTTCTTTTAGACACCTAACTCAAGCACCAGTCTCTCTCTAAGTTAATTCTATGTTCGTGCTCCACTGTAACCCTAGCATTAAGTAACTTGTGCAGAGAAAATAAATGATATTATTATTATTATTCCGTTGATTCATTAAATTAACATACATTTACATTTTTAAATATTTTTACAATAAGATATAAAAAAACATTTAAAAATATAAAAATAGTAGCCCACCGGTATCGGGAACAGGGTCCAAGCTACCGGTGGTTAGGGCTGCAGAGACAGGAACCTCCTCACAATGCGGGCCGTGTCAAGGAGTACTGCCTTCTGAATCTGGCTCTTGATCTAACTGCCAAGTAAGAGCTTCGACAGATGTTCGTCGAAGCTTTTAGCCATAAGGCCATTGGCCGTTACGACAATCGGCACAATGATAGCCGAGTTCACATTCCACATGCGCCAAGTCGAGATATTTTATTTGTTTCTCTTTCTCAGCCTTCACGAGGTTCTCATCATGCGGGATGGTAACATCGACTATCATTACGCGGCGCGCTGATCGGTCTATCACCACTATGTCAGGCTTATTGGCGACAATAGTCCTGTCAGTAATGATAGGCCGATCCCAGTACAGTATGACATGGTCTTTCTCGAGAACTGGGTCGGGCACATAGGTACTTGTAGTACGGTACCTCAGAATCCACAAGTTCATATTTCAAGGCAAGTTGCTGGTGAATAATCCTGGCTACTTGGTTATGCCTGTGTAAGTACTCGCCGTTAGCCAGACGAGAACAACTAGAAATAATATGTCTGATAGACCCGGACGGTGGCATGCCCGACACACGTCCACCGTCCCGTCCTTCATAATATGTTTCCGGTAGTTGTTCGTCAGCATAACTTCGTCCATAATCGCACAGACAAAACCTTCAGTTTCCCCAAAGAGGTCGCCGAATCGTAACCAGGACACGGACGCTAGAAAATCTACATCGGGCCCATGAAGAGCCTGGTAGAAGCGCCCGTGAAGCACCTTGCCTTGCCATACTTCCATGCGGTCATCGGTAGTAAGTACTACAGGTTTGCGCCAGTTCTCTTTAGCCATGGACAGCGGGGTGAGTACCTTATCCACTGCGACCACATCTCGGTGCATACCCACCTCGGCTTTCAAAAAATATTCTCTGAGGCTGCACACCTCGCGGTTGTGGAGGGTCTTCGCGTTTAAAAAGCCTCTACCCCCGCACTTCCGCGGGATGTACAGTCTCATCACTGATGATCGTGGGTGATGCATCCGGTTTGCGGTCAGCAATGAACGGACTGTCCTGTCTAGGGCGTCCAGTTAGGTCTGAGTCCATTTGAGTATGCCGAAAGAGTACATAAAAACTGGCATGACACAACCGTTGAAGGCGCGCACCTTGTTTCCGCCTTAAAGAAGGCTGTTTAATACCTTCTTCAGGCAACCGAAGAAGCGCTCCCTCAACGACTGCTTCATTTATTATTATTTATTTATTTATTAAACAATTTTATTACAACTTTCATTTAAAAACTATGCCCCACAAAACCGTTTCCACGGTTTGTCTGTGGGAAATGTCAGCTACGTTAATGCCTAACGCTTCCGACATACCCAAATACTTATAGCTTTCGGATGAGGAGAGAGATCTGAGGTGTATGGAATCCAAGAGTTGGATTCCCTCGGATTCCATAATCTCTCCTCGCTTTACATACATGACTGCACATTTGTCCACACCAAATTCCATCCTGATGGCGCTACTGAAAGTTTCAGTTACTTTCAGTAGCTTCATCAGTTGCAATTTGTTGGGGGCAAAGAGTTTCAGATCATCCATGTAAAGAAGGTGAGATATGACCTGACCACCTCTCCTCAACCGGTAACCTAGGCCTGAATCCTCCAGCATTGTGCTTAGAGGATTCAGGGCTAGACATAACCAAAGTGGACTCAGGCTGTCGCCCTGAAATATTCCCCGTTTAATCCATACAGGCTCATCGTTCCCCTGAATCTGTCGACATCCTAGATATCGAAGGACCGTCTTTCATTGCCCCATACACGACTCAAGAAAGGCGCGTAGAGTTGAGAGATTTCTATGTGGGGTCATAAATATATTTCTACAGTAATTTAAAAAAAAATCTGCTGTTAACATCACTACGTGGTTCAGAATGATGTACCTACTGAACCGTCGAAATCCCTTCCATACTGTACAGAGAAATACTTTCTGGCACCTGCATTTCTAAAAGATTCATCGTAAAACGATAAGTAAGTTGAAAGATAACATAAACTCCAAAGCTTTTAGGAATTTAACGGCTATTCTTAAACCACCCCAACATTGCTTCTTGGAAGGACGAAAAAGATAATAATTTTGGATTAGATAGGAAACACGAATCATTAACAAAGGACCAATTCTTTCCTTATCAACAATTTCTTTGTAAGTCCTTCAAACATACTCGTGAATGCGTCATGCAGCGTCATTTTCGGAGTTTCTCGTCACGTCATCGTAATAAAATTTTACCTCGCATTGGTAGCACTGGCGAACTTCTTATGTTATCTGCGCGCCTAGTTGTGTGATTATTTATCTTAGCAATTTATACGAAGCGGCAGTTAACTTAGGAGTCCCCATAGTCTGATGACGCTTGTTTAGTTGGGGTCTTAGTCTGTACATTTTTCATTGCTGCTCCACTCCTATAGGTCATAGCGTAATGATATATAGCCTATAGCCTTCCTCGATAAATGGGCTATCTAACACTGAAATACTTTTTCAAATCGGACCAGTAGTTTCGGAGCCTATTCAATGCAAACAAACAAACAAACCTTTCCTATTTATAATATTAGTTTAGATGAACATGACGACTCGATGGCACCTGTGGCGCAGTGGTTGAGCGATAGGTTGCTATGCTGCGTGTCGCGAGTTCGGTTCCCGCACGGAACAAATATTTGCTTGGCCTGCAGGTTGTTGTTCTTGGTCTGGCTGTTTTGTGTTAATTTCAACTCCGTATGATTGGGGGCGAGCCTATCGTCATCAACTGGACACAAATAGCAGTCTAATTTACCAACCATTAGACTGACGAACGGTCCATTATTAAACATTTGTAAACATAATGTAGATTATTGTAAACTAGCTGTCCCGCGCAACTTCGTCTGCGTCACATTTTCCTCGTTTTCGCAACATTTTTTATTGTTGCTCCGCTCCTGTTGGTCGCAGTGTGATGATATATCGCATATAGCCTTCCTCGATAAATGGGCTATCTAACACTGAAAGAATTTTCCAAATCGGACCAGTAGTTCCTGCGATTAGCGTGTTCAAGCAAACAAACAAACAATCAAACTCTTCAGCTTTGACAATGACAAAGCATGTTATCCTCTAATGAAGTGGGTTAAAACATAAAGTTTTTAAACTAAAATTTGACTTATTTATTCCACAGGATGGGAAACTCTACGTGGAAATTCCGTCCAACATCCCAAATGTGTTGATCTACGGCCCGGACAAGTATTGCATCGATACTTTTGTCACGGAGGACGAGGAACCCTACCTAAACGCACTCATGTGCTTTGTCCCAGCGCCAGAGAAAAATGCTTATGAAATCAGCGCCAGTTGTAAGTATAATTTACACAACGAGTCTTAGTCTAAGCCTCTCGGCTAAATAATAACAGCCGCTCCGGTTGATCTTCAGGTTAAACCGCCTTTTTCTAGGTTGGTCCGTGGATGGGTTACCACCTATTACATAGGTACAGAGTTTCCTGCGTTCCTCGGAAAGCACGTTAAGCCGTTGGTTTCGGCTGTCATTTATACAAGGTGTTGTTTTGCATCCTCGTCAAAATTCAGGATGTTGTCACAAAAGACATGAATAATCAATATAAATTACGGTACCTAGTAAATTATTACAAAACACTGCGTTTTTTTGTTGTTTAAATTTGTCAATATTTCAGAATAACCCGCTTAACGTGGTTTAGGGATTATGAAATTATCGAAAAAACGTTTGAGGTTTTTTGTTTGTGTGTAAGCGACGTTATAAGGCAGGATCAGACGGTCCGTGTTTAAAACACGGGTGGTTCACAGTTACCGATTTCAGTAAATAAATGAAAAAAAGAAAATTACCTACTCATTTTGTTATTGATTCGGGTCGAGAATCATTAGCATAGTTATCTCCTAGAATTTGACGAGGTTGCAAAACAACACCTTGTAGAACTTTGACTGTCGTTACAGGTAGTCAGTAGCCAGGTCTGAAAACCAGTCTTACTAAAGGGTATGGTCTTACCCAGTACTAACTGTGTTGTGGAGGTCAGATAGGCAGTTGGTCCATGTAAAATACTAGTATTCAGCTGCATCCGGTTAGACAGGATGCCGACCCCAACATAGTTGGGAAAACGCTAGGTAGATGATGATGGGTCATACACATATACAACGTGTAAAGTTAAATGCGCAAAACCTCAGACACCCCGTAAAAAAAAAAAAAAACGTAAAGGTTTTCTGTGCTGTTTTCGGAAATTCTGATCGTTTCTTTCTTTCCTTTTTCCCGCGTATGAGAAAATTTAAATTGGACGACATTTGAACTACTACTATTTAGCTACTACTATTTTGGCGGGTTTGCGCACGTTATGGCTTGACCTATGAACAAATAGACAAGGCAACATTTTTAATGAAGAGTTTTTGAAAAAATGTGACCTATATTAAAAAGTGGTTCAATTGATTCTGCTCGTTATTCTGATCAAACTATTTTCAGGTTTTGCGCATTTAACGTTACACGTTGTATACATAAATACAGACCATATCTATGGTGACCACACAAACTACAGACTGAAACTTGTTACGATCCCATACTCCTTCTGCTACATCCACTTCATATGCACGTTTTGACGGCACGTTTGGTGCAGTGGTTGAGCGATTCACTTCTGTGCTGCGTGTCGCGGGTTCGATTCCCGCACGGAACATATATTTGTATGGCCTATAGATGGTTGTTCCGGGTCTGGCTGTTTGGGTGGTGAGTTTAATTGTTTGTAAACGCACCCGCGATACAGGAGAAATTCCTAGTGTGAGGCAACGTTTAAAAAAAAAAAGAAAGTTGTATGGCCATCTAGGGCAAACCTCCCCAGCGCTTCATTTCAAATCTACCTTGAAATGATTTGGTTGAAAAATGATTGTGATGATAGCCGATTTGGGATTTTGAATGCAACTAGCATGACTTTATAGCTCAGTTTCCATTTTCATAAAATTCTCGCTCAAATCGTTGTTTCTTAGCACCGTTCTTGGTCTTGGTATTCGTGATTAATTTAAAAATTTGACAGCAAGAAAATAAATAGACTTTACATACATCAAATTGGAGAAAGCGTTAAGAGCGTTTATACCCTACGGCATTTCATACAAACTTTCAAGTCGTTATTTTCCGAAATGACTGAACAGATTTTAATGAAACTTCCTACGCATAAGCAGTATACATAGGTCTAAAAAGTTAATAAAAAACGTTTTCGAAATGTCTTTTAAAAATGAAGATAATTGGAAATTTCTGTTTCTATAGATAATAAAAAATCGGTCTAATTTAGCTGTAACATTATTTTTCGAAAATGTTTTTTAGTAACTGCAGATGTGTACATTGAAGAACTGACCACAATGATGGCGAAACTCGCACGTCTGCAACCAGCTTTGGTCAATCGGTCGTCTCCACTGCTACTTCACGACAACGCGCGGCCCCATACTGCACAACAGACCGTCTCTAAGCTGCATGAGTTGGGTTTGGAAGCTCTCCCTCATCCGCCATACTCACCAGATCTTGCGCCTTCCGACTATTACTTTTTCCAAAATTTGGACAACTTTTTAGCGGGAAACAAATTCAATTCCCGAGAGGCAGTACAAAACGCCTTTGAAGAGTTTGTTGTCTCCCGTCCAGCTGATTTTTTCAAGAAGGGCATCCATAAACTGCCACAGCGTTGGCAAAGATGCATTGATTGCAGGGGTGATTACTTTGAATAAAAGAAATAAATAAGTTCGAAAAAAAAAATACTTTAACTTTTTTCAAACAAAACGGCAATTTCATAGGTAAAGACCTAATATTAGCGTCTCAAGTTTAGTTCAGGTCATGTCTATCATGTACCGGTGCAAAAACTGTTACTTGATTGCATCGCTTGTAATTTGGCGATGTTTGTTGTGTTCCGATAGCAGACTTGATCATCAACTGAATTTAAATCACGATTATTTTAAGATATCATCATACATCATCATCATCATTTCAAAAAGAAAGACGTCCACTGCTGGACATAGGCCTCCCCCAAGTTTCCCCCATTTTAAGATAATATGTTCCCTAAAGAAGATTTTTTTATCTAAACTAATATTATAAAGAGGAAATATTTGATTGTTTGTTTGCATTGAATAGGCTCCGAAACTACTGGTCCGATTTGAAAAATTCTTTCAGTGGTATATAGCTCATTTATCGAGGAAGGCTATATATCATCACGCTACGACCAATAGGAGTGGAGCAGCAATGAAAAATGTTGCGAAAACGGGGAAAATGTGACGCAAACGAAGTTGCGCCGGACTGCTAGTAAAGTATAATTAACATGTGGAACGCGTATCCATTTTACTTGCACGTTTTATAACAGTGTTGTTTTGCATCCTCGTCAAAATTCAGGATGTTGTCACAAAAGACATAAATAATCAATATAAATTACGGTATCCAGTTAATTATTAAAAAACACTGCTTTTTGTTGTTGTTTAATTGTGACAGTATTTCAGAATAACTCCCTTAACGTGGTTTATGGAATAAGAAATTAAATAATAAACGTTTGAGATTTTTTGAATGTGTGAGGTTATGAGGCAAGGATCAGACGGGCCGCGTTTAAAACACGGGTGGTTCACACTTAACGATTTCCGTTAAAAAAAAAATAATAACCTACCAATTTTATTTTTGATTCGGGTCGAGAATCATTAGCATAGTTACCTCCTTAAATTTGACGAGGTTGCAAAACAACACGTTGTATTTGACGAGGATGCAAAACAATACCTTGTATAATGTAACTGATGCCGCAATTACCTTGAACACTTACTGGACTCAAACAATATCCATACATCACGCCTGGAATCCGGGAAGGGTATGGACAGTGATTTGTCCTAACAGTACACCCACATTTCCCCAGTTATGTTTTAAGTCCCATGCAATAGCAGGCCAGCCTTTTGCCATAAAGGGGGCACAAATCCAGACTCCATGTCTGCTACTGAGAAATTCCTGAATTAAAACGCGATAACACTTTCCCCAACCTGAGAATTGAACCCAGAACTTCGTGATCAGCTGCGTCTACGAAAACTAGACCAACAACGCAGTCAAACAATACAAGCTGTAAACGAACCTGGGGGTAGCAAATCTTGTGTATGTGTGGGTATATTTTGTGGCAGAATGGTAGAAAGGCTAGGCAGATGATGATGTGTGTCTACACATCATCATCTGCCTAGCCTATTCCCAAACTATGTTGGGATCGGCTTCCAGTCTAACCGGATGCAGCTGAATACCAGTATCTTACATGAAACGACTGCCTATCTGACCTCCAAAACCCAGTAACTGGGTAATACGATACCCCTTGGTAAGACTGGATGTCAGAGTTTCGGCTTCTGACTACTTGTAACGACTGTCAAAGATCTACAAATGACAGCCGGGACCAACGGCTTAATGGGCTTTCCGAGGCACGGAGGAAACTTGATATGTATTATGGTCACCCATCCACGGACCAACCTCGGCAAGCACAGATTAACCTTAAAGATCGACCCGTGCGGCTGTTATATTTGGTAAGACACACCTAATTTGAAAATCAATATGACATACAAAACGGCAAAAAGAACACTAGAATAAACAATTTCAATTTATTGTTTGTCGCAGGTGAAATATTTTATTTTATTTTGAACAACAAACAATTAAATGAAAAGCATAGAGAATAAAAACTTAAAATAATAACTATTAGCGTTCTTTCCTTATTGGTTTATAAGGAAAGAACGCTCCAAAATAATTCAAACAGCATTCAACAAATATTTTTTATTTTCATTTAGATCTATGTTACTTTTAACTTCTCTTTGAAGCGTGTTACTATTATTTTGCCTGTATGCTGTGAATAACGCTGTTGATTACATAATAGTCATTATTTTAAGTTTTTATTGCTTTTCATTTAATTGTTTGTTGTTCCAAATAAAATAAAATATTTCACCTGCGACAAACAATAAATTGAAATTGATAAAAAAAAAAATAAGTTTTCGAACGGTCCCTGGATCTTACCTTCTAAATAGAAAATAATTCTCATTGGAACTACTGATCCGATTTAGAAAATTCTTTCACTGACAGGAAACTACATTACCCCCGTGTGTCATCGGTTACATTAAAAACGTTTTCCGTACATAACGAGAGCCGAACAAAAGTTAGTTTAAACACAAATGTCACAGCACATATATTCTGATGAGGAATAGCGATGTCATGGGCAGACTCCGCAAAATACGATGTAGATTACGCTAATGCTGTTCCTCTTTCCAGGTATGTTGATCTCCTGCTTCTTCATCCTGCTAACGGTAGCGGTCTACGCATGGCTGCCGGAACTCCGCAATCTGCACGGCATGGTGCTGATGGCCTACCTCCTCAGTTTCTTTGTGGGTTTCCTGTTCCTAGCAACCTTGCAAATCCTTAGCATGAAGAAACAGACTACTCAAGATGTTTGTACAGTCATGAGTAAGTTATTTTGGATATATTTTTATATGAGTACGGGAAAGCCACGTTTGCCGCATTTCTAATGAGTTGTGGGCCGAAATAACCATTTTCTGGAGCCCTGATACAGCCAGAAGGCGTCCGCGTCGTGGCAGATCTCGTAGAAGATGGTGGGACAGCCAAAACGAAGGTTTTTTTAATTTACCAGTTTGTGTGTTTGTTACACTATTCAGCCTGAACTACTGAACGGATTTTGATGGTGGAGGTGTCATTCGGTTCGTTAGTATGGTCCGAGTGACGTAGGCCACATTCTATGTGAACAAACTAGCCACATCAAGCTGTACATATCCAGTATAACCTAACCTCACTTATATGAGCTGTATGAGCTTCCTGTCCAATGAGAGATTTTCTTAATTTGGCTTTGCATAGCTTGATAGGTCGTTCTGCGTACTTGTGTTCCTGCTATGATCTACAATGTTTATCAACTGTGTTCCGCGCATCCTCTTCGTTCCCCGAAGGTTAGGCTTAAGTGCAGGTAGACTGACATTTTTTCAGTCTAGCGCAAGTCCTCTTGTTCTTGTATAAAGTAAAACAAAATGTTTAGTTAATACTCGTATGTTTTTTGTTATTAATAATATTTACTTCGCGTAAAAATATTTGAATTCTTAATTAGCGTGTTTACGTAGGCAACAGCTTTTTATTATCGTCGTATTTTCCTTAATTCTGTGATTTTTGGTTTGGCTCATTTAAATAATCGTCAATAGTAAAAATAGCAAAGATCATCGTTTTGTAGATATCCAGTTCCTTAAGTGCATAATAACTTCAAACAGGATTTTTGTTTTTTTTTTTTCGTTTTATGTTTATCTTCACCTGCTACTACTGCTACTTAATATTGTTAATGTGATTATTTTTTATTTTCATAACATCACGTCTTCTAATCCCCGAAGGTTAAGGCAGAAGTGTACCTAACCTTACACCCACATTTTCCTGTTTTGTTTAAGTTTCACGATTAAGGGGTGAGCCTATTACCATCAACCTGGCACAAAACGAGACTCCGCGGCAGCCACTGAGAAATTCCTGAGGGAAAAAACCCAATATAACTTTGCCCAACCCGGGAATCGATCTTAGAACCTCATGCTCAGCAGTCCTGCTTGCGACCACAAGACTAATCAAAATCAAAATATTTTATTTTACATAGGCCTACATGGGCACTTATAAAACGCCAAGGTGCACGGTTCGGGTTGGTCGTTTCCTATGGAGAAAAACCGGCAAGAAACTCCATGATTACTCTTTTAAAATCATTTGGTTTTACAATATTTGAACGTTAGAGCGTTAGTACTTTAGTATGGGAGGACAACGTAGGCCCAACAATAAGTCGTTGCTTACTACAAAAGGTAGAAAAAAAAAAGAAAAACGACAAATCTAACATTTTGTTGTCAGCCTGTTACCTTTTCACACCTGTTACGTAT
The DNA here is from genome assembly GCA_949152445.1 of Cerastis rubricosa. Lineage (NCBI taxonomy): Eukaryota > Metazoa > Arthropoda > Insecta > Lepidoptera > Noctuidae > Cerastis > Cerastis rubricosa. The sequence continues at coordinate 5,981,462 of OX424540.1, read as the reverse complement.
TTCGATGAAAGGCACACAGGTGGATCATGGCCTGAATTAGGATATAAGATGTCTTCTATCCTGCTAGCAGGTACTATGACGGTAACCCCCTTTTCAACCTTATGCCCTGGGTTATAAGGTCGACCGCCAGTATTATCTTCGTTCCCGTGGGAAAATTTCCGACTTATACGTGGGTGAACCGAGAACAAAAGCCAGTAGTCCATATTGCTATTGGAAACTTACTTGTGAGTCTATTGATTTAATGAGCGATTTTGTTTGGACTTATTTTTTAGTACACATTTTTGGGTAAACTTTAAGCTAATATGTTCTATCAATTAGCTTCTTTATGTCACTTTTAGCGTTGGTTCATATCTTTTGAGTCAAAATATTTTATTTTACATAGGCCTATACAAAGTGTTGTTTTGCAACCTCGTCAAATTCTAGGAGGTTACTATGCTAATGATTCTCGACCCGAATCAATAATAAAATGAGTAGGTAATTTTCTTTTTTTTATTTATTTTTTTGAAATCGGTAACTGTGAACCACCTGTGTTTTGAACACGGGCCGTCTGATTCCCGGCTTATAACGTCGCTTACACACAAACAAAAAACCTCAAACGTTTTTTCGATAATTTTATAATCCCTAAACCACGTTAAGGGGGTTATTCTGAAATATTGACAAACTTAAACAACAAAAAAACGCAGTGTTTTTTAATAATTTACTAGGTACCGTAATTTATATTGATTATTTATGTCTTTTGTGACAACATCCTGAATTTTGACGAGGATGCAAAACAACACCTTGTATATATGCCGTGGCGTGCCGGCTTAAGAATAGCACTCCCCCAATTCTTCTCGCGGGTGTCGTAAAAGGCGACAAAGAGACTTCTGGGACCTATCACATATCGGTCCCACCGGTATCGGGCAGCAGCGATACCGGTGTAAATCTACTGCGATTGCCAACCTGCCTGCTCAGCGTGGCAATTAGAGCAAACCCTACCAATGGCAAGTCAACGTGGACCACGGCCCCCAGTTCCCGGCAGCCCTGCTATTCCTGATCAAGGTGGCGGTCACGGTAACGGCAGGCAGGGGGTGCGAAGAATCCCCGGGTTTCGGAAGGCCGCCAAAAACAACTGACTTTGGCGACGTACAACGGACGCACGTTACGGCTCGACGAGCACCTGGCACAACTCGAAGTCGTACTCGAGAAAATAAGGTGGCACGTTCTTGGGTTAAGCGAAGTCCGAAGAGAGGGGAAGGACACGGTAACTCTTGAATCAGGCCACCTTCTATACTTTCGAGAGGGAGACCAGCTGTCCCAGGGTGGCGTAGGATTTCTGGTGAATAAAGCTCTCTGTGACAACGTTGTAGAAGTGTCGAGTGTGTCGAACAGGGTCGCGTACCTCGTAATTAAACTAACCGAGAGGTATAGCCTCAAGGTTGTGCAGGTTTACGCACCGACCTCGACGCACTCGGATGATGAGATGGAAGATGTGTTTGGTGATATATCAAAGGCCTTACACTCCACCACCAGGGCCCACTACAACGTTGTCATGGGAGACTTCAACGCCAAAGTGGGAGTACAGAACTACAACGAATCGGTAGTAGGATCCCATGGTTATGGTAGCAGGAATCATAGGGAGCAAATGCTTGTCAACTTCCTCGAATGGGAGGGGCTTTTCTTGATGAATTCATTTTTCAAGAAACAGCTCCAAAGGAAGTGGACATGACAGAGCCCCGACACTATGACTAAAAACGAGATCGATTTCATCATAACGGACAAGAAGCGTATATTCAGAGACGTCTCAGTGATCAATAGGTTTAATACTGGAAGTGATCACAGACTCGTGCGAGGGTCTCTGAATATCGATTTCAAGCTTGAACGTGTCCGTTTGATGAAATCCAGGCTCCGACCAACCCTGCTCCAAACTATAGTGGGATCTGAAATGTTCCAATCTAACTTGGAGAACCGATTCGCTGCTGTGGAAACCACAAATAGCGTTGACATTGACCAGGCCCTCAAGAATGTGGTCGGAATCCTCAGGGAGGAAGGTGTGAGATTTTGCGAATTGCGGCGTAGGGGCAAGAAGTCGAAGTTTTCGGAAGAAACGCTAAAGCTCATGGAGAAACGACGTGAACACCCACCAACCACTTCGTCATAGTGGCATGCTCTAAACAAGAGAATTGGCAAACTTGTACCACACGATCTCCGATGCTCCAACACTCGTTCAATAGAACGAGCGATCGAGCAAAATCGGGGATCCAAAGTGTTTGTTCAATCTCTTGGGAGAAGTCATTTGAAGAAGCTGACCACTACAAGTAGAGTAGTCGTTTCTTCCGGGCCGGGGGTTCTTTCGGAAATTGAAAGCTTCTATAGTCAGCTGTAGGCTACGCATGCATCTCAACCTGATCCTGAAAATGAGCAGTTCCGAGCTACATTAACACGCCACTTTACGGAAGACTTGCCAGAAGTCAGCCTGGACGAAATTGCGATGGCTCTCAAACTTAAAAACGGAAAAGCCCCTGGAGAAGACGGTATTACGACTGAGCTCCTGAAATCTGGTGGTAAACCTGTAATGAAGGAGCTCCAGAGCATTTTTAACCCCCGACCAAAAAAGAGGGGTGTTATAAGTTTCACGTGTGTATCTGTGTATCTGTGTATCTGTGTATCTGTGTATCTGTGTATCTGTGTGTCTGTCTGTGGCATCGTAGCTCCTAAACGGATGAACCGATTTGGATAAAAGTGGTGTCGTTTGAAAGGTATTTTAATCGAGAGTGTTCTTAGCTATGTTTCATGAAAATCTGCTCAGCCGTTTGAAGATCATCACGTCTTTTCTAGTTGATGTAGGGATTTAAAAACTTTCACAGGTAGTCTATTTGAAATGTTGTCGCTTGTCACCATGGGCATTGCTGAGGGGGGGGGGGGGGGGGGGGGGTGCACCGCCCCCCCCCCCCAATTTATATTTTGTTTAATTTATATCTTTCCTTGGTTTCGTTAACCAGGAGTAGGAAAGTCAAGGCTAGGCAAAAATAAAATAAGTTTAAAAAGCATGAAAAAAAATTAAATTAAAAATTTAAAAAACCCCCGACACAAAAAACCTCTAAAAAGCCAAAAATAAATTAATCCAAGCGTCGTAGCGTCGGGGGACCGCTAAGAAGACCGCTTAGTACAAGCACAGAGCAAAGCGGACCCCCGACGCTACGACGCTTGGATTAATTTATTTTTGGCTTTTTAGAGGTTTTTTGTGTCGGGGGTTTTTTAAATTTTTAATTTAATTTTTCAATACTGTTCTTTTTGATGGGAGAACTCCAGAGGCGTGGAGTAAGGGTAAAAAGGGTGATAAAACTCTTTTGAAAAACTACCGACCCATTTCACTCTTGAGCCACGTCTATAAGCTGTTTTCGAGAGTCATCACAAACCGTCTTGCGCGAAGACTCGACGAGTTCCAGCCTCCCGAACAGGCCGGGTTTCGATCGGGATACGGCACCATAGACCACATCCATACAGTGCGGCAGATTATACAGAAAACAGAAGAGTATAATCGGCCCCTGTGCTTAGCGTTTGTGGACTATGAAAAGGCCTTTGACTCGATCGAAACCTGGTCTGTTCTGGAATCTTTGCAGCGATGCCAAGTCCGGTCCGAGCAGCGTTCCCTGTGCTAGCAGCGTTCCCTGTGTAAGCAGCGTTCCCTGTGCTTTTGTAACAACCGTACTGCGGTCGCCAACCCGCCTGCCAAGCGTAGTGATTATAGCAAAACCCCCCCTCTTGGGGGAGGCCTATGTCCAGCAGTGGACGTCTTTCGGCTGAAATGAGGATGCCAAGTCGATTGGCGATACATCCAAGTGTTGAGAGGTCTTAACAACGCCGCTACTATGGCCGTCCAAGTCCAGAACCAGCAGTCTAAACCTATTCCCTTGCATCGTGGTGTGAGACAAGGGGACGTTATATCCCCCAAATTGTTCACAAATGCATTGGAGGATATATTCAAGACGCTGGACTGGAAGGGGCGCGGCATTAATATAAACGGCGAGTACCTCTCACACTTACGATTTGCAGATGATATCGTTATCGTGGCGGAAACGCTGCAAGATTTGCAGCAAATGCTGAATGGCCTAGCTGATTCTTCTCAACGCGTTGGTCTCCGGATGAACCTGGATAAAACCAAGGTTGTGTTCAATGAACATGTAAGTCCGGAACCAATTGCAGTTCAAGGCAGTATTCTTGAAGTTGTTAAGGAGTATGTTTACCTCGGGCAAACTATGCAGTTAGGTAAAAACAACTTCGAGAAAGAAGCCAACAGAAGAATACAGCTGGGCTAGGCAGCGTATGGAAAACTGCGTCGAGTCTTCACAATTCCACAGAGTCTAAAGACGAAAGTCTATCATCAGTGCGTCCTACCCCTCATGTCGTACGGTGCCGAAACGTGGACACTCACGGTTGGGTTGGTCCACAAATTTAAAGTCGCTCATCGTGCTATGGAAAGAGCTATGCTCGGGGTTTCTCTGAAAGATCGAGTTCGTAACGAGGTGATTCGACAAAGAACCAAGGTTATCGACATAGCCCACCGCATTAGCACGCTGAAGTGGCAATGGGCCGGCCATATAACCCGAAGAACCGATAACCGTTGGGGTAGACGAGTTCTTGAGTGGAGACCACGGATCGGTAAACGTAGCGTAGGACGTCCTCAGACTCGGTGGAGCGATGATCTGCGCAAGGCAGCTGGCAAAAGCTGGATGAGAGTGGCCGAGGATCGTGCTCAGTGGCGTGTCATGGGAGAGGCCTATGTCCAGCAGTGGACGAATACAGGCTGATGATGATGAGGCCTATATGGGCACTTATAAAACGTCGACAAAAGATGCACGGTTCGGGTTGGTCGTTTCCTATGGAGAAGAACCGGCAAGAAACTCCATGGTTACTCTTTTAAAATCATTTGGTTTTACAATATTTGAGTGTTACAGCGTTAGTACATAACTGTGGGAGGACAGCGTAGGCCCGACAGTAAGTCGTTGCTTACTACAAAAGGTAGAACAAGACAATAATAAAAAAATATATATATATGAAAAGTAAAAAAAAATAATATGCTAATATTATTGTGTTAGCTGGCAGTTTATTTTGTTTATGACTTAAACTTAAGAAATATTTACTCGGTATTTCTTATGACATGCAAGAAAGATGCAATAATATTGAGTAACTGGAACCACAATATCTTACAGCTGAAATGGAAAGTCGTCATCTGCCTAGCCTTTTCCCAAACTATCTTGGGGTCGGCTTCCAGTCTAACCGGATGCAGCTGAGTACCAGTATTTTACATGAAGCGACTGCCTATCTGACCTCCACAACTCAGTAACTGGGAATACGATACCCCTTGGTAAGACTGGATGTCAGACTTTTAGCTTCTGACTACTCGTAACGACTGTCAAAGATCTACAAATGACAGCCGGGACCAACGGCTTAACGTGCTTTCCGAGGCACGGAGGAAACTCGATATGTAATTATGGTCACCCATCCACAGACCAACCTCGGCAAGCATGGCTTAACCTTAAAGATCGACCTGGGCGGCTGTTATTATTTAGCCACGAACTCCTGAAAGTCATAGTTAATTATTTTCCTTACAAGTAATAACTACCAACTTTAAGTTGCAAGGTAGATGATTCCGCTCGTGTTGATCGATAAGCTCCGTTCAGCAACTACCGTCGCTGAATCATGTTCAGGTCAGCTTTGCACAGCCGACCGGCTGTTTCCCAAAGTATTCTACATAAATTCGCTTTTGCCGCCCGGTTGTGCCAAATCATGCCGACCGAATAAGTGTGTAGCGGCCCTAAAGACTCGTGATATAAGTAAGTGCCTTGCTCGTTAGCAATCCTGCCAAAAACATACCTTTTAGTGGGTTTGGTATTTCTTTAATATTTTTGTAAATATTATAGAATAGCCTTGATATTTTCGTAAATATCAGTGTGTTTTGATGTTGTATCAAATGCGCCTCAAGAATTGAAGTATTAGGTAAATACCTATCAAATTATTTATCCTTATTTCAAAGGTTATTCAAAAACGCGAAATTATTAGAATCTCTTCGTTTCGTCTTATTTGGTCTGTTACATAAATGTATATTATTGAAGATGTTTTGGTAGCAGTGTAAACCGATAAAGAGAGAGTCAGTCAGGACGGCAATAGGCCCGCCCCCTATTACATGGAACTTATTAATTACTGGCGAAATGTGGGTGTACTTTTAGGTGCACCTCTGCCTTACCATTCGGGGATTAAAGGCGTGATAATAATGTGTGAACATTATGATTCATCATCATTTCAGCCAAAAGACGTCCACTGCTGGACATAGGCCTCCCCCAAGGAGGGGGGGTTTTGCCATTAATCGCCACGCTTCGCAGGCGGGTTGGCGATAGCAGTACGGTTGTTACATAAGTACAAAGAACCCTGCTGCCCATTCTCTGCCAAGTCCCTTAGTCGCCTCTTACGACACCTACGGGAAGATATGGGATGGTGCTATTCTTTACGTCCGACACCATACAGACGAAGAGTTTATGATTATGTTGTGTCAAATCTGCATAATATCCTGTTCATGATATGCTAAAATTGTGTATTTTGTTACAGCGTTCATCATCTACTACTCTCTGCTGGCAGCCTTTTTCTGGTTGAACGTCATGTGTTATGACATCTGGTGGACATTCAGGTAACCTACATTTTTCATCATCATCATACACATCCCGACAGTACCGACTCCTGGGCAAAAGCCTAGTGTCGTTGGCGTTTTTTGACGTTTAGTTGCTAGCGGCTGTCATTTGTAGATCTTTGACAGTCGTTACGAGAAGTCGTTACGAGCAGCGGTGCCCCAGTGGTGGCAGCCCCGACTTACGAGCCGTAAGCCGTGGGTTCGAACCCAGGCTGGCGCATTACTTTGTGTAATTTATTTCATCATCGCTGCCCTCAAAAACGGTGAAGGAAAAAATCGTGAGGAAAGCGGCATGTACTAGAACTAAAAATTCGAAGACATGTGACATCTACCAACCCGCACTGGGCCCGCGTGGTGGATTACAGCCCACTCCCTATCATAGAGAGAAGGCCTGTGTCCCAGCAGTGGGAACATTATAGAATAGAATAGAATAAAACTTTATTGTATACCAAAAATTAAACAATAACAACAAACAACAGACACAGCAGGCAGCGTCGAGATTCTCACACTCTTTCTTTTCTTTTCTCTGTTCTTCATAACCCTAAAGCTCCTTCGTATCTTCGGGAACGCTTCGAATATCTTGTTCCTCGAGGTAAACCCTGTCGCTCATCATCATCTCTTCTCCTTCGCTTCCCTCCCCACTCCTCAAGTCGGTATGATGGATCTTTTACTGTTCGTGCTGTGCGTCTTTGGAATTCACTTCCACACTCCTTGCGGGATAGCCCTTCGTTAGACGTGTTCAAGAGAGGAATTAGAGAACATTTCCTGTCAACATGATTATAGTATATATATAGTATTTTATATGTATGTTGATCTATATATGTATAGTATGTATTACGTTTATTGTATGTATTAGTTTAGTTTATAAAATTAGTTGAATTAAGTTTTAAAAGTACTGTTCATGCACAAAGCTGTATCCTTTTTGGCAAATACTCCTGTTAAATAAGGTTTGCTGTAAGAAAACCCATTTCTGGGTTAAGCTCGCCGTTGTACATTAGCTATATATTATTTGTGTGTATATCTTTTAATTTTATGTGTGCAATAAAGAATAAGAATAAGAATAAGAAACAACAATGTTAATTTAACATAACATTATAGGTTGATGATGATGATGACGAGTAGTCAGAAGCCAAGACTCAGTCAATCAGTCTTACCAAGGGGTATCGTATTACCTAGTTGCTGGGTTGTGGACGTCAGATAGACAGTCGCTTGATGTAAAATACTGGTGCTCAGCTGCATCCGGTTAGACTGGAACCCGACTCCAAGATAGTTTGTAGGAAAAGGCTAGGCAGATGATGATGATTTGAAGCAATTAGTTATAACTGCAGGGTGTAAAAGACATTTACGAGCAAGTTGTTTTTATACCATGAATTCAGTATAAGGTTCTAGACCACACACCGACATTCTCAGTCCTCAAACTGAATATTATTTTGAAATAAATGTGCCTCGGAAAGCACGTTAAGCCGTTGGTCCCGGCTGTCATTTGTAGATCTTTGATCGTAACAAGTAGTCAGTGACCAAGTCTGAAAACCAGTCTTACTAAGGGGTATTGTATTATCCAGTACCAACTGGGTTGAGGAGGTCAGATAGCCAGTCGCCCATGTAAAATACTGGTATTCAGCTGCATCCGGTTAGAATAGAAGCTGAACCCAACAAATTTTGGAAAAGGCTCGGTCATATGATGACTATTAAGCTGTTAAAGACGGTGACTCTTCAATGTCTCGACTTTTTATATCTTTTAAATGCAAGTTCAGTAGACCTCGTAGATTAGATTGTCTTATAAGATCATTCTTACTTGACAACCATACAAAAAACCTGAAGTCTGCTTGTGATTTTACGTTCGGTGCTACGAGCTTTAAACTTGTTTCTTAAAGACCATTAGTTATTTATAGACATGTACAACAAAACAGATAAATCCAAGCTGTTTGAAAGTTAAAGGAAAGATATTTACAAAAAGGAATGATAAAACTATTTAATGATTTACTAAAAAAATAACAAGATAATGTCATCTTTCATATCTACATACAGCTACGATATATATTATGCTTAGGTCCAGTTGATAACCAGCGTTGGGTAGTTTAGCTGCCCAGAATTTTGCTAAACGGGTCTATTTGGCGCAGCCGCGAGACACACACTTGTGGCATCTACCAAATAAACCTTTTTTCGTTCATTCTTTACCCAGTTGTAGGCTGTAGCTAGCAACACCAGCATAACTTTTATTCTATCTATTTCCCAGTGGCAAACGAGCTCACGGCCGTTCAGGATCTCCTAACAAACGGTTCGCGTTTTATGCCCTTTACGCATTTGGAGTCCCAACCCTGCTAACCGTTATACTTGCTGCCTTGGAGTTCTCTGACCTGCCTATGCAGCACCCACTCCTGCCCAAACTCCGACTGCAAGGATGCTTCATATATGGTAAGTGTAATTTTAGATACTTTAATACTTTAATCATACGGCAGATCATACAGAATACGGCGGAAAGAGCTGGTCAGTTTTAGTTTGCCGTATGTCATTACTTCTCATAATTTGATCATTATTAGCGACACTATCGAATGTTGTAATAATACAGTGTTTTTTTTTTCCAAATCAATGGGTTCGTTTTCTGACTAGGAATATATGTAGATTTTTAAAAAATCTAATGATGAAAATCTCTGAAAAAAATGAATGGAATAAATAAAATTCGGAATAGTTAGAGACATCCACATATTTGTGTCGTTTTTGAGCTACCAGGGAAGCCGCATGAGCAGAGGAAACTACAGCCAAACTTCTTTATCTTCAACATAGTCCTTAATTTTGTAATATGCTTTTTTAATAAGGACACGTTTGATGCAATTTTTAAACTTTACATCGGTCAGTTCAATAACTGACTTTGGCAACTTATTATAAAAGCGTATACTGTTTATGAGAAATGACTTGCTAGTTTTTGTTAATCTAAATTTGGGTATCACAATTTCGTGTTTACACGCAGTAAACACGAAATTGTAATACCCAAATTTAGATGTGTGAGAATTTAGTGTTTATATTATGGAAGTCGCTTCTAATTTTGAAAAGCCCTCGGTTTTTGCGGACGTATAAAATACATTCTAAGATATAAAGTGAAGGCAGAGTCAGTATATCGATCTCTTTAAATTTTTCTCTAAGGGACTCGCGAGGACCCATTTTATAGATCGCGCGAACTGCCCTCTTTTGCAATGTGATCTATAATCCCTTTGGGAGTGAAATATGAACTCTTAACAACGTTCCCTCTCGAAAGTTACCCTACTTCATTTGTTAGTTCATCCCTGCTATATCCTTCTTCTAATATTTTTCAGGACACAGCAAATTGCTTTACCTATATGGGCCGATTGTGCTTCTCTGCATAGCGAACTTGACATTCTTCGGACTGACTGCCTTCAAGATCTGGAAAATCAAGAAGGAAACGAAGATGCTGCGAAGCAAAGAAAGCTCTACACATGACCAGGACAGGAAGGACACTCAGAGGTAGGTACCTAAATCTACTTAAAACCAAAACGACACGCCTGCAATCTCCGAAGCGTTAGGTTAGGTGTACATAATAGTACACCCCCATTTTGCCAGTTATGCTTAAGTTCCTATATCATCAAACGGCCACAAAGCCATACTCCGTGGTTGCTACTGTTACACCACATTTACAAACGTTTGTGGTGCCGTTCCACAAACGATGCGACACTTAATATCGTGTCCTGCATGTCCTGCTGTTTGCTCGTTACAGGAACTGATGGACGCTACTGAGAGCGCCAAACTAGTGGCTCAGTTTTGGGCCGACACAATTTAGATTGCCATCGACACGCTAAGAAGAAGACTGATAAAACCAATAATGTGTTATTGGGTTTATCAGTCTTCTTCTTATCGTGTCTTAGCCAACCTATGAAACCACATGCCCAAAAACTGTCATGCTTAAAAAAAATGTACATCTTTATTAAGAGAGAAAAGCATTGGTTCTTACAATTCAACCCACTTCATGCTTGCGAGATAAAAGCGGTGATTTAAATCAGGTTACACATCACCAAGAATAAATTAATATAAACGTTATATAGCAATGATAGCTTAGTAAGGTAACCTTTGGACTGCCAAGTCTCAAATCAAATCAAATCAAATCAAATCACTTTTATTTGTTAACACAGGTAAAGAAATACAGATGTTGAGTTTGGTGAACAGAGCGCTATGTTATGCCAGGGGGCGTACAAATATGGTGAGCATGTAGCTCAAATATTACGAATTTAAATTAAAAAAGATGTTAGAAAATCATGCGTAATTAAAATTTCAAAATAAACTATAACAATTCCATAAGTAATATTATTTAAAAAAATTGAGTGATGTCAGATTTAAAGGAGGAATTATTTAGTTATCAATGTCAAGAACTTAAATTTAAAAAAAAAAACTAAATCAGAATATCTAATTGCAAATGTCAAAAAAATAATTAAATGTCAATATTAATAATCTCTTTCTCGTGTTCGAACCTAAGACACGCACCTCTAATTTATCGGATTCATGTGTCTATTGTAAAATTATCACTTGCTTTGGTGAAGGAAAACCTCGTGAGGAAACCAAACCAGCATGTCTGAGAAATATTTCTAGACGGTTTTCAAGTAAGGGCCCCCATGGGGCGCCATAAAAAGTCCGACACCAGATTATGGACTTATCACACAAAAAGAAGAAGAAAGAAAAAGGAATTCGATTCACGAATATGTGGAACGTTATTATTTTCTTGTTTTTGCATGGCATACTTCCCTTTTAATGTTCTCACTGCTAGAATCCAGGCCTCTTCTCTGATTGGGCTGTAACCCACCACGTTTTCGATTTTGTTGTAAGGTTTCCTCACAATTTTCTTTCACTGTTTTTGAGAGGCAGTGGTGATCAAAATTTATTATTAGATCTTAGTATCAGTATTTATAAAGTTAGGCTAAAATTTGTAGCCAGATTGAAATAATACTAGTTATTAAGCTTATTAATAACAATTTAATTGTGTCCAAAAGTATGAAATTGAATTGTTCCAGGTTCTCTCTATACGTGAAGTTGTTCACCGTCATGGGGATCAACTGGCTCCTAGAGGTCGTCAGCTCCTTCTACCCTAATGCTGACTTCTTCTGGCAGTTCTCTGATGCCTACAACGTGCTTGTTGGCCTGATCATCTTCATTATATTCGTCTGCAAGAAGAAAACCTGGAAAATGATTAAGAAGAGGTTCGTCTTGTTTTGTATTTGTCGTCGAAGGGACGAAAAGAGCGGCGGTTTGAATTGACATAGAAATTTTGATCTTAGTGTAACACCCATATTGTAAGAGCCAAACCTAATCCGTTTTTGGATATAGTCGAACTGTATTGTCATAACAACAGTTGAAAACACGCACCGAATCGTATACCTAGAATTTTTTGGCGGCAATTGGCGGATCTTCGAATAAGGTACCTCCTCCAGCTACCTATCTTTGTAAAACTCATAGTTGCATCCTTCTTCAATCAATGCTAAAGATGTCATATCTCACTTTCATCAATGTTAATTTGATTAATAGTTTTCCGGCACTTCAACTTTGACAGATGTAAAGCAGGCGTTTATATGTCAATTTGTAAACAAACAGGGCGGAATGTAGGCGCAGTTAGTCCGACTTAAGTTCAGATCATGACTAAGAATACCAGTGTATGTTACGTATTTAGTAGGTATATAAAAATTAAAGTTAACCCACCTTTAGGTACTGTCAATGCTGTTGAAAGACTTGGGCGCTAAAACAGGTTTAAGTACACTCGACGCCAAATCTGTTACCATGGATTCATCATTATGAATTTTGGGGGTGGAGCACAGTCAGTCATGTCATTGTACTGTATTAATGATGAAAGTTTATGTCAGGCTTTCCATACACCAATATGTGTAGCCAACAGTTTCTTAACTTTTTTTTTGTCGTATTTTACCAATGCATTTAATTCAATTATACGGCATTTAGACAATTAATTATGACAAGTTAACACGTACTGAATGTAATTGAGTCATTAGATCTTTTTTTAAAGATGTAAGACATACTACTAATTATTATATTATACTTTAACCAGTTTTAAAAAAATAAGAGGCTATCATAAAACATAATTATCACTCAAAGGTTAATTATTGAAGTATTCAGATGAGACTGTGATGCATTTCTTATTTAGGATAATTAAGTTTTAACAATTAAGTTATTTCGAAATAAGTTTAGTTGTAGTAGTGACGAACCTCGTGATTGCATTTATATAAAATTGTGTTATTGTTCTGTATGGTGTCGGACGTTAAGAATAGCACCATCCCATATCTTCCCGTGGGTGTCGTAAGAGGCGACTAAGGGACTTGCCAGAGAATGGGCAGCAGCGCTCTCTGTGCTTTTTGTAACAACCGTACTGCGATCGCCAACCCGTCTGCCAAGCGTGGCGATTATGGCGAAACCCCCCTTAATGAGCGCAATACCAAAATGGCCCCTAGTACCCGGCAGCCCGTCTACCCTCGACTACGTTAGCGGTCGAGGTAATGACGTGGCAAGGGGTGCGAAGAATCTCCGGAAGGGATCCGGCTGCCTATACCGACGACTAGACCTGCAGTTTACAACACGTGAACACTCCGAACTGACGAGAAGATAACCGAACTCGAAGAGGAATTGAGCAGGTTGCGATGGAGTATTGTAGGATTATCTGAAGTCCGAAGAGAGGGGGAGGACACGATGATCCTGAAATCCGACAACCTGCTCTATTTCAAAGAGGGTGACCGGCAGTCCCAGGGTTGTGTTGGGTTTATCGTCTACAAGTCCCTTGTGAATAACGTGGTGAAGATCGAGAGTGTGTCGACCAGGATGGCGTGCCTTATACTCAGAATATCCTCAAGATATTCGTTGAAGGTCATACAGGTCTACGCCCCGACCTCGGCACACCCCGACGACGAAGTGGAGACCATGTATGAGGATAACTCTAAACCCATGCATGGTTTCAAAACTCACTTCACCGTTGTCATGGGGGACTTCAACGCGAAACTGGGCAAACGAGACGGGGATGAGCTGCAGATGGGGCAATTTGGGGTTGGACGTCGGAACCACCGGGGACACCAACTGGCTAGTTTTATGGAGAAGGAGGGCCTCTATATGATGAACTCCTTCTTCAGAAAGCGTGAGCACAGGAAGTGGACCTGGCAGAGCCCCGACGGTGCAACAAAAAATGAGATTGACTTCATCATGTCAACCGGGAAGCAAATGTTCAATGATGTCTCTGTGATCAATTCAGTGAAAACCGGGAGCGATCACCGCATGGTAAGAGGCACATTGAACATTAATATTAAGCTTGAAAGGTCTCGACTGATGAAGTCTACGCTCCGACCAGCACAGATCTAGATCCAAAACCCCGAGAGCTTTCAGCTGGAACTCCAGAATCGTTTCGAGTGCCCAGGAAGCTCAGTGGACGAAAGCAACGATGGATTCGTGGATCGTCGTATGGACAGTCCATACGTCGGGGTCTAAGTTCTACAAGACGCGTCGTGCACAGAAGAACAAAAAACTCTCCGATCATACTCTCAAGCTCATGAAGGAACGGCGTGAGATGATCCTGCAGTCTTCAGACGAGGCGTGGAAATACCGGCAGCTCAATAGACGGATCTCCAAATCCTTAAAAAGCGACCTCCGCCGCTTTAATACCGAGCGTATTAAAGACGCAATTGAGCGAAATAAAGGCTCAAAGGTATTTGCAAGAGATCTGGCTATTGGGCAAAGCCAGCTCACGAAACTAAAGACCGACGATGGCAGGATCGTATTCGTAAAACCGGAACTACTGAGGAAGATCGAGAGATTCATGGGCAGTTGTACACGTCAACCAGGAAACCCGTTGTAAATCTAGCGAATGACCCAAGAGCTAGACTGACCCGACACTATACCGAAGACATCCCGGACAGCAGCAGTACGAGATTAGGATGGCTCTGAAACAGCTTAAAAACAACAAGGCACCGTGTGATGATGGAATTACGGCCGAACTTCTGAAGGCGGGTGGAAAACCGGTACTTAAGGCCCTTCAGAAGCTGTTTGATTCCGTCATACTCGAGGGCAAAACGCCTCAGGCATGGTGCAGGGGTGTGGTGGTACTCTTCTTCAAAAAGGGCGACAATGCCCGGTTGAAGAACTATAGGCCCATCTCACTCCTAAGCCATGTCTACAAGTTGTTTTCAAGAGTCATCACGAATTGCCTCGCGCGCAGGTTTCAAGATTTTCAGCCTCCCGAACAAGCCGGATTCCGTAAAGGCTTTAGCACCATAGGCCACATACATACGCTGCGACAGGTTATACAGAAGACCGAAGAGTACACTCAGCCTCTCTGTTTAGCGTTTGTGGACTACGACAAAGCCTTCGATTCGATCGAGACTTGGGCTGTACTGCAGTCTCTCCAACGGTGCCAAATTGATTATCGGTACATCGAGGTGTTGAAGTGTTTGTACAAAAACGCCACCATGTCAGTCCGACTTCAGGACCAGACCTCGGAACCTATCCTTCTGCAGCTTAAAGCTTTTAAGGAAATCAAAATCAAATTAACCGAAGATCTATGGGGAATGTCTGTTAAAGTTTGTCAAGCCATTATCGACACTATAGCACCGTACTTAGCCTTAATTTTCAATTTGTGTGTGGACCAGGGAGTCTTCCCAGACCTTATGAAATACAGCAAGGTAATACCACTTTTCAAATCTGGGGACAGTAAAGAGACCAATAACTATAGACCCGTTTCCGTGTTGCCGGTTTTCAGCAAGGTGTTTGAAAAAGTAATGCTTAATCAAATGCTCAACCACTTTAACACCAATAAAATCTTACATGACAAACAGTATGGTTTCACCAAAGGACGTTGTACGACTGACGCCGGTGTCACTTTATTAAAACATATATATACTGCGTGGGAAGAGGCACATGATGCCATAGGAATCTTCTGTGACCTCTCGAAGGCATTTGATTGCGTAAATCACGAAACCCTGCTCTTGAAACTTGAGCATTACGGTTTAGGTAAACTTGCGCTCAGTTTAGTAAAATCGTATTTGAATGATAGACAGCAGCAAGTACAAGTAAATGGTGTAAATTCAATGGGTTTAAAAGTAAAAATGGGTGTACCACAAGGTTCAATATTGGGTCCTTTCCTCTTTTTAGTATATATTAATGACCTACCCCATTTGTTTAAAAACCAACCACAAATGGTGTTGTTTGCTGACGACACTTCTTTAATATTTAGAATAAACAGACGTGCCACAAACCTCAACGACGTAAATAACGCTCTAATGCAGGTCCATAACTGGTTTACCGCTAATAATTTAGTATTAAATGGGAAAAAAACTAACTGCATAAGATTTACTCTACCAAATGTCAAATGTAGTGATTGTGACATAGTATTAAATCAAGAGAAACTTGAATTTGTCGATGAAACTGTTTTCTTGGGGATCACGCTCGACTCAAGGCTACAATGGGGTTCTCATTTAACATCTCTTGCAGGACGGCTGAGTTCAGCAGCATATGCTGTCAGAAAAATCCGTCAATTTACTGATGTAGATACCGCGAGGCTAGTGTATTTTAGTTATTTTCATAGCATTATGTCATACGGTATTTTACTATGGGGACGGGCTGCAGACATCGAGTCTATATTTATTCTGCAGAAAAGAGCTATCAGAGCCATATATAATCTACGTAGGCGCGATTCTATAAGAGAACTGTTTAAGGAAATTAACATCATAACGGTACCTTGTCAATACATCTATGAAAATATCATGTGCTTTAGGAAAAATCTGCATTTATTTAGTAAAAGAAGTGACCGGCACCACTATAATACTAGAAACAGGGACCAACTGGTTCAGCCAGGTTTCAGGCTAGCTAAAGTAGACTCATCTTTCATGGGGTACTGTTTAAAATGTTACAATAAAATACCTCCCCCCATTCAACAACTGAATGAAACGAAATTTAAATCTTGCATAAAGCGCACACTATGTAGGCAAGCATATTATAAGTTGGGGGATTACATTGATGATAAAAATGCTTGGCTCAATGCTGGTCCTGCTCCACAACCATAGGGGCTATCAAATTACCATGTGAAGTTACTGTGGAAGCTGCAGAAGATTGTATAAATATCTTTGCTTTGTATAGATTCAATCTCTTAGTATTATATAATTGCATAGCACATGTGTGAAAACTATGTACTGTAAAGCCACCATTTACTGAGTACCTACATCTTACACTGACGCGAATTTACCCTGGCGGTTGAGTAAATGTCATGCTCACTTAAATGTCACGCTGATGGCGGCGGGTGTGTCGGGTCATTTAGTTCCCTTCAATATGGTTGAGTTGAATGATGGCTGATACATGCGTCATGTTCGTGAACGGGCGCTGTCAGTTGTGCCTGGTCATCTTTTAGCTGCCACGGTTTATTTTAATAATTTTATTTTTAACTTTATTTTCGAATTATTGATTTCGTCTTTTACTCTGGACGCTCTTAACTTGCCCGTATTTCTACATCGTTCTCACATACTAGTAATTCTCAACACGATTGATGTAACCAAGATTTTGTAACATATTTTGATTTAAAAGAGTGTCCATGGAGTTTCTTGCCCATTCTTCTCCATAGAGATCTACGCTTTGGAATGGGCAACTACAGTACTTTCACAAGTTATTATGTCTTGTGACTGGGACTGTAGCTTCGCGTTTTTTTTTTGTTCTTTGACTTTCAAAAGTGCCTGTAATGGTCTAATTGAAATAAATGCTTTGAGTTTGAGTTTGAGTTTGAGTTTGCAGCGAGGTGTGAGACAGGGAGACGTCATATCTCCGAAACTGTTCACCGCTGCACTGGAAGATGTCTTCAAGGTTCTGGACTGGAGAGGGTTAGGCATCAACGTCAATGGCGAGTACATCTCTCACCTTCGATTTGCCGACGATATAGTGGTCATGGCTGAGACCATGGAGGACCTCAGTACAATGCTCGATGACCTCAGTAGAGCTTCCGAAAGAGTGGGTCTTAAAATAAACATGGATAAAACCAAGGTCATGTTGAATGCCCATGTAACACCCACTCCTATCAAGATCGGAGACTCTACTATCGAAGTTGTAGACGATTATGTCTACCTGGGACAAACGGTCCAGTTGGGTAGGTCTAACTTCGAGAAAGAGGTCAATCGTCGAATCCGACTCGGCTGGGCAGCGTTCGGGAAGCTGCGTGGTATCTTCTCGTCCAACTTACCGCAGTGTCTCAAGACGAAATTCTATGACCAGTGTGTGTTGCCAGTGATTACATACGGGACCGAAACGTGGTCGCTCACAATGGGCCTTATCAGAAGGCTTAAAGTCACCCAAAGGGCAATGGAGAGGGCTATGCTCGGAGTTTCCTTGCGTGATCGTATCAGAAATGAGGACATCCGCAAGAGAACCAAGGTCACTGACGTAGCCCGAAGAATTGCCAAACTTAAGTGGCAATGGGCAGGGCACATTGCTCGCAGAACGGATAGCCGATGGGGCCGAAAAGTTCTGGAATGGCGACCGCGAACCGGAAGACGATGCGTTGGAAGGCCTCCCACTAGGTGAACCGATGACCTGGTCAAGGTTGCGGGGATCCTCTGGATACGAGGCGCATGGGACCGGTCAATGTGGCGTCACTTTGGGGAGGCCTATGTCCAGCAGTGGACGTCTTTCGGCTGAAATGATGATGAATGATGTGTTATTGAATGACTATTATAATAAGTAACTGTTAAAAAAATCCTAAGACTGCCTCATTCTGTACCCAGGATTAAAGATTTCCAACGATCCGATTCAAATAGCAGCAGAGTGATGAATAATGTCAAAAATAAAACGATAACACGTTGGCTAATAAACACAAACCGGAATGCCAGTCTCGAGACGGTAAAAACAATAATCGGAGAGGACTCTAGAAAAAGTAGATCCAACAACGCTTTACCGTTATAGTCAATAGCAAATATGAATTGCAACCGTCGTTGACCTCGCTGAGAACAAGACTTCCATTTTGAAGACAAGAACAATAATACTAAACCGAGAAACAACATCACCACATTGAATTAGATGGTGCCGATGCATGAAAATCAAGTACCTATCCAAAAACATCGTTGATCAAAACATATACAAAACTGGTTAAATTAGCAGCAAAGAAATTGATCAAATCACTCTTGGGGCAGACTTAAGATGTATGGAATAGAATGCGAGTGAAAAGGTACAAAGAAGTCTGGTACACAATTTATAGAATTCAGTGACTGGTAGTTTTGTACTAACTTGCAAAAATGTGTTGATGGCAACTAATTAAGAGGCTTGTCTATAGTAGTGTGCGGTTTGGACGTAGATAACGCATTTTTGCAAATGTTTGTTAATTTAAGATATATTTAATAAACCTTTATATAATAAGAAATAATCTTTGCAATTGTTTTTCTATTCGCACCTCTATTTAACAATTTAGGTTTGGGAAAAGATGGTGTGCACGAACAAAATTAGAATATAGTTTGTAGCATTTTAGTTGGTTTTTATAACGCAATCAAATTTGGTGCACAGCAAACAAGACAGGTGGAGGAAGATATAAATACTAAGTACGTGAATTGTTACTGATTTGACTCAAAACTTCAACGTGTTTCGTTTTATTTTAAGGAAACTGTGTGTCAAGCTTTACAATGCTTATTTTGTTGTTAAGTGTGGTTTATTGTGACTAGCCTTTAGCCTGGAATACACTACAGTGTTCGATAATATGGAATTCATAACTTTATTTAGTAAGCAAAATAAGAGTACTTACGGTTCGGTTACATCTTGCTTGCGCAAGTAGCAAGTTGCCCAAGTAATATTAATAACAGCATATTGTGCAAAAGGTTTTAAACAAAAAACCACACTTTTTTAACCGACTTCTAAAAAAGGAGGAGGTTCTCAATTCGGATGTTTGTACTTTTTTTTTTTTATGTTTGTTCGCGCATAACTCCGTCGCTTGCCAACCGATTTGAAAAAATATTTTTTTGTTTGAAAGCGTATACTTCCCAAATGGTCCCATGAATTTTATCAAAATCAGACAAGCCGTTTTTGAAAAAAACAACAAAAGTTAAATATTTCTAACTTTTCGTTTACTCTGCATTGCGCATAACTCAGTCATTTACGAACCGATTTCGAAAATTATTTTTTTATTCCAAAGCCTATGCTTTCCATTTGGTTCCATAGTCACCAAGTCGGGATCTGATGATTGAATTTTGGCAAAATCGAGGGAACTCTTCAAGTTTTATAGGAAAACGTACAGCAATTTTGGTATTTTCTACAACAAATGCAGCATTTGCGTTCAATAAGAACCATTTTACCATCAGATCTGATGATGAAGCCAAGAGACAGGCACTAGAACTCCAAAATAAGACAATGTATCTTAGCTGTGTTTGGGCTTGTTGGAATTGTAACGGTATGCACTTTCCAGGTGTACCACAGACTAACTTCTTGACTTTCCTTATTCAACCTACGTAACATGTAGGTCATCTGCTTTGACAGTCTGTTTTCAAAATGCGTTGATTATTTCTTTCCCTAATTTCTTTTAATCGTTTTCCTTTTTCTCAGTTTCAGTTCGACGCCTTTTCTCACACGAAAAGTATCTTTACTAGGCCTACCCATATTTTATTATTAGATTAAAAATATGTCACTAAAAATTAACAAATAATTTTTTTTTTTACAAAAAAAGAAACCGACTTCAGAAAACACTTAATGCACTAAAAAGTTAAAAATAATACTATAACCTACCTATATTAATAAACCTCACCTAACCGACGATTAACCTATGATAAAATTTAATAATTCTTTGGAGTCGGTGCCAAGCAATATACGATACCTGAATGACTATATAGACATACTAAGGCCAAAAAACAAAACATCTTACAGTTTCTAAATATTAATTCATTAATTAATTCAAATTATATTGCTTGGCACCGACTCCAAAGAATTATTAAATTGTATCATAGGTTAATCGTCGGTTAGGTGAGGTTTATTAATATAGGTAGGTTATAGTATTATTTTTAACTTTTTAGTGCATTAAGTGTTTTCTGAAGTCGGTTTCTTTTTTTGTAAAAAAAAAAATTTTAAAATAATTTGCGTAGAATTGCTTTCTGTGTGGGATGCGCTTAATCAATATATATCAATATATATATATGCGCAATATTTTTTTACAAATCCTTTGGCGCAAACTTTGTCACTTACTATTTGCGCAAGCCTATTTGGGCCGTTTAATTGATTGATTCAATACTATCACTGTATCGTAGTCTTCGAGGCCATGACTTAAAAAAGGGATTTTGCACACCTAACGCAGTTGTATGAATGTTTGCATTGTTTGGCATCTAATATTTGCGCTTTAAATTTTAATGTGACTAACAGATTTCTTAAATATTTTTATATTAGATTCTTTCGTCAATCAAAAAGATAGGGCAGTTTTTAGATAAGATTATAAAAAAAAACGAGTAATTACCTTTTTTGAGGCATTGTAAATGGAAAAGCATTTTTTATTAATTGGAAAACTTCCAATTATGATTAACTATTTTTGTTGTCAAAATTATAAACAAAGACTGGATTAGATTTATCTGAAATATCACTTTGTGTTGATCCTTGCGAGACAAGTTTCGAGCTTAGTGTAGACCACTGAAAACCTAGCATTTATTTTTGTTTTTGGAATATAAACTCTAAATAAATCAAAGTCACAACGTTATGGTCAAAACTTCTCTTTCAATTGGGCCAGTAAAAACCCTTTCGAACCTTTTAAGACAAATGAAATAAAATTCATTGTGATTCTAGTGATAGTAATAATATCTGAGCCTTAAGCGAGATTAAACCAAACAGCCTTGACAGATTTAAATAACAATTAACTATATTTTGGACTCTACTTTAAATGTTATAACTCCAAGATAATGTTTGCTATGCATCCCTTATGCTTGCCAATGTTTTGTCGCTAACAGTTATTTTTGTGCACAGATACGGGAAGCTGAGAGGGGACCCAAAACCCACATCGCAGAACAGCACATCCACAACCACATCAACTCGTATAGAGTCCAAATCTCGAGATGAACTGGCTGCATTTTTATAAAATTATGTAAATGTACGACTTTTTTTTTAAATATCCTTAATACTGCCTCATTCTGTACCCTGGACTGAAGATTTACAACAATCCAAATCAAATAGCAGCAGAGAGATAAACAATTTCAGAAAGAAGAAAATACTTAAGCCATTGGCATATTACCACAGACAGAAATGCCAGCCTTTAGACGGTAAAAACAACAGTCGGAGAAGACTAGAAGAACTGGATCCAAAAACGCATAACCGTTTTAGTCAAAAAGACAAAAATAATTGCAACCGTTGGCCTTGCTGGGAAAAATATGACTTCAATTTTAAAGACAAGTATTATAATACTAACCCGAGAAACGACATTATCACATGATGCCGACGAATAAAAATGAAGTATTTATATGAAGTTTATTACGAATGCACAAGTAATAAGATTGACAGCCTGGTAGTTTGGACTAACTTTTGCAAGAATGTGTGGCAACTAATTGTGAGAGCTTGTGAAACAACTACGATACAAAGAAAGAACTACGTTATTTACGTATAAACCGCATACTAATGTTTAGTATGCGTAATGACGTATGACGTAAATAACGTAGTTCTTGTAAGGGTTAATTTGTGAATATGTAATGATAAATCATATTTAAAAAAAATATAAATAATAAATATTTATATTAAAAAAACACTCTTTGTATTTTAAACACCAACTGATTTCCTATTTGCACTTCTAGTTAACAATTTTGGTTTGGGAAAAGATGGTATGCACGAGCGAAAATTGATTTTAACTTTTAGAGTTTTTGATTGATACAATGTAAGCAATTGAGGTGAACGGCAAACAGAAGACGTGGAGGAAGATATTATATACAAAGTACGTGAATTGTTGTTGATTTGACTAAAAACTTCAACGTGTTTCGCTTTATTTTGAGATTTATTGTGACCTACCCATGGCCTCGAATACAAGGAATAATTTATATAAAAAAGTGAACAACTTAGATTTCTTAAGGCTCGACTACGCGCTCAATCTTACTGGCGCAAGTTGCATTTTTCACAAGGAAACATGCTACGATGGAAGGCAAAACAGTATACATACTGTACAAAGAGTTTGAATAAACACCACATTGCGCAAACTTTGGTACAGACAGGGTCAGTATGTGCTAACCCCTTAACACTCCGGCCGAGTAGGCCGGGGGATAACTACTTAATGGAGCTATGTGTACAAGTTCTTGCGCAAACTGTGGCACAAACTATTCGCGCGCGCTAATCGCTGCGTATAGCCGGACCTATATTTTTTTTTATTCAAAACTATACATGTTATCCTAATATTCTAGGTCATGAATTAAAGTAAGGATTTTTGCGCACCTAACGTAGTTGGATGAATGTTTGCAATGATGTGCATCTAATGTTTGCGCTTTCAATTTTAATGTGAATGTGAATGACAATGTTCTGGAAAATGGCTTCTATAACTAGTAATATAGGGTATTTTTTAGATACGATTGTAAAATTAAATCTATCATCAATTAACCATTTATTATTATTTGGAAGACTTCCAATTGTACTAATTGTTAAAGTTAATCAATTGCTGAAATTTAACATTGTATTGGTCCTTGCAATGCAAACCTCAAGTTTAGTGCAAAGATCACTGAAAACTTTTTACTGTTAGTATTGGAAAATAAACTTTAAAAATTGTTGCAATAAAAGCGAGATTAAACCAAATTGCCTTGGCAAATTCAACTAACGACTTTACATACTTTAAATGTTCTAACTCCAAGCTATGGCTACTATGCATCACTTACGCTTGCTACTGTATTGTCGCTAACAGCAATGTTTGTGCACAGGTACCGGCAGCTGACGGGAGTTCCATTGTCCAGGACGCAGACCACCACATCCACAACGACCCGGACCGTGTCCACATCTCGAGATGACCTGCGAATGAACTCTATTAAAAAATAATATTAGTCTTATAATCACTCTTTGGCAGCAATTTCAATGATTATAAAGGCCCGGTTACAGGCAGCTAACCGAATCATAAATACAATTTCACTGAAAGCTTGTACCGAAATTAACAAAAAAAAAAATTTACATTAAAACTTCAGGTCCAAAGTTTTTTTACAAAAAAACTTTTTCAAACGATTGAAAAAATATAGATAAAATGCTCGTATTCTGTTAATTGAATTCGAGCATTAAGTATTGCCATTGCAATTTATGTGTATACACACATACAGTGAGAACACAATGATTTTTGAATATATTACATACGTAATATATTCAAACGTACGTATATTCAAAAATCACTTAAGAGGGTGAAACGAACGAAAGCAAATTTAGACCAAACTGACGCTTTGGCATTCTTCCTTGTGCAAATTAATATTTGCACAAGTAAGATGTGGTGTGTATCCAGGCCTTTAGGTAAATTCAAAATATTGATTTTAGATAAAAATCCATATAATGTTAATAGTAATAAAACTTACTCCAATGTTTATAAAAACGTGCGTGAAACAGATTTGTCACTGGAAAACATACTTTTATATTATAAATCTCGTTGTTATAGCCTTTGCTATCAAATTTCATCAGCTTACTTTTACTTACAGTTTTCATTAAGTCATCACTCTATTATGATATAGTATTAGTTTAAAATATAACAATTATTTTGTTATTAATTCCGAAACATAGTACCATCAAAAGTTAAAGGGGAAAATAATCATACAAGTCCGTGATTTGATTTGACCTGTCGTACTGTATGGATCGGAATGCTGGGCAGTAAAAAAGACGGCTGAAAGAAGATTGATCACAACAGTCTCATCTCTGCTGCATCAGAGATGAGACTGTTGTGATGGATGTGTGGAGTGACTTAAATGGATAAAGTTAGAAATGAGCATATAAGAGGAAGTTTGAAAGTGGCGCCTGTTACAGAAAAGATGAAAGGGAGTTGTCTGTCATGGTATGAACATGTGATGAGGAGAGATGGAACACATGTGACTATTAGAGTGATGAAAATAAATGTGGATGGATGGAGAGGGAGAGAAAAGAAGACCAAAGAAAAGATGGTCGGATTGTGTGAAAAATTACATGAAGGAAAAAGTACAAAATGATAGCATGACTAATGATAGAGGAGAATAGAGGAAAAAGACGTGTTGCACCGACCCCAAATAAAATAGGCCAAGGGCAGGAAGATGATGGTGAATACCATCAAAACCAGCTAAGCTTCTATTTGATGTGCTTATGAAATTAAACGCGATTTTAAAAAAACTTCATAATGAGTGTTTTCTTGTCTGTATTTTTAAAATATTATACATACTTTTCTTTCAACACACCTTTTAAGAGAAAAATATTGCTCACAATTGCCTAAAGCTTGTCTTCGAAAATTGATTAATGTCTTCTCTTATCTTTGGACCAATAGATAGAACATGAACAGGGCCATTTTAATGTATATAAGTATTATTATATTAAACAAAGAACCTACTGTTTTCACTCCAATTTTAGAACTGACTGTTTCTGTTATAACAATTTATCTATGCTGACGGGAAAACTAAGAACTAAAGTAAATGTACTATGTTTGACATTAATGTCATCAATGTTGATCTTAGTTTTCTCTGTCTACGATGTTGATGCAAATTTTCTTGACAAACAACGCCACCTTGAACTGCACACATAAAGTGGTCATGCTATACAAGGATGTTTGAGTGCGTGACCAAAAGTTTCAACTAAAGCCGTCAATATATATATAAGATAAGTTCGATATTCATATAAACTTGATTGCGTTTACAGAAACGCAATCAAGTTTATATATTATATATTACAGAATATAGAACTTTAAATAAGATATCTTATAAAACAACATTCAAAGCTTTTAGCTTTACGACTATCAATATTCTTTAAATTGTTTAGTTTTTCATGGCCTTTATTAAAAATGACAATGACATTTTTATGTCATCACATTTCCGTTCACATCAGTCAGTCCTTCATTCCTACATTCATTCAATCTATCTCATCAGTCATTCTTTAATACACAACCTCTTTACATATATTTTTTTTAAACATTTCACGGAATGCCTAATGTTTATAAATGCGTCAACTAACAGCGCCCCTCTCTCAACGTCATTTGAACGCCAAAATATCCTTGTATTAATAACGTTAGAACTGATCAAATAGTAATAGTAAGATGCAAGTACGCACGACGATCAATCAAACTATACAAAACCAGTTTATACGGATCTCTCATTATACAGGAAATGTATGCAAAGCCATGTCATACTGGAAATGTTTAGTTTGATATATCGCCGCGAGTAACTTGCACACAAGTTACTTGCATGCTATGGAGATAAGAATGTAAAGGTAGAATGGTGTACAGTAAGCTATTTCTATACTTTTGTGCAATATACTGTCGTACATTTTGTACAAGCAAACAAAGCCAACGATAGAGCAGTACAGGTGACCTACCATGACGTCTTAAAATATTATTATTTCCTCTTTTTCCAGTGTGGGAAAGAGATGGCGCTTAGACATCCTGTATAGGTCCGTCTCTTCCCCACACTGGAATAAGAGCTGTGTTTTGTGTTTTGTGCAAGCCAATTACTTTTGTGCAAGTAACAGATATGTGTGCTTTCGATTTTATTACCTTGACGGCATTTTGTTAATGATCTTTATGGTGACGACTGACAAAACTATCCTCATAACCTCTAGTCGTAGCTATAAGGTAGCTACTAATAAAATTATTGTTTTTCAATTCAAGTATTGTGCCTTGTGTTTTTTAACTAGCTGTGTGGTTTTGCACGTCAACTAAGTGTGGAATTTACATTTTCTTATTTTAGAAAGTTTAAGCATTTACTAGTTATAAACAATTATGTTACTATGTTATCATTGCTAAGGGGTGGAAGGGAAACCGATGCTAAAACAGTTACCATGTATTCAATACATCATTCTGAGCCCCCCACCACTCCCACAATTTTTTTTTTGTCGGTTAAAAAAAAACAGCTGTTTGCTACAATACTGCAATACCTACACGGTCAAAAATCTATGGTACACATGGCCTACCATGACGTCTTAAAACATTATTGGTTTACTCCTTTTCCAATGTGGGAAAGAGATGGCGTTAGGCGTCCTGTATAGCTCCGTCGCTTTCCCACACTGGAATAAGAGCTGTGTTTTTTTTTAAATTAGTTTTTAATGTTGGTTCAGAATGATGTAAGTACTGAATACGCGTAGGTAAGCGTCGGTTTCTCTTCCACCTTATTTATTATTATGTTTATTTTTATATAACAGCCAGAACGAACTCTATAAAACAAAAACAATACTCTATTTCTTAATTCAAAAATCTTGTACCTATAGTATTGTTTAGTAATGCGAAAAAAACTCTTCAGACTGAAATAAAATTTACTGCAAAAAAACGAAGCATTCTAAGTTCAGTCAGACCCAGACAAAATGCGAAAACGGACACCACCATAGAAATAATTCTGAAGTATCTGTCAGTGTGAGTCGATCTGTTTATTTTTCATACCCACGAACGCCGCCCGTCCGCGCGGTCGGGTGATGAAGCGGATCTCACGTCGCATTGGCTTGTATGAAATCCATTGGTGCCTAGCACACGTACACAGACAGACCGCGCGGCGCACAAAATCCTTTGCCTCCTCGGCCCGAATAGCCTTACATAGCATTTTTTTATATTAAGACAGTGGTGGCATCACTGCTATGTGCTACCTACATGATACAAACATCACAAAAATAACTTTATTATTTTATTAATTATAATGTTATGTTATTGTAAAAATATAAAATCAAGTATTTTGTGTATCAACATTTTATCTGTTTCCTCATTATCTACCTAATGAGAGGTCCCAGCCTCTTTCATCGCCCTGCAAATATTCAATTTGTAATTTCGCAATTATAGTTATGTTTAAAATGTGTGGTTGTCAATTATTTCAAATACCTCATAAGGCTTCTTATACGCAAACGCATATGTTTTATGATGCATAAAACATACTAATACTAACTTTTCCCGGTAAAATACTTGTGTGTGCAAGCGGCCTTGCTAGCCACCATCTGCCTAGCCTTTTTCCTAAACTATCTTGGGGTCGGCTTCTAGTCTAACCGAATGCAGCTGAGAACTAGTATTTTACATGAAGCGACTGCCTATCTGACCTCCACAACCCCGTAGCTGGGTATTTTTCCATACCACTTTGAATGATTCTTTACTAAGGCTAATCTCACACGAACGCCGCCCGTCCGCGCGGTCGGGCTCTGAAGCCGATCTCAAGTCGCATAAGGCTTGTATGAAATCCGTTCCTTCATGAGCTTGAGAGTATGATCGGAGAGTTTTTTGTTCTTCTGTGCACGACGCGTCTTGTAAAAATTAGACCCCGTCGTATGGACAGTTTCCACGAATCCATCGTTGCATTCGTCCACTGAGCTTCCTAGGCACTCGAAACGATTCTGGAGTTCCAGCTGAAAGCTCTCGGGGTTTTGGATCTGGATCTGTGCTGGTCGGAGCGTAGACTTCATCAGTCGAGACCTTTCAAGCTTAATATTAATGTTCAATGTAAAATGTTAAGAGGCATCTTACCATGCGGTGATCGCTCCCGGTTTTCGCTGAATTGATCACAGAGACATTATTGAATATTTGCTTCTTGGTTGACATGCTGAAGTCAATCTCATTTTTTGTTGCACCATCGGGGCTCTGCCAGGTCCACTTCCTGTGCTCACGCTTTCTGAAGAAGGAGTTCATCATATAGAGGCCCTCCTTCTCCATAAAACTAGCCAGTTGGTGTTCGTGGTGTGGTGCTGGTGGTTCCGACGTCCAACCCCAAATTGCCCCACCTGCAGCTCATCCCCGTCTCGTTTGCCCAGTTTCGCGTTGAAGTACCCCATGACAACGGTGAAGTGAGTTTTGAAACCATGCATGGCTTTAGAGATATCGTCATACATGGTCTCCACTTCAAGTGAGAGAGTTGTTACAAAAAGCACACAGAACGCTGCTGCCCATTCTCTGGCAAGTCTCTTATTCGCTTCTTACGACACCCACGGGAAGATATGGGATGGTGCTATTCTTAACGTCCGACACCATACAGAACATTGTTTTCATTGAGGAAGGGCTATTACATTGTCGATGAGTACCTAGATGATAAGCGACAACCGTAATTGTTATTGATTAGAATTCATTTTTACTTGCATGTGGTCATTATTTTGATTTTTTTTTATACTTATTGATGTTGTTTTATATCTAGTTATAATTATTATAATTATCTTTGACGTTATATTTTTTTACTATTGGTTTTTATTAACCTTGGTTTTTACTGACCATTTTATATCCATTTGTTTTTTATTCTTTTGTTTTATTAATTTTGACGTTTTATTTTTATTATGGATATTTACAAAAAATAAGAAGACATAATTATTAATCTTTTAAACACAATCTGTTTTTTTTTAATGCATTATTTATAAAAGATGACATATCGTTTTATAATAATTTGATTTTCGTTTCGTTTTACGTTTTTTTTCTGACGTTTTGTTCTATTGTATATTAATTATTTTAAATTGAATATGGATTAATAACGTTTTGAATTTGTTATTCTACCTATACATAAGAGGATTAGTAATAGTTACTTTTAGGGTTCCGTACCCAAAGGGTCAAACGGGACCCTATTACTAAGACTTCGCTGTCCGTCCGTCCGTCTGTCACCAGGCTGTATCTCATGAACCGTGCTAGCTAACTAGTGGAAATTTCTACAAATTATGTATTTCTGTTGATGCTATAACAACAAATACTAAAAACAGAATAAAATAAATATTTAAGGGGGCTTCCATACAAAAAAAGTGTTTTTTTTTTTGTTAGTTTTTATAAATAACTAGCTTCTGCCCGCGGCTTCGCCCGCGTGGAGTTCGGAAATTGCCTACATATATGTTACCCCCGCAAAATAATGTCGAAAATAGTAATTTAAATGTTATAGATAATAGTTGTTGGCTGCACTTTCGCTCGCACGTAAGTGTATGTATAGGATAAATAGTTGTGTTAAAGTATGTGATTTTCAAAGTAAGAAGCCAGATAATTAATTCTGGTTAGAAAAAGTATATCGCTGCGTTTTTTTATTATTTTATACTGATAGTGACTTAAATAGCTTGAACCAGAATTTACTTTTAACTTTATACTTGTCTTCCGAGCTACGATGCCGGAGCTCAAAGGCCCCGGTTATCCATCCACGCTTTTCGATACAGTTAATAGTGTAAATGAGCTAGCTTACAATTTTGTTTAATTAAAAATTATTCAGAGTAAAACAAAACTATTTTAATAATGAATTTGCCTAGCATCTCTTTGTAAATGTCGTTTGCGGTATTTCCTTTCGAAGAAAGCTACATAAAACTGCCCATGTGAGAAACAGTTCTCACTTGAATCAATGCCAGCCATAGCCTAGGGGACGATATTGAGACATTATGTATTTTAAATTTCCTTATTTGCACCTAGAAAGAGAGGTCAAGCTGAAAATACAATATGGCGCCGAAAAAAATTCTCATTTTGTTTTCGGCAACCCGGAAAACCACGAAAACGATACCCATGAAGAAAAAACAGAAAATTTTCGTCGGCGCCATCTTGTATTTTTATTTGACCTAAAACTAAACTAAAAAGTTTCCTCGGCGCCAGCATCTTAGATTTTCGTTTTCATTGCCAGCGACTCGCATAACCACGAACACGACGCCCATGAAGGAAAAACCAAAAGTTTTCGTCGGCGCCATCTTGAGTTTTCATTTGGACCTTATTCTCATTGCCAGCGACCCAGAAAACCACGAAAACGACACCCATGGAGAAAAATCCGAAAGTTTTCCTCGGCACCATCTTGTATTTTTATTTGACCTCATTCTCGTTATCAGCGATCCTGACAGCCACGAAAAAGACACCCGTGAAGAAAAACCGAAAGTTTTCCTCGGCGCTATCTTGGGTTTTCTTTTTGGCTTATTTTTATTGTTAGCGACTCCGAAAACCACGAAAACGACACCCGTGAAGGAATGGTAGTAAATTTTCTTCGGTGCCGTCTTGTCTTTGCATTTTGGCCTCATTTTCGTTATGAGCGCACCGAACGCCACGAAAACGACACCCGTGAAGGAAAAACTGAAAGTTTTCTTCGGTGCCATCTTGGATTTTAATTTTGACCTGATTTTTATTGTAAGCAACCCCGAAAACCACAAAAACGACACCCGTGAAGGAAAGAAAATAAATTTACTTCGGTGCCACGAAAAAGACACCCGTGAAGAAAAACCGAAAGTTTTCCTCGGCGCTATCTTGGGTTTTCTTTTTGGCTTATTTTTATTGTAAGCGACTCCGAAAACCACGAAAACGACACCCGTGAAGGAATGGTAGTAAATTTTCTTCGGTGCCGTCTTGTCTTTGCATTTTGATCTCATTTTCGTTATCAGCGACCCCGAAATCCACGATAATGAAACCCATGAAATAAAACTAAAAAGTTTCCTTGGCGCCAGCATCTTAGATTTTCGTTTTCATTGCCAGCGACTCGCAAATCCACGAACACGACGCCCATGAAGGAAAAACCAAAAGTTCTCGTCGGCGCCATCTTGAGTTTTCATTTGGACCTTATTCTCATTGCCAGCGACCCAGAAAACCACGACAACGACACATCATTCATCATCATCATTTCAGCCCGAAAGACGTCCACTGCTGGACATAGGCCTCCACCAAGAAAGGGGGGTTTTGCCATAATCGCCACGCTTGGCAGGCGGGTTGGCGATCGCAGTACGGTGGTTACAAAAGCACAGAGAACGCTGCTGCCCATTCTCTGGCAAGTCCCTTAGTCGCCTCTTACGACACCCACGGGAAGATATGGGATGGTGCTATTCTTTACGTCCGACACCATACAGAGCTAACATACAGAGCGACAACGACACCCATGGAGAAAAATCCGAAAGTTTTCCCCGGCACCATCTTGTATTTTTATTTGACCTCATTCTCGTTATCAGCGATCCTGACAGCCACGAAAAAGACACCCGTGAAGAAAAACCGAAAGTTTTCCTCGGCGCCATCTTGGGTTTTCTTTTTGGCTTATTTTTATTGTTAGCGACTCCGAAAACCACGAAAACGACACCCGTGAAGGAAAGATAGTAAATTTTCTTCGGTGCCGTCTTGTTTTTGCATTTTGACCTCATTTTCGTTATGAGCGACCCCGAACGCCACGAAAATGACACCTGTGAAAGTAAAACTGAAAGTTTTCATCGGCGCCATCTTGGATTTTAATTTTGACCTGATTTTTATAGTAAGCGACCTCGAAACCCACCAAAACGACAACCATGAAGCCATTGAGTCGCGCCAGTATCCAGTCGCGGGAGTGTCTGTCGCGCAAGTGGGTTCCCGCAAGTGTCCTTCGCGCAAATGTCTTTCGCACAAATGTCCCAGATCCCCTAGAAGTATGTGTATGAAGTTTTAATAGCGTATTTGTACGTACAAACGTACTAACACAACAATACAAAAAAAAAACCATCGTCTAAGGGGTGGAAATTCCAAAAACTTTGAATTAAATGTTTATCAATTCAATCAAGAAACACATTGTGAATTTCAAGCAGATCAGACCATTTTTGTTATACTAATGTTTTCACCCCTTTTCGCCCATTTGGGGTTGAATTTCCAAAAACTACGAAATACATATTAATTTTTTTTTACTCATAACCTTCAATATTTAATTTCATACTTCTTACTTCAAAAATGACGGAATCCATATATAAACTTTCAACCCCTCTTAGGGGGTAGATTCTCAAAAACGCTCAAATACGTATTTATTTATTTCTAACCAGAACCTTGTATGTGAATTTGTATGCTTTTAACTTAAAAAAATTACCGGTTTCCATACAAACTTTCATCCCCTAATTAACTCCCTTAGGGGTTGAATTTCAAAAAATCCTTCCTTAATCCTTGTCTACATTATAAAAGGAACCTCTGTGCAAAATTTCAGCTTTCTAGGTCTAAGGGTTTGGGCTGGGCGTTGATGAGTCAGTCAGTCAGGACTTCTCTTTTTATTTATATATATATATACTAGATAAAAGTTTGTCGCAAGCTTTACTTGTGTAAATAAACTAATACCTATTTAAGTGAGTAACTTAATCTGCTAAGTTTTTCTAAATTTCAGTTTAATTAAATACTTATAGGTACTTATGCAAACCTCGCGACAAGCTCTTATGATCATATAAATTGTGTATAATGAGGTTATAAGTTGAAAGTTAAAAAATAAAAGAAAATTTTATTTTTCTTCTTTTTAGAGCATTTAAATAAAAGCTTTTTTAAAATAGGTTTTTTTACTAATTATTTTATTTTAATATTTTTAGTTTAGCCGTAATCGTTTCTGAACACATTATTATCTCAATCTGAACACTCTCAACATTAACCGTTGAGGAGTTTTGAGCAGACAATCCTGGCTGTGGGATCAGGTAACGACAGGAATTATGTTTATTCATCAAAAATGAACGTTTATCGACACAAAGTTTTATGTTTGTGCTATTAACCGTTGAAGAGTTACATCGCGAGGAGGCGATCCTGGCTGTAGGATAAGTGGCTGTAGGATACAAATCATGATTATCCATCAAATATGAACCCGTATGCAAAGTTTCGTGTCCACGCTACTAACCGTCGAGGAGTTCCCCCGTGAGAAGACGATCCTGACTGCAAGATGAGTTCATGATACAAGTCGTGATTATCCGTCAAATAATTCAAATATGAATTACGCAAAGTTTCGTGTCCACGCTATTAACCGTTGAGGAGTTCTCTCGAGAGAAGATGATCCTGACTGCAGTTGAGTTCATGATACAAATCGTGATTATCCATCAAAAATTAACTCGTATGCAAAGTTTCGTGTCCACGCTATTAACCGTTGCGGAGTTGTGAGGAGACGATCCTGGCTGCAGGATTAAGTTATATCTATCATAATAATGTATTGTCTTCAGAACCAAAGGTGTGTGCAAAATTTCAGCTCAATCGGACATCGGGAAGTGGTTCTAATTTAGCTTCCAAGATTCCACCGTAACAACACACACATACACACATTGCAAGTTAAATAAAAGCTTTTAATAAATGACTTATGAAATGACTTATGACCGTTCTCCACTGGTCGCTGGCTCGACTGAGGTGTGCGGCGCTTGCGCCACGGCAACCGGTGTGCAAACTGGTTCGTGCGAAACCGTGGTACTCGCTGCGGCCTCGCCACAGCCACCACGCTCCATTTGTTGCGCTGTCCCGCTCGAACCATCGCCTCCGCCGCTTCCTTGACTATGTACACCTGTCCTCCCGCTCACTGTTACGCCTGTTTGTGTACGCAAGAAAGATACAAAATCATCTTCCCCATTAAATGTTAACGTTAATGAGCTCATGTAAGCCGGGCGGTCACTGACCTCATTCTCAGCTAATAATTTTGAAGGTTTTAGCCTTCAAAATATCATTAGCGGAAAAAGACGTAGTATTTATGACAAGGCAATAATGTTAGATCCTGTATTTCTGAAGATAGACCATGACAACTATACGTAAATACTAAATACTGACATTTTCCTTGACAAAACCAGTTTCTAATTAATTTTATTTAGACTTAACAAATATCAACTGTATAACGATGTAAATTAAGTTAGTTTCAGAATGACTAGTACGATTCAATTAATTGAAACTGTTGCGTATAATTGAACTTTACTAAAAATAATAATAATTCATCATAATTCGTTTATCTTTCTTGGTGAGCACACGTAACGAAATGTTTATCACAATATTTAACGCTCTAATAGTCTTTATTACAAGTATCAATGGTTTGATTAATGAAACTGATTCTCGACTAAACAGCATGACTAAACAGCGTGACGATTTAGTCACTATAAATAAATGTTGTCCTGATGGGTATTATGTTGGAAGAAAGAAAAGTTGTATAAGATACAACGAAACGCTTTCTTTTTCTACGATAAAAGTGTACGACGAGGAATTAAAAGACACTGGGAAGTCACTTGAAGACATAGTACTCAGTTTTAACGCGAGCAAATTTAATGATACACCTTTTAGACAAATGGTCAATGATGCCACGGTCTTGAAATACAATATATATTTTATTGAGGTGAGTGTTTTTCATTATTTGCTATGAAATTGCCGTTTTGTAAACAAAAAGTAAAAGTATTTTGAAGTGAAAACTGCTTTACCATCGTTGTGATTTGAAAGTCGATGAAACAAAAAAGCGACAGTTAAGAGAGACAGTCACATAAATTCATAAGATTTAACGTGGGAGAAAATGAGATATGAAGCATTATACTGTGTTTCATGTTCGTGGTTCTCTTTGTGCTGTAGCCTAAATTATATTTTTAAGGGTTAAAAAGTAATTGACATTATTATACAATAAAACAATGATCTTCGATTTAATTATTTATTTCTTTCTTATTAATATATTATTAATGTATTTATTATTATTGCATATCAATACATATCACGACAATACAGTTTTTAAGTATAATGTGTACAATAATAATATATAAGTCGTCTCGGATCAACTTTTTTTAACTGTCAAACATTCCTGCAATTTGACTTTAAAACCTAATTCTAGCAGGAATATAACAAGCTTGTTTTCAGGACATTCCATATTTAATGTAATAACAATTGTCATGTATGTTGATATTACATTAAAAATTTAACACTTCTAGGCCTCTACTATGACCTCTTAAAGCAGTCTTATTTTAACCTTACTCTGCGTTTTCGCACCATCATGTCCTGAAAACAAGCCTGTTATATTCCTGCTAGAATTAGGTTTTAAAGTCAAATTGCAGGAATGTTTGACAGTTAAACCACATAAATGATAGCACTTTTATACTGATAATTAAAGCAATTCGTGCAAAATTATCCCCTAACCATTCCAAAATATCAAAAATGCACTACGTCACTATTCAAGTTTTCACTTCTGCTGGCACTCCCGGAGTGCAAACCGTTTTTTTTTTTAAAGAAAGTACCCACACTTTAGGAAATTAAGGACCGCCGTCTGTTTTACGAGGCAGTCTGCTGGAAATGTAGGTATGAGTTACTTGACGTATTAATTACAGAAACGATTTTATGGGAGTGAGTGAGAGATCCCGCTTATGATCGATCGACTTTCACTCATTTGTTAACCGAATGAAAAATATTTTTCAGTCTTCTTTATCTTATTAAAACAATATAGTATATATAATCACTACCATGAGAACAGATAATCTTATAGTAATATATCTAACTATTTATATATATATATATAAATTACGCATCACGTTGTTTGCTTGGGATGGACTCCTAAACTACTAAACCGAGTTTAATCAAATTTTCACACCATGTGCAGTTTGATCCAACTTGAAAGATAGGATAGCTTACATCTATTTAAAGTCGCAATTTTATTTTATTGCAAAGTATTTGTTTATTATTTGACAGTCACAATTATCTGTTAGCTCCAAACGATTCTAACAGATGTCGGTATCTGTTGTCTGGATTGAGTATT
This sequence comes from Cerastis rubricosa, assembly GCA_949152445.1. Classification (NCBI taxonomy): domain Eukaryota; kingdom Metazoa; phylum Arthropoda; class Insecta; order Lepidoptera; family Noctuidae; genus Cerastis; species Cerastis rubricosa. The sequence goes on along the minus strand of OX424540.1, from coordinate 5,945,294 downwards.
CAATAGATGCCGCTGTGTTAAAAGTACCAACGTTATATATAAGCTACAATTTAATGGCATAACCACCACGTGTTGCTGAGGCTAAAGTATAAGTTAAATTTATTTTGTAGTAATGGGGAAAATGTGACGCAGACAAAGTTGCGCGGGACAGCTAGTGTATATTAGTCTGGGGAATTTACGCCGAATATTACGCTAACTTAGCATTAATCATCTCGCGCGCAGGTTTGACGATTTTCAGCCTCCCGAACAAGCCGGATTCCGTAAAGGCTTTAGCACCATAGACCACATACATACGCTGCGACAGGTTATACAGAAGACCGAAGAGTACAACCTGCCTCTCTGTTTAGCGTTTGTGGACTATGAGAAAGCCTTCGATTCGATCGAGACTTGGGCTGTACTGCAGTCTCTCCAAAGGTGCCAAATTGATTATCGGTACATCGAGGTGCTGAAGTGTTTGTACAAAAACGCCACCATGTCAGTCCGACGTCAGGACCAGACCTCGGAACCTATTCTTCTGCAGCGAGGTGTGAGACAGGGAGACGTCATATCTCCGAAACTGTTTACCGCTGCACTGGAAGATATCTTCAAGGTTCTGGACTGGAGAGGGCTAGGCATCAACATCAATGGCGAGTACATCTCTCACCTTCGATTTGCCGACGATATAGTGGTCATGGCTGAGACCATGGAGGACCTCAGTACAATGCTCGATGACCTCAGTAGAGCTTCCGAAAGAGTGGGTCTTAAAATGAACATGGACAAAACCAAGGTCATGTTGAATGCCCATGTAACACCCACTCCTATCAAGATCGGAGACTCTACTATCGAAGTTGTAGACGATTATGTCTACCTGGGACAAACGGTCCAGTTGGGTAGGTCTAACTTCGAGAAAGAGGTCAATTGTCGAATCCGACTCGGCTGGGCAGCGTTCGGGAAGCTGCGTGGTATCTTCTCGTCCAACTTACCGCAGTGTCTCAAGACGAAAGTTTATGACCAGTGTGTGTTGCCAGTGATTACATAAGGGACCGAAACGTGGCCGCTCACAATGGGCCTCATCAGAAGGCTCAAAGTCACCCAGAGGGCAATGGAGAGAGCTATGCTCGGAGTTTCCTTGCGTGATCAAATCAGAAATGAGGACATCCGCAAGAGAACCAAGGTTACCGACGTAGCCCGGAGAATTGCCAGACTTAAGTGGCAGTGGGCAGGGCACATTGCTCGCAGAACAGATGGCCGATGGGGCCGAAAAGTTCTGGAATGGCGACCGCGAACCGGGAGACGATGCGTTGGAAGGCCTCCTACTAGGTGGACCGATGACCTGGTGAAGGTTTCGGGGATCCGCTGGATGCGAGTCGCACGGGACCGATCAATGTGGCGACACTTGGGGGAGGCCTATGTCCAGCAGTGGACGTCTTTCGGCTGAAATGATGATGATGATGATGATGATGATTAGCATTAATTAAAACAGCGATTTTTTTCATTGAATGTGTGGTATGGACAGGACTGTATATTAAACTGTACACTGTATCCCGCGAAAAGTTCAACTCCGCGTATATGTTTTTTTTTTTAAGAAAACGTCTAATATGTACACACATCAAAAGTGTCTAGGGATCAACATATATTTTTACAATAACTTTTCTCCTGATTGATATTAATTAAAATTTTCTTTAAGGACACCTTTGCATTAATAAAGAAATTTGCCATTTTCTAATAAAGGGATTTTTGACATTTGAACCACTAACATTAAAGTTCGAAAAAAAGACTGAAATAACAGTTTTCTTTAAAATTTTATTAGGTAACTTAAACAATTAATAATCCGTGTTTCTACCGCGAACACTAACAACACAAGAACATCGGTTTGGCATACTCAAAATGAGTTCATCCAAATCACGCTGTGGAATGGCCGCCCATGTTCGTTGCAACAACAAAAAAAGGTCTTCTTGCGACTGGATACCCTCCATATTCGGCAGAGCTCTTCTCTGTAGCATATCCCATGCATGCTCAATCGGGTTCAAGTCTGGCGACTGAGCAGGCCAGGGCAGGACATTGATGTTAGCTGCGGCGAGAGTCTGTCTTACAACTCTTGCGGTGTGCGGTCGTGCATTATCATGCATTAACTGAAATAAGGGACCGATTTGCACTTGTAGAGGAATGATGACGTCTGATACAATCGTCTCAGCATAAATTTGAGCGTTGAGGTTGCCTCTGATCCAAATCAACTCAGTTCTTCCGCCGATCCAAATACCCGCCCATACCATGATGGTTCCACCACTATAAGGATGGACTTCCTGGCAGGATTTTAATCGCTGTTGGCGTCCAGGGGTTCTCCAGTGTCGTATACGTCTTGTATCCGGTCTCATACCAAAACGAGACTCATCAGAAAAGCACACGAAACGCCATTGTTCTTCTGCCCAATTTCTGTGTTCAAGAGCCCATTGATATCGAATCCTACGATTGTGCATTGCTATAGGTGGTACCCGTAGCGGTCTTCGGGAATGAAGGTTCACTTCATGCAAGCGGTTTCTGACTGTTTGGTCGCTAATTAAGTTCCCTAAAGAGTGATGAAGCCTCACGGCTAACATCATGGCGTTTACTGTTGGAGCTCTTCGAGTTAAGATTTGAATGTATCGGTCTTGTCTCCGTGTGGTGCAGCGATACCGTCCTCCATGGCGCTCAGCCACGGTACCAGTGCTTCGGTAACGTGTCCAAAGTCGACTGATAACACTCTGACTTGTATTCAGAGCTAAAGCCACAGTACGTTGCCGGGAACCAGCTTCTATCATTCCCACGGCTCTGAGCATTTCTTCCCTGCTTAAATGACGTCGCCGCTCCATAATAACGTTGGTTTTAATCAGTAGTAGGGAAACAGTAGCACTAATAATGTCTTCAATGCGTTGTATGTTTTTATAGGGAAAATATTGACAGCTGATTTTCATCTTTTACTCGAATTTGATTCACAGTTCCTGATTCAAATTATGAAATTCACCAAAAAGGATCCATACAAATTTATGAAATCATAAATTTATTACAAAGCCACATCTCAATCTCAAGAAATCCGCATAAAAATGCTTGATCCCTAGACACTTTTGATGTGTGTAGTTAACTTGGTGGACAAAAAAATGAACAGGTATGTTTATTTGGAGCATTTGTAGATCAGATTGAGTACGACAAGTAGGTCAGTAAATTAAATATTTTTCGTCCAAGGAACAATCTTATTTAAAAAAAAATCTTATAATTTGATTTCGTACTTAAGGCAAAAATATTTACAAGAAAAAAATAGTGCTAAAATGATATTTGTCAACATGTCTAACTATTATTATAAAATTAAACAAATTCTACTCCGGACAGAAAATTCACAGAAAATCAAAAAATGTAGAATACTAGTTAAGCCAAAAAGGTAACAGGGCTGAAATTCATTTAATAATGGGAAATATTCAAATCCAAACCTTTAATCTCCCAAAATTAAACAGATTACAGCGTTAATTAATATTGTCAAAGTAAAAATCACATTGTGATGAACGGTGTCAGCACTAAGCAGCGTGCAGCATACGGCGTGTGCTAGTGTGTGTATCCAAGATAAGTGCTGCGTTCATTGTGTGCGGGTGACTGTGTTGTTGTTTGAGAGTCGGTCTTATATTGAGTTATGCGATTGTACACCTTATTTTTATTATGGAAAGATCAAATTCCTATGAAAGTGCTGCGCAAAATGCAAGTATAAAGCTTGCAAACGTATTTTACGTAAACTGTTGGGGCTGTGACCTCGTCCCGGTTGGTTTTGGGTTATGTGTGTGTGGAGATAAAGGAGACTCCGATGGGTTTTCAATTAATTACTATATTACTTAAAACTGTAAATGGGTTACAGTGGTATGAATGAATGGACCGCGTCGCGACAGTTTAGAATCGTACGTATTTTTGTAGAACGACGCCCGCCATTAGCTAGCGGCTGCTGCGGTCACACTGGTGAGGCGGCGCGGCCCGCGGCCGGCCGGCGGCGGCGCCGGCGCTCGTGTGCGAGCGAGAGCGCCGTGGCTGGGTAGCGCGCGTGTGGGAGCGAGACGCGTAGCTATTCCACGCCCGCGTCCCGCTCATGCGTGGTTGAGGCGCCTGTGCGCGCCAACAGGCTCCCCCGGTTGGAACTTGTTCCAACTTCTGTAGTGGGCAACAGGCAGAGCCTATTGTAGGCTCGTCGAAGCACTCCTGATGCTGTCCTGACGTCAGCGACACGTGTGACGCCGTCGGAGCCAGGGTGCAGATGTATGATGCGACCGAGTCGCCACTGGTTCGGTGGGAGGCGGTCATCCTTGACCACGACTAGGTCCCCCAGTTGTAGCAGCTCCTGCTCATGCCGCTGCCATTTTGCCCGTTTCTGTAATTCTGAGATATATTCTGTATGATACCGGGTCCAGAAATGAGCCGCCAAGGCTTGTACCCTCTTGTATCGAGACAAGGAGCTGATCCGTGTCGTTCTGTCTATGTCCACCTGAGTGGGCAACATCATGCTCGTTCGTCCAATCAGAAAATGAGAGGGAGTCAGTGGAGTAATGTCATTGGGATCGGAAGACAATGGAGTTAGTGGGCGTGAATTTAAAATCCCCTCAATTTGAATTAAAACTGTGTTTAACTCTTCGTAAGTTAAATGGGCTAGGGATAAAATCCTTTTAAGAAGGAGTTTAACGGATTTAACTGCGCCTTCAGCTAAACCGTTGAAATGTGGGCTATAGGCAGGAGTGAATTTGAAATTGATTGCCTGTTCTGCTGCATTTAAACTAATGTCATTACACTTTGATTTTAGGAAGGTTGAGAGTTCATTATAGGCTCCTACAAAGTTTGTACCGTTATCTGAGTATATGTTAACAGGCCGACCTCTGCGAGCAATAAATCTATTTAATGCAGCTATAAATGCTTCAGTACTAAGATCAGTGACTAGTTCAACATGAACTGCCCTCACTGCCAAGCACACAAATATGCAAATGTACGATTTTATAAGTTGACTGCCCCTACCTTTCCTGTTAGCAATTAGAATAGGTCCAGCATAATCGACAGCTGTGTTACTGAATGGGTGCTCACTATGAACACGTTCTTTGGGCAGATCCGCCATGATTGGCTGAATCGTTCTGCCGGCGAATCTACAACACTTATGACACTCATGCGTGATTTTTCTGGCAAGACTGCGACCGCCTATTACCCAGAATCTTTGTCTTAATGTAGCAAGCAGTAATTGAGGTCCTGCATGCATTAATAATGTATGATAATGTCTGAATAGAATCTGGGTAACATGATGAGAAGCATGAATTAAAATAGGATGTTTAACATCATAGGTATAATTTGAATTTGATGACCTACCTCCAACTCTTATAACGTTTTCCTGTGACATGAATGGGTTAAGATTAAGCAATTGTGACTTTTTTAAAGACTGGCCTTTCTTTAAAATGGAGTATTCATCTGAAAACTTATCTAGTTGAATAAGTTTACATAAAAGTAACGTGGCTGAATTTAATTCTGAAATAGTTAAGAATATAGTAAGTTTATTATGAGGATGCCTACAGTTGTTTATGAAGCGTAATATGTAAGCTGTGACACGTTGCAATTTGCAAAATTTTGAAAATTTATAAATAAACTTGTTTTCTTCACTAACAAGATTGCACAGCACTTTAGTTTCTGGCAGGGTACTGGGTATTGTATGGGTTTGAGTTGGCCATTGCGGTTTTTGTTGTGTTAAAAATTGTGGTCCTAACCACCACAGTTTAGAGCCTTCCAGCTGAGTAGCAGTACATCCTCTAGATCCTATATCTGCTGGATTAAGTTTAGTGGGAATGTAATTCCAATCCTTTGCATTGGTAGCATCAGTTATTTCATTAATTCGATTGCACACAAATGCCTTTAAAGATGACTTTGGTGTTCGTATCCAACCCAAGACAATTGTGGAGTCGCACCAGAAAGTCCATGAATGTATATTTAATCTTAGAGCATTTTTAACTTTGATTGCTAAGCGAACTGCCATTAATGCTCCACTAAGCTCTAATCTTGGTATAGTCATGCCCTTCAGAGGTGCTACCTTGCTTTTAGCCATGACGAGATGGACCATAACGTTGCCATCCTTTGAGACTGACCGAATGTAAACACAAGCACTATAGGCTTGCAAGGAAGCATCACTGAAGGTATGTAGCTCATAGCGTACAGCTTGATCGCATAGAATAAGCCTGGGTATGATAATGTTATTTACTTGTAATAGTGATTTCAAAAATTTCAACCATCGTTCTGTAAATGCCGGTGGCAATGTGTCATCCCACGCAATTTTTGAAGCCCACAATTCTTGTAAAATTACCTTGGCCTGTAAGATGCAAGGATTCACAAAACCTAATGGATCAAAAACCTGTCCCACTGTTGACAATATAGACCGTTTGCTTATTGTATTAGTTAAAGGATTGCTAACTGTTGCAAAACTAAAGGTGTCAGCCATACAAGACCATCGTAGACCTAATATTTTGGCATGATCATCATTCACTAATTTGAGCAAATGATCATCCATGTTACCTTCATTTATGCTGTTTAATATATTCATGTTGTTAGAACGCCATTTTCTTAAATTAAATTGTCCTTTTTTTAATTCTTTAATAACACCTTGACATATTTGTAGCAATTCAGCTTCTGAATTGTGGCCTGATATAAAGTCGTCCACATAGAAGTCATGTAATATTGTTTCACGTATTAGAGGAGAAGAACACTCCTGACCTAACTGTACTAGACACCGTGTGGCTATATAAGGAGCAGCTGCGGTGCCATATGTCACAGTATTAAGTTTGTAAGTGTCTATCTTGTGCGACGCATCAAACCGCCACAAGATTTTTTGAAGGCAGTGTTGCTCTGGTGCTACTAGTACGCAACGATACATCTTTTCACAATCGGATGTAACAACATATTTGTGTTGCCTAAATCGGATTAATATATCGATTAAAGTATCTTGTACTGTAGGACCTACATACTGTATGTCATTAAATGACAACTGTGAAGTAGTCTTTGCTGACGCATCAAATACAACTCTTAGTTTAGTAGTTAAACTAGTGTCTCTAATCACACCATGATGTGGCATGAAATATGACCATTTATCGGTACTATGATTAGCTAAAGACATATGACCGAGGTCAATGTACTCTTTAATGAAGTTTGAGTACTTTTCTTTGTATAATGAGTCACGTTTAAACTTTCTTTCTAAAGACTGAAATCTAGATAAAGCTTGTTCATATGAGTCCCCTAATGTTTCTGGTGAATGTTTCAAAGGAATTTTTACAACAAAGCGGCCATCTTCCCCACGAGTGGTTGTTTTTATAAAGTTTTGTTCACACTCATTTTCCTCTTTTGTTGTTGTACGGGTTGATGAAACTGATTCTAGTTCGAAAAATCGATCTAATTGTTGTTGAAGTTGGCAATCATTCATAAAATTACATTGTGCCATGTTTGAATAGACAGTGGGCTTATTACCTCTAGTTTCCTGATTATGCATAACGCCGGATACCAACCAACCCATCCTTGTATCAATAAGAACTGGTTTATTCTTGCCTAAAGATATGCGTTTTGTACCTAATATGTTCCAAAAGATTTCAGCATTTAACAATATGTCTATTTCTAAAGGAATGTTGAAACTAGGATCAGCTAATTTAATGTTCTTTGGAATGTTTAGGTGTGAGATATCAAAACGTGTGGAAGGTAATAACTGAGTTATCCGTGGCACAATAAAACAATCAATGAGATGTGTGTATGACTCGGTACGTGAGGATATGGTCAAACTAGAACGTTTAGTTATGTGTAATGACTGACTTAAACCTTCCACTGAAATTGAAGTGGACTTAACCGATGAGTTAAGTCGGTGACATAGCTTCTCTGTTATAAAGTTAGATGTGCTACCGTTATCCAGTAAGGCGCGGACGGTATGTTTTTTACCATTACAATCAATAATGTCTATGAGTGCTGTTGACAGCAATACGCAACCGTTATGTGTTGATGACAAGACAACGTTGGCCTTAATTGCCGAATCTATGTTGGACTGGCAATCCTCCTGTGAGGCTAACACAACACATTTGTCTTGAGACACAGTAGTGTCGGATTGCTGTAAAAGTGCAGGTGCGTCAATGTGCAATGCAGTATTATGTTGTTTGGCACATACTCTGCATGGCCCAAATTTACAATCCTGAGGTCCATGTCCCTGTCTTAAACAATTGTTGCACAGGTTGAGTCTTTTAGCTTCGGCAATTCGACCCGTTACAGACAATGACATGAATTGAGGACACATATAGATAGGATGGGTTTGCTTGCACCGTGGGCATGTGTATGAATTATTTGTTGTTCGCCTTTTATGTTTTTGATTAGCAATGAATGTTTTTGGTTTAGCATTTACAGGTTCACTGTGTCTACGGGTGATCCTATTAGTATGGTCTACTGTCTCTAAAAGTTCAGCACGCTGTTTAATAAAGTCTATAAACTGTTCTAAAGTGGGTATTTTATATTTTTGAAGATTTAGGTGTTCTTTCCATGTCCTGCTAGTTATACTGTCTAATTTTTTACACATAATATGAACAATAATAAGATCCCAATTTTGAATATTGACCTCTAACATTTTCAAAGACCTAAGATTTTTATTAACAGTATCTATGAGGCTCCTCAATGCTGAGGAAGATTCCTTTGTAATGTTATCAAAATCAAATAATGCATCAATATGATTGTGGATAAGCAAGTTGTTATTTTGATAACGTTCACATAACAATGACCATGCTGTATCATAGTTATTTTCAGAAAAATCCAAAGAAGTAATAACGTTTGCAGCCTTGTCCTTTAATGCCGAACGTAAATAATGAAATTTGCTAATTTTAGGTATTTTGCCATTATTGTGAATGAGAGATACATAAGTGTCGTGAAATTCTAACCAGTTTTCATACTGTCCAGAAAAGGTAGGTAGATGTATCGTAGGTAATTTTAAGTTTAAGCTTGGCCCACCTGCAGTGAGGACAGAACCTGTTACCGAAGACTCCAAGTCTGCTTCCGCAGAGACCGGCCTGCCAAGCACCTCTCGTGCCTTGCCGACTGCCGCGAAGTACTGCGTCTCGAAGCGCTCGCGTTCACTATATTCATCTTGACACTCAGCATCTGTAATGTCCGGCAAACTTTCTATTTGAATCTGTATGGAATCATATTCACCGTAGCACTCTTCAATCTTTTGCAACCTGGCCCCAAGCTCACTGAGTTGAACGTTACTAGGCTTATCACATGTGCACATGACTAGCAGATATTTCTCAAACTGTGTAAGTTTAGCTTTATATGAGGCACGTTTCTTTCTTAATTCTTTTAGGTTAGGCATTGCGAACAGTTATATAACCTAAAAAGATATTGAAAATACCAAGCACTCACAAATAAAATGCACAAGAAGACGTGAAACTCTCAAGATATCAAAGTGTGAAAGGTAAGTGTAATGACAGCAGGTTATACTTAAATGCAAGCGTGCAGATACAGGCAAGAAGCGGGAATATAAGCTCGCACAGGCAAGCAGCCACCGTCCGACTTCAAAGCGAGGGCGTAGCCCCGGTGCAGGCGGAGACAGCAAGCAACGCGCGACACGTGGCGTCGTTGCTCTGCTCAACGCAAATCCTGTTGGAATGCGATAAATAATGATAATAAGGAAATAATGTACTATAAAACGAGTTGGGAACGGGATAATCACAGTTTAATGAATTTCTAATGATTTAATGCTATAATGAATGACGCAATAGGTAAGTACTGTGTTCATGAAACGCAAAAATCAACAAATTAATGACTGTTGATGGTAGTATGGGATAATTAATGAGATATCCACCTAATGACTTTGACTTTGGGAAGATAATTGGAACGAACTCACAGGAATAATGCCCTCCAGGCTTTAGCATTGCTCGTTGATTCTCGTTTAATGCGACGCCATTATGTCGTGTCACCACGCGGGAATGCTACCACGAGGCACGGATCACGGACGGCACGCTCGACGATCTTGACTCTTGACACGACGTGATGACTCGAATCACGGGATGCTGCCTTGAGGTTCCACGTGGTTTTCCAATTCTTCTCCAATATCAGGGCTCCGAAGGACCAATGTTGGGGCTGTGACCTCGTCCCGGTTGGTTTTGGGTTATGTGTGTGTGGAGATAAAGGAGACTCCGATGGGTTTTCAATTAATTACTATATTACTTAAAACTGTAAATGGGTTACAGTGGTATGAATGAATGGACCGCGTCGCGACAGTTTAGAATCGTACGTATTTTTGTAGAACGACGCCCGCCATTAGCTAGCGGCTGCTGCGGTCACACTGGTGAGGCGGCGCGGCCCGCGGCCGGCCGGCGGCGGCGCCGGCGCTCGTGTGCGAGCGAGAGCGCCGTGGCTGGGTAGCGCGCGTGTGGGAGCGAGACGCGTAGCTATTCCACGCCCGCGTCCCGCTCATGCGTGGTTGAGGCGCCTGTGCGCGCCAACATAAACATTAATTAATTTTTTTCACGATTTGCTTTAAAGTGTTTAATTTTCATGTAAATAGGTTAGAAATTGCCTTTAAATTAAAGTTAAACTAAATTAAACCCTGTTACTTTTTTGCCCCAACCGCTATAGTAAAAAAAACTGATAATAATAACTTCCGTTAGTACAATTTGTTTAATTTTGTTAAATGGCGGTTTAATATATTAATTTAAGTTATTCTATATAAAAACCACTGTTTATTTTTGCTTGAGAATTTTTAATTCTGAAAAAATATATTACTGTCACGAATTCTTTACCTAAAGTAACTTAAATTGTTCTGTTAACTCTTTTCCCCATGTTTTTATTCATTAAAACGCGTTTTCGTCTTTTTCACCTTGATCCGGTTTTGGAAAATGTTTATTTTTTTTATTATTTGGAGAGCTAAGGTCAAGAACAAGATTCAAGAAAAAAAAAATCCCCGTTTTTATTTAATGCAAGGTTCAAATCTAAAAGCCCCGGACTATATATATATCGGATCCGGTCATTAGTACGGACAGAAAATGAATCGGCAAGCGCGCCAAAGGTAGCATCACGCGACCTACTTACCAGTCTACCCACACCTAAGCGCGCTTCTACAGAGTCGTGATGTTTCGAGCTCGCTGTGAGGCGGACAGTCTGTGTCTGACCGCTGCGGAGTCAAGACGTCCCGAAACTGTTCCCCGATTCATGGTGCCTAGTGTTATTGTGTTAGATTGTAATTTCAAGTGGTTTATGAGTTCGACAAAAGCAGTGTACCGCGTGTAGTGTGTGTTTTCACAGTACGAAACCCATGTTCTGCCCACATGATGACCGAGTCTAACGAAATAAATCATGACAACTACGACATCAGAATTGGGATAAATAATCGCACCCTCCACGAAAGTAAAGCCAAGTGAGGAACATAACCAATGAATTTTTGAAGCAACAAGGAAAGCGTCTAAACCTGCGAGCACAAATCATCAAGAGGGTACCCTCGCAATAACATCGGGTGCGACCGTTTCTTTTCTTTTCGATAAGTAGGTCATCTGACTCATTGCTTAAACATGGCTTGTTTAATTGATTTATGGGTGACATCATAGTCAGTAAACCTAACTGGCATCGGAGGTTATGATTTAAAATGCACGATGGAGATCTCCAGTACCATTAAAATAGACAATATTTTGATAAAATAGATTGTCGCACAATAAGTTTAGGAATTATTAGATGCTGGCGTAATTCGTAAAAGTTCTTCAGCGTTTGGAGTATAAGTACTTGTCTGGTCCACATGTTTCAGTCGAAAAGAAAGTGTGCTCAGTCGAAATGTCACTGTTGTCCGGTTCATGCTTTACGATAATCGAAGGGACCCAGTGGCCCGGTTTATGATGTTTTTTGCGATGAAATTGGTCGAAAGGACAGTGTCATCCGGTCCATGAGTGGTTAAAGGACACACGCTTTCTTGCTGGGGGAAAGGTGCCGTCCGGTCCATGAGTGTTTGAAAGGACACACGCTTTCTTGCTGGGGGAAAGGTGCCGTCCGGTCCATGAGTTATCGAAAGGACACACGCTTTCTTGCTGGGGAAAACGTGCCGTCCAGTACACGAGTGGTCGAAATGACACACACTTTCTTGCTGGGGGAAAGGTGCCGTCCGGTCCATGAGTGGTCGAAAGGACACATGCTTTCTTGTTAGGAGAAAAATGCCGTCTAGTCCATGAGTGATCGAAAGAAGACACGCTTTCTTTTGTTCTGAAACAGTTACAGTTACGATGAGAGTAATGTTTGTCATAGTTTGTCAGGTTGGACGAGCGGATGTCTTGGTGATTAGACATTGTTTGTTCCAGGAATAGAATAACGCCCGAGGACGGTCGTATGTCAGTCTGGCCGTATCGGATCCGAATCGGCAAGCGCGCCAAAGGTAGCATCACGCGACCTACTTACCAGTCTACCCACACCTAAGCGCGCTTCTACAGAGTCGTGATGTTTCGTGCTCGCTGTGAGGCGGACAGTCAGTGTCTGATCGCGGCGGAGTCAAGACGTCCCGAAACTGTTCCCCGATTCATGGTGCCTAGTGTTATTGTGTTAGATTGTAATTTCAAATGGTTTGTGAGTTCGACAAAAGCAGTGTACCGCGTGTAGTGTGTGTTTTCACAGCACGAAACCCATGTTCTGCCCACATGATGACGACGTCTAACGAAATAAATCATGAAAACTACGATATATAAATATTTTATTAGCCTATTGAGTGTCCCACTGCTAGGAAAAGGCCTTGCCTTCGGCTTTTGCCTTCTAAACCTAAAGAGGTTGATATTTCACAGTATAGAGATTCTGTGCAATATCTGGCTATGTTTGCCCTGCAAACAAGATGAGATAAGTAAATTCTACCTTTTTTTAAATCATTTCCAGACTGGAGTTCTTCAATTGGAGCTCCCGAATGTGTATAATCACTGGACTCCAATAGCGCCTTCCAACTACTGTGTAGGCTACCGCATCATTAAGGACACTAAGAAGATCACGCCGCGCTTTTGGGTAATTATACCTGAAGAAGACATCGTGGAGAATAGCGCCTTGATTGCCCGTAAGACTAAATGCATGTTATTGTGTAAGCTGACCTCGCGTTGTTTATATTTTCCATACAATGAGAAAGTCAGCTTGTAATGGAAACATACAGCTTGTTTGTATAATCGTACCTACTTTCAACGGAGAATATTATGTAAATCTGCTCCCGATTTCTGAACTTTTGAAGTTCGTTTTCCTTCTTTGTGTCTTCGTTTCTATCTTAGTATTCAAAGATTTCAATAGTAGAAACATTTAAATAAAAGACAAACATGGCCCCGAATATCTTTTCAAGGTATAGTATTCGGACTCATACAAATATGAATGGAGTAGTAAGTTGCTGACCTACCTTGAAGGCAATTATCTCCTCAGTGACCGTCAATATGGCTTCCGCCGGGGACGGTCAACTGGCGATCTTCTTGTGTATGTCACGCACTGCTGGGGTGAAGCCATCGAGAAACACGGCGAAACATTTGCCATATCGTTTGATATTTCGAAGGCCTTTGACAGGGTCTGGCACGAAAATCAAGTCAGCAAGTTTCCTACTTATGGCATCCTAGCAGATTTTTGTAGCTGGATTTCAGACTTAATTAAGTGAACGGTCGAACCAAGTAGTAATTGACGGCTGCTCCTCCGACCTCATGGCTATTGATGCTGGAGTTCTTCGAAGTCTCATTTCGCTAAGTCATCTACCGGCTGTCAACGGACGTTCTGTTGGACTGTGAATTGGAATTCTTCGAACTGGGAGAGTATTCTGTTTTAATTTATTTGTTATTGTTTTCTTGTTTCCATACTATACATTACACAAACTCTGCTCAGGGCTCTGAGCGACGTCCAGTATACACCGGCTACGTTCATGTCTCATTTTGCTTGACAATTTGTGCAAACACTTGCCCCAAACATAAAACATTCACTGCAACCCCTATTTCACACAAATTAATTATTTATTTTACTATTTATGTACAAATAGTAGAAAACACACGAAAACACATAAAATATTTGAGTACAAAGGTACTGCTTATTTCATGCGAAATTCCTGCCAGCAGACCAGTGAAAGGAAAAATGTGTTTATGTGCCTTATCTAACTTACACTTTACTATTTCTTGAATATAAATATACATATAACTTAATGTAAATACATAAATGCTAACATATATAAACAAATAAAAATACATATTTAGATACAAGGTTGGGGAAAAAGATTCTTCGCATTTTTTTAGAAAATTCAAAACATATCTTAATATAGTTTATTTACATTTAACTAAAGTATGTAGGTACCATTTTGGTCGATAACTTTTTGCCCTCTTGTAGGTAGGGACATAATCCCATTGCTATAGAAATTTTGGGACTTCTGATCAAAATACCGCGACAAGTGGTTTTGGCGGTCCTCTCGTGATGTTAACCTGACACAGCCTAAAGAATTGTGGAGAGCCCGAAACAGGTGGAAATCTGAAGGTGCAAGGTCAGGACTATACGGCGGATGCATTAACACCTGCCAGCCAAACTCTCTTAATTTTTGCTGAGTGGCTAAAGATGTGTGAGGTCTAGCGTTATCATGATGAAAAACCACACCCCTTCTGTTGATTAATTCCGGCCGCTTTCTCTCAATTTCTTGCTTTAATCACATCAGTTGATCGCAGTAGAGTTCAGAATCTATGGTCCTGCCTGGTGGTAACAGCTCATAATGAATAATGCCCTTCCAATCCCACCACACACACAACATCACCTTGTTGCGAGTTAACCCGGGTTTCGCCACAGTCTGTGAAGCCTGACCGGCCTTTGACCACGACCTTTTTCGCATGTTCTTGTCCTACGTGATCCACTTTTCATCACCAAATATCAGCGTCTTCAAAAATGGTTCGGTTTAATTACGTCTTAATAAAGAATCACAAATGATTACACGGTTCATTAAGTTTCTTTCAGTGAGCTCGTGAGGCACCCAAATATCGAGCTTTTTTGTGTACCCAGATTTTTTCAAATGCGCCAAAACTGTTTTGTGGTCAATTTCCAGTTCTTCAGCTACGTCGTAACTACTGATATGCAGAACTTACTCCACTTTTTCAAAAATGGCATCAATTTTATCCGTAATAGGGCGACCAGAGCGACGTGCATCTTTGACATAAAATTTCCGGATTGAAAACACTTAAAACAAATTTGTGCTACTCTCACAGACACTGCACTAGGTCCATAAACATCGCAATTTTTTTTTCGTGGCTTGCGTTTTATTTTTACCTTTTTTGTAGTAAAATTTTAAAATGTATCGAATTTCTTCATTAGATTCATCTTGACGGTACGAAAAACAAATCACACATTTTCCTAATTTGAATTTGGAATTATATTCTCTAAAATTTAAACTTACCAAAACCAGCCAGATACAAACAGTATAGCCAAAGAGATATTATTACAAGTTCATACATACTAAAATGCGAAAAGACTTTTTCCCCAACCTAAATAAATCAGAATTGAGAGGAAAGGTGCTCTAATCTAATGCTCTTTCACTCGGTTTTTGAACAGCGAAATGGTCTTTAAATCTCGAATGCTAGGTGGAACTATGTTCTACAATCTTACAGCATGGACAGAGAAGGAATAGGAGAAATAGCTGGATTTATGAGGATGGGATTTAAGGATGGATCTTATGTGCGATCTACATGGTACGTTATTTGGGTGTGCTTAAGAAAAACGCTCGCGGAGGTAAGAAGGATAGGATGGGTTGTGTAGGATATTGAAGAGGAGACATAAGATCCTAGTTTTCCTGCGAAGGCGGATTGGGAGCCACTTGAGTTCTTTGCGAAGGTGAAAAACGTGGTCATATTAACGGAGCCCAAAACTAAAGCGAATACATAAATTTTGCAAGCGCTAAAGCTTATTTAATAGCTCCTCAGTAGAATCCAGGTAGCAGGCGTCGGCATAATCTATTATCGGCTGAATATGCGTTTGTCCCAAAAAAAAATAGTCTTCAATGGCAAGTGATTCTGAAGGCAATCAAGCGAGTGTTGAGAAAAGTATACCTTACGGCTGACCTCGTTAACTTCAGCTCGCCACGACAGATTCAAATCAACAGTAACACCCAGATCTTTGGCAGTATTTGTATAGTCGATGCGAACACCGTCGAAGGACAAAGGCATCGAAGATGCAACAACAGCCGCAATGCAAACAAATATGCTGCCTATGATCATGGTCTGAGATTTTTTTGGGTTAATTTGCAAACAACCAAGTCATGATTCATAGCAGCAATAGCGGAATCCGTATCAGCTACATTAAAATGCTCGTAGAGCTGCAAGTCATCTGCATAAAGATGGAAATTAGAAGCGATTACACTGGTAACAATGTTAATGAAAATTTTAAAAAGGAGAGGAGAGAAAACGCTACCCTGAGGGACACCCTTACACCAATCAGAGAAAGTCTCATCAAGGCGAACGCACTAAGAACGTCCCCGAAGATAAGAATTGAACCAGGCTAAAATAGAAGAAGAAAAATTGAAAGATTTGAGGATACCTAGCAAAATATCGAAATCTACTGAGTTGAAGGCACTACTGAAGTCAAGCAATACAAGAATGGTAAGTTATTTACTCTCCATTGCCCAGCGGATATCGTCAGTTACTTTCACAAGTACAGTGACAAGCCGTGAAACACAGTGACAAGCAGCGCTGAGAGAGCTGGATTCATCTAGAAATGAGTGCAGCAAGCTGCTGCGGGAACGTGAAGAAAGTGAAGTTGAAATTTAGTTAACAGTGACCAAAAACACTCAACTCAAGAGCCAGTTTGTAGAACTTCACACCCAGCACACTGATATACTGGACCAGCATCACCATCTCTGTCAACTAGTGTCAGATTTTCAGTAATGCCATGACACTCATGACCTGGCACTGAACCATATTTCGGAACTAGAATCGAAGTTGTGTGAGGCACAAAACACCATTGCCTCCATAAACTCTCTGAAAGCCAGCAAAGAGGTTACTAACACCAATAACCTGTACAATGAGCTGATGGATAGTGTATCCAGACTGGAGTGTGAGCAGTCCACCATAACTGTAGACCTAACTGGAGACGATACCGTAACTAAATGTCGAATTCTAAATAGGCATGATAAAATTAAGAAATAGAAGAGAATCTAGAGCTAAAAAAACAGTTAAGTTTATGTAGCAGTAGCTTAGAAGCTAGCAAACATAATTATGTATGATATTGACATACTGAACCTTCAAAGGGAATTACTGAGTAGGGAAAATACACTAAAGGATTTTCTTTAAAAGTATAGTGTATAGTATATGTATAGTAGTCAACAGATATTGAGTAAGCGTATGCAAGAGGCCTGTGAGTTGGTGAACCTGGTGAAGTACAATGCAGAGAGGTAAGAGTCGCTGACTTACAATCTCACCTGTAGTTGTGCTGTCCCTCCGCCACCTCTCATGTCACAGCATGTTGCTCCTACTGATTTACCCATTTTAAATCATGCTCTAGCAAGTTTGAATCCCATCCAAAGTAATATCTTAGTGAATTCTGATAGATTAGGAACAGGTTTTGGATATTTGTTAAATAACCGGTCTAAACACACTTTGTGAACCATTGTCACCATAAACTACATTTTAATGAGCTTATCAATAAAATTTAACATACACAATTGAATGAGCAGACCACAGTAGTACTTTTAGATAGTATAAATCTCCAAATCAAAATATTTTTTCAAATTTTCAAATTCACATATGAAAAGCCTGAATATGTCTAAAGGGATATAGTTAATGGTATCGACACCCTACTTAAAGTAAGATTAGGCAAATTAATTTTATGTGCATTGCCATGTTCAGACAATTTACTTGATCAGGAAAATGTTTGTATTTCTAGTTTATATAACCTGAAACATATTTTATCATGTCGCCACAGTGACCGTCTATTATTTTTTTAATACTTACAATTTTGTTAGAGATTTTGTTTTGATTCGGGAATATAATTATGTTTTTACCCAACAAAAAGTCAACATTTTTTGGCTTCACTTTTAACATATTATATATATATACACGCAATTATTAAGTCGTTATTTTCCAAAAAGACTGAACCGATTTTAATGAAACTTAATACGCATAAGCATGATACATAGGTCTAAAAAGTTACTAAAAACATTTTCGAAATGTCTTTAAAAAAAGATAACGGAAATTTCTGTTTCTATAGATAATTTTTAATCGGTCTAATTTAACTGTAATGAGTTTTAATGATATGTATATGATATATGATGATGATATACACACATCAAAAGTGTCTAGGGATCAACATATATTTTTGCAATAACTTTTCTCCTGATTGATATTAATTAAAATTTTCTTTAAGGATTCATCAAATAAAGTGTTTTCGTTTGTCACAGTAACGATAAACCAAGTCACCTTTGCATTAATAAAGAAATTTGCCATTTTCTAATAAAGGGATTTTTGACATTTGAACCACTAAAATTAAAGTTCGAAAAAAAGACTGAAATAACAGTTTTCTTTAAAATTTTATTGGGTCACTTAAACAATTAATAATCCGTGTTTCTACCGCGAACACTAACAACACAAGAACATCGGTTTGGCATATTCAAAATGAGTTCATCCAAATCACGCTGTGGAATGGCCGCCCATGTTCGTTGCAACAACAAAAAAAGGTCTTCTTGCGACTGGATACCCTCCATATTCGGCAGAGCTCTTCTCTGTAGCATATCCCATGCATGCTCAATCGGGTTCAAGTCTGGCGACTGAGCAGGCCAGGGCAGGACATTGATGTTAGCTGCGGCGAGAGTCTGTCTTACAACTCTTGCGGTGTGCGGTCGTGCATTATCATGCATTAACTGAAATAAGGGACCGATTTGCACTTGTAGAGGAACGATGACGTCTGATACAATCGTCTCAGCATAAATTTGAGCGTTGAGGTTGCCTCTGATCCAAATCAACTCAGTTCTTCCGCCGATCCAAGTACCCGCCCATACCATGATGGTTCCACCACTATAAGGATGGACTTCCTGGCAGGATTTTAATCGCTGTTGGCGTCCAGGGGTTCTCCAGTGTCGTATACGTCTTGTATCCGGTCTCATACCAAAACGAGACTCATCAGAAAAGCACACGAAACGCCATTGTTCTTCTGCCCAATTTCTGTGTTCAAGAGCCCATTGATATCGAATCCTACGATTGTGCATTGCTATAGGTGGTACCCGTAGCGGTCTTCGGGAATGAAGGTTCACTTCATGCAAGCGGTTTCTGACTGTTTGGTCGCTAATTAAGTTCCCTGAAGAGTGATGAAGCCTCACGGCTAACATCATGGCGGTTATTGTTGGAGCTCTTCGAGTTAAGATTTGAATGTATCGGTCTTGTCTCCGTGTGGTGCAGCGATACCGTCCTCCATGGCGCTCAGCCACGGTACCAGTGCTTCGGTAACGTGTCCAAAGTCGACTGATAACACTCTGACTTGTATTCAGAGCTAAAGCCACAGTACGTTGCCGGGAACCAGCTTCTATCATTCCCACGGCTCTGAGCATTTCTTCCCTGCTTAAATGACGTCGCCGCTCCATAATAACGTTGGTTTTAATCAGTAGTAGGGAAACAGTAGCACTAATAATGTCTTCAATGCGTTGTATGTTTTTATAGGGAAAATATTGACAGCTGATTTTCATCTTTTACTCGAATTTGATTCACAGTTCCTGATTCAAATTATGAAATGCACCAAAAAGGATCCATATAAATTTATAAAATCATAAATTTATTACAAAGCCACATCTCAATCTCAAGAAATCCGCATAAAAATGCTTGATCCCTAGACACTTTTGATGTGTGTATGTACTCGATATTCTGTCAGAATTTTTTTAGAAGTAAAGATAATTATGTAAAAAAAAAATTTTTTTTAACATAATGTTTACTGAATTTTATAGCAAACGTGCTAAGGATAATGATTTTCGGACTAACAATGTTAGGAAAAGAAAGAGAGTACCTACCTCTACTCCCAGATGAGCTCTGTATGTCAAGAGATCTTAGGTATTTGTCTTTGGTTTGAGTTTGGGCCAGTCAAACAATTTACTTCATGTATTTACTTTATCAACAGTTTCGCTGCTATCATGCTTCTTTTTGCTGTTGGTGCTGGTAGTATACTCCTTGCTGCCTGAACTTCGAAACTTGGGTGGTCTGATCTTAATGGCGCACGTCTGCAGTCTGTTCATGTCCTTCTTGCTGTCGGCCATCATTCAAATACAGCGTCACACCGTACCAACTTGTATTTTTCTCAGTAAGTACCTAATTTTTGAAGAGTATTTATAGTAAGTAAAACAAAACAAGTTGTGAGCAGTACAGGATCAGTACTTTCAGCCTGATATTAGAAAAGTAGTTCGCGGGGTCAAACTAAAGCATACACCCTTCGCTTTGTGCAATTTATTTAATCTCCACTGCTCTCAAAACCGTGAGAAAACTGACCTGTCCTTGAACCAAAACATTAAAAACGGGGCACACCCACCAACCTCTATTGGACCGGTGTACTTGATTACAGTACGCTTCCTCTCTCAGAGAGTATCTATGTCCCAGTGGTAATGTTTAAGGTTCATTATTCCGTTAAGCTACCACTACCATGCGGAATTCTTGACCATTTGTAAAAAGTATTGAAATAGCTGCACATTGTTTGGCGTTGACTACAATTCTTGTAGTGTTTGAGTAACTGTAGATAATAAAGTATTCAGTAGGTTGCGAACCACTTACTGCAACTGGAAACAAACTACTTGTAGGTATGCGTTTGCACAAGTGCATGATTGTTTTTTTTATTCCAGCGATGTCCATATATTTCTTCGCTCTGGCTACTTTCTGCTGGTTAAGCGTCTTGTCTTTCGATATTTGGTGGACCTTCAGGTAATGGTTTTTGTTTCACCTACTCTTATTAATGTCCAATTGTTTGTCATGCTAACGTTACGTTAAATATATTATTATTGCCCTAAGTTCTAGCCGGGTAGTTCTATTGTACTGAATTTCATTACTGCCCACTGGTCAATAATGTGTAAAAGTACATTCGGTAGAGTAGCAATGACTTCAAAATTTCGTTACAACACGACCTTCATCGTTGCAAATGTAACTAGCAGCCCGCCCCGGCGTCCCACGGGTATTTAACAAAAAATTTCAAAATAAAAAACTATAGTACTCACAAATACACAGTCATTTCTTGACATTGATTCCACTCCCGAACGGCCCGTACCCCAGTGACGCCTACATCGCGTAAGGTGCTGTCTAGCTAGCTGCGCAGGGTAAGCGGCGACCACGCAACTTTTTTTTATACTTACCTTTTTGAACTGGTGATATCTTTTGAATGGAATGACCGAATTGAATAGTTCAAAAAGTTATGCAAAGGTATTGAAGCACTCTTGAATGTAAAGTTATTTTGATAAGGATTAATACCAAGATACAAATAGCGAGCCATTTTTAGCGGCGGGTGTTCTACAAAGTCGTAGTATATTATCTTATTCTATTATCAATGGTTTCCGCAGCGCACGCGAAAATAATATTTAAGGATTTTTTTTCCCACCTTGGGTACATTATTGGAGTTTTAGTATGACTCTCTAATTTTATTCAAAATATAATATAGCTTATGTCACCCTGGGATAACGAATTTTTCAAATCGGTTCAGTAGTTTCGGAGCCTATTCAATGCAAACAAACAATCAAATCTTTAATATTATTAGTTTAGATAATTGTGTTTTACAGAAGTTATGCTAAAGCCCGTCCTATCCATCGCCGACAACAATACTTCAAGTTCCTGATGTACAGCTTGTTCGCCTTTGGAGTCCCGTTCCTCATGACCGTGGGCCTGTATACGTTGAACGAGTTCAAGGATGACTTGAGACACCTGTCTTGGTTAATCATTCCTCAAGTGCCTGAGTTTGGTTGCTTTCTTGAAGGTGAATACATTGCATTTTTAGGGTTCCGTAGTCAACAAGGAACCCTTATAGTTTCGCCATGTCCGTCTCTCTGTCTGTCCGCGGTTTAGCTCAAAAACTATTGGTACTAGAAAGTTGTAATTTGGCATGAGTATACACGTTAACGACGCCAAAAAAGTGGTAAAATAATATTTTGAAAATAACAATTATTTAGGGTACCTCCCTTACGTGTAAAGTGGGGATGATAATTTTCTTTTTCATCCTTCCCATAGTGTGATATCGTTGGATAGGTCTTTAAAAATATTAGGGGTTTGTAAAGACCGTTTTTTGATTAAGTAAACCGTTCGTGACTTATCAAGCTTTAAAGTACCAATTTTCGTTAGGGTCAAGTGTCCCCCCCCCCTCTACCAACTAAACGGTTGTAGTTAGAAATTTAAATGTCACGGCAGTAGTACCTATATATAACGAAGTTTAAAGGAAAACTATCACACTTAAGTGGGCTTTACAAGTTTAAGAGTAATAGTCGACCAATTGCTGAACAAGCTTTGTAAACAGTACGAAATAGATCCATTCCAAACTAGTGTGTCGTCAGCCAGAAAGTGCTTAAGTCGAAGCTTTTTCATGTAGGTTATTCATTTTGTTATGATGGTTGTTATTCAGTTTGAGCAACATATCAATTATGCTGTAGTATATAGTAACTTTGTGTTAATGTCCGTAGAATTTAATTTTTTTCTCTGTATTTTATAAGTGGAGACCTGTAATTGGCTTCCAGACTATTATACTGTCTTTGTTCTGTTTGTTTTAGCTGTAAGTCTCCCATGTTATTTAAATAAATAAATAAATAAATAAATAAATAAATAAATAAATAAATTGTATTTGACTCGAAAATTGCCTGATTTGTTGGAGCACTTGGCTGTTATAAAACTAGAGAACCCTACATTGCGCGTGGTCCGACACGCACTTGACCGGTTTTTTTTTAATATAAAATAATCAAATCTGCCTACACATGTTTTGCAAGGGAGTCTGATGGCATAATCGTATACAGTATTACAGGTCTACCCCATTATTTCTAACACAACACTTTTGAAAATGAACTGTTGGAAATCCTGATGACGCTTATGAAACGACCTGCTTTTTGTGTTTAAAATCATAATTATCTATAATATTTTTGTTTTCTTTACGACAGCGAGGTCAGGGCAATTAAAAAAAAAAAAAACAAAAACCACGCCAAGATTTTGTAGAAAAATATTAAAAGTTGATTCCCAAACCCAAAGTCAAAGTTAGGGTTATAAGGGTTTGTACTTGGCCGCGCAATTTAAACACAGAGAACAGCGCGGCCACGGAGATCATTAAAACTAAACGTTGCAGGGACTTGAAAATTAGGGAAATAGACAGAATTTGTAAAAAAAAAAATATACAGCATGATTTTTTAGTCACCGTCCAAATTTAGGCATTTTAATCTTTGGCGAAAACCATTGAATACGTATTTTTTCTTTTAGTATCTATCAATACAAAAATATTGAGATATCATGGACACCACCGCGCCGTGCGTAGGTACACGCTGGGTAACTACGCGGGCTGGCCGCCCCCTTTCCATTGAATGTTTGCGCGGCAAGTGTAGTATTTTTAACGTTTATCTTAGTGACCAGGCAGAGCGGATTATTTTTTCGAGAAAATGATTTCATATGAAAATATGAAAATTTATTTATAGTTATGAATGATACATAATGCCTAGAAAGAAATTAGACGGTGACTAAAAAATCTTGCTGTATAGAGAGACATCCTAGGTTTATGTTTTAGGAGCTACAAGACTTAAACCCCATGGCCGCGCCATTCAAACGGTGAAAAATACGTTATTCCCGATACCTCGCTGAAAAACATCGCAAACGTCTGAAGATTTTTGCAAAACCTGGATTAGAAGTTAGTAAAAATACACGCAAAAAGCCTAGGTTTTCATTTTAGGTACTGAAGGGTATTGCGTAGATATAAGTCGTGATTATTTATCGAAGAAAGTTAGTATCAGGGAAACCCTTTTTTGTAAACAACACCTATATGCTAGAACTACCGATAACAGGCAAAAACATTTATTTTTTCATAATATAAAGCCTACGCCATACGTATACTTATAGTTTCATTTTTATTTAGTTTTAGAAAATAATGAGTATAGTGTGTGTGTGAAAAACAGTTTTTATGTAATTTAGAATCCTTGTTAGTTATTTGATAACTTCTAATACATTAGGTAAAAAGTTTTCTGTTAACAATAAGCCATAGTCAACCGTATCGAAACACTCAATTCAATTCAATCATTTATTGCATATTTTAATATAATTCAAAACGTGAGGAGCTCGTGGCTAAATAATAACCGCTGCACGGGTCGATTTTTAAGGTTAAGCCGTGCTTGCCGAAGTTGGTCCGTGGATGGGTGACCATAATTACATACCTAGTTTCCTCAGTGCCTCGGAAAGCACGTTAAGCCGTTTGTCCCGGCTGTCATCAACAGTCGATCAACAGTCGTTACGAGCAGTCAGAAGCCAAAAGACATTCAGTCTTACCAAGGGGTATCGTATTCCTCAGTGACTGGGTTGTGGAGAGACTCGAAGCCGACTCCAAGATAGTTTGAGAAAAGGCTAGGCAGATAATATAATATAAATTTCAGGTCAATGCAACGCTTAGTTTTAAAGATCTCCGTGGCTGCGTGTATTGTGGTGCTTCAAATCAATTCAACGCAGCCACGTTCAAACCCTCATAACTTCTTAACCATAACTTTGAGTTTATTATGGTTCTGGGAATCAATTTTTACAAAATATTTTCCTGTTTTTTTTTTAAAAAAAAAACTTTGTTTCTGTTCCATCGAAATGCACACATCCATACTAATATTATAAATGCGAAAGTCAATCTGTTTGTTTGTATGTTTGTTAGTTTGTTTGTTACCTTTTCACGACTCTAAATGGCTAATCAGATCTTAATGAAATTTGGCGAGAATGTAGATTTCAACTTGGGGAAGGACATAGACTATATATTATCATGCTACGACCAATAGGAGCGGAGCAGCAATGAAAAATGTTGCGAAAACGGGGAAAATGTGACGCAGACAAAGTTGCGCGGGACAGCTAGTTTTTTTATATTTTAATCTTCTTAGTTGCAGTTATGGATTCTGGATTTGTACCCAGTTGATGGCAATAGGCTCGCTCCTTATTGCATAGTACTTACATGGTGACAAAATATGGATGTACTTATTAGGTTCACCTTTGTAAAACCCATCAGAGATTACAAGTGTCATGTTATGTTATTTAGCATATACATTCATTTTCATCATTCATTCATATTTTCAGTTAATGTTCTAATAAACAATGTTTCCATTGCAGGTGGTGTAGAACAGTTGTACTTACACGTACCCATGCTGATCCTGGTTATCTGTAACTGTGTGTTTTACCTGATGACTGCGTCCAACATCTGGCGGTTAAATCGAGGGACAGACGTGTTGGATGCGGCTGCTGAGGGCAATACGCAGGCACACCGCACCCTTAAGCAGAGGTAAATAAGGTTAAGTGGGTTTAAACATCAATGCGGATGTGGGTTTGGTTCTGAATCACCTATTTGTTGCCGCTGACATAGTTCTTAAGTACTTATTCATTTTCTAAGCCATTTGGACCTTGTCGCTCAAAATAAATAATTATTTGATTTGATTTATTTAAAAAGGCCCAACACCAACCCAAGAGGAGGATGCTTTTACATCATTGGAATCATGTTTTGTACTCGTTTGACTAAACTAAAATCTGCTTATGTTACCCAACTAGAGAGGCTTGAGTGAACAAATACTCTCCTTTATCTAAAGTTTCTTAATGTTATAGGCGCGGTAATGCAAGTTTAGTGTCTAAGTTAAGTCTATAACTCCTTATTAATGGTTACCTCAATATCGTTTATCACAGGTTGAAGGTTTACCTGAAGCTGTCGCTGGTGATGGGCCTCGGTTGGTTACTGGAACTAGTCGTCTCCCTGT
This sequence comes from Cerastis rubricosa, assembly GCA_949152445.1. Taxonomy (NCBI): domain Eukaryota; kingdom Metazoa; phylum Arthropoda; class Insecta; order Lepidoptera; family Noctuidae; genus Cerastis; species Cerastis rubricosa. Next base: position 5,919,403 of record OX424540.1, on the reverse strand, counting down.
CCTTTAACTACAAGATATGGTGGCTATCCGACACCAATAATGTCTTTGTAAGTTTGGCGATATTCCTCATTTTCGCTTGCAAGAAGAAACTATTGAAGAAACTATGTACACGGTAAGTTTGTCTCCACTTTGCCCAGCGGAGCGTTGCATTAAGTCATCATGCTCACACCGCTATCTCAATTTTTTTGAGATCGGCACAATATCTTCTTCCACACATATACAGGGTGTAACGGAAAGGGTATATCCATACTTAAGGGTGTGCTACAGACCATCAAACTGAATATGTTTCTCCATCGGACAAACATCGTAATAGCGAAAAAAATATCAGCTGTCCCATACATTTGGGTCGAATAGGTATTGAAATATGTATAAAATTTTTTCAGCAGAAAATTTTTTCACTCTTACGATGTTTGTCCGATAGAGAAACATGTTCAGTTTGATGGTCTGTAGCACACCCTTCAGTATGTATATACCCTTTCCGTTACACCCTGTATACGTTAGTTATGAAACCAGTCATTTCAGTTATCAAAATCTTTCTAGAAACATCTTTCACACAATCCATTATATTGTTCCTTCTGTTTCTCACAATCAAATATTTTCACTATTACTATCTGTTTGATATAAAAACAGTATTTTTATCGTTTCACAGCTATATGGGATGGAAGATCATACACGTCGGTCCACCAGCCCAGATTGAGTCCAGCAGCAAGTCAAATATCAACCAAGAATCCACGACTAGCCAATTAAAAGTGTCGTCTCAACCACATGAAGGGAACATACACACAGAGGTATCAAACACAAATGTAATGGATACAACAGTATAGGTTCAAGAAAATATCTAAGAACTGATATGTATACGTTACTGGTATGTGTATCCCTGCCTATATTAATGCCTATAGTAAGTATATAAAATCGGATAGAGTTATGATGTAGTTATAGATTGTCACTGTAGGCTAAATAAAACGTTATTTTCTCAAGCTGTGTTTCACTTTCCTGGCCATCGATAATATAATAAAGCTAACTGTCTTGTCTGGATGTGTCTGATATTCTACCGAAGTAAATTCTCGTCTGCATTATAAATCCTCCCTCTCTCTCTTCTTTGTAAGAGGGATCAAGTGATGTAAGAGACTGTAATTTATTCCGTCATTATAGTTACTATCATCATAATTCTCCTGCCGTGATCCCAATTTATTTGGGGTCGGCAACTCGGCGCAGCACGTCTTCTTCTTGTCCATACTTCTCTTTTACTTATCATCTCCTCAGACACCTCCTTTCTTATCATATCATCCTTCGCGCAGTCCATCCATCATTTTTTTATCTTTTTCTTTCTCCCATCCACATCCATACTAATCCATACTAATATTGTATTATAAATGCGAAAGTCACTCTGTTTGTTTGTTTGTTTGTTTGTTTGTTACCTTTTCACGACTAAACGGCTGATCGGATCTTAATGGATTTTGGCAAGAAGATAGATTTAAACCTTGGGAAGGACATAGGCTATATATTATCACGCTATTAACATTGGGAGGTGAGCAATATTGCAATTTGTTCATATTCCTCAACTGATTGACAACTGATAACTGTCATAACAAACATTAGAATAGATCGGCTATTTTAGAACAGTCGTTACCGAAGTAAATAACCTGACGGTTTAGCGGTTGACCTGTGAATCATAGATTGCAGGATCAAACCTCAGCCAATATGCACTTATTGTTTTATATATTTTTTGAATTTTTGATGCTGTATTATTTACAAAAGTAACCATGGTTCGATCCCCACCCGGTTTTCACTTTTTGTAAGTAGGTATTTTGTTTTTTTTTATGCTTTAAGACTTCCTAATCATTACCAAATAGTGTTATACATCCTTTTAGTTATCAATGGACTAATATTATAAATGCGAAAGTCACTCTGTTTGTTTGTTTGTTACCTTTTCACGACTAAACGGCTGATCGAATCCTAATGGATTTTGGCAAGTAGATAGATTTAAACCTTGGGAAGGACATAGGCTATATATTATCACGCTATTAACATTGGGAGGTGAGCAATATTGCAATTTGTTCATATTCCTCAACTGATTGACAACTGACAACTGTCATAACAAACATTAGAATAGATCGGCTATTTTAGAACAGTCGTCACCGAAGTAAATAACCTGACGGTTTAGCGGTTGACCTGTGAATCATAGATTGCAGGATCAAACCTCAGCCAATATGCACTTATTGTTTTATTTATTTTTTGAATTTTTGATGCTGTATTATTTACAAAAGTAACCATGGTTCGATCCCCACCCGGTTTTCACTTTTTGTAAGTAGGTATTTTGTTTTTTTTATGCTTTAAGACTTCCTAATCATTACCAAATAGTGTTATACATCCTTTTAGTTATCATTAACCATTCAAACTATAGTTAAACAATCATTTAGCCTCTGGCCGAAGTAAAAGCCAGCTCTTGGATCACGGAAAGCGTAAGTTATGCGTTTAGAAATTTCTTTAAAAAGACTGTGAGCATTGAGTACTCTGATCTTACGGCCCCACGGTCCAAAGCTTCAATTCCCAACGACTCGAAAATATAAGTAGTTACCGATAAGATTACTTTATTAAAGCTGCTTGAGCTTCCCCGTGGCAACAGCGACAGTACCAGTGTCCAGCCCTTTTAGTTTATATAGTTTTGTTTTCGTAAATTTTTAATTATTTAGTAAGAAAGTAATATCATCATCATTCATCATTTCAGCCGAAAGACGTCCGCTGCTGGACATAGGCCTCCCCCAAGTGTGGCCACATCGACAGGTCCGGTGTGACTTGCATCCGGAGGATCCACGCAACCATCACCAGGCCATCGGTCCACCTCGTGGGAGGCCTTCCAACGCAACGTCTTCCGATTCGTGGTCGCCACTCCAGAACTTTTCAGCTCCATCGGCCATCTGTTCTTCGAACAATGTGCCCTGCCCACTGCCACTTAAATTTGGCAATCCTTCGGGCTACCGGGACTTTGGGGTAACCTTGGTTCTCTTGCGAATGTCCTTATTTCTGATTTGATCACGCAAGGAAACTTCGAGCATAACCTTCTCCATTGACCTTTAAGTGATTTTAAGCCTTCTGATGAGGCCCAATGTGGGCGACCCAATCGGTCCGGTATGTAATCACTGGCAACACACACTGGTCATGGACTTTCGTCTTGAGACACTGCCGAGAACATATATCATGCAACTTCCCGAACACTGCCCAGCCGAGTCGGATTCGACGGTTGACCTCTTTCTCGAAGTCAGACCTACCCAACTGGACCGTTTGTCCCATGTAGACATGATCGCCTACAACTTCGAGTGTAGAGTCTCCGATCTTGATAGGAGTGGGTGTTACATGGGCATTCAATATGACTTTGGTTATTCCATGTTCATTTTAAGACCCACTCTTTCGGACGATCCACTGAGGGCATCGAGCATTGTACTGAGGTCCTCTATGGTCTCAGCCATGACCACTATATCGTCGGCAAATTGAATGTGAGAGATTTACTCGCCATTGACGTCGATGCCTAGCCCTCTCCAGTCCAAAACCTTAAATACATCTTCCAGTGCAGAGGTGAACAGTTTCGGAGATATGACGTCTCCCTGTTTCACTTCCCTGTCACTGTCACTGTCCATGTCTCTCAGGAACGCTAAATAGTGAATCTCATCAAAATGACTGCTGGGCTAAGGGCTCCCCCATAGTCTTACAATCTTCTCTCCGTGCGATTTTGTGGTCAGAAATTAATGGTCGAAAACCAAAATAAAAGATTATCCGACCCGGGAATCGAAACCAGGACCTCATACTCAGTAGTTGCGACCACTAGACCAACGATACAGTATATTAACAGCATCTAAGTCTGTTTTAACTTTTTCACGCCTTAACTAGTGAACGAATTTGGATCAAAGCCACAAGCCAGGTCATGATCTGGGTAAGGACATAATAATACTTTCATTTATACATGATAGCGCTATACTATTCACTCACTGATAAAACACTCAAGAACTACTAACTACCACTTTTGACCTATTGAACTTGATATCTTGCAAGTAAGTTCTTAGTAAGGCAGAAAGGGATATTTGGAAATTCCACCCCCAAGTGGAATTAATGTCGGGTTAAAGGTTAAGTTTAGGAGAATATTTGTAATTTTTAAAAAGAGGCATAAATGCACAAAATTACGATTTACGTTTTTAAAAATTCTATCCTTATGGGGGTTTCATAATGAAAGTTGATCGACATCAACTTTCAACATCACCTTTTTTTACAGTAGTCGGTAGCGTGTTCGTATACATTGAGGAGTTATACTCGGTTTTCGAAGTTTAACTCACAAATGAATAAGAGATCACACTTTAAGCAAGTTCTTTCAAACGAAAATAATCATATAAAATCAATTTAGGTCACTAGGGTCGATCTTCAGTTTAAGTTGCGTTTGCCTAGGTTGGTCTATGGATGGGTGACCACCCATTACGTACCGACTTTATTGTGCTTTGGAAAGCACGTTAAGCCGTTGGTCACGGCTGTCATTTGTAGATCTTTGACAGTCGTTCCGGGTAGTCAGTGGCCCGAAAGTCTGACAACCAGTCTTACCAAGAGGTGTTGTATAACCCAGTACTAACTGGGTTGTGGAGGTCAGATAGCCAGTCGCTCCATATAAAATCTTGGTATTCAGCTGCATCCGGTTAGAATGAATGTTCCCAACTGAGTTGTGAAAAGGCTGGGTAGATTGTATTAATACTGGAGACATCTGGTAACGAACTTCAAACAAAACTTGGAATTGGAATCAAGAACCTCCTGACTATAAGACTTATTTTAAGCAAATCACGAACCTAACGCGTACGAAGTCGTGGGTAACAGCTACTTCCTAATAAAAACTTTTTACGTCATTATTTTACACTACAAAAACATTTGCACCGGACCTTGCGTTTTGTTGGCGGAAGACATCTCCATTCTCACCCAATTTCATGACAACCTAAACCCTTCCCTTAATGAAATACTTAATAAAATAATAACCTGGATGAACGTACATAACCTAGAAATCAACTTTACAAAGACTAAACTCATAACTTCCCATCCCCAACAAAAAGGTCCTCTCAATGTATCTTTTTCTTTCTATAACCATAAAATAGAAACAGTCAATGAATTCAACTTGTTAGGCATAACCATAGACAAGAATATAAATTGGAAGTCACACGTGCAAAAAATAAAATCAAAACTTTCAAAATCCTATACGCTTTAAGTGATGTAAAAAAAACACAAACCTACAGACAGCCCTAGTTACAAACTACTATGCTTATGCATGGCTTAGCTATGGCATAATGCGAGTAATGTGGGGATACAGCACAGATGCACAGACACTGTTCAAAAGAAATTTATCCGTATCCTAGTAAACATACAACAGATAGATAGGTGCAAACCTCATTTTATAAATCTTAATATTTTACCTCTGCCTTGTATATATATATATACTTGAAATATGCAAATTCGCTCACAAACACCAAGACTTATACACTAAACTAGAAGACATACAAACAAGATACAAACTCCGATATAAAACACGACTCAACCAACCACCATCCTGCTTAAAATTACATTCAACGAGCCCTCTGTCTATGTCAGTAAAGATATACAATATGTTACCCGAATCAATAAGAAAAGAAAAAAAAAACAACTATTCACGAACAAATTAAAAAAGCTATTATTACGCAAGTGTTATTACAATGTCAACGAATATTTAAATAATAAATCCTTAAAACAAATAATTTAAGGTAAATTAAAATGTTTTTGTATTTGTAAAAGGGGAATGCCCATCTCCCATATAAAAAATGCGTGAAATGAACAGCAATGAAATATACGCCACATTTTACTACATATCGTAGGTAACTCATTACAATTTTAATAATAATCAAAAAACTAGGTAGAAGTCTTGAGTCCAGGCTATGGATAACAATTAACACAGTGCAGGTTTTTATTCATTTTTAAATTACACGGGCCACAAGTCCAAAACACACAACAACGTCGTCTTGAAAGCAAGTTAGTTGAAGCAAGTCGCAATCGAAAACCAAAAATCAAGAAAACAAACAATCGAAAATGCAGTACTTAATTTCAAACTAAGGCATAAGACGTGTGATTCATACAGCCTACGATAAGTTTTCTCTTTAAAAATAATTTGATTTCAATTAATATTGACATGCGTATATTATTTGAATTGTATTTATGGTACAAATAGGTCGAATTATATTAGTGCACTAATTATATAAAATAGTTCGTTAGGGATTATTTGAGGATTCCTGCTTGGCTTGAATGTCACGTAATCGTGTCAAATAAACACTGACCTCCAATTAAAATAAGAATGACTTAAAAGGATATCAAGTTAAATATTTTAATGATTCCTGTGTTTTTATACCCTACTTAAACAAACTTGAGAATTATTTCATTATACATATTTTATTTTAAATACAATTAAGGACTATTTGTAGTTTTTGTCCATTTCAGGCATTTTATGGGCATTCGCCATTAAGCTATATACTAAATGATAAGTCCTCATCTCCAAATATCTTTCTTTTGCTGTGCCCGACAGGGTCCACGATTGTTTCTTTTGTTAAATGTTTACCAACTAAGCCTACATTGTGGAATGCAATAAAGAATTGTGTATTGAGTATTTAATCACAACCTTAAACGTTAAGGCAGTGGATCAAAAACATATCAGAGTAAAGTGGCCTACTTTGGTGTGTTCCTTTTTGGTGACTTCCATATTATGTAACGCACAAAAGTAGGTGCAAGTTACCCATACCTTAGACCTTTGTATTTATTGTATTACTAAATAAAAGTTTTTATGACACACTAGTGTGCAAGCTTCATACTTACTTTTGTGCTACGGACGAAGTCACAAGCGAAGAGCTGGTAGGAATTATAAAGGGGTTCTGAATCTGCCAGTTTATTTCCAGTCCCAAAAAGCCACACTCAGTATATTTGATTTTCGCGCAGACCAGGAAAGTATAGCACAAAGAGAGAAGGCCTTTTTTGTGCTACATAGACGTACATGTTCGCACTGTTCATATAGGGAAAGTCTGTATGAAGCAAAACTCATGGAAAAAACATCGATGGAGTGATCTGTTAAGTTAGACCACTCATTATTTATTCTCGCCATATCTATGGCAATGGTCAAAGGTGGTATTTAAAGTGGATGTAGACAATTGGGAAATGCGATGGTGTCGCTTGCTACGCTGGCAAGCCCTAAAGTTAAATACTCAACTAATTGCGCATCTCAGTCAGAATGGATCAATCTTTCCTTTAAAAGATAGACGAATCCATTCTGACTTACTTATTGGGATTGTAGTGTTAGAATGCTGTTAAAAAATAAGTTATGATATTGATTATTATTGTATGTATTTTCTGTTAGTCATTGGTTATGATGACGGTCATTGATGTAAGCTAATATGACTGTCATCTTATACCACTAGGTAGATGGCATTACTTTTGATTTATTTACGGTTTGTCAATTTTGTCTGGGGTGGCGCAGGTAAGGCCGCATTTATTGAAGCCGAAAGAGCACAAAGAGCCGTCATTAAAGTAATGCTCAAGAAACCTTTAATGTATTCCACCGACCAACTCTATAAGGATTTCCCGGTCCTCCGTGTCCGACAGCTTTTTCTCTTAAATGCAGTCCTACAAACACACAAAAAATTCAAATCCAGACCAGACTACACAGAGATAATCTCAAAGCGTACATTTAGGATACGCATTCCCCAAGCAAACTCTCTTATGGCAAGACGTTCCTCAATCTATGTATTTATATCCACGCATATATAACGAAGCTGTAAAGAACTGCAATATAATAGACCTCAAAATATCCCAGTGTAAAAAGGTCATAAAGAATTGGCTCTTAACACTCTCCTACGACGAAACAGAAAAGATTGTCTATAAATAGCTACAAAAGAAGTAAGACTACATAAACCGACACCACTCCACTCCTACTCTCACTCACACACACACACACACACAAACGCACACACATTTAAGTTGAATTTTCTTAAATGAGTATTGTTATTGTGACTACTTTTTTACGTCTATTGTTTGTTTTTATTTTTTATCACTCTTGAATTTATTTTAGTTGTTTTTATTTTAATTCATTAACTTTACTTTTAGTTTGATTTTCTTAATAATCACCGTGTACGACCTTTTGGATATAAATAAAGAATATGTACGATAGCGATATCTTCCAGACAACCTTTGGATGGACATTATGAAATAAAAATAAAAAAGGGGGTAGTCAGTGGTGTACTACACAAAAATTTTAAATAACAAAAGTAAAGTTATCGCATTTTGCATTCTCGTCAAATTCAAGGAGGTAATTATGCTAATGATTCTCGACCCAAATCAACAATAAAATGGGTAGGTGTTTTTTTTTTTCTTATTTACGGAAATCCATAAGTGTGACCCAGCCGTATTAAAACGCGGCCCGTCTGTTACCGCGCTTAAACGCACACAAAGAAACGCTAACAATACATACACAACGCAAACGCAACGAACATACGATAATTTCATAGGTACCTATTCCCTACCACGCACGGCGCGGGTGTGCGGGTATGCCGGCGGGGTGCGCGGGCGCACTCTGTCGCTCGCGCGCCTATGTCTTAATGTCGCCGACGTGTGCATGCGCGTTGCAAATTCCGCTCCTAGGTACATCGTTGAGACGTAAGTGCAAAGTGCAAGATGACGGACAATTACTCAAACGTCGAGTTGGTAGAGATGGTCCGCATGTATGCCATCAGTGGAGACAGCCTACGTGGAGCAGTACGGTGTTTCCCCTCAATATGGTCGGCATGTACGCGAGTAGGTACTTAACCGAAAGGTTTGGTGACCATTGGATGGGTCGCGGAGGACCTGTGGCCTGGCCCGTTCTCCGGACCTGACTGACGTATCTAGACTTTTATTTGTGGGGAGACGTTAAAAGGTTAGTTTACTCGGAGAAAGTGGCAAGTGTTACAGAATTACGTGAAAAGATAATTAGTGCTTTCGACACTTTAAAAAGGAATGTGATAGTGCTACGTAAGCTGAAGGGAAACCAGCTACGTAGTTGTCGACTGTGCCATGAATGTGGTGGTGGCAACTTACTTTGAACATACCTCCGGGTAACTTAAGTAGGTAATTTATTTATTTGTACATAGATTATCATTTTGTAAATACGTTGTTAGCTTAATCAATTTTATTAGTGTAAATAAGTTGATTTCAAATTTTTAACTACGCCAATAATACCTAACAGTCGAAAGTATTTCTAGATACCTACTTAGCTAGCACATCTTTCCAATTCCAACAAACGTAAAAAACATTTTTAGATTTAGTAAATCGGTACACCAATTAAGGTACTAAGCACCAATAAATTCAATCCACAAATTCAAACAAAATCATTACGAAAACTTTAGGCTGAATTTACCTACATACAATGTTCAGAGTGTTAGTCTAGTTAGCAATAAAGCAAAACTAACATTTTATTAATCATCTGATAACTACCGAACTTAGGTAAGTACAGGTCAGTGAACTTTTCTTTGGCACACTAGTATTGTTGTCGTTAGTAAGATTTCCGTATTCCAATGATGCTTAAAAATTAGTTTAGTATCAAGCGAAATTTATGACAATAATGTAGGTGATTTTCGAAATAAAATTAGGCAAAATTGCTAGGTACCGGTCGCTGTAGGTCATCGCACGGTCGCAACACTGTTGCATTTCGTAGGTAAGACGTCGACTGTCGACTCTCACGCACACAGAGCAGCTGCATTGTCGCTGTTGCGTAGTTGGGTGATTCTGTTTTAAGTGTTTTGAATCAAGGGTTTTATTCTGAAATACTGTTAAATTTCAACAATAAAAAAAGCAACGCTTATTAATTATAGACCGGTACCGAACTTTAAATTGATTATTTATGTGTTTTATGACAACGTCCTGAAATTTGACGAGGATGCAAAACAACACATTGTATATTTAGATATTAGTGTTTTATCAATAAATGGCAAAAATAAAACCAGAATGTTGACAAATTTTGACTTAAGCTTTTAAAAGCAACGAGTGACTGTGCTTGTCTTACCGACACCGGCAATTCGTACCATAAACGGATAGCCTGGACTGTGAAGGACTGGTCATAAAATTTGGTGGAATGTCATCATCTGCCTAGCCTTTTTCCCAAACTATCTTGGGGTCGGCTTCCAGTCTAACCGGATGCAGCTGAGTACCAGTATTTTACATGAAGCGACTGCCTATCTGACCTCCACAACCCAGTAACTGGGTAATACGATACCCCTTGGTAAGACTGGATGTCAGACTTTTAGCTTCTGACTACTCGTAACGACTGTCAAACTTAACGTGCTTTCCCAGGCACGGAGGAAACTCGATATGTAATTATGGTCACCCATCCACAGATCAAACTCGGCAAGCACGGCTTAACCTTAAAGATCGATCTGGGTGGCTGTTATTATTTACCCCCGAGCTCCTCAAATTCTCCGATGATCTCAAGTGTCTACTGTGAGTATCATGTAGGAACCTGAAACGTTGTTATCCTATCCTATAAACTACACTCGCGAGCAATGAAAAAGTTTCAGTAACACAGCACCAAATTACTCCTAAACGGGAAAGGATACCTTAATGACGCCGTCTGCAATATTGAAGTAGGTACATTTAACAGCGCATCAGAATATTACTAACTAAAAACGTAAATATTGTGTTCAAATTTTAAATGTTTTAAAAAATTAGTGCCATTTGGCAAATAAAACCAAATCTCTAAGTAGGGGTTTTATTAGGTGTAAACGTAGGTTTTGATAACTCAGTACTTGGTGTTTCCTCCATGTGCTCTCAATACAGCTTCTACGCGATTGGGCATGCTGAATACCAGATTCCTCAGCATATGCTGAGGAATGTTCTCCCATTCTTCGATGAGCGCGTAATTCAAGTCACGAAGAGTAATTAGTGGTGGAACTTGTTTTCTCACGTCTGTCAAGCTCGTCCCAAGCATGCTCAATAGGATTCAAATCGGGGCTCCTTGCTGGCCACAATATTTTGTGGATTCCTACGTCCTGAAGATACTCATTTACAACTTGAGCAGTGTGAGCCCGTGCATTCTCGTGCATGAAGACTGCATTGTCGCCCATATTCTGCCCATATTCTATTCTTTTTTTACTGTTGAATAATTTAATTTAATAATTTTGTATTTTATTTTGAATTATTTTTAGGTGTATTATTTTGAACTGAATTGAATTATTTGAACTGAAATGAATTATTTAGATTTGAAATATCATTAACTCAATTTTATGGAACTAAATTGAATTGAATCAATAATTTCAAGGAATTGATAAAATTTGTATTTAATAATATTGTATTTAAATGGAAATAATTTTATTAATTGGTTACGCATTAAAGTCAGCCATCACAGAAGGCTGTCTACCATAGTCATGTGTCACCAACACCATAAGACCATTAGTCCGTTATTCTTTTGTTAAGATGTGGATATTGGTGTGGGTTGCATGCCTGATAATTTTAGCTTTAACCCTATACTTGGCATAGTGAACTGAAATGCACATGCCGTTCAGAATTTTTTTTTGGCGAATAATGCTATCGGATCGTTTATTTTTTCATACAAATATAGTTTCCGAACGTTCTTAAAACCTAGAAAGAGAAAACTATATCTATCTCACTCATACTCTGTCAGTGGTGATCAAAATGGCGAACCGTCTGTCTGCTCCCACGCACTTCAAGGTAAATATCCATTTTTATCTAGATTTATATAACTTATTCAACAATTATTATCTCAATTTTACTTTCTACAAACCCTAAGCTATTGGTATGCAGTAATATTTTTGCAAAATATGTTTTTTATTTCTCATAATACACGACTTTTGTATCGTGTGCATTTAAATACACACCGCCCGCCGCCATGTGATTGACATGATATTTGTCACGTGCATTTAAATTCACACCGCCCGCCGCTATGTGATTGAGTTAATATTTGTCACGTGCATTTAAATGCACACTGCCTGGTCTATGGTTACACAATTTCATTATTTTTATTAATTAACTAGCATCAATAATTTTACAAAGCATAATACCGCAATGCAAATAACACCTTAAATGAAACCCACACCTCTTAGCTTGCACTGCTTTGGTTTCAGAGTAATAGATCACAAAAAATTCTTGCTTTGGTCCCCAAATCACGAGCTAAATCAGATAATGAATCCAGCGAATCTTCGGAAGATGAAGTCAAAATGTGCAGGCCACGCCCCGATGCATCCGACGATAGTTCCCCTGCACGATCACTGGCGTCTTCTGTTGAAAACATAAACATCTCCAATAGTGATGACGATGAATATCGAGAAGTTTATACCATTGCTGCCGTCCATGTACCAGTATCACAACAATCACTACCTATTTTACGTTCGAAAAACATTATTTATTCTACCCCAGACTCGCCCCCAATTCATCAAAATAATCCTGACATAATACCTCCTTCACCATCAGTTTATATCCCACCGTCACCATCTGTTGACTCAAACTGCAGCCCTGCACCTGTAGCTGAGATTACTACACCTCTTCGTATTGGTCGTTCTAGGAAAACCCGGGTGATCATAAAGAAAACTGTTCTGAAACCGGTTAAATTGCTCCCCAAATGGAAAAAAGTGAAATTACTAGGGACAGCAGAAATAGAAGACACATTATTTGAATCTACTGATCTTGAGAAGTCACCACTAGATTACTTCAAACTTTTTATTTCGGATGATATTGTAGATTTGATAGTACATCATACCAATCTTTATTCAGTGCAGAAAAGGGGCTCATCAATAAATGTGAACACAGACGAAATAAGAGATTTCCTGGCGATCAATATTCTAATGGGCGTAGTAGATATGCCTGCGTACACTGACTACTGGTCAAATGATTTCAAGTACAGTAAAATTGCTGATTTGATGACTCTAAAAAGATTTCAGGCAATTCGCCGCTGCATACATTTCAATGACAATATGACAGATAATGGTGATAGGTACTATAAAATAAGGCCACTAGTGGAAAAACTCCGACGTAACTGCGCATCCAATATTCCTGAAGGGAAACGTTTCAGCATCGACGAAATGATGGTGCCTTACAAGGGCACCAGAGCCGGCAGTCGCAAGCAATATGTTAGGAATAAACCCAAGAAATGGGGCTTCAAGTTATTTGTTCGTGCTTCACCATCTGGTCTAGTCCATGATTTCATAATTTACGGAGGAGACGACACTTTCCGACACCATACTTTTACTGACAAAGAAAAAGGTATGGGTCTTGGGGCCAAAGTTGTAATAGCTTTGGCCAAATCTATAAAGCAAAAACCATGCTCTGTACTATACTTCGACAATTTTTTTACGTCGGTTGAGTTGATGCATCATTTAAGGAATGAATATGGAATATTCTCCTTGGGAACTGTCAGGTCAAATCGACTTCGAGGGGCAGAAAAGAAACTACCATCTGACAAAGAATTGAAGAAAAAAGGAAGGGGAGCTTTTGCACAAGTTGTGTCCAATGAACACAATATCGCTGTTGTGAAGTGGTTTGACAATAAATGTGTTTTGGCTGCAAGTACTTACGTTGACGCTCATCCAGTACAGAATATAATGCGGTACAAGAAAGAAGAAAAGAAGAAGGGACCGGTCACATGCCCAAATCTAATAAAGCACTACAATGCAAATATGGGTGGTGTGGATTTGGCCGACATGTTAGTTGCCTTGTACCGAACGGATTTGAAAGGTCATCGTTGGTATTTACCACTATTCTCGCAGATCCTGGACATCAGCGTAAACAATGCCTGGTTGCTATACCGTCGCGAGAACAGTGGTAAACAAAAACTGATGCCTCTCAAAAAGTTTCGGATCGCGCTTTTTAGACAACTGTGTTGTTTTGAGAGGTGTTCGCCTGATCTACAGTCTGATGCTCTCTCCAGATCTGTAAAGAAGGTAAAGAAACCGGTTGCAGAAAGGCCTGATGACGCTACTCGTTACGATCTGGTGGGGCATCTGCCTACTTTTACGACAAAAGGCAGGTGTAGGAACTGTACCAAAAACCAAACAAAGTATATTTGTCAAAAATGTAATGCACGGCTATGTATAGTTGAAGGACGAAATTGCTTTTTGGATTTCCACACTAAATAGTCCTAAGCAAATTTTGTTAAACTGTTGTTGGTGATCTCAGAACTCTATGACTGAATTATTTGCTAAGTGTAAAGATCTCAGATAAAAGTTAAATTATACTTAGTTCCTTATAAATATACTTAGTTCCTTAGAATTTGTAAGGCGTTACATACATACTTATTACTCATTGTTCCTAAAGGATCTCAAAACTTGTTATGTTAAATATTTTTATTTTTTAGTTTTTAATAAGTTAAAAACTTTTGTATTAAACGATTTTGTAACAAAATAACTTAATTTAATGTAACTTATTTTGTTTGCCTACAACAAGGCAGTGTGCATTTAAAGACACATGTTCTTTTTATTGTTTCATTCTTGTAACTCTGGCAGTGTGCATTTAAATACACATATTGTATCCTGAAAACTGAACTTCAGAGATTTTTTATTTCATTTTTCCTGACCTCTAAACAGCCCAATTAATATGAAATATTAGCAAAAACATATTTTTTTTAGGATAAATGTCTCTGCCAATTATAGGGTTAAGGATTTTTTGTTTTCTGTAGCATGTAACTGTTTAATGTCCCTAATAAATAAATAGATATTGGCCAAAAATGGACCAGCATGTTCATTGAGAATCTCATTAATGTGTCTGACAGCAGTTAGGTTCCCGTTCTCGATTGGAACTAACGCTGTTCGCCCTCTGCAGAGATACCAGCCCACACGTGAACGGTACCTCCGCCGTGTGACACTTTTTCTTCACAACATGCTTGCGCAAGACGTTCTCCTGGTCGTCGGTATACTCTTTTCCTCCCATCATGATGGTACAGCAATCTTGACTCAGCAGACAACATCACTCTGCACATTCGTCCTCACCCCATTCTGTATGCTCGCGGGCGTATCTCAATCGGGCAACTTTATGATGCCGTTCCAGTTTTGGGCCATTTGCTGGCCTGTAAGGCTTCAATCCTCTTTCGGCAAGACGTCTCCTGACTGTCCACTCGCTTATTGGCTCCTTTCGAACTTGCAGAAGTTGTTGTTGAACCGCAACTCCCGTCTGATGTCGATTTCTTATCATGGCTGGCGCAATGAAACGATCTTCTCGGACTGTTGTGCACCTTGGCTTGTTCACAAGTTTAATCCAGTCTCCCTAAACCTTTGGATCACTCGTCGGACAGTAGTATGTGTCACGCCCATTATTCTGGCCGTATTTCTTTGGCTGGTCCCCAATTCCACCATAATGATGATTCTCGTACAATCCTTGGGTGATAGAGGCATGATTTATGGGGGTACAAGAGCCGTAAGACTTTACAATTTAAGAATTCTTTCACAACGGCGAAAACAAAAACAAAACAAAAACCGAAACGTATGTATTCCGCCAACCCCAAAATTATGTTTTTCTACTTTTTTTTATCCATGGCTTCAAAAAGACCAGTATTTAAAAGAGTTTAAGTTTGCATAATAAAATAGATTTAATTATACTTTTTAATTTATGAAGCTAGGTTCTATGTCTTAGGAGATATTAAGGTGTTTGTCGGCATTTTGTGGGTGGAACTTTTTCATTGCTCGGCAGTGTATTATAAATGTGAATGTAAGTTTGTTTGTTACGCTTTCACGCAAAAACTACTCAAACCGATCATCATGAAACTTTGTACACATATTCTTGGAGGTATTAGAAGTAAGATAGGCTACATATCATTACG
Source organism: Cerastis rubricosa (assembly GCA_949152445.1). NCBI lineage: Eukaryota > Metazoa > Arthropoda > Insecta > Lepidoptera > Noctuidae > Cerastis > Cerastis rubricosa. The sequence goes on along the minus strand of OX424540.1, from coordinate 5,903,571 downwards.
CTACGACCAATAGGATCGGAGCAGCAATGAAAAATGTTGTGAAAACGGGGAAAATGTGACGCAGACGAAGTTACGTGGGACAGCTAGTAATACTATATCAATTTTAATGTCAATGATTTCTATAAATATTTGTACGCCTTCGGGTATAACGCGATTGTAATTTTTAAGACAACTATTTATTGTACTTGTGTTAACAGATGAATAAATTACCTAAGACTTATAACATGAGAGAGCAGCGGTGGCCCAGTGGTGGCAGCCCCGAATTACGACCAGTATGCCGTGGGTACAAACCCAGGCAGGCGCATTACTTTGTGTAATTTATTTCATCACCGCTGCTCTCAAAAACGGTGAAGGAAAGCATAGTGCGGAAACCGGCATGTTCTAAAACAAAAAAAATCGAAGACATAGAAGTACCAACCCGCGCTGGGCCTGCGTGGTAGATTACATCCCACTCCCTCTCATAGAACAGCAGTTGGAACATTATAGGCTGATGATGATGATGACTTATAACAAAGCAATAATGCTAGATCTTGTATTTCCGAAGATTGACCATGACAACTATACGTAAATACTGTCATTTACCTTAACAAAACCAAATTATTATTTTTATTTTTTTAGTCTTTACAGTCTTTAGTATCAATGCTTTGATTAATGAACCTGATTCTCAACTAAACAGTTTAGTCAACATAAATAAATGTTGTCCTGACGGGTATTATGTTGGAAGAAGGCAAAGGTGTATAAGATACAACGAAACGCTTTCTTTTTCTGCGATAAAAGTATACGAGGAGGAATTAAAAGACTCTGGGAAGTCACTTGAAGATGTATTCAGTTTTAATGCTAGCAAATTTAAAGATACACCTTTTTAAAAAATGTGTTATGATGCCACGCTGTTGAATTTCAATATATATGTTATTGAGGTGAGTGTCTTGCATTGTTTGCTATGAAATTGCCGTTTTGTATACAAAAAGTAAAAGTGTTTGTTTACTTATTTTTTTATTGCTATTAATTAAAGTAATGACACCCGAGTTTTCGATTCAACTCTGCCATTGCAGTGGTAATATTTCAATAATCTTCTTGAAAAAGTCATGTGGGCGGGAGGTCACAAACTCTTCAAAGGCAATTTGTATTCCTCTCGGATATTGTTTTAGAATTCCGTAGATAAAAAGCCAAAACGGACCATATTTTGTGATGAGACAAATTACATAAAGTCAAGCGCTTGTCTGGGTTCGAACCCACGGACTCTCAATTCATGACCGCTATCACTTACCCATCACTGCTCTAAATCAGTAATATTCTTATAAGGAGCTAATGCTCCACATCTATCCTCTTAACTTATCCCTGTTTATTTGAATAAATACTTAATGAAAATATTATAAAATGTTGCCAAGACGGCCACATAAGGTTTGCCCTGTGAAAAAGATATCAGATCTCATGTAGAGCCAAGCTTCTTAATCTACACGGCTTAACTCTACCGACCCTAACTTCACAAATTCTACATTTCAGTAAAAATGTATGGTTTGGCTATTTCGTTACTTACTTCAGAAACTAAATATTCGCATCACCTCCACGACGGTAGCGAAACGGCGAAGACATAATTATGTACATTTTTACTGATATGTAGAATTTGTGAAGTTAGGGTCGGTAGAGTAAGGCCGTGTAGATTCAGGAGCTTGTCTCTACATGAGATCTGATATCTTTTTCACAGGGCAAACCTTATGTGGTCGTCTTGGCAACATTTTACATGAAACGTTTTTGGTGGGATTTATAAATATATTTTTCTTTGTTTTTGTCAAAATCAATTTCTTAATACTTTAAGCATGTAATTATGTTATGTTAGATCTCCTATTTCCGAAGATTGACCATGACAACTTTACGTAAATACTGTCGTTTTCCTTAACAAAACCTGTTCCAAATTAATTTTATTTGGACTGAGCAAATATCAACTATATGACAGTGTGAATTAAGTTGGTTTCCGATTGACTAGTACGATTCAAAGTCCATAAATTAATTTAAACTATTGCGTATATTGAACTTACTAAAAATAACAATAATTCATTATAATTCGTTTATGTTTCCTGGCGAGCAGACGTAACAAAATGTTTATCACAATATTAAACGCTTTTTTAGTCTTTACTACAAGTATCAATGCTTTGATTAATGAACCTGATTCTCAACTAAACAGCAATGACGGTTTAGTCAATATCAATAAATGTTGTCCTGACTGGTATTATGTTGGAAGAAGGAAAAGTTGTATAAGGCACAACGAAACACTTTGTTTTTCTACGATAAAAGTATACGACGAGGAATTAAAAGACACTGGGAAGTCACTTGAAGATATAGTACTCAGTTTTAATGCTAGCAAATTTGAAGATATACCTTTTAGAGAAATGGCCGTTGATGCCACGATGTTGGATTTCAATGTATATGTTATTGAGGTGAGTGTCTTGCATTATTTGCTATGAAATTGCCGTTTTGTATACGAAAAGTAAAAGTATTCTGTTACTATTTTTTTATTGCTATTAATTAAAATATACCTACACTCGTGTTTTCGATTCAACTCTGCCATTGTAGTGGTAATATTTCAACAATCTTCTTGAAGAAGTCATGTGGGCGGGACAACTCAAGAGGCAATTAGTATTGCCTCTCGGATATTGTTTTAGGGTTCCGTAGATAAAAAGCCAAAACGGACCATATTTTGTGATGAAACAAATTACATAAAGTCGATCGCTTGTCTGGGTTCGAACCCACGGACTCTCAATTCATGACCGCTATCACTTACCCATCACTGCTCTAAATCAGTAAGTAATATTATTATAAGGAGCTAATGCTCCTCAACTATCCTCTTAACTTATCCCTGTTTATTTGAATAAATACATAATGCATCTGTTATGTAATAGATTTAGGTAACGCTAATGAACGTTCATTAGATTCATTACAGTGACTCTTCCTTCTGTAATCATAGAGGTCATATTCATAAATAAATCATAATTCATAGTAATTTATTTCTGTAAACTGGCTTTACAAAACACTTTTAAACGTTTCATAAGGTTATGTTTTAAAGGTAGAAGCTGAGGTCGGTGTTTCGTACCTGACTACTCTTAGAAGAAACGGCCGAAAAAAACGTAGAGGTCACTGTCTCTTCTTAAGTCCGGACTTGCTCAAGTCCAAGTGACCAAGATTATGTCTAAGAGCAGACAATTTCCTCAAACACAACAATTTTTTCTTTGTATACACGTTTTACTCTCGATTTGTTATTTTTTTAAATTGGTTTGACATATTTCCCGAAATAACGTTTATTGTGGTTGTAAGGTAACAGGATAAAGTCTGAAGAATCTCACTGTTTATGTTTTTCTATGACAAAAGAAATATTGTCACAAGAATGGTCCTCTTCTGTCTTATTTATAGGTAATAAAGAAAGTTTTCCAAAAATATGTACATACAGGCATGGTCCTTGGTAATTCAGTGCATTCCTTGCATTGACGAATAGCTACCAGAGCTAAATTGTGACAAATTAACTTGGGGTCCAAACTGGAATATTTTGGAGAATCCAATTATCAAAATATATATAGATAGAGATTCTGTGCAATATTAGGCCATGTTCGCCCTGCAAACAAGATAAGAGAGGTGGTGTGAATAAAGAAAGTTTTCCAAAAACATGTACATACAGACATGGTCCTTGGTAATTCAGTGCATTCTTTGCATTGACGAATAGCTACCAGAGCTAAATTGTGACAAATTAACTTGGGGTCCAAACTGGAATATTTTGGAGAATCCAATTATCAAAATATATATAGATAGAGATTCTGTGCAATATTAGGCCATGTTCGCCCTGCAAACAAGATAAGAGAGGTGGTGTGAATAAAGAAAGTTTTCCAAAAACATGTACATACAGACATGGTCCTTGGTAATTCAGTGCATTCTTTGCATTGACAAATAGCTACCAGAGCTAAATTGTGACAAATTAACTTGGGGTCCAAACTGGAATATTTTGGAGAATCCAATTATCAAAATATATATAGATAGAGATTCTGTGCAATATTAGGCCATGTTCGCCCTGCAAACAAGATAAGAGAGGTGGTGTGATGATCTCCATCACACCCCCTTCGCTACGTTCAACATGATATTGCGAACGGGTTTCCAAATGAAATTAAGTTAATTCTACCTTTTTTTAAATAAATTCCAGACTGGACTTCTTCAGTTGGAGCTCCCGAATACGTTAAATCGCTGGATCTCAGTACCACCGTCCAACTACTGTGTAGACTACCGCATCATGGCGGACCCTAAGAAGATAAGACTGGGCTTTTGGGTAATTCTACCGAGAGAAGACTTCTGGGACAATAACGCCTTGATTAGCAGTAAGACTAAATAGATGTAGTTGTATAAGCTGGCTTGTTTATATTATCCACTAGCTACTTCGTTTGCGTCACATTTTCCCCGTTTTTGCAACACTTTGCATTGCTACTCCACTTCTATTGGTCGTAGCGTGATGATACATAGCCTTTCTCGATAAAAGGGCTATCTAACACTGAAATAATTTTTCCAATCGGACTCGAGTTTCGGAGCCTATTCAATGCAAACAAACAAACAATCAAATCTTTCCTCTTTATAATATTAGTTTAGATATAATGAGAAAGTCAGCTTGTAATTGAAACGTACAGCTTGTTTGTATAATCAATCTTACCTACTTTCAAAGAGGAATATTATGTCAAATCTGCTCCCGATTTCTGAACTTTAAGAGTTCATTTTTTCGTTCGTTTTTGAGTCTTCGTTTCTATCTTAGTATCCAACGATTTCAATAGAAAAAATACATTTAAATAAATACATCATCAAATTATTTACTGGTCATTAGTGGCCATGTTTGTCTTTTAAATAAAAGACAAACATGGCCCCGAATATCTTTTCAAGGTATAGTATACAGACTCATACAAATATGAACTTATTGGGGTTCCCTCTTCCTGGCAGAATCTTGATGCTCCGAAATTTATTTGGCATTACACACTTAAAATAATCTTCTTTAAACGAATATTTCTAAGGCAAAAAAAAATATTTAATATAATTATTGTTTGGACGAATCTTTATACGTCAAAATTTACAATGACGTACTTATAAGATGGCAGCATTTTATTTCGAATAATACAGGGTGTTTGGTGCATCGTGTGCCAAATTTGTATTTGAATGTTAAATTTGGGTATTTTTTTAATAAAACAATAAAAAGTCGATGAAAAAAAAACCACAGGGCATGAGAATTGTTAGGCGTCTGAAAGAATAGGAGATGACCCTCCCAGTTGACCATTTCAATTTGGCACACGATGCACCACACATCCTGTATAATAGTATTTTATTATATAGTATTTTTATTGAAAAAACTTGATGCGTACGGTGTTAGAGGGAATGTTCTTAAACTTATAAAATCATATTTGCACGACAGAAAACAAATAACCGAAATAAGTAGACTAAACACTAAAACTAAACATGAAGAAAAGATTCTATCGCAGAAACGAACCGTTACCTATGGAGTTCCACAAGGAAGTGTTTTAGAACCTCCACTTTTTACACTTTACATTAATGACTTTCCAAAGTCAATTCAACATCCTGTTACACTTTTCGCGGACGACAGTACTATAACGATACCCTGTAATAATAAGGACCTATATAAAACTGACATTAATAATACTTTAATCAATACTATACAATGGTTGGACAATAATAATTTAAAAATTAATTTAAGTAAGACAGTAATTATGCATTTTAGCCAGCGTTTATTGACTTTTTCCAATCTTGACATAACATATAATAATATTTTTAGCAGTACAGAACTAAATCAATTTAAAAAAAAAGACAACATTTGAAAATAACTGTTAATTTTTACTATTAAAATTTACAAAACAAAGTATAAAATCAAACAGACTTAATAATAAAAGAACAAAATTAGAAAAGGCAGAATTGGCTACCCAAACGGGCATAGGTTTAGTGTAGTAAGTTCACCGCACGGAAAAAGGGGTTCCAAATGAGCGTGCAGCGTCTTATATAGGCGTGCGGTGAGGCGGCGACTAGCTGTTATCCCTTCCTGTTGACGGTGGTGACATCACTTTTCTGCTAACACGGCCTCTCCTGACTGGAGAACGACCTCGTGCTCCTGTGTTTGAGGCTGTGCCGAACTGGAAGCGCTTGGTACGGGTTCTGATGTCATCACGTCAGAAGGCACATTGTTACGACTGACAGCTGGCTCAGGCGTGGACTCCGTGTAGTCATCATTACAGCCTGCATCTGGGAACATAATTGAAACAGCTACTATACATTTTAATTTACAAAATACACAATTCTCTGAAAATAAATTTTCCAGATATTACATTGTTGTAATAATGCAATTGAACCGCTGCAGACAACTCAACTGCACCATCACTGTTAACCATCTAATTTTACAGTAAGGTCGGGGCTCCGGATCTACCGGAGACACATCGTCCCATCGTGAACCAACATTCACCGGAGCAGACATAGGCACGACGTTAGCATGTCTCCATGTGGCATAGGCACGACGTTAGCATACCACATGGCCCAAGTGGCATAGGCACGACGTTAGCATACCAGATGGTCTCTACACTTGCATGACATAGGCACGACGTTAGCGTAGTATCTCTCATGTCTCCATGTGGCATAGGCACGACGTTCGCATACCACATGGCCCAAATGGCATAGGCACGACGTTAGCATACCAGATGGTCTCCACACTTACATGACATAGGCACGACGTTAGCGTAGTATCTCTCATGTCTCCATGTGGCATAGGCACGACGTTCGCATACCACATGGCCCAAATGGCATAGGCACGACGTTAGCATACCAGATGGTCTCTACACTTACATGACATAGGCACGACGTTAGCTTATCAGTAAGCGTAGCACAAATTACCTTCGAAGAAGATTGCACATGTGTCAGGAGTCCATTCCCCTCGCCACGGCACCATAAACTCTGCCGCAGCCTGGGTCGCCTTTCCATACGAGCCCGCCAGCAGTTGCAGCTCGTATCGACCATGGGGAAGCGCCTTGACCACACGATACGGCCCGCGCATGCCCGAGTCGAGCTTGCCAGTCGCTTGTGCCTGTTTTTTAACAAAAACAAATGAGTTAATCTCAAATAATCGAGGAGTTCTGCGATCAGCGTTAGCAGTAGCGTCTTGCCGTTTTTGATTAGCCTTTAAACGCTCTGAAGCCCTTTGCCTTTGCATCTCTCTCAACGCTTCGCGGTTCGGATGAGAGTTCTCTAGGGCTACATCTCTGATAAGGTGTCGGATTAGCGGTGTAGCCGCTTCGATACCTACTAGAAGATTTAAGGGAGATAGCTTAGTGGTTCTTTGTTTTGTTATGTTCAAAATCAGCTGCAATCGCCACATAACATCTGACCATTCGTTTTGCCGATGATTGCACTCTATGCGAACCATGTTTAATAGAGTTTGACAATAACGCTCAACCTGCCCGTTTGAATGATGCATCTCAGGGGTAATGAGATGCATGTCAATGCCTAATTCTGTTACAAGCCGTGTAAACTCGGCACTCTGGAACATACGGCCGCGGTCTGCTACAATTAATTTTGGAGCGCCAAATAGAGATATCACATTGGTAAATAGTTTTTTTAATTCATTAGCATCTTGACCAAACATAGAGTATAAAAGGCAATATTTAGAAAATGCGTCTACAATAATTAACACGTATCTATAACCATTAGACTGAGGTAGTGGACCTAATGCATCTGCATGTATAACCTCAAAAGGGCTGCCCGGTTTTTCCCACGAATGTATAAGTTGATGAGGAGCTCTGGGGACCTTTTTATGCGTTATACAGGTAAGACAGTGACCCACGTATTTTTGAACAAATGATTTAAGAGAAGGGAACCAAAAATGTCTTCTAATGAGTTCTAATGTCTTATCAACTCCAGGATGGTCATGTTCGTCGTGAAAAATTCTGAGCAAACTGAGTCTATGACCTTTGGGCACAAAACATAAAAGTCTGGGTTCTTCTCCCACTGGAGAATAGTTGTAATAGAGCAAGTCATTCTTTCGAATATAATGTCTAGTGTCCAATTGTCCGTCCGTCAGTTTATTAAGAAGTTGTTGGGTCTCTTCGTCAGCAGCCTGCGCTATTTGAGCCCAGTTTTGTTGTCTACGTTCTTCGCAGACGTTAACGGGATTACGGCTCAAATAGTCAGCGTGCGACATACAAGTACCCTTACGGTATTCCAGCGTAAAATTGAAGTCCTGCAAATATATCCACCATCTGGCTACACGTGGCACTAGATCTTTCTTTTTTTGTGTAGCTTTTAGAGCATTACAATCGGTAATGACCATGAAATGAACACCAACCAGATAGTGTCTATAGTGCTGCAAGGCTTTAACGACAGCCAAAGTCTCGAGCTCGTAGGAATGATACCTAGGCTCGGCACCTTGTGTTCGCTTACTAAAATAGCTGACTGCCCGTTTGTATCCCTTTTCATGAGTCTGAAGAAGCACTGCACCATAGCCAATTGAACTTGCGTCCGTGTGGACTTCGATAGGTAAATCTGGATCGTAAATAGCTAACACAGGCTCACTCGTAAGCTGTGAAATTATATCTTGCCGTGCTTCTTCTTGCTCGGCACCCCATACAAAAGGTACATCCTTTCGCGTTAATTTTGTAATAGGGGCAGTCTTAATTGCAAAGCCAGCTATATAGCGACGAAAATAACTTGCTAGGCCAAGAAATTGACGAACTTGTTTAACGGTTTTTGGAATAGGTGCCTCAACTAAAGCTTGGACCTTCCCTTCGCTCGGCTGCACCTGACCCTGACTTATGGTACGTCCTAAGTATTCTATCTTAGTCGATAGGAAAGAGCATTTCTTAAGGTTGAGAGAAAAACCGGAATTTGTCAAAGTCTGGAGAACTTCACGAAGGGTTGATAGGCCCTCGTCTACTGTGTGGCACATTATAAGAACGTCATCAATGTAAACCAGGACTTCACCAGATTCCAAGTGCCGAGAAAGAGTTTTTGACATTATTCGTTGATAGAAAACAGGCGCATTTGCCAAACCATAAGGCATCTTTAAATACTCATAATGACCCTCTGGTGTAACGAAACCTGTGAGCGGTATAGAGTCATTATCTAGAGGTATCTGGTGAAACCCTGTGGCCATGTCAAGACTAATGAAATATTTATGTTTGCCCAATCGATCAATATGATCGTCTATCAGCGGTAATGGGAAACGATCTTTAACAGTAATCTCATTTAATTTCCGATAATCTACGCACATACGATCGGATCCATCCTTCTTTTTAACTAACAGAATAGGACTCGCGTACTCCGATTCAGACTCGCGGATAATATTTTTTTCAAGAAGGTCTTTAATAATTTCACGGACTTTCAATATCTCGGGATATGAAAGCCGGTACGGCCTGTAAATAACCGGCGTGCTGCTATTTAACTTAATTGACATACTGCCCGTAATAACAGTGGAAGATGCAGTACCGGTAATAAAATAATTTGAAAATTCATCAACCAAACCAAGTAATTTTTTCAAATTTTGACCGGTTAAAAGAGTCTTAATCGGGCCCTGTGTGGTTGACGTACACGTCATAACATCATACATGATACGGGGCTCGCAGGTGAGACATTGCTGCTTGTGCGTACGGAAATAGACGACACCTTCTCGGTTCAATACATCCGTACCAACAATGATAGGGGTGTTCATATACTCGGGGGACACGACATGCAAGTCTACTTCCAGAGTTATTTCATTAAACTCTATAGCCAAAGTGACAAAATAAGTTGATTCTATTTCCTGACTACCAATGCCTCTCAAAACTCTGAAAGCCGGCTTGCGCACACATTTAAAATGTTTTAATAACGATGAAGATATTAACGATATACATGAACCGCTATCAATAAGGACATCAACAGGTACCCCTTGTATAACCGCCACAATAATGTCTTTGTTCTTATCCGAGCTTTCCTGACAAAAATTTACATTGTTGGTGTTGCGAGAATCTGATTTTAGTTTGGCAAAACAAGTTTCAACTCTATGGCCAGGCTTTTTACAGAAACTACACGGTTCAGATTTATGTGAAGTGTGAGCAGGACGATTTTTTTTTTCATTGTTGTCACCGTTGGTGTTACTCGAATTAGTTTTTGTTTTTTTTGAACAATTAGTTTGTTTATGGCCACTTTGTCCACACGAAAAGCATTTACCATCATTAAATTGCCGTTTGCGGGTACTTGTACAATTTGATTTTGAAGAATTATTATCGTTACGCGAGGTACCGTTAGATTTATTATTATGAACTGGCGTATTTGACTTAACATATATCGAAAAGAATTCTACTAAATCATTCGGCATTATTTTCGCGTTAGTTGCTGAAGCACGGATTTGCGGATCTGTGACACCTCGTATCACTATTGCTGAAATTAGCTCATCGCTCAGCCCTCTAACTATACGCAATTTTAGCAGCGACCGGCGAGCATAATCAGCATATGTGGGGTATTTGTCAGAATCAGTGTTCATGACTTCGTATAAAATATTAGCAATATCCGGCTTCCTAGGGCACAAAGGTTTAAACTCTTTTTTAAAATAGCTCCAACTACGGTCATTGGTAACCCACTCATTAAGCCAAGTCCTAGCCTCACCCTTCAGACAATTCCCTATGCGAGAAAGGCACTCATTATCATTCCAATGATTTAAAACCTTAGCACGGTCTACTTCCTCGCACCAGGTGTCAATGTCGTTGATGCTTGGATCAAAGTTCGAAATATAATAAGATTGGTTAGATCTCACCGTCGTGTTGATTGACCGAATAGCCTCGATTATGCGTTCGGCGGCGCCAGCATCACGATCAGCTGCAGCGCTAGCGGAAGTACCCGGTGAGGATGAAAGCACCGGCTCTCGACCCGCTGTCTGTAACCTTCTACGCCCTGCCGCCGGCGCAGCTGGTTCTTGCGGACGCAGCGGCGTCATCGGGTATGCACCAGCACTCTGATCACGTGGACGTGGCTGCGGGGGCGTACGGCGCCGTTCCTCTAATGATGTCAGCCGATGCAGTATTTGTTGCATCTGTTCAGATGAGACATGGTTAGAAGATCTACGTGTTTTTCGGTTATGTCTAGAACGCGAGTTATGTCGACTAGGATTCTCATCATAAATATCAGAATACGAATCACGGTTCTTAGAACGACTTCTTCTTTTATGGCTATTGTTAGACATATTTACACTTTCACCAACTTACAAAGGTAGTAAAAGAATACTTTTATAGCTCGCTCAATCTTAATAAATTATTAACTGTAGGGTAGGCAGAATAAAAAAAATAAAATAATCAAGCAAGCTACAAGGCTACGTTATACTCGTAATATGGGTCTAAATAAATAGCCAATTGAATGTAGGGTAGGCAAAATCGAAAAATAAAATGATCAAGTAAGCTACAAAGCTACGTTCTAGATGAGTTCGAAAACACACTATCGTCTTTGGTAAACAAATTGGAACGTACTCACCAGATTTTACCAATGTATACTTTACCACAAAATTACCACTTACAAACCCGCCCGTATTGAATAATTAAAGGCTTACTTATTTAAAAAAAAACGTTACTCTTTTTTTTTTTTCAAATTGAGTAGCCAAACCGCCTTAATTCAGAGAGCGGAACGGATCAGGGCACGTGAGAGCCGCATCCCAATTCTGATTTTAGCAGTACAGAACTAAATCAATTTAAAAAAAAAGACAACATTTGAAAATAACTGTTAATTTTTACTATTAAAATTTACAAAACAAAGTATAAAATCAAACAGACTTAATAATAAAAGAACAAAATTAGAAAAGGCAGAATTGGCTACCCAAACGGGCATAGGTTTAGTGTAGTAAGTTCACCGCACGGAAAAAGGGGTTCCAAATGAGCGTGCAGCGTCTTATATAGGCGTGCGGTGAGGCGGCGACTAGCTGTTATCCCTTCCTGTTGACGGTGGTGACATCACTTTTCTGCTAACAATATAACAATTGACACGGTTAATACCACTCAGTTTCTAGGACTAATTATTGACCGACATTTAAATTGGAAGCATCACATAGATTCTCTGAGTAAAAGAATTAGTAGTAGTGCCTATGCCTTGTACATGCTGTCACGAAATGTCAATAGGGAGGCGTTATTAACAGCTTACTACGGTCTGGCGGAATCCGTTCTCAGATATGGTGTTATTTTTTGGGGCAACTCGACTAACAGAGAAGTATCATTTAAGGCACAGAAGAGATGCCTTAGAGCAATGTTTCATTTGAAAACCACAGTCAGCTGCAAACCCTATTTTATAGTGCATAAAATTTTAACATTGCCATCCATATATATTTTGGAAACCGTTACGTTTGTCAGGAACAATCCTAAATTATTTCCGCGCAAAGCAGATCAATTTCCCAGAAACAGGCGTGACCAAACCCAGCTATCTGTACCTCCCTGTAGGACTGCACTTATTCGATAAAGTGTTTTTCATTAGGCTCCAACTATTTACAATAAATTGCCTTAAACTTGGAAAGAGCTTAATAATGTACACTTGAAAAGAAAACTTAAGTTATATTTAGTAAATAAAGCATTCTGTAACATTAACGAGTTCCTAGAGGAAAGATTTGAATTGACATAGTAGCTTATTTAATTTGATTATTATTTCCTTTATTCATCTTTAAAAACAAATTTTATACATTTTTAAATATTTCTTATAAATAATACAAAAATAAAAAAAACATTTAAAAATATAAAAAAAAATCACCCACCGGTATCGGGAACAGGGTCCAAGCTACCGGCGGTCAGGGCCAGAGAAAGGAACCTCCTAAAAATACGAGCCGTGTCCAGGAGTACCGCTTTCTGAATCAAGCCCTTAATCCAGCTGCCTAACGAGAGCCTCATCAGATATTGGTCGAGGCTCTTGGCAATTAGGCCATTGGCTGATACGACTATCGGCACAATGATCGCTGAGTCAACATGCCACATGTCGACAACCTCGCGAGCCAAGTCAAAATACTTGATTTGTTTATCTTTCTCAGCCTTCACGAGGTTCTCGTCATGTGGAACCGTTATGTCAACAATCATTTCGCGCCGCTCTGATTGATCCACCACCACTATATCAGGCCTATTGGCTACAATAGTCCTGTCAGTGATTATGGATTGGTCCCAATACAGTGTGATATTGCCATTTTCGAGAACTGGGTCGGGCACATACCTATAGTACGGCACTTCCGATTCCACAAGGCTGTATTTCAGAGCAAGTTGCTGATGGATAATCCTGGCTACAAGGTTGTGTCTATGCAAGTATTCTCCGTTAGCTAGACGAGAACACCCGGAGATAATGTGACGGATCGATTCGCTCGGACGGTGGCATGCCCGACATATGTCAACCGTGCCATCCTTCACAATAAATTTCCGGTAGTTATTCGTCATCATAACTTCATCCATAATTGCACAAACAAAACCTTCGGTTTCTCCAAAGAGTTCCCCGGAACGTAGCCAGGCTACGGACGCATGGTCTACTTCAGGTCCATGCAGGGCACTGAAGAAGCGTCCGTGAAGCTCCTTATTCTGCCATTCTTCCCTGCGTTCATTAGGTTTGCGTCAGTTCTCTTTAGCCAAGGAGAGCGGGGTGAGGGCCTTGTCCATCGCGACCACATCTCGATGCATCCCCACGTCGGCTTCTAGGAAATATTCCCTGAGACTGCATATCTAGTGATTGTGGAGTGTCTTGGCATTTAAAAGGCCTCGACCTCCACACCTTCGCGGGATATACAGTCTCATAACCAAAGAACGTGGGTGATCAATCGATATGCCGTCAACAATGTACGGACCTTCCTATCCAGGGCGTCTAGTTCTGTTTGATTCCATTTGAGTACACCGAAAGAGTACATCAAAACTGGCATGACCCAACCATTGAAGGCACGCACCTTATTTCCGCCTGATAAAAGACTATTAAATACTTTTCTCAGGTGGCTAAAGAAACGCTCCTTCAACGATTGCTTCATGTCAACAGCATTGATGCCCAGCGCTTCCGACATGCCCAAATACTTGTAGGATTAATGGAATCTGAGCGCTGGGTTCCCACAGATTCCACAATCCCACCTCGCTTTACATGCATGACCGCACATTTGTCTACACCAAATTCCATCCTGATGGCACTACTGAAAGTTTCTGTTACCTTCAGTAGCTCCACCAGTTGCAAATTGTTGGGGGCAAAGAGTTTCAGGTCATCCATGTAAAGAAGGTGAGATATAACCTGACCACCTCTCCTCAACCGAAAGCCTAGACCTGAATCCTCCAGCAGCGTGCTTAGAGGATTCAAGGCTAAGCAGAACCAAAGCAGACTCAAACTGTCGCCCTGAAAATACCTCGCTCTATCCGTATCGGTTCGCTATTCCTCTGGTTATGTCGACATCCTGGATAGCGAAGGACTGTCCTCCATTGCCCCATACACGACATCAGGAAGGTGCGCAGAGTTGCATCAACTTTATACAATTCTAGCACCCTCATGAGCCATGTATGTGGCACCGAGTCGTAGGCCTTCTTATAGTCTATCCAACATGTCGACAGATCCCTGCGGGAACGGCGAGCCTGTTGGCCATATCAATGAGGAGCAGCTCCTTAGTACCGCGGGACCCGTTCCTACATCCATTTTGAGAAGCGGACATGATCGAATTGTCATCAATGTGTTTGCTAATTTTAGCTTTTAAAATGGATGTAAGAACTTTATACACTATCGGGAGACAGGTTATCGGTCTATAGTTTTTGGGTTCCGCAGTACTACCCGATTTATGGAGCAGGTGAGTTATTTCAGTAGTCAGGAACTCGGGCAGCGACCCTGACTCTAAGGCTGGCTGGAATAGGGCCGCCAAGCGAGCGTGCGACCTTTGGATCCACTTAATCCAAAAGTTGTGCAGCCTGTCCGGCCCTGGAGATTTCCAGTTAGGTAACGGACGGACTGCACGAGCTACATCTTGGGGGCTGATAGAAATTGCCCCCATTTCTGGAAATGGATCGCAAACTCGCTCGACTTCCCGAGTCCATTCACCCTCGGTATGGCTGACAGGCACCGACCAGATGCTGCGCCAGAACGAACACATGGCGTCATCATCCGGCAGACGCGTGTCAGCCACACCTTGGTCCGGTCGCTCCCAACTCCTATAAACCCACCTTTCATCTCTTTGGAATGTGCGATTCAGAGTGTATCGTTCCACCCGCCGCTTATACCTACGGATACGGTTTGCCCATGCATACACTTTCTGCTTCAGGAAGTCGATGCTCTCTGTGATACGGGACATATAGTCTCGAGGACTAATATCAGTACCCGCAAAAGCCCGTCTCACAAAGCGCATCACTCGAGGGCGTTTGTTGCCCTCCCTGAAGCAGATTAGTTTGCCGATGAGTGTTCTGGCCCCACTAATACGTCGCTCAATCCTGCATTGCCAAGCCGGAACGGCAGGTTTAGGTCGTGTAGCTCTGTCATCAGAAAATTTGACATGAGCTACACGACATGCCGCTACAGCCGCACAATACAGGATTGAGTAGCATCAGTGAGGTCTTCGCAGTTATCAAAATAGTTTGACAACTGCGAATCCAGAACAGCCACCAGTGCCCTATTTCTGTTATGCATGAGCAAACGAGGTAAGCGTGGTCTAAGTTCGGGCGAAATGAACCGATATTCTCGAATCGCTTCCTCCAAAGCACTCCTCATTTCCTCACTGCATTGGGTACTTACATTAGTAGCCACGTCATTACTGGAATTATTATTTGAATTATTTTATTGACATTTATTTATTGATGATTTTTTATGGATTATTTTATTTTTATGAATGAGTTTTTATATGTTTTAAGATTTTGATGGCTTTTAATGATTTTGATGATATTAATGTTTTATTTTTAATGATTTTGATAATTTAATGATTTTTAAAGATACTTAAATGATTTCTTTACTGTTCTCACTATTATATTTGTCTTTAATTGTTGCATATGGGTATTTTGCCTGAAATAAAACACAATTTATTTTATTTATTTATTTTATTTTTATTTATTACTCACTTCGTCAGCGCGATTAAATAACTGACTAGACTGTGGTGGATCCACAGCCTGCGACGGAGGGACAATGACGTGACTACTCTGCATTTCAGTTCGCAAGCGATCAAGTACGGTGTCGTCCAACATATGATTACGTTGGATGACCCGCACCTGATCCGATCATCGCTGCGCCGACACGTTGACAGCTGGCTCAAGCACCTGAAACAGAGAGAGCATCCGAACACGGTACGCGGTCAGGTTGTTTCCTCCCTCTGTAGCCCCAAAGTATGAGCGCATGACATTTTCATTGATGGCTTGCGTCCATCGCATGCGCTGCACACTTCCGCCGGGAGCTGGGACCCTATCAGAGGCCGGTGGGCCTCGAGGTCCTAAGCCATCCGGCGGCCGGCGTCCTCCCCGTCGACGAGCAGGTGGTGGTGTCGTCGGCGCCGATGTCACAGCAATCCCGGTTGGGCTGGTTTCCGGCGGCGGCGAGGCGGAGCGAAGCGACGATTCAGGAGGTGGTAGGCGTGCACGTTGAGCTGCTTGTCTAGTCAACATCTTCATAAATTCATGGTTTTTTCGGTTTGTTAGATGACATATATGTCAAATATGTCATTTTTAGGTTCCAGTTTTCTTTTTCTGTTTTTGTATACAGATTTCATTAATTTTATGGTGTAGTTGGATTTAAAAGTGAAATAATTGATTTTACAAGTAAGATTGGGTTTCAGACTGCTATAAAATAACTGTTTAAAAATTAAAATTGAGGAAAGTTATGGTATGTAAATTGAAAGACGTCTTGACTTTAGTGTTGCCAGCTATTATTATTATTTTTTGTGTTTAAATTTTTTGTGTTTGTTAATTTACAATGGAATAGTTTAATTATTTTAGATGTTTTTTGTTTTATATTATTTTTTATCGTTGACTCAATCCAGCTGACTGCCTTTCTCGCGGGGTAACACCATCTAAACTTCTGCACCATCCTTTGTGGTATTGTGGGCCATCTTGGATTTCCCATGACCCGTCAGAGTGGCCCATTCAACCCTGGGACCACAGTGCAGAAGCTGAGGATGTACCGAAACGGAAGTCCGTATCTCATCCCGTGGTCGTCGACGTCGAAGAATCCCCGATCTATGCAATCGCGCAGCGCATTTCGTCTTGGTCTAAGTTACTGCGTGCCATAGTCTATGTCTGTAGGTTTCTTAAGCAACTTCCTAATAGGAATTCGGTCTCTAGTTCTGACCTCGAATTTGCTGAAATTAAATTATTGCGAGTTGTCCAGGCTGTTTATTTGAGTACCGACATTGAAAATGTATATAATACCTTGTTCTCCCGCGCTCCTTAAGCTCAAGCCGTTTCTCGATGAGCACGGCATCATACGCGTTAGTGGTCGTCTGTCTAATTCGGACGAACCCTACAACTATAAACATCCTTGTGTCTTACCGCGTCACGATCATATCGTTGACCTTCTTGTTGATTTCTACCACAAAAAGCACCTCCATGCAGGTCCAGAATTGCTTATGTCCTTACTCAGGCATAAATATTGGATTTTTTCTGCAAGGCGAACAATTCGCCACAGAATACATAAATGTAACGTCTGTTTCAAATTCCGTCCTCGCCCGGTCTTTCCTATAATAGCTGACCTTCCTAGCTTTCGCGTCAGGCAGGTAAATAAAGCGTTCGCACACACCGGTTGTGATTACGCGGGACCACTGCAATACACTCCAGTGCGTGGTCGAGTTGTCAAAAGCAAAGCTTGGTTATGCGTCTTCACATGCTTGACGAGGCGCGCTACGCATATTGAGGTTGCGACGGATCTTAGCACGGTATCATTTCTGGCAGCTCTAAAACGATTTCTTTCGCGACGCGGCCCTATACAATGTTTGTACACGGACAACGGCACTTGTTTCGTGGGTGCAAATTCATATGTACGCGATCTCTATAAATTTCTCAAAGGAGAATATCGTACCCGTCTTCAGGAAGTACTTTTCATAAATCACATTGATTGGAAGTTTATTCCGCCAACATTACCACATTTCGGTGGATGCTGGGAAAGCATGTTCAAGGTAATCAAAACGCACCTCTTCAAAGTTATAGGCCAACAGATCCTCTCCTACGAAGAGCTCTTAACTGTGCTCGCTCAAGTTGAGGCACTGGTTAATTCGCGTCCCCTCACGGCACTGAGTAGTGACCCTGCAGAATCATCCGCGTTAACCCCTGCGCTTTTCTTGAACACAGCGCTATTGTCGTCACTTCCCACTCCTGAAGCATACTCTTCTAGCCTGCTTCAGAGACATACTCTGCTTGACATGCTCGTGCAGTTGTTCTGGCGGCGTTGGCGTTCTGAATACCTTCATCAGCGTCAGGCTAGGTCCAAATGGAATAGTTCAGCATCCCATATACATGAGGGTACACTGGTCATTGTCATAACTGATTACTCCCCGCCGCTTTCATGGCCGTTAGCTATAGTAGAGAAATTGCATACCTCTAAGGACGGTACGACCCGCGTCGTTGCTGTAAAAACCGCGAAGGGCAGCTACGTGCGCCCTATCGTGCGTCTTTGCCCGCTACCAACTCAGTGAGATCTAGCCTGAAGCTAGACCTCTCTCTTTTAGCATAAGTATTTAGCCAATGGCTTTCATTGTAAGTATTCCGGTCGAATTAATTGAAATTAGTTTTAATATCATAAAGCTGTATTAGCTTATGGACAGGTTATGCGGTGGTATACCTAACATGGCTTATTTTATTTGAAAAACATTTTCAAAAAATAATGTTACAGCTAAATTAGACCGATTTTTAATTATATATCTTTCTCTATTTTTAATTATATCTATAGAAACAGAAATTTCCAAATATCTTCATTTTTAAAAGACATTTCGATAATCTTTTTTAGTGACTTTTTAGACCTATGCATACTGCTTATGCGTAGGAAGTTTCATTAAAATCTGTTCAGTCATTTCGGAAAATAACGACTTGAAAGTTTGTATGAAATGCCGTAGGGTATAAACGCTCTTAATAGAGTGCTCGATATTATGACAGAATAGTTTTAGAAGTAAAGATTAAAAAAATAAAAAAATGGTTATTTGAACATTATGGTTACTGAAGTTTATAGCAAACGTGTTATGGATAATGATTTTCGGACAAACAATGTTAGAAGAAGAAAGGGAGTACCTAGCTCTACACCCACATGAGCTCTGTATGTCAAGAAATCTTAGGTAGGTACTTGCCTTTGGTTTGAGTTTGGGCCAGTCAAACAATTTACTTCATGTATTTACTTTATCCACAGTTTCGCTGCTATCATGCTTCTTTTTGCTGTTGGTGCTGGTAGTATACTCCTTGCTGCCTGAACTTCGGAACTTGGGTGGCCTGATCTTAATGGCACACGCCGGCAGCCTGTTCATGTCCTTCTTGCTGATGGCCATCATTCAAATACAGTATCACACCGAAACAACTTGTATTTTTCTCAGTAAGTTATTTGTTGTAGAGTATGTTTTAATAAAGCACTATACGCTGTGAGCAGCAGGGACCAACAGTTCAACCTGGTTTTTTAAAAGTAGTCAAACGTAAGCAAACACTCTTCGCTTTGTGCAATTTACTTTATCTCCATTGCGCTCAAAACCGTGAAAAAACCGCCCTGTCCTTGAAAGAAAAAAAAATAAGACAGGTCACATCCAGCAACGCATGTTGGGCCAGTGAAGTCGATTACAATACGCTTCCTCTCACAGAGAGTAGATCTATGTCCCAGTGGTAATATTTTAGGTTCATAATTCCATTATACTACTGCAACAACGACCAGTACAATGTGCAATTCTAGAACATTTGTAAAAAATATTGAAATAGCTGTACATTGTTTGGTGCTGACTACAGTTCGACTACAATTCTCGTAGTGTTTGTGTAACTGTGGATAATAAAGTATTCAGAAGGTTGCGAACCACTTACTTTGATTGGATGCAAACTACTTGTAGGTATTAAGTTTGCACAAGTGCATAATTGGTTTTTTATTCCAGCGATGTCCATATATTTCTTCACTCTGGCTACTTTCTGCTGGTTGAGCGTCTTGTCTTTCGATATTTGGTGGACCTTCAGGTAATTGTTTTTTTTTTTCACCTGTTCGTATGTATGTCAAATTATTTGTCATGTAAACGTTACGTTAAATATATCATTATTGGACTAAGTTCTTGCTGGGTAGTAGTAGTAGTATTGTACCGAATTTCATTACTGCTCTTTGGTCAGTAATATGACCTGAATTTGGAACCTCCAACGATTTGTATGAAAACTTTTTCCAAAGGGATCACTTCGTACGTTTTAGTGGCCTTATACGACCAGAATAATAACATTGTGCAACTTATTAGTAATATTGTATTTAGGAATAAGAAAAACAATGTAAAATAATCAAATCGGAAAACAAAATGAGAAACAACAATAAAAATTTAGGACATGACCATTTGAAGAAAACAATTGTTCTTCAAATGGTCATGTCTTAAATTATTGAATAATTAGCTCGGCCTATGCTTTATGAATGAAAACGCTACACATATAGCGTTTTCATCCACAAAAGTACTACTTGGTATTAAACTTTGTGTCTGTCTATGTACTCGTTTTGCCTGATCCCGTTCACCCACAAAACCCTGCAATTTGCTTATTGTACGCAATTTGCTAATGGTGCGAGACATTCATATTAATAAATAATATTATTTTCTGAAATGCTAAAAATATTGACAAAATTCGGTAGCATAGCAATGGTTTTCAAAATTTTGATACAACACGACCTTCATCGTCGCAAATTATAATGTAATAATTGTGTTTTACAGAAGTTTTGCAAAAGCCCGTCCAATCCATCGCCGAAAACAATACTTCAAGTTCCTGATGTACAGCCTGTTCGCTTTTGGAGTCCCGTTTCTCATGACTGTGGGCCTGTACACGCTGAACAAGTTCAAGGATGACTTGAGACATCTGCCTTGGTTCGTCACTCCTCACGTGCCTGAGTTTGGTTGCTACCTTGAAGGTGATTAAACTGCATTTTTTTATATAAAATAATCAAATCACACTCGTTTTGCGAGGGAATCTGATGGCATGATCGTATACAGTATTACAGGTCTACCCCATTATTTCTAAATAACACTTTTGAAAATCGTGCTGTTGAAAATATTGATGTTGTTTATGAAACGACCAGCTTTTGTAGTTAAGATCATATCACTAATGTTTGTATGTTCGTTTCGATGGCGCGGTCAGGGCGATTTATCAAAAAAAATATAAATATGCCAAGATTTTGTAAAAAAGGAGGAGCTCGTGGTTAAATAATAACAGCCGCCCAGGTCGATTTTTAAGGTTATGCCGTGCTTGCCGAGGTTGGTCTGTGGATGGGTGACCATAATTACATATCGAGTTTCCTCCATGCCTCGGAAAGCACGTTAAGCCGTTGATCCCGGCTGTCATTTGTAGATCTTTGACAGTCGTTACGAGTAGTCAGAAGCTAAAAGTCTGACATCCAGTTGTACAATAAAAAGGCGAGAAATAATTTGAAATGGACTGTATTTTATATAATAGGAAAATTTACACGTCTTAGCAGTAGGGCACAGTAGAATGTAAGAGGGAGTGAACTAAAAAGAAAAGAATGAATATGAGCTACGTTGATAAAAGCTTGCCATTATATAAAACTAGGTAAGAGCCTTTTGATGTTTGGAAACTTTTCCAAACATAGTTGGGCCGGGGCCGGTGAACAACATGCAACTTACACTTAAGTTTTTTTTTTTATAACAATTACATACCTAGTTAAGGATTTGTTCAATTTGTTTTATGGCTTAGATAAAAACATAAAAAATTACTTAAGCTAAGGCAAGATAATAGGAAACACAAATTTTAATTAAGTGGTAATGGACACAGTTTGCTAAGAGATCTTGTATACAATTTATTGTTGGCCATTTTATAATGGGCCACCCTGACCTGACCATCTGGTCCAGGGACTATCTTATCTATTCTCGCCATTGGCCAAGTTAAGGGTGCAGTGTTGTCACTGCGTATAATAACAAGGTCACCTTCTTTTAGATAGGGAGGACTTGTTTCCATTTGGGCCTGCTCTGTAATTGAGTGAGATAGTCCCTCGACCAGACCGACCAAAAGTCTTGCTTTATTGTTGATAACATATTCCAGAATCTAAGTCTGTTCATTGGAACATTTGAGTGATCTAACTCTGGAAAGGTAGTCATAGCTGTAACTATTATAAAATGTCCAGGTGTAAGATATTGAAAATTAGACACATCTGAACTCAGTGGCAAGAGAGGCCTTGAGTTCAAAACTGCCTCAATTTCTACAATGATAGTATAAATAAAGAGCCTCAAATGTCAGAGCAATATTACCTACTATTCTGTTAAAATGAAATTTTAGACTCTTTACACCTGCCTCCCATAGCCCACCAAACTCAGGGGAGTGGCTTGGTATAAATTTGAATTTTATGTATTTAGGTACACAATAGTTTTGATCCACATGTTTTTTAGAGTTAAACAATTCATATAATTTATTTAGTGCATTTTCAGCACCTTTAAAGGTCTTGGCGTTGTCAAAAAAATTTGGACAGGCATTCCACGCCGGGCGATAAATCGTTTAAGACATGCCAAAAATGCCTCTGTGGTGAGGTCGCTAACTAATTCCACGTGGATGGCCTTTGTTGCAAAGCATACAAACAAGGCAATATAGCTTTTTGTTATGAGAGGTTTCCTCATTCGTGAAACCTTCAAGTTAAAAAGTCCACAGAAGTCCACCCCTACTATATGAAATGGCCTCACAGCAGTCAATCTTTCCGCAGGTAGAGAACCCATGAGCTGTACAGCAGCTGCAGCCTTCAGTCGTGCACATTTAATGCAGCGGTTGACAACTTTCTTAACCTCACGAGTGGCACTAATGATCCAAAACCTTTGAAAGAGATCCTATGACAAGTTTTGCACCAGCATGTAATAAACGCAAGTGCTCTTTGTGTATTATAATATTCGTGATATGACAGTTTTTTGGCAAAATAACTGGGTGCTTCTTTTTCATATGGAATATCAGAAGCATTCTGAAGTCGACCACCTAGGCGAACTAAACCATTACTATCAATGAAAGGGTGTAAACTGGACAGGCCTGATTTTATAGGAGAGTTATTTTTGAGCGAGGTAATCTCATTTGAAAAGTGATATTCTTGAGTACAGCGCATTATCACCAAAAGTGCATTATGGAGCTCCTTTGGAGTTAGGACACCAACTAACCTTTCATTTATTACATTAGAATTGTTGCGAAAACGCAAAATATATGCTACTACCCTTTGCAATCTATTGATATCAGAGAACTTTTCAAAACAATTTTTTGAAAATGAATTTAAGTGATCAGTTGGGGAAGAATCATTTGCATTACAGTTTACAACAGGATCCGCATTACCAACATCATCAAGGGGAATAGGTAACTTGGGCTCTTTAAGAGAGTGTTTGTAGTCCACACTAGAAAGATCCCTTGGACCATGCCGCCAAAGCTCATTAGACTGCAACTTCTGTGGATCGCATCCTCTTGATAACAGGTCAGCTGGGTTTTCAGCTGTGCTGACATAATGCCAACTGACCACTTTAGTCAGCGTTCTGATTTGTTTGACACGCTTGGTGACATTAGGATTTGACTTTGTTATTTGATTTTATCCAAGCTAATACAATTTGTGAATCACTATACAAAAATGATTTCAGTGGAAGCCTATTTTTTAACACATTATTGACCCTACATGAAAGCTCTGAAAGAAGCAGAACACTATTTAATTCAAGTTTTGGGATAGTGATAGATTTGTTCAATCGAGCTACCCGTGATTTAGAACACAAAAGGTTTACAAAGACCGTTCCATAAGCATTAAATACCCTTAGATATAGGCAACACCCTAATGCTTTGAAGGAAGCATCAGCATATCCTACTGGCTCGACATATATTTTGCCAGTAGAATTGACACATCTTGGAATATTGATGGTACCCATTGATTTTAAATTTTCTAAGAATTTTTCCCAAATGTAGAGCTGTTCATGGGGCATTATAGAGTCCCAGTCAATTTTTATTGACCACAATTTTTGCATGAACAGTTTTGCTGTGACTATAATTGGACCTATCAATCCCAAGGGATCGAACATTTTTCCTACAAAACTTAACACCTTTCTTTTGGTATTAACATCATTTTTCTCAACTAATGGGGCTGTAAAACTGAGCTGATCTAGCAAAATATCACATTTCAAAATATTTGACTTCCTTTGGAAGGTCATCAAGAAGTTGGTGACTGTTGGAAGACCATTTGTGAAGAACAAAACTACCCTTTTCCAGAAGTTCAATTAACTGACTTTTAAGCTGCTGAAGCTGCTCCAGGCTATCAGATCCAACTGTAACATCATCAACATAAGTGCTTGTGCGCATGGCTTCGGCTGCAAGAGGGTATGAAACACCATATCTATTGGCCAATTCAATTAGGCACCGTGTTGCTAAGAAGGTTGACGCTTTTAAGCCATATGTAACAGTCTGCAGTTGTATACAGCTAATGGGTTCCTGAGGATTATCACGCCAGAGTATATTTTGGAGGCTAGTTTGGGCAGAATCTATGACCACAGATCTAAACATCTTCTGGATGTCACAAATTAGTGTGTAAATAAAAGTTCTCCATAGGATGAGTATATCAAGAAGTTCGCTTTGGACCACTGGACCATTTAACATGACATCATTCAGTGAAACCCCTGATCTAGATTTCATGCTACCATCAAAGACCACCCGCAACTTTGTAGTTAAGCTGTCCTCATTAAAAACTGCATGATGGGCCAAGAAGTAATTGGACCCATCTTGAACATAATAGTTTCCAATGTCAACAATTTTAGCATGTCCCAACTCTAAATATTCATCAATGAACCTTTTGTATTTTTCAAAATAGAAATTATTATTTTTAAATTTTTTCTCCAGTGTCAAGAACCTTTGGAGGGCTACTGAAAAAGAGTCCCCCAGCTTTCTTGGCCATTAATGGCATTTTGACAGCAAACTTTTTGTCTTGAAGCTGCATATTTTCATTGAAGCAACTTTCAGCTTTTTCAAATTCTAAGGAATTTAGCTTAGATGCATGTTGAGGTATACTCTCAGATAGCCAAAACTGTTCCATCACCTCCTCTAATTTATTGCTATTGCATATGGCAAGATTGACAACACTACTATCAGATTCACCGCTATGTACCGCGCTTTTAGGTATATTACCAGCCACCGTGTAGCCAAACAGAGTATTTTGCAATACTGGACCTTCTGAATTTTGACCTGCCCATTCAGCAAAATATTGAAATATATTTCAGCACTTAAAAGTATTGATATGACATCAGTTACATTAAATTTATCATCTGCTAAAGAGATGTTTGTAGGTATCTTCAGCTTTGATATATCAAAGAACTGCTGAGGCAGGTGGGATGTGATGGAATCTACAACATTGCATTTAACATTCAACTTTACATCATTCTCTGGAGAGTGTATGGTTAAGTTAACACATTGATTTATTTTTTGATTTTTATTTCCAATTCCGACTATATTGCTAGTTTGGAATTTGGTTTTTAGACCTAACCTTTCCACAAGCTCTGTTGTCACAAAAGAAACTTGGCCTGCGGAATCAAGAAGCTCTTTGACAAAGATATCAGACCCATGTCTGTCAGTAAGTTTTATCCGTATAGTAGGCAATAAAACATTCACTGAAGCATCATGTAAATGCAAGCTGACTGATCGTTCAGTAGCTGGAATGCTGTCTTTATGCAGGAGAGTATCGACCGTATCGTCTGTTATTATTTAGCCACGAGCTCCTCACGTTTACAATGTTTTGATAGGGTGACTATGGCTTATTGTTTACAAAAACTATCCACCTAATGTATTAAAAGTTATCAACTAACTAAAAAGGATTCTAAATTGAACAAAAACTATTTATTTCAATTATGATCGAAATTAATAATACGTTAATTATTTTCGAAACTAAATTAAATGAAACTTTTAGTATACGTATTGAAGGCTTTATAATAAGAAAAAAACTAAATGTTTTTGACTTTATCTGTAGTTCTACCATATAAATCGGTGTTGTTTACAAAAAAGGTCTCCATAGTAATTACTTTCTTCAATAGATAATCACGACTTATTTCAACGCAATACCGTACTACAGCACCTTAAACATTAACCTAGGTATTTTGTGCAAAAACTTCAGACGTCTGCGATGCATTTTCAGCGAGGTATAGGCGATACCGTCTTTTTCACCGTTTGAATGGCGCGGCCATTGGGTTTTAGTCTTGTAGCTCCTAAAATATAAACCTAGTCTTTCATTATTTAAAAAAAAGACATGTAAATTTAATCTGATATTTACCTAAATTTCAAGTCCCTGCAACGCTCACTTTTAATGATCTCCGGGGCCGCGCGGTTCTCCACGTTTCAATGGTGCGGCCACGTTCAAATCCTTATAAGTGTTTAATCCTAACTTTGATTTTGGAAATCATTTATTTCTCGCCTTTTCATTGTACATAGGCGAAGAGGTCCATCGAGCAATAGTGTGTATTGTGCGGGACGTGTTTTTGAGCTAATTTCGTGTTCTCGGAGCAATCGTTCGAGTGATGAAATATGATTTCCAAAATCAAAGTTAGGATTAAACACTTATAAGGATTTGAACGTGGCCGCACCATTGAAACGTGGAGAACCGCGCGGCCCCGGAGATCATTAAAAGTGAGCGTTGCAGGGACTTGAAATTTAGGTAAATATCAGATTAAATTTACATGTCTTTTTTTTAAATAATGAAAGACTAGGTTTATATTTTAGGAGCTACAAGACTAAAACCCGATGGCCGCGCCATTCAAACGTTGAAAAAGACGGTATCGCCTATACCTCGCTGAAAATGCATCGCAGACGTCTGAAGTTTTTGCACAAAATACCTAGGTTAATGTTTAAGGTGCTGTAGTACGGTATTGCGTTGAAATAAGTCGTGATTATCTATTGAAAAAAGTAATTACTATGGAGACCTTTTTTTGTAAACAACATCGATTTATATGGTAGAATTACAGATAACAGTCAAAACATTTAGTTTTTTTCTTATTATAAAGCCTTCAATACGTATACTAAAAGTTTCATTTAATTTAGTTTCGAAAATAATTAACGTATTATTAATTTCGATCATAATTGAAATAAATAGTTTTTGTTCAATTTAGAATCCTTGTTAGTTAGTTGATAACTTTTAATACATTAGGTGGATAGTTTTTGTAAACAATAAGCCATAGTCACCCTATCAAAACATTGTAAACGTGAGGAGCTCGTGGCTAAATAATAACAGACGATACGGGTCGATCTTAACAGTTAAGCCGTGCTTGCCGAGGTTGGTCCGTGGATGGGTGACCATAATTACTTACCGAGTTTCCTGAGTGCCTCGGAAAGCACGTTAAGCCGTTGGTCCCGGTTGTCATTTGTAAAACTTTGACAGTCGTTACAAGTAGTCAGAAACCAAAAGTCTGAGATTCAGTCTTACCAAGGGGTATCGTATTACCCAGTTACTGGGTTGTAGAGGTCTGATAGGTAATCTTTAGCAGCCCGCCCCGGCTTTGCACGGGTATTTAACAAAAAAACCAAAATTAAATATCATAATACCTACACACATAAACCCTTCAATTTGCGTCATCATCATCTTCCTGCCCTTGTCCCATTTTATTTGGGGTCGGCGCAACACGACTCTTTCGTCCATTCTCCTCTGTCATTCGTCAAGCTATCATTTACTCCTTTTTCCGTCATATCATTTTTCACACAATCCATCCATATTTTCTTTGGTCTTCCTCTCCCTCTCCATCCATCCACATTCACATTCATCACTCTTTTAGTCACATGTGTTCCATCCGTCTTCTTCACTGCCCAGCATTCCGTATTAGGAATAGATACTCCTTTATCATCTATCACCAGCTGTTACCATAGCATCATAAAGGTTGTTGACTGTCAGTGATGTCACAATCTATCTTGAAAATATATTTTACAGTTTAAGTCAATTATATTCGTTTTATTATTTTAACTGGTTTATCTCGATCCCGCAATACTTATAACTACTTTAACATGGTAGCAGAGCGTGGTTGAATGATGGTTCAATTGATTGAATAAGTAAATAGTAGTGGATGCGTAAAAGTTTACCTCTTGGAAAGAGTTCTGAAAAATTCTTGCAAGAATCTGTACCAGGTCTGACATCACCATGGATAAGGCGATTGCAGAGGCCTCAAAGGTACAAATAATGCACCTTGATGGAAAAAACTTTAAGCATTGGAAGTATAGGATCGAAACAGTGTGCAGGGCAATTCCCGGTGCCGAAGATATTTTGGAAGGGAAGATATGTAGACCTGTTGAACCTGTAGATGTTAAAAATGAATCTACAAAAATAAAATACGAATCGGATTTAAAAGAATTCCGGAAGATTGACTGTAAAGTTTTGACTCTGATGACGTCAAACATGACGGATGAGATACTGGAACAAGTCATGCGGTACAAAAGCGCTAAAGAAGTATGGGACGAGCTAGAACGCCTCTACAATGCAAGTAGCGAAGACAAAAGCTATGATCTCTGTCTAAATTTCTTTGATTATAAAAAGGATCCTGAACATGACATAAGAAAGCATATATCTGCGTTAAAAACATTTGGCACGAATTGAACAGTCAAATTGATGCGAGTTTGCCGGAGATATTATTAATCTGTAAAATACTTGGAACTTTACCGAAACATTATTTCGCTTTTAAGTCAAGTTGGCTCCTTATAACAAAAAAGGATCGGACAGTAGAGAACTTAACTTCGCAGCTAAGTGCATATGAAAAAGCGTTAAGTACTAAAGATGAGACAGAGAAAACTGAAGAAGTATTAATCGTGAAGACACAGAAGAAGAAAAAAGTTTTTAAATGTAATTATTGTGGAGAATTTGGACACTTTGTACGAAAATGCCAAAAATGGATAAATGATGGACGTCCACGAAAGCCGTCAAATGACAGTAAAACCTCAAATGTAAACCTGACAGTGTTAGCTTGTGATGATGGAATGCCAATAGATAAAAATAACTGGTACGTTGACAACGGAGCGACAAGCCATGTTACGAATTCAGGCGACTTCTTCGAAAGCTTCGAACACTTCAAGAGTTCACATACAGTTACTGCAGCGAATGGGCAAACCATTGAAGCCATTGGAATGGGCAACATTCGAGCTGAAGCCAAGGTCAATGGAAACGTGGAACACATATTATTGAAAGATGTCTGGTATGTTCCAAAAATTAAAAGAAACTTATTCTCAGTTCTTTCTGTGCACGATAACTCATCCACGAGTTCGTTTGAGTCTACGCCTAAACAATGTATGGTGAAAGTAAATGGAGACATTAAAGTAATTGGGACTAGAGTGATTAAAGGTGGATTATTTAAGCTAGAGCTTACCTGCGTTGCGCCCAAAAATCGAGAAGTCAATCAACTACTGTCAAATCCATTACAAGTCTATCATGAAAGGCTAGCACATCAAAACAAAAGACACGTTAGTCAAGTCATCGAAAACGAGCTAGGGTTTAAAGTAGAGGATAAGCAATCGGAAATTTGCGAAGGATGCGTTTATGGAAAGGCTCACAGGCAATCTTTTGGTACAAGGGTTAGAGCCACTAAAGCTGGAGAACTAATCCATACTGATATTTGCGGACCGTTTCCATACTCAATTTCGAAGTTACGATATTATGTCCTGTTTAAGGACGACTTTACACGCCATCGTCACATCTATTTTCTTCGAGAAAAGTCTGAAGCAGCTTCAAAGCTTGATATTTTCTTAAAAGAAGCTAAAGTTGCGGGACACGTCATCAAAGAAATATTAAGCGATAGTGGTGGAGAACTTACCAGCGAAAAATTCAAAAATATCTTGACTGAAAACGGCATCAAGCAAAGGTTCACGATGCCTCACACCCCGGAGCAAGCAGGTTGCGTAGAAAGAGAAAATAGGACGGTGGTAGAAGCCGCGCGAGCTATCATGCATGCACATGAGAAGATTCCTGATGGCTTATGGGCAGAGATAGTAAACGCAACAGTCTACGTGTTGAATCGCACAGGGCCATCTAGCGTGCCATGCAAGTCACCTCACGAACTGTGGTACGGAAAGAAGCCAGCGATCAAACATCTAAGAATTCTAGGTTGCACGTGCTATGCCCATATTCCTAAAGCTAACCGCAAGAAGCTGCAAGGGAAAGCTATAAAAGGGATTCTTATTGGTTATGAAGGAGACGAAGGCTATAGAATCTGGAATAAGGAATCACTCAAATTGATTAGATCCAGAGACGTGATATTCGAAGAGGTACCGTTACTCGGAAAATCTAAAGAATTTGAGAAATCAGAAGAGCCAAAAATACTCCAGAAAAACTTATTCCATAACTTTCCAAGTCCACATAATGAATTCAAAACCAGCGATATTAGAGAGATTGGAGAGCGGAATATTCCAGAGTACGGAGCTGAAGTTATTGTAGAACCTACTTCATCAAGGGCACGTCACGAAGCCGATGAAGAGATAGGTGATGATCTAGATGAATCAATTTTTGAATCCGTTCACTCTGAAGAAGAAAATGAGGAACTCGCTGAAGGTAACGAAGCCGATGATCCTGATCTATCCGATGACGACCATGAAAGAGAAGGAAGTCGGATGATCCTCAGAGATAGAGCAAATCTAAGACCTCATGTACGGTTCAATGACTATATTATGGCATTAGAAGCTGAAAATTTATTCGAACCGAAAACTTTCAAACAGGCAATGTCATGTAAGGCTAAAGAGGAATGGAAAAAGGCTATCGAAAGCGAAATGAACTCGCTGAAAGAAAACCAAACGTGGGAGCTAGTCGAACTACCAAAAGGTCGGAAAGCCATTCCATGTAAATGGATATTCAAAATAAAGACTAATCCTGATGGTTCTGTTAACAAATATAAGGCTCGACTAGTTATAAAAGGAAATATTCTCAGAAGAAAGGACTAGATTTTCATGAAACTTTTAGTCCTGTTGCTAGGAGTAGCACAATAAGAGCTATTTTGAGTGTTGCTGCTAAAGAAAAGCTGAGATTAGCACAATTTGACGTGTCCACAGCCTTCCTTTATGGCACTTTAGATGAAGAAATTAACATGAAACCGCCTGAAGGTTATACTGAAGAGAAGTATGTGTTTAAATTAAAGAAAAGCTTGTATGGCTTGAAGCAAGCCCCACTCTGTTGGAACAGATGTATCACAGACTTTATTGTGAAGACAGGTTTCAAGCAAAGCCAGTCCGATCCTTGTTTGTTTGTGAGAAAAAATGGGAAGGAGAAAATTGTTCTGGCCTTGTACGTTGATGATGGTCTCATTGCTTACTCAAGCGAGAAACTAGCTAACTGCTTCCTAGAAGAAATGAGGGCACATTTCAAAATAACAGTGAAACCAGCAAGTTATTTTCTTGGAATGGAGATAGAAAGGTACGCTGATGGTTCCATTTTAATGCATCAGAAATCGTACATTACTCGCATATTGGAAAGGTTTGGCATGGAGAAATGTAAGCCAGTGCCCACACTAATTTTAAAAGCAAATAATGCTGAAAATGTTAACGAAGTTTCAATGAGTTTTCCGTACCGTGAAGCTATTGGATCACTAGCTTATTTGATGACGAGCACGAGGCCTGACATAGCCTTTGCTGTCAGTGTTGTATCTCGAAATTTAGATAAACCTTCAAAGGAGAACATCATCAATATCAAGAGGATAATGCGTTACTTGAAAGGGACTATAGATGAAGGTATCGTTTACAAGCCAGGAAATAGTCATAACTTAGAATGTTATAGTGACGCTGACCACGGAGGTGACCTTGAAACTGGAAGGTCGACCTCAGGCATTCTTTGCATGTATGCTGGAGGTCTCATATCCTGGAATAGTAAACGCCAGAGCACAGTACCGATTTCTTCCACCGAGGCAGAAATAGTGGCAGCAAGCGAAACTGCCAGAGAAATTATTTGGCTTCGAAAGATTATGAAAGAAATTATTGGTGAATGTCCTGCATCCCTATGTGTTGATAACGAATCAGCAATTAAGATGGCTAAGAATCCACCAGAATTCTACCAGAAGACTAAACACATAAGGATACGATCATTCTTTATACGAGAATGTGTTCAAGATGGAAGCATTACCATCTGCCATGTGCCAGCAACCAGGCAGATTGCTGATATGCTCAGTAAACCACTTTATGGGCCTAATTGAAAGTCTCAAGAAGATGGCTGGCATTATAAAGAGAGGTGGATGTTAGGAATAGATACTCCTTTATCATCTATCATCAGCTGTTACCATAGCATCATAAAGGTTGTTGACTGTCAGTGATGTCACAATCTATCTTGAAAATATATTTTACAGTTTAAGTCAATTATATTCGTTTTATTATTTTAACTGGTTTATCTCGATCCCGCAATACTTATAACTACTTTAACATTCCGATCCATACAGTACAACAGGTCGTATAACGGCCTTGTATATTTTCCCCTTTAACTTGAGGGGCATCCGTGGGTCGTAAGTTGTTTCATTGACCTGTCGCCATTTCATCCATCCTGAGTTGATTGCTGATTACTATTTGCGTCAGGTTACTGAAAAAAGAAAATTATAAAGAAATTTTGAATATTCCCCTCCCATACGACCCTAACCCCAGTGATGCCTACACAGCATAAGGTGCTGCCTAGCTAGCCAGCTGAACAGGGTGAGCGGTGACCACGCAACTTTTTTCTAATACTTACATTTTTTAACTCTTTCGAATGGAATGTCCGAATTGAATAATTCAAAAAAATATACAATGTGTAACGTTAAATGCGCAAAACCTGAAAATAGTTTGATCAGAATAACGAGCAGAATAACTGAACCACTTTTTAATATAGGTCACATTTTTTCAAAAAATCTTCATTAAAAATGTTGCCCTGTCTATTTGTTCATAGGTCAAGCCATAACGTGCGCAAACCCACAATAATAGGTAAACAAACACAAATATTTGTCGTCCAATTTAAATTTTCTCATACGTGGGATGAAAAGAAAGAAAAAAAGAAACGATCAGAATTTCCAGTAAAACTAAAACAGCACATAAAACCTTTACGTTTTTTTTTTAATGATTTTTTTCTCTCAGTATTAGGTCAATTAAATTAAAAATCATTTGGGGTGTCTGAGGTTTTGCGCATTTAACGTTACACGTTGTATAAAGGTATTGAAGCAGTCTTGAATATGAAGTAATTTATTTTGATAAGGATTAATACCAAGACACAAATACAGAGCCTTTTACCGCGGCATGGGCGGCATTAAAAATTTATTTTAAGAATAAAAGAACTCTTACACTTATTTTAGGTAACTTTTGTACGCCTTGGGTTACATTAATTTAGTAAGGATCCCTGATTTTTTTAAAATATAATGTAGCCTGTGTCACCCGGGGGTAATGTAGCTTCCCAACAGTGAAAGAATTTTTCGATTCGATTCCGTAGTTTCGGAGCGTATTGCAAACAATCAAATCGTTCCTCTTTATAATATTAGTTTAGATACTGGTACTCAGCTGCACCCGGTTAGACTGTAAGTCGGCCCCAAGATAGTTTGGGAAAAGGCTAGGCAGACAATATAAATTTCAGGTCATTGCAACGCGTGGCCGCGCCGATTATGCCTGCTTCAATGGCGCAGCCACATTCAAACCCTTTAACCTTTTATTTTATATTTTATAACCATAACTTTGATTTTATGGTCCTTGGAATCAACTTTTACAAATTTAAACAAAATGTTAACATGTTTTTTTTAAGTTTTTTCTTCTTAGTTGCACCCATGGATTTGGATTTGTACCCGGCAATAGGATCGCTCCTTATTGCATAGTACTCACATGATATTATGACAAAATATGAGTGTACTTATTAGGTACACCTTTGTCAAACCCATCAGGGATTACAGATGTCATGTTATTTAACATATTCATCTTTGTCTTGGTTTTTCATGATTTCAGTTTATGTTCTAATAGACAATGTTTCCATTGCAGGTGCTGAAGAACAGTTGTACTTACACGTACCCATGCTGATCCTGGTTATCTGTAACTTTGTGTTTTACCTGATGACTGCGTCCAACATTTGGCGGTTAAATCGAGGGACAGACGTGTTGGATGCGGCTGCTGAGGGCAATACGCAGGCGCACCGCACCCTTAAGCAGAGGTAAATGTGACTAAGCGGGTTTAAAAATCATAGCGGGTTCTGAAACTCCAATTTGGTGTCGCTGACATAGTTCATAAGTACTTATTCACTGACCATTTGGACCTTGTTGTTCAAAATAAATAATGATTTGATTTGATATATTTAAAAAGGGCCAACACCAACCCGAGAGGAGGATGCATTTACATCATTAGAATCATGTTTTGTACTAGTCTGACTTAACCAAAATCTGCTTATGTTAACCAACTCCAGAGGCTAGTGCGAACAAATACTCCTCTTTACCTAATTTTTCTTAATGTAATAGTAATCCGGTCAATCTAGACCAAAAAAAGAGAGTGAAGGTACGTTAAATAATAACAAGCTAAAAATCAGTAAAATTGTTCAAAACATGATGTTCACATTGATGTTGATGAACAGCCGCTGAAGTTGGAAGAAGACAAGCTAATTTCTTTTTATTTCGAGTACTTTTAACTAAACATGCATATCACATATAAAAATTTTCCCATACACGGGAATAATGGGGAACTTAAAAATTATAATTTTGTTTTGAATTTTTTTCTGATATTCAGCTTGTTATGATTTTATGCACTTTGGAATGTCTAGATTGATCAGACTATCAGCGCGGTAACGCAAGTTGAATGTGTACATTCAACTTGCGTTACCGCGCCTATAGTCCGGTCAATGTCAGTTGATGAGGACAGTTATGTCTATAATTCCTTAGTAATGGTTACCTCGATATCGTTTGTCACAGGTTGAAGGTTTACCTGAAGCTGTCACTGGTGATGGGCCTAAGTTGGTTGCTGGAACTAGTCGTCTCCCTGTCCTTTAACTACAAGATATGGTGGCTGTCCGACACCAACAATATCTTTGTAAGTTTGGCGATATTCTTCATTTTCGTTTGCAAGAAGAAAATATTGCAGAAACTATGTGTACGGTAAGTTTGTCTCTACTTTGCCCAGCGGATCGTTGCATTAAGTCATCATGCTCTTGCCGCTATCTTAATAGGTTTGAGATCGGAACAACATCTTCTTCCACACATGTACATATCAGTTATCAAACCAGTCATTCTAGCTATCAAAATCTTTCTAGAAACATATCTTACATACAATCCATAATATTGTTCGTTCTGTTTCTCACAATCTGATATTTTCACTATTACTATAAATATCTGTCTGATATTAAAACAGTATTTTTATTTTTTCACAGCTACATGGGATGGAAGATCATACGCGTCGGTCCACCAGCCCAGATTGAGTCCAGCAGCAAGTCAAATACCAACCAAGAATCCACGACTAGCCAATTAAAAGTGTCGTCTCAACCACATGAAGGGAACATACACACAGAGATATCTACAAATGTAATAGATTCAACAGTATAGGTTCAAGAAAAAGATCTAAGAACTGATATGTATACGTTACTGGTATGTGTGTCCCTGCCTATATTAATGCCTATAGTAAGTATATAAAATCGGATAGAGTTATGATGTAGTTATAGTTATAGATTGTCACTGTAGGCTAAATAAAACGTTATTTTCTCAAGCTGTGTTTCACTTTCCTGGCCATCGATAATATAATAAAGCTAACTGTCTTGTCTGGATGTGTCTGATATTCTACCGAAGTAAATTCTCGTCTGCATTATAAATCCTCCTTCTCTCTCTTCTTTGTAAGAGGGATCAAGTGATGTAGGAGACTGTAATTTATTCCGTCATTATAGTTACTATCATCATAATTCTCCTGCCGTGATCCCAATTTATTTGGGGTCGGCAACTCGGCGCAGCACGTCTTCTTCTTGTCCATACTTCTCTTTTACTTATCATCTCCTCAGACACCTCCTTTCTTACCATATCATCCTTCGCACAGTCCATCCATCGTTTTTTTTGTCTTTTTCTTTCTCCCATCCACTTTCATAATAAAAACTTTTTTACGTCATTATTTTTACACTACAAAAACATTTGCACCGGACCTTGCGTTTTATTGGCGGACGACATCTCCATTCTCACCCAATATCATGACAACCTAAAGCTAAACCCTTCCCTTAATGAAATACTTAATAAAATAATAACCTGGATGAACGTACATAACCTAGAAATCAACTTTACAAAGACTAAACTCATAACTTTCCATCCCCAACAAAAAATTTCCTCTCAATGTATCTTTTTCTTTCAATAACCATAAAATAGAAACAGTCAATGAA
The DNA here is from genome assembly GCA_949152445.1 of Cerastis rubricosa. NCBI lineage: Eukaryota > Metazoa > Arthropoda > Insecta > Lepidoptera > Noctuidae > Cerastis > Cerastis rubricosa. The sequence continues at coordinate 5,867,151 of OX424540.1, read as the reverse complement.
TTCAACTTGTTAGGCATAACCATAGACAAGAATATTAATTGGAAGACACACGTGCAAAAAATAAAATCAAAACTTTCGAAATTCCTATACGATTTTCGTAAAGTAAAAAAAACACAAATCTACAGACTGGACAGCCCTAGTTACAAACTACGCCCATGCTTATGCATGTCTTAGCTATGGCATAATACGAGTAATGTGGGGATACAGCACAGATGCACAGACACTGTTCACTGTTCAAAAGAAATTGATCCGTATCCTAGTAAATATGCAACAGATAGATAGGTGCAAACCTCATTTTATAAATCTTAATATTTTAACTCTGCCTTGTATATATATTTACTTGAAATATGCAAATTCGCTCACAAACACCAAGACTTATACACTAAACGAGAAGACATACAAACAAGATACACACTCCGATATAAAACACGACTCAACCAACCAACATCCTGCTTAAAAATACATTCAACGAGCCCTCTGCCTATGTCAGTAAAGATATACAATATGTTACCCGAAAAAATAAGAAAAAAAAACTCCACGTATCCACGAACAAATTAAAAAAGCTATTATTACGCAAGTGTTATTACAATGTCAACGAATATTTAAATGATAAATCCTTAAAAGTAATAATTTAAGGTAAATTAAAATGTTTTTGTATTTGTAAAAGGGGAATGCCCATCCTCCATATAAAAAATGCCTGAAATGAACAGCAATGAAATATACGCCACATTTTACTACATATCGTAGGTAACCCATTACAATATTATTAATTATCAAAAAACTAGGTAGAAGTCTTGAGTCCAGGCTATGGATAACAATTAACACAGTGCAGGTTTTATCCATTTTTAGGGTTCCGTACCCAAAGGGTCAAACGGGACCCTATTACTGAGACTTCGCTGTCCATCCGTCCGTCCGTCCGTCCGTAGAAATAAGTCCGTAAATCGTCAAATGCAAAGGTAAGAAGTTAAAAGTTCAGCTATCGTCATCGGCCTACCCTTTTCCCGACTATATTGTTATAGGCACACATTCAGCTGAATACCAGTATTTTATTACGATTGACGGTGACCTGACCAACACAACCCCATTACTGTGTCAAGCTTCAAATCAAATGAAGTAAAGAAACGATCGCTTGTGCAGATTTGGGCCAGTTAGTTCATCAAAGTGGCAAACCTCCAAAAGGCATGATCGATTTAAACTGATAATCTGATACATGATGAAAACACGAAACGCACACAAAACGGTATTTTTGAGTGCGATAAGTACGTTTATACATTTTGAATTTTATTGTTAAAGAATTAGGTTCAAGGTTGATTGGGAAATTTTGACAGTTTCGGTGTAGGTTGATGTACTGGCGTCTGTACACTCTCGCCGAGACATTCCGAGGCAGCGCAAGTGCGATAGTGTACATCCAAGGGCTCTCGCACTCGCCCTGCCTCGGAATGTCTCGGCAAGAGTGTACATACATCTCCTATAGAATTAAAGAGGTTCTCTCCATAAAAAAGAAAGTATCCTCGACCACGTTTCTGTTGTGTTTCTTGGGCTACTGCCGGATGGTTGTTGGCGGAAAATGAAAAATAAAAACTAACTAGGCATTTCTCCTGCATCATGGTCTCGTTTTCAAACATTTTAACTCACATACACAAACAGCCAGACCCGAGACAACTACCAAACTACGGAAATTGAACCCGCGACACGTATCGCAGAAGATCTTTGTGTCAATTTAGCTATGTTGCTATTAAAGTATCCAATAGACCAATCGAATCCTGTGACGTCGGTTTGTTTCTTTTAGAGGATTTTAAACTAAAAGAGGCTTGTATTTTATTAAGTTTGTTAATTGTTTACAAATAACTAACTACTTTTACAGACTCGTCTTTTACCTGAAGCTGTCAGTGGTGGGTCTCAGTTGGTTGCAGGAAATAGTTAGTTTTCTGCTCCCTGCTGGCTACCATATGTGGAACATAACCGATGTTTACAACAGTTTCATAGGGATATTACTGTTCCTCATATTCGTTTGTAAGAAGGACTTATGGGAAAAACTGTGTAAACGGTTATTGAAATAGTTTCCTTTGAATAGTGTTTAGTGAAAGACTGCGATCATCATGAAAATCTGTTATCATCCTATTATGATGATCGCCGCTTAATGCTGTTTTTTTTGTTAACAGATATTTTCCATAATTTCATTTAACAGCAATTTTAATTTAGGAATAGTAGTAGTATAGTATAGGATTTTATGTAAATAAATATGTTAAAATGTTTGATCGTTAATAATTACAAATTCTCCATATAATTTTTATCAAATATCAGTTTTTATTTTGCTACCATTCTGCAGCCGTTTTCATAATAGGTATTTACCAGTTCCATTAGTTATCAGAAAATTATTTAAAACCTTTATATGTATTGAAACATGGATCTAAAATCAAAAATAGATAAGCATACAGATGACAGATGTTATAGTCATAGCAATAAATTACGGATGCATTAAAATGATGATTACAAAATGATAACAAGAGCTGCGTCACAACGAGCACGCCTTCCACCCCCGGAATCGTCGCTAAGCTCCGCCTCGCCGCCGCCGGACCCCGGATCACCTGTGTCACCGGCAGCGGCAGTCGCGTCGAGCTCCAGTGTGGGAGTATTTCTCCCCGCCGACGTCGCCAACACCTGTGCGTCGGCCGGGGCGAGGCCGGCCACCGAAAAGCCTGGGACTTAGGGGCCAACTGGCCCTGAGCCGGGTCCTCGCTACCGGTGGTTGTGTGCAGCGCAAGAGATGTACTCAGTCTCAGTCAACGAGAACGTCATGCGCGCATATTACGGGTCTACAGAGGGGGGAACTAACCTCACTGCGTACCGTGTTAGGATGCTGTCTCTTTTTCAGGCTCTTGAACCAACCGTCAACGTGTCGGCCCAACGACTGTCGGATCAGGTGCGGGTCATCCAACGCAATCACATGTTGGACGACGCCGTACTTGATAGGCTGCGCTCAGAGGTACCGAGCAACCATATCGACTTGACTCTGGCGCAAACCGTGGTGCAAGCGTCATCTATTGACGCAATACCACCGCGGTCCAACCTTGGTGCTGTAGAGGAGGATGATAGGGTTGCCACGGTAAGTAGCCAGTGCAACGAACGTTTGAGGAGCGCTCTGGAGATGCGCTTCAGGAGTATCGATCCACTCCTGCCCAACTTAGGCCCCGATTACCATGGCTTCCCATGCATAAGAAAAATAGAGCGCTGGTGTGTACTTTGGACTCGCAACTCAAGAATATTTTTGAGAGTAGCGAGGACCTCGTTGATACGCACTCGATACTGTATTGTGGGGCTGTAGCGGCTTGTCGTTTAGCTAATGTCGAATTCCCAAATTTTGACGTAGCTACTCGACCAAAACCAGCCGTACCAGCCTGGCAACGCAGGATCGAGTGCCGTATCGACGGAACCTAGCGTACTCATCGGCAAACTATACTGCTTCAGGGAGGGCAATACACGCCCACGTGTGATGCGCTTTGTGAGGCGGGCATTCTTGGGGACTGGAATCAGCCCTCGAGAATACATGTCCCGAGTCACAGAGCGCATCGACTTCCTGAAGCAGAAAGTTTATGCATGGGCGAACCGTATTCGGCGGTATAAGAAACGTGTTGATCGGTACTCGCAGAATCGCATGTTCCAGAGTGATGAGAGGTGGGTATATAGAACTTGGGAGCGACCCGAACAAAGTGTGACAGACGTGTGCCGCCCAGATGATGCTGCCACGAGTTCATTCTGGCGCAGCATCTGGTCGATGCCCGTCTGTCATACGGAGGCTGACTGGATGCGAGATGTCGAGCGAGTGTGTGAATCCATCCCAGAAATGGAAGAAATTTTAATAACACCGTGAGATGTTGCTAGAGCAGTTCGTCCGTTACCGAACTGGAAATCTCCGGGACCGGACGGACTGCACAACTTCTGGCTCGAATGGCTAAGTAGTTCACACACTCGCTGGGCATCTCAATTCCAATCATGCTTAGAGTCTGGGTCGCTACCAGAGTTTCTTACAACGGGTGTTACCCACCTGCTCCATAAGTCAGATAGTCCTGCGGAACCCAAGAATTATAGACCGATCACGTGTTTATCGACGGTCTATAAACTTCTTACATCCATTTTAAGAGAGAAAATTAACAAACACATTGATAGTAATTCTATTATGTCGGCCTCACAGAATGGATGTAGGAACGGGTCCCGTGGTACTAATGAGCTACTCCTCATCGACATGGCCATTAGCCAACAGGTTCGTCGATCCCGCAAGGATCTGTCGACATGTTGGATAGATTACAAGAAGGCCTACGACTCTGTGCCACATACATGGTTCATGAGGGTGCTGGAGTTGTACAAGATTGATGCAACTCTACGCACCTTTCTTGCGTCGTGTATGGGGCAATGGAGGACGGTCCTTCGATATCCAGGATGTCGACAGATCCAGGGGAACGATGAGCCTGTATGGATTAAACGGGGAATATTTCAGGGCGACAGTTTGAGTCCTCTTTGGTTCTGTCTGGCCCTGAATCCTCTAAGCACATTGCTGGAGGATTCAGGTCTAGGCTACCGGTTGAGGAGAGGTGGTCAGGTCATATCTCACCTTCTTTACATGGATGATCTGAAAGTCTTTGCCCCTAACTAATTGCAACTGATGAAGCTACTAAAAGTAACTGAAACTTTTAGTAGCGCCATCAGGATGGAATTTGGTGTGGACAAATGTGCAGTCATGTATGTAAAGCGAGGAGAGATTATGGAATCCGAGGGAATCCAACTCTCGGATTCCATACACCTCAGATCTCTCTCCTCATCCGAAAGCTATAAGTATTTGGGTATGTCGGAAGCGTTAGGCATTAACGTAACATGAAGCAGTCGTTGAGGGAGCGCTTCTTCGGTCGCCTGAAGAAGGTATTAAAGAGCCTTCTTTCAGGCGGAAACAAAGTGCGCGCCTTCAACGGTTGGGTCATGCCGGTTTTAATGTACTCTTTCGGCATACTCAAATGGACTCAGACCGAACTGGACGCCCTAGATAGGAGAGTCCGAACATTGCTGACCGCAAACCGGATGCATCACCCACGATCATCGGTGATGAGACTGTACATCCCGCGGAAGTGCGGGGTTCGAGGCTTTTTAAATGCGAAGACCCTCCACAACCGCGAGGTGTGCAGCCTCAGAGAATATTTTTTTAAAAGCCAAGGTGGGCATGCACCGAGATGTGGTCGCAGTGGATAAGGTACTTACCCCGCTGTCCATGGCTAAAGAGAACTGGCGCAAACCTGTAGTAATTACTACCGATGACCGCAAGGAAGTATGGCAAGGCAAGGTGCTTCACGGGCGCTTCTACCAGGCTCTTCAAGGGCCCGATGTAGATTTTCTAGCGTCCGTGTCCTGGCTACGATTCGGCGACCTCTTTGGGGAAACTGAAGGTTTAGTCTGTGCGAATATGGACGAAGTTATGCTGACGAACAACTATTGGAAACATATTATGAAGGACGGGACGGTGGACGTGTGTCGGGTATGCCTCCGTCCGGGTGAGTTCATCAGACATATTATTTCTGGTTGTTCTCGTCTGGCTAACGGCGAGTACTTGCACAGGCATAACCAAGTAGCCAGGATTATTCACCAGCAACTTGCCTTGAATTTTGAAGAGTCGACTTGCCTTGGATTTTGAAGAGACGAAAGATTACTTTGAATTGATAGCTTTTATAAGAAACACCCTCAAAGATATAAATAACACAAATATTATTTTATGTCTACCCACGTATAAATTAAATTACTACACAAATATGTTTAATGGAAGAATTGAAATTTTTAATAACTTACTTTGTCTAGATGTATTGTCGCATGAGTATGCATATGTACTTGACTCTAACTTAAATCTAAACTCTGATTATACCTCGTTCAATAAGTGGTCGGGGGCAATTAATAACAACGGTATTAAGACAATATTAGATGATGCTCTGAAGCTCATTACTGAGATAAATATGTTTAAGACTGTTACTCTGTCACAATCTGAGTCTGTACTGACTACGAATGAAAATGATAGTCATAGTTTTAATTTCGAAAAACAGGACAGTAACAAACAGTTTTTTCGTATATAATAATCTAACTGTTATGCATCAAAATATCAACGGATTAATAAGCAAATCTGATGTATTGTGTGTAAACATAGAAAACTTAAAAAAATCTGGAAAAGAAGTTGATATTTTATGTATTGCAGAACATAATATGATTGACTCAGATCTTTTGTACCTAACCATACCGAATTTCACTTTAGCGGCAAGTTGTAATAGACATAACAGAAATGGAGGATCGTGTATACTTGTAAAAAATATTCATAAATATAAAGTTCTTCAGGATTTAGTTAGCCTTAGTGTTCCTAATGTAGCGGAATGTTCCGCCGTTGAACTTCTGAATCATAATGTGGTGATTATATGTATATACCGACCTCCAAAAACTACACAAAACGAACTTAATACATTTTTTAATATACTTCATGGAATCCATTACAAGTTACGCAATCGAAAATTAACTAAAACGATTATTTGCGGTGATTTTAACATTGATCTGTTAAAAAGAACCGCCAGTTCTTTGAGACTTAAACATATTATTTCCAGCTTTGATATGAAAATTGGCACCCACAATCCAACAAGGCCTAAGAGTAACTCTTGCATTGACAACATTTTCCACAATATTAGAGGTAGCAAATGTGACGTCATTGATTTGGGTATGTCGGATCACACGGCACAATTATTAAAATTCCCTGTTAAAAAAACTTGTACTGTCAACTTCTGGTATACAAAAAGGCGAGACTTTAGTAAAGAAAACCTAACTAAATTTAAAAATTGTTTAATGAGCTTAAGTTTTGATGATGTGTACACAATAAATGATCCAGAGGTAGCATACAACATGTTTTTCGAATATTATAAACTTTTTTATGACCTCTGTTTTCCAATTATAAAAATTAAAAACACTATTATTAAAAAACCTAAATGGCTATCTAAGGGAATAAGCCAGTGCTGTCGGCAAAAAAGAAAACAACTGTGGAAGTATAGACTCAGTCCTAGTGAAGACAAGAAAAATGTTCTCAAACAATATAGTACTCGTCTCAAAAAAATTGTTAAACTTACCCAAAAGTCGCAAAATAATTACCTAATATCCAATGCAGAGAACAAATCGAAAGCCACATGGAAAATTATTAACTCAAACAAAACTCAACTTCCAAAAGAAAATATTAATAAAATAAAAGTAAACAATCATACAATATCAGACCCACGAACAATTGCTGAAGAATTTAATAATTATTATATTAATTTAATAAAACCAATAAATCTTCTCAATAATAATAATTCATCAGTTGCGGACAATTTTAATAATAATAATTCCAATATAAATTTGACATCTTTCAATAACAAATTGACATTACCCAGTAGCTCATGTAAATCTTTGTTTTTAAACCCTGTAATACCTTATGACATAAATATTATAATTAAATCACTTAAAAATACTAGAAGTACTGGTTATGATGACATAACAACATCCTCAATAAAAGAAGTTGCTCCAATCATCAGCCCAGTACTCAGTCACATATTTAATTTATGTATTGAACATGGTGTGTTTCCAGCTAAACTTAAAAAATCCGTAGTGAAGCCACTTTTTAAGAAAAATAACAAGGAAGACATGGCATGTTACAGACCAATAGCACTTATCCCTATTTTCTCCAAAATATTTGAAAAAATTATATATAATGCAATTAATACTCACTTAGAGAAGTTCAATCTATTTGCTAAAGAACAAAAAGGTTTTAGAAAAAATAAGTCAATTAATTTAGCAATTTACGACCTTTTAAAACCAGTTTATACTAATATTGATAAACATGTTCCTGTTTCTGCAATGTTCATGGATATGACAAAAGCGTTCGATTATGTGCACCATGGAACTCTTTTAAACAAATTGTACAGTTATGGAATAAGAGGTAACGTCCATAAACTACTAAAATCTTATTTAAATGATAGATACCAGGTAGTAGAAATAAATAACATTAATGTCTTAAACAATACTGAACAAAAACATAAGTCCATGTCCAAAAAAATACTCTATGGAGTGCCTCAAGGTAGCGTGTTAGGTCCACCGCTATTTTTGATCTACATTAATGATCTGCCTAAAGTTTCTCAGCATCCCATGATCCTTTTTGCTGATGACAGCACAGCCATCTTTACAGGTCAAAATATTGATACTTTTGAAAATGAAATAAATTCCACTCTTCGCAATATTATTAACTGGTTGACGGTTAATAACTTAATTATCAATTTAGAAAAAACTAAATTAGTCAATTTCGGCCGTAACAATAAAAATCACAACTTCAATATTAATTATAATGGGGCGAAAATTGAACAAGTCAGCTGCGCTAAATTTCTAGGGCTTTGGATAGATAATGATTTGACTTGGCAAACACACATTGACACAGTATGCAATAAACTTAATCAGTACTCATATGCTTTATATAAATTATCCAAGATTGTTGATAAATCAGTTCTTTTGACCGCATACCATGCTTATGTTTCGTCGACACTGAGATATGCCGTCATATACTGGGGCAATGCCACTAATAGCGATTTAGTGTTTAAAGCGCAAAAAAGATGTATACGTGCGATTGCCGGTATCCGTGTTCCTGATTCTTGTGAACCTTATTTCAAAGAATATAAAATTTTGACCTTTCCTGCAATTTACATTTATGAAGTAGCCGTATTTATAAAAACAAATGAAAATCTATTTGACAAACTCAAATCGAGAAGATATAAGTTAAAAATCTCGAATGTACCACATAAAACGGCTCGGTTTAACAAAAGCTTCTTTGGCATGGCATCAAAAATATACAACAAGATACCTATTGACATTCTGAGCACTAAGGAAACTCCAATATTTAAAAATAAACTGCGTAATTTTTTAATTGAGAAAGCATACTACACGATCCAAGATTTCTTGAATCATTGATTGAACTGTTGACTATGTATTAATTTGACTGTATATTGATATTTTGACATTTATAATAACCAAATTTGACATGTAAAATAATTTTAAATGTAATGCCACTACTTAATTATTGTATGCCTATTAGGCAGGACATATTGAAACTTTAATTTATTGTTTAGACCTGTAGCTAACATATGCCCACAATAAAATATTTTGAATTTGAATTTGAATTTGAAATATGAACTTGTGGAATCTGAGGTACCATACTACAAGTATGTGCCCGACCCAGTTCTCGAGAAAGACCATGTCACGCTGTACTGGGATCGGCCTATCATTACTGACAGGACTATTGTTGCCAATAAGCCTGACATAGTGGTGATAGACCGATCAGCGCGCCGCGCAATGATAGTCGATGTTACCATCCCGCATGACGAGAACCTCGTGAAAGCCGAAAAAGATAAGCAAATCAAGTATCTTGACTTGGCTCGCGAGGTTGTCGACATGTGGGATGTTGACTCAGCGATCATTGTGCCGATAGTTGTATCAGCCAATGGCCTAATTGCCAAGAGCCTCGACCAACATCTGATGAGGCTCTCGTTAGGCAGCTGGATCAAGGGCTTGATTCAGAAAGCGGTACTCCTGGACCGGGCTCGTATCGTTAGGAGGTTCCTTTCTCTGGAGCCCTGACCGCCCTGACCGCCGCGTAGCTTGGACCCTGTTCCCGATACCGGTGGGCTACATTTTTTTATATTTTTAAATGTTTTTTTATTATTTATAAGGAATATTTAAAAATGTAACAAATTTGTATATAAAAACGAATAAAGGGAATAATCTGTGGCTCGAGTTTCAAAGTGACATGACAATTTTTTTCACACTACATAAATAATTGAAAATTGATAGAACTGACCAAAATAGCAAAAGAATGAAAAAGAAGAAAAAATACAGTTACCTATATATCCAAAACAGGTCTGATTAAATAAAAATGAAATATGCATACGAAAAAAGCACCATGAAATGTCATATATGTCATCGATGCTGACCCGAAGCAGATCCAGACAAGAGGCACACCAACCATCTCCGGGCTCGTCGCTGAGCTCCGCCTCGCAGCGATGCGATGTGGATGCGCCACATCCGTGTGCGCTGCGTCTTCGGTCGCTGCAGTTGCGTCGAGCTCCAGCGACGAGTTTTTCTCCCCGCCGTCGACGCCATCACCACCACGACGACGAGGAAGAGGACGGCCACCAGCGGGCCTGGGACCTCGAGGCCAACAGGCCCCGAACAGGGTCCCCGCTGCCGGTGGAAATGTGTCGCGCATGCGATGGACTCAGTCCATTAATGAGAACGTCATGCGCGCATATTATGGGGCTTCTGAGGGGGGAAGCAACTTGACTGCGTACTGTGGTCGGATGCTCTCTCTGTTTCAGGTACTTGAACCAGCTATCAGTGTGTCGGCGCAGCGACTATCGGATCAGGTGCGGGTCATCCAGCGTAACCATATGTTGGATGACAATGTACTTGATTGACTACGCCTCGACTCACGGAGTAACCCAGTTACGCCTGCTTCGCCAATGATCGCTGCGCAGATTCAGAATGTATCCAGTGCTTCGCCGCGATCCGATCGCGGTGGTGAAGAGGATGTTGACGAAGTTATAACCGTGAGTACCCAGTGCAACGAACAATTGTAGAGCGCTTTGGAGGATGCGTTCCAGGAGTATCGCTCCACATCGCCTGAACTTAGACCACGTTTACCTCCATTTGTTCCCGCTGAACAACATTTGTTTAAATATATCTTTGTACCTTTACTTTTTTGCGAATATTTTTCATAAATAGCGCAAACACTCGTTAGAAATACCAACAAAACGTTTTAAATAATAAGTTCGCCAAACATTTTGTTACGAAGTTTAAATTATTTATGGAATAGTAGGTAATATTTTAAAGTAACTAATAATTTATCGGTCTCTACCACAAGCAAAAAGGTTTAAAAGGTAAGTACCTAATTATTATATTTTGGTTTTCCTGAATAGAGTTTGCCTGAATGCTTGCAGTTATTATAGCATTTTTTTTTATTTGGACACTATTTGTACTAGGTATAATCAGCTAAAGATGCACCGGAAATGTACCCTCGCCGCGTATGTACAGATGCCAGCTACCCGACACTGTCCAAATTTTTCCAATCTACCTTGAACCTTATTCTTTAACGATAAAATTGAAAATCGATTAAAGTTTGATAGATTGTTATAGCTTGATGTACTGGTGTCTGTACTAAAACTACTGCGTTATGCAGCTTATAAGCCGCTAGCGCCGCGTCACCTACAACGTGCGTGCCAGACCAGAGCGTGTGGAAGGGGCGTCACCTGCAACGGTTTGCGAATCCAATGGCCCAACTCCTGGTTAAAATCCCCCTCTTAATCCGCATAGTAAATAAAATTCCAAGACCAACTTTTTTTTGTGTTGAAACCTTCAAAAGGCGAACGGTCTTTGGGGATAAGAACGTGGGATGTTTTCCTCAATGAAACCACCCCGGTGGTCACAATCCGCACATGAGAAGAGGCACCGTTACCTCTTAAAATACCTGTCCGGAGCCCCCTTTGTGCAACGCCTGTTAAGGCACATCCCTGCGGTAACTATACAGAGATCTCCCTTAGATCTTCTTCTTAGCGTGTCGATAGCAATCTAAATTGTGTCAGCCCAGAACTGAGCCACTAGTTTTTTTTTTATTTTTTTTTTTATTAAGTGACGTATCGTTTGTGGAACAGCACCACATTTACACTCCAGGGCAGAGTCATTAGTGAACCTCCACCTGAGCAGGTGTTCCTTGCTGCAACTTGGTCCCTAGATGTATTTTAAACAAGGAAGATAATATTCTCACAAGGTTGTCGAGCCTTGTGAGAATATTTTCTTCTTCCAAGTTTTTGCCTAGTATTTATTGTTTTGTGCGCGTTTACCGATATTTTAATGAAAGGTACATTTTAACTTATTCGACACTGAATTTCGGTGCTCTCTGCATAAACATTTTTTATAAAAACTGCGGAGAGCAGAGGTAAGAAAACTAAATTGAAGTGTTAGAGTTTTAGATAGATTGACCATCTTGAAAGTTCAGTTAAATTAGGATTTAAACAATTTATTTTGCAAATATGGGTACAAAACACGGTGATATAAACAATATACGTGGCAACTGTTCTTAATTTTAACAATGAAGTAAGTTAGAAAAACTTTTTCTCTTTTGGAGAAGCTCGTGACTAAATAATAACAGCCGCCCAGGTCGATATTTAAGGTTAAGCCGTGCTTGCCGAGGTTGGTCTGTGGATAGGTGACCATAATTACATATCGAGTTTCCTCCGTGCCTCGGAAAGCACGTTAAGCCGTTGGTCCCGGCTGTTATTTGTAGATCTTTGACAGTCGGTACGAGTAGTCAGAAGCTAAAAGTCTGACATCCAGTCTTACCAAGGGGTATCGTATTACCCAGTTACTGGGTTGTGGAGGTCAGATAAGCAGTCGCTTCATGTAAAATACTGGTACACAGCTGCATCCGGTTAGACTGGAAGCCGACCCCAAGATAGTTTGGGAAAAGGCTAGGCAGATGATGAGAAAACTTTTTCTCAGTGTTATTATAATGTATCACTGATTTAAATCAGAGTAGTAACAGCAAGAGTCAAACAATTAAATTTGATGATCAATAATTGTGTTTATTAAAGCCAAACAATAAATGTATTTCAATAGATAGGGGTAAAGCACATTGTAAAAAAACAACACATTAACGTACTCCAAAATGTGTTGTGACTGTGAACAATAAGTTACGGTCAAAAGCTAAGAAGATTGTAGACCCAATATCAATAAAAGAGATGAATATTTACATTAATAGTAGTTACGTGCAGCGGTGGCCCAGTGATGGCAGCCTCGACTTATGAGCAGTAAGCCGTGGGTTCGTACTCGGTGAAAGAAAACATCGTGAGAAAACCGGCATGTACTGGAACTAAAAATTCGAAGACATGTGACATCTACCAAACCCGCGCTGGGCCCGCATGGTGGAGTACGGCCTACTCCCTCTTATAGAGAGAAGGCCTGTGTCCCAGCAGTGGGAATATTATAGGCTAATGATGATGATGATGATGATTAATAGAAGTTTATCTTGGACTGTTTAATTCGACGTCAGCGAATACTCATTCAAATAACCGATTGCAGTTTCTACTCGCCATGTGCTTGCTTGTTCCCGGTGAAGGGAGAAGTATCATATTAAAATATTTTGTATGTTATATTATTTAACTCTAATAATGAACTGTAGGTACCCTATCTGTTTCTACCTAGGTATGAAGTTTTGCGTCGTTTGCATAACTCATGTGGTTTCGGTTTTATCGCCTTGACATAAGGCCTATTGCTGCTTTACCTACTTACCGTTTCGATACTTAAAATAACCTTATGAGATAACATTCATACACATAAAAGGCATATATTTATGTTCAGTGATGACTATAGGTAGAATTACTTTGAACTAATGAAACCTTGTTGAAACGTATTAATTAGTTTATTACATTAAGTACAGCATTAGCCATTCAATACTAAATTAAGTAATCCTTTTACTCTGTCTTCTCACAGAACCACAAATATTCTAACATGATTGATGATAACAATAATGACGGAATAAATTACTGTCCCCTGCATTACTTGATCCCTCTTACAAAAAAGAGGGAGAAATGGAGGATTTCTAATGCAGACCAGAATTGACTTCGGTAGAACATCAGACACACCCAGACAAGACAATTAGCTTTATTATCCAGTAACTTTGTTGTAAGTCATGTTAAGTTATGGAACGATAGCCAGAAAAGTGAAACACAGTTTGATAAAATTAACGTTTTATTTAGCCTACATTGACAATCTATAACTACATCTTAACTCTATCCGATTTTATATTCTTTCTCTTACTGTCTGTATAGTATGTAAGTACTAATACTTACATACTATACAGACAGACTTACATACTATACTATACAGACATTCAAATTCATAAATACAATAAGAGGCTTATCCATAAAGAAATACTTCATTTGGGGTACCGAAATGATTATTTTAGACTATATTAAAATTAGGGCTACTGAGCAAAAGTGTTACAATAATGCTTGTACACAGACAGAGAACGAAACATCATCTAAGCATTACATGGTTGGTGCCAGTAGCATGGGCACACAGAGTGATAGTAAAGAAGGTAATGAAGTTTTTTTTTCGTACCTGAATCACCTAATAATTTATATAACCTGACAAACAAACTTGACTCACTTAATGAATGTATATGCCTTAATATTTATCATCAGAACTTATGTGGAGGTAATAATAAGAAAAACGAACTAGAAGTTTATTTGAAAACTATTAATAAAAAACTAGACTACATATGTATAAGCGAACACTTCTTGAATGAAGATGCAGCAAGTGTTTTTATTTAAAATAACTTCAAGCTAGTGTCCTACAATACTAGGAAAAAGAAATTATGAGGAGGCAGTTTAATTTAGGGAATGTAGACAGACAGACAGAAATTAGTGACGCAATTAATAAGTTGTATAAAATAGAATGTTTCGAAATATGCGGTGCAAAAGATACTGAAACTGGTCTGTACGTCTGTTGTTGCTACCGAAATACCATTGATAAGAATTTTGATAATTTCTTAGAAAAAATGGAGAACTTACTGGATTATCTATTCAATAAGAAAAGTATTATAAATGGTGATTTTAATATTGATCTGCTGGTAGACAATAAAAAGCGTACGGAATTCCTTAGTTTGTTAAGATGTTATAATTTTAGATGCTTAATTGATTCTGTTACTTTCACCCGTAACAATAGCAATTCGTGTATTGACAACATCATAACCAATCCGCCTGATTCATGTGTAGGTCGTGAGGTAGATCATAATGGTTTGTCAAAAATAACTGACATACTAGCAAAACAATTTCACTACAAATATATATCTGACTCAAAAATAGACCATGCAACGGCATTATTTTGTCAATACACAAATAGTGTAAGTAGTGAAATGCACATTTCTCCTGTCACTCTAAATGAAGTTCAAACAATAGTTAAAAGCATGGAAAACAGACATTCTTGTGGGTATGACGAGATCCCAATTAGTGTAATTAAGGAGCACATTTCAATATTAGCCGAGCCTCTTGCTGACTTTTTCAATAAATGTATAGAGGAAGCTATCTTCCCGGAACAACTAAAATTGGCCAAAGTAATACCTATTCATAAAAAGGGCAGCAAAACTGATCCAAAAAATTACAGGCCTATTCCTTTATTACCAGTCCTGTCAAAAATATTTGAGAAGGTCCTTAAAAGGCGACTCTTAACTCACTTGCGCGTGAACAAGTGTTAGATAGAAGACAATTTGGGTACCAGAAGGGTGTCGGCACCTCAGATGCCATTTATACTTTGCTGCATGATGTCACTAAAAAGATTAATAATAAAATGAAAGTTGCGGGGATTTTTCTAGACTTAAGCTCCGCAACATAGTAACATTGACAGAAAGGGTGAACGCCACATTACAAGCATTTCATGTGTGGTTTACAGCAAATAAATTATTAATAAATAGTAAGAAGACCAAAATAATATTATTTAAAACGACAGCCCGTAATGGGGACGACTTAAAGGTTGCCTTGAATGAAGACGAAATTGAGCTCGTTGACGATGTAAATTCTTGGGTATATATATAGACCGACTGCTAAACTGGAAAACAGAATTAAAGGTAATTGATGCGTCGGTATCATCTGCATGTTATGCTCTATGAACTCTAAGAAATGATATAAGTTTAGAACAACTGAAAATGGTTTATTTTGCATTAGTGGAGTCTAAAATTAGATATAGTATCCTTCATTGGGGAAATAGTTATGACTACAATATTAAAAGAGCTTTCGTTTTACAAAAACGGGCAATCCGTACCATGGTTCGCATCTCACAAAGGGAGAGTTGTCGTCAACACTTTATTAATTTAGGTAAACTTACAGTACCAAGTATTTATGTACTTGTACTGTTAATTAATATGGCGACTAAAATGCAAGATTATGAGACATCTGAAGAACGACACATTAGAGAAGGGTCTCGTAGACAAACTTAAAGCAAAATATAAGAAATGCTAATTTTAGAATTGATAAACACAGTCCGCGATACCGGGCTGTGAAATTATTTAACAGGATGCCTTTAGACATAAAAAGCATTGTTTACACTAGCTCTTTTAAAAGTAAATTAAAAATTGTTCTATTGAACAAGTGTCTCTATCATGTCGAAGAACTATAAATTGTAATCCACGAATGATGTTTATGTATTATTGTGATATAAATTGTTATTTTAAAAAATATTGACCAATTTATTTAATTTATATTATACGGATAATGCTGCTTTAAATGTTATTGATGCCAAAATGTTAATTATGACTGTATTCATTTTATAATTCATTAATTAATATATTTATTTTGAACTTCATAATAACTATTTAATTATAAGATGATTGTAATACTGTGTAAATTCAAATGCAAATTTTTGTTAATGAATAAATGACTAATGACTATTGACAGGGTGTAACAGAAAGGGTGTATACATACCAGTAACGTATACATATCAGTTCTAAGATCTTTTTCTTGAACCTATAGTCTTGTATCTATTACATTTGTAGATACCTCTGTGTCTATGTTCCCTTCATGTGGTTGAGACGACACTTTTAATTGGTTAGTCTTGGATTCTTGGTTGGTATTTGACTTGCTGCTGGACTCAATCTGGGCTGGTGGACCGACGCGTATGATCTTCCATCCCATGTAGCTGTGAAAAGATAAAAATACTGTTTTAATATCAGACATATATTTATATTAATAGTGAAAATATCAGATTGTGAGAAACAGAACGAACAATATTATGGATTGTATGTAAGATATGTTTCTAGAAAGATTTTGATAGCTAGAATGACTGGTTTGATAACTGATATGTATATGTGTGGAAGAAGATGTTGTTCCGATCTCAAATATATTTAGATAGCGGCGAGAGCATGATGACTTAATGCAACGATCCGCTGGGCAAAGTAGAGACAAACTTACCGTACACATAGTTTCTGCAATATTTTCTTCTTGCAAACGAAAATGAAGAATATCGCCAAACTTACAAAGATATTATTGGTGTCGGACAGCCACCATATCTTGTAGTTAAAGGACAGGGAGACGACTAGTTCCAGCAACCAACTTAGGCCCATCACCAGCGACAGCTTCAGGTAAACCTTCAACCTGTGACAAACGATATCGAGGTAACCATTACTAAGGAATTATAGACATAACTGTCCTCATCAACTGACATTGACCGGACTTAAGCGCGGTAACACAAGTTGAATGTGTACATTCAACTTGCGTTACCGCGCTTAAGTCCGGTCAATCTAGACA
Organism: Cerastis rubricosa; assembly: GCA_949152445.1. NCBI lineage: Eukaryota > Metazoa > Arthropoda > Insecta > Lepidoptera > Noctuidae > Cerastis > Cerastis rubricosa. Next base: position 5,849,770 of record OX424540.1, on the reverse strand, counting down.
TTCCAAGGTGCATAAAATCACAACAAGCTGAAAATCAGAAAAATTGTTCAAAACAAAATTATAATTTTTAACTTCCCCATTATTCCCGTGTATGCGAAAATGTTTACATGTGATATGCATGTTTAATTAAAAGTACTCGAAATAAAAAGCATTTAGTTTGTCTTCTTCCAACTTCAGCGGCTGTTCATCAACATCAATGCGAACATCATGTTTTGAACAATTTTACTGATTTTCAGGTTGTTCTTATTTAACGCACCTTCACTCTCATTTTTTGGTCTAGATTGACCGGATTACTATTATATTAAGAAACTTTAGGTAAAGAGGAGTATTTGTTCGCACTAGCCTCTGCAGTTGGTTAACATAAGCAGATTTTGGTTTAGTCAGACCAGTACAAAACATGATTCTAATGATGTGAAAGCAGGTACTCCCTTTCTTCTCCTAAAATTGTTTGTCCGAAAATCATTATCCATAACAAGTTTACTATAAACTTCAGTAACCATAATGTTCAAAATCCCGAAATTTTTTTTAACATAATTATCTGTAGTTCTAAAAAAAATCTGTCATAATATCGAGTACTTTAATAACTGAATCTCCTAATTTTACATGGCCTAAAGTCATAAATGTCCTAAGTATTGTGTTTAATAATGTGTATTATTCCGAATGTTCATTTAAATTATTTTTTTTAGTCCTTTAACATTTACTAAAACCGGCCAAGTGCGAGTCGGACTCGCGCACGAAGGGTTCCATACCATTATTTATAAAAACGAGCAAAAATATCACTTTTTTATGGGAGCCCCCCTCATAATTTTTATTTTATTCTGTTTTTAGTATTTGTTGTTATAGCATCAACAGAAATACATAATCTGTGAAAATTTCAACTGCCTAACTATCACGGTTCATGAGATACAGCCTAGTGACAGACGGACGGACGGACGGACAGCGAAGTCTCAGTAATAGGGTCCCGTTTGCCCCTTTGGGTACGGAACCCTAAAAATTAGGTTTTAGTGGCAGAAACGAATCGCTGTAAATCCGACTCCACGCAGTCTTGTCTGCCCTACCCCTAGAGTGTAATTTAAAGTCGCGTAGGCGCGGAGGGGCGAGGCGGCTCGAGAGTTGAAGAGCAAGTGGTTGTACACACGCCGCCGCTGCTGAGGCTGGCCGGCCAAGCCGGCCAGCAAGCCGAAGCTGCGGTGGTGAGCGTTAAACTGAGGAATGTCTCTCTACATCCAAAATCGATTATTATTTAATCGATTGTTTTTCATAGCGTGAAAAATCGAATAATAAATAATTGATTTTTCTTCATAAAATAATCGATTTGTTATATTAATCGATTTTTTCCTAAGTTTACATATAAAAAAACAAATTTTGCGTTTTCTAAAATTTCTAAAATCGGTTTAAAATCACCTTCATAACAAAACAATAAGAATCCTTTATTCATAGGTACATACTTACATAGCCTTAACATACTCACGTTAAAATTAGCATCATAAATTAAATTACAGGGTAAGCTACAGTCTAAATAATATAAAAGATTCATTTTGACAGCTCAAAATAGTCAGAGAACGTAACTTTGCATAACCTGTACCAAACATGAAGCAAATTTTCCTTTAATTTTATTGTTTTAAATCAAGAAAGAATCATTTGTCGTTTGATGAATGATGGCTGTTGGCTGTTGCAATGTATGGAAATTGAACGAGTTATAATATTGAACGAGAAATATTAACTAAATACATTTCTAACCCAAATTTTAACTAAATACAAATTTTAGGTACTTACCTGGTTATTTTCAATATTGCTAATGACACCAAAATGTTTCCTTTTGATGTACTGTTTAAATTGGTAGAACACGTTACGCTACAAGTTTATAATATATTTTAGGGCAATATTCTGTATGGTGTCGGACGTAAAGAATAGCACCATCCCGTATCTCCCTGTGGGTGTCGTAAGAGGCGACTAAAGGACTTGCCAGAGGATGGGCAGCAGCGTTCTCTGTGCTTTTGTAACAACCGTACTGCGATCGCCAACCCGCCTGCCAAGCGTGGCAATTATGGCAGAACCCCCCGTATGTCAATGTGGCGTTGGGGGAGGCCTATGTTCAGCAGTGGACGTCTTTCGGCTGAAATGATGATAAGGATGATGATGATAGGGCATTTTTTTTTTTTTTTTTAAAACGTTGCCCCACACTAGGAATTTCTCCTGTATCGTGTGTGTGGTGCGTTTACAAACATTTAAACTAACATACACAAACATCCAGACCCGGAACAACTATCTGTAGGCCATACAAATATTTGTCCCGTGCGGGGATCGAATCCGCGACACGCAGCGCAGCAGTCGATCGCTCAACCACTGCGCCAACCGAGCCATCATATTTACAGTATGCTTTGCCAGATTAATTGTCAATACTAAAATATTGACGCCAACTGCTCGTCGGCCTTTTGGTCATTGACATCGTTAATTAAAAACAACTAAATACAAGAGTTTAAAAACACTAAACATACTGCCATATAGACGCACAGATGGCCTTAATGTTACAATGATGGATCTAATGGTAATTCTGGTTACAAAGTCTATACTAAATGTCGGTGGGTGCCGGAGGAAAATAAATCGGTAGTGCAAAAACAAAAATCGATTTACAATCGATTTCTCGTAACATAAAAATCGGTTTATTTTTGGGGAGAATCGATGTTTAATCGATTTTTACCATAATCTATTATTTTTTCACAACCCTAGTTAAACTCATCTGCGACGATAAACTCGCGTGGAACCGCCGGAGCCCCGCAGCGCCGGAAATCATGCCTGCTGCATGTTGCATGCTTGCTTGCATGCTGCGTGCTTGCTTGTATGCCGCATGCTGCGTGCTTGCTTGCATGCTGCATGCTTGCTTTTATGCTGCATGCTTGCTATCTTGCAACTTAAAACCAGTGTTCACAATCAACTGCTTTATTGAGTACATGTATAATATATTTATTTATGTATAATAAAAAAATATAATCCATCATACTTTTATTCAACAGCGTGTGTACACCATTTTCCTCTGAAGTAGTTACTCGCACATTACACTTATATTGTTTATTTTTAAACTTTTCACACACCCAGTAATATTGTTCGTTGTAGAATCAATTTTTGTCGTAAGTCCATCAAAATTTAAATTTATGCCACCCTTAATAGTTTTTAAAAGTCCACATTGCTGCTATTTAAATAATTTATATTTGATACGAGTAAAACAAAAACGTATTAATCCTGCTACTTAACAGGAACTATCATAACAAGTGAACTATCTCAAAACAAGTCGGCAGAAGAAAAAATATTGCCCGCTCGTATCTACGTAATGCCTGAGAGAAGTGTAATTTGAATTTAGGACTTGCAACTTTTATTGAAAACGGTTTATGTCTTTTGAATATTATTGATCGTAATACTTATGACAAACGGATTAAGGACATATTATATAATTTAGGGATTTCTATATTATGGCATGTGATATTATGTGAATGATAACTTACCCGAACTTAGTTCGGGATTCGGACAAATTAATGATGATTAGGACAAAAAAAGTTATGGCACTTTAAATTATGGATAAAAAAGTTAGGTGACACATTAGAGAATCGTAAAAGCATCCTCCTCTCGGGTTGGTGTTGGCCCTTTTTAAATAAATCAAATAAAATAATTAATTATTTTGAACAACAAGGTCCAAATGGTCAGTGAATAAGTACTTATGAACTATGTCAGCGACACCAAATTTGAGATTCAGAACCGTTTATGATGTTTAAATCCGCTTAGTCACATTTACCTCTGCTTAAGGGTGCGGTGCGCCTGCGTATTGCCCTCAGCAGCTCCATCCAACACGTCTGTCCCCCGATTTAACCGCCAAATGTTGGACGCAGTCATCAGGTAAAACACAAAATTACAGATAACCAGGATCAGCATGGGTACGTGTAAGTACAACTGTTCTTCAGCACCTGCAATGGAAACATTGTCTATTAGAACATAAACTGAAAACATCAAAAACCAAGATAAAGATGAATATGTTAAATAACATGACATCTGTAATCCCTGATGGGTTTGACAAAGGTGTACCTAATAACTACACTCATATTTTGTCATAATATCATGTAAGTACTATGCAATAAGGAGCGAGCCTATTGCCATTAACTGGGTACAAATCTAAATCCATGGGTGCAACTAAGAAGAAAAAAGTGAAAAAAAAACATGTTAACATTTTGTTTTTTGTAAAAGTTGATTCCAAGGACCATAAAATCAAAGTTATGGTTAAAGGGTTTGAACGTGGCCGCGCCATTGAAGCGCGCATAATCCACGCGGCCCCGGTTATCTTAAAACTAAGCGTCGTCGTAAGGGGCCGACTTACACTCTAACCGGATGAAACTGAGTACCAGTATCTAAACTAATATTATAAAGAGGAAAGATTTGATTGTTTGCGTTGAGTAGGCTCCGAAACTACGGAATCGATTCGAAAAATTCTTCTACTGTTGGGAAGCTACATTATCCCCGGGTGACATAGGCCACATTATATTTTCAAAAAATCAGGGATCCTTACTAAAACTCCAATAATGTAACCCAAGGTGTACAAAAGTTACCTAAAATATGTGTAAGTGTTCTTTTATTTTTAAAATATTTTTTTAATGCCGCCCACGCCGCGGTAAAAGGCACTGTATTTGTATCTGGGTATTAATCCTTATCAAAATAAATTACTTCATATTCAAGACTGCTTCAATACCTTTATATATTTTTTTGAATTATTCAATTCGGACAGTCCGTTCGAAAGAGTTTAAAAATATAAGTATTAGAAAAAAGTTGCGTGGTCGCCGCTCACCCTGTTCAGCTGGCTAGCTAGACAGCACCTTATGCGGTGTAGGCATCACTGGGGTTAGGGTCGTATGGGAGGGGAATATTCAAACTTTCTTTATAATTTTCTTTTTTTAGTAACCTGACGCAAATAGTCATCAGCAATCAACTCAGGATGGATGAAATGGCGACAGGTCAATGGAACAACTTGCGACCCACGGATGCCCCTCAAGTTAAAGGGGAAAATATACAAGGCCGTTATACGACCTGTCGTACTGTATGGATCGGAATGCTGAGCAGTGAAGAAGACGGATGGAACACATATGACTAAAAGAGTGATGAATGTGAATGTGGATGGATGGAGAGGGAGAGGAAGACCAAAGAAAAGATGGATGGATTGTGTGAAAAATTATATGACGGAAAAAGGAGTAAATGATGGCATGACGAATGACAGATCAGAATGGAGGAAAGAGTCGTGTCGCGCCGACCCCAAATAAAATGGGACAAGGGCAGGAAGATGATGATGACGCAAATTGAAGGGTTTATGTGTGTGTAGGTATTATGATATTTAATTTTGAATTTTTGTTAAATACCCGTGCAAAGCCGGGGCGAGCTGCTAAAGATTACCTGTCAGATCTCTACAACCCAGTAACTGGGTAATACGATACCCCTTGGTAAGACTGAATCTCAGACTTTTGGCTTCTGACTACTTGTAACGACTGTCAAAGTTTTACAAATGACAACCGGGACCAACGGCTTAACGTGCTTTCCGAGGCACTCAGGAAACTCGGTATGTAATTATGGTCACCCATCCACCGACCAACCTCGGCAAGCACGGCTTAACCGTTAAGATCGACCCGTATCGGCTGTTATTATTTAGCCACGAGCTCTTCACGTTTAGAATGTTTTGATAGGGTGACTATGGCTTATTGTTTACAAAAAACTTTCCACTTAATGTATTAAAAGTTATCAACTTACTAACAAGGATTCTAAATTGAACAAAAACTGTTTATTTCAATTATGATCGAAATTAATAGTACGTTAATTATTTTCGAAACTAAATTAAATGAAACTTTTAGTATACTTATTGAAGGCTTAAAAAAAAACATGTCAAGGTCAAGGGGAAATAACACTACAGCAAGCTAGGGAGGGGTCGTATCACTTTTCCAGAAAGTCAAATGAAGCTACTTATATCGATTTTTGACAACAGGTATCAAAACGATTTATTTTCCGAAACTAAGGCGTTCAATTCGGTATCTTTTAGTTGCTTGTTATTAAGTTTTCACAAGGTCTTGATTCGGAAAATAGGGTTGTTTTTAAAATCATAATCGACTTTACTCAATTCCACTTTATTCTAATCAAAATCAAACTAATAAAACTAACTGAAAGCTTCGGACTGTGCTTCTTCGTTTAACCTATTTTGTGTCGAAAAATATAAACAGAATAGACTCTAATTCTTTTTTTTCTTTCAACCTATTCGATTATTCTAATGATTCTGTTACACTTGAATTTGAATCCCGTCTCTATGAAAAATCTCTATGCTAGTGTATTATCTATGGTCAGATGTCATGTCAACTCATGTCATACAACAGCAACAGACGCCGCACCCAACGCTGGGTCCGTGGCTTACGCCCCCAGTGGTCGAGGCACCTGTGGCCGACGCCCCCGATTCGATTATTTTAATTCAACGCAATTTTTGATCAAATGTACTGTCTGGCACAAAAATGTTATTACTTTTTGGGACGGATTGCCACATATGGGCGGATTTGTTCTAACAACATGATGACATTGTGGTCATTCATTGTTCGATATTCGAGGTCTGCCAGGAGCTCTCTTCATCAATCTCTGTTGTTCATCAAGACTTATTTCTTCAGACGCTTGTTCAACTCAATAGTCTCTACTTGCTCTGTCTTATTCTCGCCCCTATGTTCATCAGTTTCTGGAACATCATTCCTCAAGAATTCAATTTCGATAAAATCCTTATCCTTGTCTTCCGTGAAGTTCAGCGGTCTCGTCTTTTGCTTCGTGATTTCACTTTCGTGGAATTTCACATCTGTCCCAATCATGATTTTTCTTTGCTCTGGAAAACATATTTTGTATCCTTTTGCATTACCTGAGTATCCTAAAAAAGTACCTGCGATCCCTCTTGCAGCAAACTTATCTTTTTTCGGATCTTTATCCAAAATATGTTCCATGGACCCAAGTCTTCGAAGGTCTTCAATCTTCACCGGCTTGTTACGCCACTTCTCATAAGGAATATCACCATGTATACTGCTTGTCGGACAACGATTCCTAATATAACATGCTGTATGCACCGCCTCTGCCCAAAAACTTGAGGAAAGATCTGAACTCAACAGCATACACCTCACCATTTCCACTAAGGTTCGGTTCATTCGTTCAGCTATCCCATTCTGCTTTGGTGTTCAGCAACTGTTAGTCTTCACGTGATGCCTGATGATTCATCTCCATTATAGCTTTGAAGGCATTTAATTTTCAGTCCCATCAGGTTTTCAACGTGACTTTTATAGGCATCTAAGGTTTTATCTTTCGACTTTAGAAAATATACCGTACACAAACGAGTACTATCATCAATAAAATATTTTGCACCTTCCATTAATTTACATCACATAGGCCATTAATTTATATCAGTATGAACTATGTTTAAATTCTCAGCACAAGGCCCATCGGACTTAGAAAAAGATATCAGCTTAGAAAAAGTATCTCGTAATTCAGATACGGTCTTTATTATTATAGTAAAACAGTTTATTCTTTTACTGTACTAAGAGAAAAACAATAAATCAAATCGGGGGCGTCGGCCACAGGTGCCTCGACCACTGGGGGCGTAAGCCACGGACCCGCAACGCTCTGCCGTTTTCTTGTTCGATGTGCTATTTTTTTATTTTGGATTTTCATTGACCCTCGCTTGTTTATTGGACTTATTGTTTGTGCTCGCCTATCCACTGACCTTTCGCTACTCGACACGGACTTGCAATAAAATCATCATGCGATGCATAAACTGCGGCATATCCCTTCGTCATCGCCGGCTGTTATCAGAATACATTATCAGCTCCGGCTTCATTTTTAGATTATGTTCTTGTAAGAATCACAGAATAACGAATAAATAAATAAATCGTATTTTTGTTGTTTTATTTCAATATATTTTATGTCTTTGGTGTTGCGGGTGTCGTCGGGTGTCATAGTCGTAAATTCTTCCGCCATCTTAATAATTTTGCATTTTCGTTAAAAAAAAAAAACAAATCTTTTCTCCATACATTTTTGGCTTCTTACCTCAACAAAACGGACGGGGGCCCATAACCTGTTGCGGGTGTTCCTTTAGATTAAAATAAACTTCTTCTAAAACGATTTTACTTCATTATATTTACTCAGACCATTTTAAAAAAATACATTCTATAAAAATCAACCCGACATGTCTTCGTCACAAAACCTGCTAAACTCAAGTGTCATATATTTTCTTTTGGATAGAATGTTCACGAATACAAACCAAACTTCTTAAAATCCCATAAACAATTCAGCCTGCCAGTAATCTACTACATTAAATTACTATTTCCATAACATCCCCTCTTAATTTTATGTCTAATAAAGTATAAACAACCTCCTCTATAAAACCTTCATTAATCTCATTTATAACCCAACTTAATTAACTTAATTAACCCACCCAACTTAACTAACTATTACAAACAAACTTTAGAATTAATTAATCTAAACACCTTACTTAACTATCATAAACATTACAATTTCAAATTAATTCTCAAACAACCTTATAACTACTTAACTTACTTAACACATCACATTGCACAATTTTCTTTAAGTGTCACTCACTATACACTGTCTCAATCTCAAAAACTTTGTTCTATCAAGAGGTTTGGTCAATATATCTGCCAAATTATTTTTCGTCGGACAATAGTGAATCTCCAACAAATTTTTATCTATTTTCTCCTTAATGAAATGATATTTAACATCAATATGTTTGCTCATTCTATTTAAAATTCCATTCTTAATCAAAACTATAGCAGATTGATTATCAACAAACAATTCAGTTTTGGGCAGTTTACCTGTCAACTCAAAGATCAGACTCTGAATGTATAATAGGTCTTTTATACATTCGGCTGCAGAAATATATTCAGCCTCAGTACTTGAAAGAGCAGTGACTGACTGTTTACGTGAACACCAATGAATTGGACCACCACCATAAAATATGACAAAGCCAGTCGTACTTTTCCTAGTATCAGGATCACCTGCAAAGTCTGCATCACAATAAGCTTTTAAAGATAAATCTTTACCAAGAACATACTGTATCCCACTGCTAACTGTGTTTTTATATACCTAAAGAGATTCCTGACATTCTTAAAATCATTTAAACCAGGATGTTCCTGGTGCCTACTGCAATATCCAACATGAAAAGATAAATCCAATCTTGTCTTATTAACCAAATATAACAATGAACCAATCAATTGTCTATATTTATGCACATCATCAACTCCCACTTTCCCCTCTTGATGTGCATCTACCAAAATATCTGGATGACTACTATCTTTTAAGTTTTCATACTTAAACTTTTCCAAAATTTGATTGATATAACTTTCTTGATAAATCTTAATAAAATTCTGTTCTACTTTAATATCAAATCCTATAAATTTTTCTGTTTTATCAAATTTCCTCATTTCAAATTCTTTTTCCAATTTATATAGAATTTTATTCAATTCAATCTCGCTTTCACCAATTAAAATACCATCATCTACATAAATAGCCAAATATATTTCTTTTTCTTTATTAACAAACACACATGGATCTGATTTTAATTGTATTAATCCTAATTTCTTCAAAACCTCAGTTAATTTCTTGTTCCACATAAGTGGTGCTTGTTTTAATCCATATAAGCTTTTCTTTAGTTTACAAATCTTATTTTCTTTATTTTCCACCTCATATCCTAAAGGTATTTCCATATAAATTTCCTCATCTAACTCCCCATACAGAAAAGCCGTTTTAACATCAAATTGTTTAATTTTGAAACCTTTTTGTGTTGCAATCGCCAACAACAATCTCACACTACTTGCATTAACAACGGGACTATATGTCTCTTTATAGTCAATATTATATTTTTGTAGAAAACCTCTTGCTACTAATCTCGCCTTATATCTTCCACAAGGCTTTATTGTAAATATCCATTTACTTGTTATAATCTTTCTATTTTTTCCCTTGACTTTTATTTACAATTTCCCAAGTTTTATTTTTCTCTAGCGAGTCTTTTTCCTCTTTCATTGCTTTTTCCCATAAATCCTTATCAAAACTATTAAAAACATCTGTATATGTTAAAAATGAAGTATCCAAATCATAATCTTTTAAATATGCTGGCATTCTCCTTTCTCTTCTCGGTCTTTCTCTCAAACCATCACCAACTACTGGTTCAATTGCATCTTCAAACTCAACTTTCCCTCTTAAAGTATTATCCTTTTCAACACAAACTCTCATCTCCTCAACGCTGTCCTCAAAAACATCATTATCTTCCTCAATTCCTCCTTCAACTCTAACTTCATCATTACAAACTCCTTCGTCAATAACTTCATCATTAAAAACTCCTTCGTGAATAACTTCATCACCACTTACATCCGCATCACCAATTTCTGCATCACCATCACTACAAAACCCATCATTACTTTCACCACTAAAAACATCACTAACCAACTCCTTAAATAAACTCTCCAAATCACTCTGTTTCACTCTACACTTACTCATTTTTAAAAATTCTGCAACATCACTCTTATTATTCTTAAACATCATCATCATCATCATCATCTCTCGAGTAAATAATTCTAAAATCTGAAGGATCCCATTTCTTATAACCATTATTTGTAAACCCTACAAATAGCCCTTTACTGCTTCTGGGGTCAAGTTTATTCAAATTGTAATTATTTAAAACCTTTAATTTTAAGATTTATCAAGTTTTTTTCGTCTCTGTTTGTAGATTCCCATGCTGTTCTAAATTTACTAGATTTTCTGGTAAATTCGATACTATTTTTGTCATAATCTGTTTGTCGTCGAAATTATATCCTAATTGTCTGATTCTGGTTGCTTTATTCTCAATTTCTGCTATTTCCGTCATGATGTCCTTTCCTGTCATTGTATACTTATAAAATTCTTCAAGTAATAAATAAATCTGTGTGTCTCTATGTCCTAAAAATAGCGTGTCGAATTTATTTAGTATATCTCTGCTTTTCTCACAGTTTATAGCGTGTATGATGAATTTTTCGCTTAGAGCGCTTATTATAATCAATTTTGCTTTCGCATCCTCTTTTCTGAAGTCTTTGTCTGAATCTCCTGCTTTATCCAAAACCGTTTCCAAATCTTTCGCTGCCAAAATCAGTAATACCTTTTGCTTCCATAAATTGTACTCATTTTCATTTTTTTATTTTGAAATAGTCGTAAATTCTTCCGCCATCTTAATAATTTTGCATTTTCGTTAAAAAAAAAAATTCAAATCTTTTCTCCATACATTTTTGGCTTCTTACCTCAACAAAACGGACGGGGGCCCATAACCTGTTGCGGGTGTTCCTTCAGATTAAAATAAACTTCTTCTAAAACGATTTTACTTCATTACATTTACTCAGACCATTTTAAAAATATACATTCTTGTTAGATTGAGAACTGTCTTTGTAGCTACGCAAGTCACATATCCACATACCTAGCTATACATATGTTTATCTCATGCCGTCTTTTAAAGCATTGCTTAATGTAGTGTTTAGTTAGTCGCCAATATACTTGCATTCAGACAACACGTATTTTATTTATCCAAATCCTGCACAAGCAATAGTGAACCTTAATACAACCACCATATGGTCGCAATCGAGCCGGATCAATCCTGTTCGGACGCCTAATGAGAGAACAAAAGGCCCACATTCCATAGCAGCGATAAGCCGACCTTTTTTTTGTGCGCATCGGTTTCCAAGAATTAGCCAGTTGTTTACTACGAATAATTACGTGACTACTTTATACATCGAGTATCAGCAGCATTCAAGCTTGTTTTCGTGAAAAATGAACGCGACTGAAGAACAACAGAAATCTAACATATCTCCGTGTTAGAAGATACTGCAAATCTACTACGGAAAACACAAACTAACCTAAGGAAATGTCCTAAAGCACGCTTAACAAGAGGATATATCGAGGCACGTATGAAAATCATCGAAGATTATTGGGACACGTTCAAGTGTGCGCATAAAGACTTAGTAAAAATAACACCAAAGGAACAAAAGGGAACGTTGCCATATTTTTTGAATGAGGAGTTTTTTATTTATGAAGAATTGTTTAACGTGCTTCAAGGTGACTTAAAGGACATGGTTATTTTGTTATCTGAACAGTCTGTAGTGGAATCAAAATCAGCAAATAGTAGTTTCGACTGCACAGGTCCACAAAATAGCCTCGTGCACCTGCCGAGGATCGAGATACCGAAGTTTTCCGGTAATTATGAATCATGGCAAACTTTTCAAGATTTGTTTATCTCGTTGGTGCACAATAACACTTCGCTTCGCGATGTCCAAAAGCTTCATTATTTGAAGACTAGTGTAACTCAAGAAGCCGAATCACTACTGAAGCATATACAGGTAACTGATAAAAATTATTTAAATGCATGGGATATTTTGAAAAAGAGATATGGAAACAAACGCTTACTTTTGAATCATTCTATGAAAAGGTTATTCAACCAAAAGAAGATGACTTCTCAAGCAGCTTCTCAGTTAAAGGGGTTGTTAGATACGACCACAGAGTGCATAAACAACTTTAATAATTTAAATATTGACGTCGGCTCTTGGGATCCATTCCTTATATATCTTCTAGTGCAGAAGATGGACCCAGAGACGCACAAGAACTGGGAAGAACATGCATATAAAGAAGAAACCGAAAACTTACCTACCTGGAGTGATTTAAAGAAGTTCATAGAATCGAAGTTCCGTACCCTGGAATTAACAAATCAGAATACTACACCAAAGGACAGTAAAACAATAAAGGAGCGTTCATGTCATGTTGCCACACCAGCTACGGAGAAAGTTTGTGTGATGTGTAAGGAAAATCACAGTTTAAGTCATTGCAAGGAATTCGGCAAGCAGGAACCTACAGAAAGAAGAGAATTTGTGAAAAACAAACAATTATGTTTTAACTGCTTAGTACCAGGACACTCGGCATTTAAGTGTAAAGTGCCAGTATCTTGTCGTATTTGTCACAGGCGCCATCATTCCCTTTTGCATGAAACTAAGACCAAGCAGCATGGAGAATCATCGACCACCTCACCTCCAGCTGTAACACATGCAGAAGAAGAGCAAGCATTACAAGTTAATACAATGATAGCATCCCATTACAATACTAAGCAGAGAGTAGCAGCACTTTTAGCAACAGCAGTAGTGGAAGCAACAAGCGAGCAAGGTAACACCATTTTACTGCGGGCGCTAATAGATCAAGGTTCCGAGGCAGCTTTTATTAGCGAAAAAGCGACTCAATTGTTGAAGCTCGAACGACAACCTGTAAAAGCAACCATTATAGGGGTGGGATCGCAGAAGTCTGATATAAAACATGTGGTACAGCTACAAATACGATCACGATTGGACCGAAACTATTGTTTACCGATCAAGGCGTATGTAATGTCCAAGCAACTGACGAAAAAACTAAGAATACAATAAAGTTATAAATGACTATATAGAACAGGGATACCTCGAGAAGGTATCTGATAAGGAAAAAGATAAAAGAGCTGTCTACTTACCTCACCACGCTGTAATCCGATCTGACAAAGAGTCCACGCGAACCCGCGTTGTATTTGATGCGTCGTGTAGAGGATCAAATAACGTTTCGTTGAACGATGAGTTACTGGTGGGTCCTCAGCTGCAAGAAGACTTGAGAAACATTTTGATGAGATGGCGCATGAAGCAAGTCTGTTTTATGGCTGACATTAAACAGATGTTCCTCCAAGTATTAGTGGCCAAAGAAGACGCAGAATTTCAGCGAATCCTGTGGAGGCAACGAGAATCTGATACCCTGGAAGAATACCGATTGCTCAGAGTCACCTTCGGTACAGCGTCGGTACCATATTTGGCCGTTAGAACGCTCCAACAGGTGGCCAAAGACGAAGCTATGAATAATATTCTTGTTACACAAACTATAAACGAGGATTTTTATATGGATGATCTTTTATCTGGCACCGACTCAGCAGCTGAAGCTATGACACTTTCTAAAGAATTATCAGACACACTAGAAAGAGGCGGTTTTCAACTTACGAAATGGGCATCCAATAGTATTGATTTAATGAAGTATATAGAAGAGGATAAAAGATCTGCAAAGGCACATATTGATTTAAACCTGGATGGTACTCTCAAAGCATTAGGAATTGAATGGAATTTAAAAACAGACCAGTTTCAATACAATCTTAGATTTACACCCACAACCGGGTCCATAACAAAGCGAAACATACTGTCTGATATACAAAGAGTGTTTGATCCCCTTGGTTGGATAGCACCGAGTACTGTTAAGGCTAAAATATTAATACAAAAGCTTTGGCTTGAGAGGGTTAACTGGGATGAACAAGTTAATAACACATTAGAACAAGAATGGAGAGAAATAAGATCAGACTTGGTTAACATAACTGCGATTCAAATAGAGAGATGGCTTGGTACGACGACGGTTAACAATGATAAAATACAAATTCATGGATTCAGCGATGCTTCAATGCGTGCATATGCAGCGGCAGTCTATATAAGAATTGAAACTCTAGACAACAAGACTGAAACAAAACTGATAGCTGCCAGAACCAGAGTAGCACCACTGAAGACTATTTCGTTACCTCGTCTAGAACTTTGTGGTGCCCTACTTCTTTCAAAATTAATGAAACAGGTTGGACAAGCAATGAGGATACCGACGACACGAATGTTCGCATGGACTGACTCTTCAATTGTTATCGCATGGCTTAGTGGAGACCCTAACAGGTGGAAACCTTTCGTTGCAAACCGTGTAGTCGAAATTGTTGAAAACATTAATAACAAGCACTGGTTCCATGTTCAGTCACACGAAAATCCCGCCGATTTGGCGTCTAGAGGAATGTTGTTATCCGACTTGAAGAAATGTAACTTATGGTGGCACGGACCGGGCTGGCTATCTGAAACAAAAATAAATATTAAACATGAAATAACAGAAACAGACTTGGAAATGAAGAAAACTAAAATCAATACTTACCTTAACGCAGAACAAATTGAAGAACCTGAAACAACTATAATATCACAATTTGAAAATTTTGAAAAATTAACAGATTTAATAAAAGCGATTACTTACTGTAGAAGATTTCTGAATTTTAATAAGAAAACAACTAGTGAAAATCAGAATTTAACAACGCTAGAATTAGAAGATACTCTACGGATCTGTATTAAAAAGGCTCAAGAGGAAGAATTTAAAGAAGAGATAGATAGATTAAAAACAGGGAAACAAGTTAAGAAAAAAAGTCAGCTACGATGTCTCAATCCGTACTTAGACGAGAACAATGTACTCAGGGTGGGCGGTCGCTGAAGACATGCTAACTTACCTGATGATAAGAAGAATCCTATGATCTTGGGAAATAGAAACACACTGATACAGTTAATAATTGCTGATGCACATGACAAAACACTTCATGGAGGAGTACAGTTAATGCTATGTCAATTACGTTATAAATACTGGGTTATAAGAGCTAAATCACTGGTGAAGAAACATATTCACAAATGCATGAAGTGTGCTCGAATGAATGCCACAACGAAAGGACAAATAATGGGAGACTTACCAGTGGAAAGAGTAACACCGACGAGACCGTTCCTGCACTGCGGTGTAGATTTCGCAGGGCCGTTTCAAACTCTAATATCCAAAGGAAGAGGCAACAAAACTAAAAAGACGTATGTGGCAATTTTCATATGCATGTCCGTCAAAGCAATCCACATAGAACTAGTTGGAGACCTCACTTCAGAGGCATTTATAGCAGCCTTTCGACGTTTTGTTGCCAGAAGGGGTAAATGTGCCCATCTGTGGTGTGATAATGGTAAAAACTTCGTGGGTGCAAACCGAGAACTTCATAAATTATGGAGTGAAGCACAGATGTCAGGAGAAATAACATCCACGCTAGCAACAGATGGCACACAATTTCACTTTATCCCAGCATATAGTCCAAACTTTGGAGGATTGTGGGAAGCGGGCGTGAAGTCCATTAAATACCACCTAAAACGCATTATTACAACTCACCTGACGTTCGAGGAAACCACCACAATATTATGCCAGATAGAAGCATGTCTGAATTCACGCCCGTTGTGCCCAATAGATAACACTGACACAGAAAACTTAGAACCATTAACTCCTGGCCATTTTTTAATTGGAGAACCACCGATTGTGGTTCCCTCGCCTGATCTGCAAGCTGTAAAGGTTCGTAATTTGTCACGTTGGCAACATACACAAAAAATTCTTCAAGACTTTTGGCGACGCTGGCAAGATGAATATTTGACCAGGCTTCAGCAGCGTCCTAAATGGTTGAAGAAACAGAAGGAATTTGCAATAGGGGATATTGTGTTGATCAAGACTGAAAATCAACCACCCAGCAAATGGACCTTAGGACGAATTACAGACAAACATCCAGGCATGGATGGTAACACGAGGGTGTACAGTGTGAAAAGTGGAGGTTCTATAACAAAGAGAACTATTACTAAGCTATGTGCGTTGCCAGTTGGTTCTACTTAACTTTTACTTGAATTATTAAGATATTGTAAATTATTTTGTAAATATTACAAAGTAAATTAATAAGTAATGAAATTCTAACTATGCTTATAGTTAGAATTTCATTACTTATTAATTTACTTTGTAATATTTTGTGCTTTAAACTGACAATTTGGAGTTATGTATTTGATTGTTTAGATGATAATTTGTTAGAACTTAATTGTGATTATAAAAGCACTTGAGTCCTTTTGGTGGGCGGTATGTTAGATTGAGAACTGTCTTTGTAGCTACGCAAGTCACATATCCACATACCTAGCTATACATATGTTTATCTCATGCCGTCTTTTAAAGCATTGCTTAATGTAGTGTTTAGTTAGTCGCCAATATACTTGCATTCAGACAACACGTATTTTATTTATCCAAATCCTGCACAAGCAATAGTGAACCTTAATACAACCACCCGAAAAAAAAACCCGACATGTCTTCGTCACAAAACCTGCTAAACTCAAGTGTCATATATTTTCTTTTGGATAGAATGTTCACGAATACAAACCAAACTTCTTAAAATCCCATAAACAATTCAGCCTGCCAGTAATCTACTACATTAAATTACTATTTCCATAACACTTGGTTACTCAGTGCCTAAACTAGATAACGTAGTTTAGGCAGGATTTATCAATCACCATATACCTACTTACTATAAGTCCTCCTGGCGCGTTTGTCTGTCAGCCTGTCGGCCTACGGATGTATCAACAAACAGATTTTTTTAGGATTATCACTAGTAGGTAGATTTGTTTAAGAAGGTTTAGGCATACTGACAGGTTATGGCATATAATAAATTGAAATAAAGACATTTTTCACAGACACTAAATAAATAAGTGGTTGAAATGATGAACGCATCTGAAAATAGGGATTAATATTAGCAGACTGACCCAAACAACTAGATTTTTACATAAACAATACTGCTAGGTAGGATGCAGTAATAAATATACACGCGGGAGGGAGAGATTTTTGCGCAGGTTGTAGAAAGCCCGCAATTACCTCTTTGTAGATATATACTCAAGTACCACCATGTGAAATCGGGGTGTGTTGTTACTCGCTAGTTAAAAATATCGTAAATCATTACAGAAATATCCAAACGCCTATGTAAAACTTCATAGCAACATGTCATTTGTTTGCAATTTTTATACATATTGACGTAGGAGTTACACGAATATATTTTCAGGATTGTTAAGATATGAAAAGTTCCTGAAACTTTTTTCATATGAAATACTAATTTTCATCTATTTAGCTTTACATATTGCAAGGTACCATGTTTAGACATTGCTGGGGCAGTCGTCCATACTTCCATTTAGCCATCTCCTTTCAAGTCCCTGTAACGCTCACTTTTAATGATCTCCGGGGCCGCGCGGTTCTCCACGTTTTAATGGTGCGGCCACGTTCAAATTCTTATAAGTGTTTAATTCTAACTTTGATTTTGGAAATCATCATCTGCCTAGCCTTTTCCCAAACTATCTTGGGGTCGGCTTCCAGTCTAACCGGATGCAGCTGAGTACCAGTGTTTTACATGAAGCGACTGCCTATCTGACCTCCACAACCCAGTAACTGGGTAATACGATACCCCTTGGTAAGACTGGATGTCAGACTTTTAGCTTCTGACTACTCGTATCGACTGTCAAAGATCTACAAATGAAGGCCGGGATCAACGGCTTAACGTGCTTTCCGAGGCACGGAGGAAACTCGATATGTAATTATGGTCACCAATCCACAGACCAACCTCGGCAAGCACGGCTTAACCTTAAAGATCGACCTGGGCGGCTGTTATTATTTAGCCACGAGCTCCTCCTTTTTTACAAAATCTTGGCATTTTTTTTTTTGATAAATCGCCCTGTCCGCGCCATCGAAACGAACACAAAAACATTAGTGATATGATCTTAACTACAAAAAGCTGGTCGTTTCATAAACAACATCAAGATTTTCAACAGCACGATTTTCAAAAGTGTTATTTAGAAATAATGGGGTAGACCTGTAATACTGTATACGATCATGCCATCAGACTCCCTCGCAAAACGAGTGTGATTTGATAATTTTATATAAAAAAAATGCAGTTTAATCACCTTCAAGGTAGCAACCAAACTCAGGCACGTGAGGAGTGACGAACCAAGGCAGATGTCTCAAGTCATCCTTGAACTTGTTCAGCGTGTACAGGCCCACAGTCATGAGAAACGGGACTCCAAAAGCGAACAGGCTGTACATCAGGAACTTGAAGTATTGTTTTCGGCGATGGATTGGACGGGCTTTTGCAAAACTTCTGTAAAACACAATTATTACATTATAATTTGCAACGGTCGTGTTGTATCAAAATTTTGAAAACCATTGCTATGCTACCGAATTTTGTCAATATTTTTAGCATTTCAGAAATATTATTTATTAAAATGAAAAAGAAAAAAAACGAAATATGGCGTCTCGCACCATTAGCAAATTGCGTACAATAAGTAAATTGCAGGGTATTGTGGGTGAACGGGATCAGGCAAAACGAGTACATAGACAGACACAAAGTTTGATACCAAGTAGTACTTTTGTGGATGAAAACGCTATATCTGTAGCGTTTTCATTCATAAAGCATAGGCCGAGCTAATTATACAATAATTTAGGACATGACCATTTGAAGAAAACAATTGTTTTTATTGTTGTTTCTCATTTTGTTTTCCGATTTGATTATTTTACATTGTTTTTTTTATTACTAAATACAATATTACTAATAAGTTGCACAATGTAATTATTTTGGTCGTCTACGGCCACTAAAACGTACGAAGTGATCCCTTTGGTTAAAGTTTTCATACAAATCGTTGGAGGTTCCAAATTCAGGTCACATTATTGACCAGTGAGCAGTAATGAAATTCGGTACAATACTACTACTACTACTACCCAGCAAGAACTTAGTGCAATAATGATATATTTAACGTAACGTTTACATGACAAATAATTTGACATACATACGAACAGGTGAAAAAAAAAACAATTACCTGAAGGTCCACCAAATATCGAAAGACAAGACGCTCAACCAACAGAAAGTAGCCAGAGTGAAGAAATATATGGACATCGCTGGAATAAAAAAACCAATTATGCACTTGTGCAAACGTAATACCTACAAGTAGTTTGCATCCAACCAAAGTAAGTGGTTCGCAACCTTCTGAATACTTTATTATCCACAGTTACTCAAACACTACGAGAACTGTAGTCGAACTGTAGTCAGCACCAAACAATGTACAGCTATTTCAATATTTTTTACAAATGTTCTAGAATTGCACATTGTACTGGTCGTTGTTGCAGTAGTATAATGGAATTATGAACCTAAAATATTACCACTGGGACATAGATCTACTCTCTGTGAGAGGAAGCGTATTGTAATCGACTTCACCGGCCCAACATGCGTTGCTGGATGTGACCTGTCTTAATTTTTTTTCTTTCAAGGACAGGCCGGTTTTTTCACGGTTTTGAGCGCAATGGAGATAAAGTAAATTGCACAAAGCGAAGAGTGTTTGCTTACGTTTGACTACTTTTAAAAAACCAGGTTGAACTGTTGGTCCCTGCTGCTCACAGCGTGTAGTGCTTTATTAAAACATACTCTACAACAAATAACTTACTGAGAAAAATACAAGTTGTTTCGGTGTGATACTGTATTTGAATGATGGCCATCAGCAAGAAGGACATGAACAGGCTGCCGGCGTGTGCCATTAAGATCAGGCCACCCAAGTTCCGAAGTTCAGGCAGCAAGGAGTATACTACCAGCACCAACAGCAAAAAGAAGCATGATAGCAGCGAAACTGTGGATAAAGTAAATACATGAAGTAAATTGTTTGACTGGCCCAAACTCAAACCAAAGGCAAGTACCTACCTAAGATTTCTTGACATAGAGAGCTCATGTGGGTGTAGAGGTAGGTACTCCCTTTCTTCTCCTAACATTGTTTGTCCGAAAATCATTATCCATAATACGTTTGCTATAAACTTCAGTAACCATAATGTTCAAATAATGTTCATTTTTTCTAAAACTGTCATAATATCGAGCACTCTGTTAAGAGTGTTTATACCCTACCGCATTTCATACAAACTTTCAAGTGGTTATTTTCCGAAATGACTGAACAGATTTTAATGAAACTTCCTACGTATAAGCAGTATGCATAGGTCTAAAAAGTCATTAAAAAACATTATCGAAATGTCTTTTAAAAATGAAGATATTTGGAAATTTCTGTTTCTATAGATAATTAAAAATCGGTCTAATTTAGCTGTAACATTATTTTTCGAAAATGTTTTTCAAATAAAATAAGCTATGTTAGGTATAAAACCGCATAACCTATCCATAAGCTAATACAGCTTTATGATATTAAACTAATTTAAATTAATTCTAGCGGAACACTTACAATGAAAGCCATTGGCTAAATACTTGTGCTAAGAGAGAGAGGTCTAGCTTAAGGCTAGATCTCACTGAGTTGGTAGCGGGCAGAGACGCACGACAGGGCGCACGTAGCTGCCCTTCGCGGTTTTTACAGTAACGACGCGGGTCGTACCGTCCTTAGAGGTATGCAATTTCTCTACTATAGCTAACGGCCATGAAAGCGGCGGGGAGTTATCAGTTATGACAATGACCAGTGTACCCTCATGTATGGGGGATGCCGAACTATTCCATTTGGACCTAGCCTGAAGCTGATGAAGGTACAATGAACGCCAACGCCGCCAGAACGACTGCACGAGCATGCCAAGCAGAGTATGTCTCTGAAGCAGGCTAGAAGAGTCTGCTTCAGGAGCGGGAAGTGACGACAATAGCGCTGTGTTCAAGAAACGCGCAGGGGTTAACGCGGATGATTCTGCAGGGTCACTACTCAGTGCCGTGAGGGGACGCGAATTAACCAGTGCCTCAACTTGAGCGAGCACAGTTAAGAGCTCTTCGTAGGAGAGGATCTGTTGGCCTATAACTTTGAAGAGGTGCGTTTTGATTACCTTGAACATGCTTTCCCAGCATCCACCGAAATGTGGTGAAGCCGGCGGAATAAACTTCCAATCAATGTGATTTATGAAAAGTTCTTCCTGAAGACGGGTACGATATTCTCCTTTGAGAAATTTATAGAGATCGCGTACATATGAATTTGCACCCACGAAACAAGTGCCGTTGTCCGTGTACAAACATTGTTATAGGGCCGCGTCGCGAAAGAAATCGTTTTAGAGCTGCCAGAAATGATACCGTGCTAAGATCCGTCGCAACCTCAATATGCGTAGCGCGCCTCGTCAAGTATGTGAAGACGCATAACCAAGCTGTAGGGACACATGTAAGCATGCACGTTAATCAGAACGCAAGGTAAGCAGAAATGCATTTGTGAGCGCGACGTATGAACGGCGGGCAGTTACTGCGCACTAGCCCGGTCGAGAGGTTCCCCTTGGGGTTTGATCGGAATTAAACATATTCAGTAGTAAACTGACGTTTATTTATCGAGTCCCAGAGGCCTATAACCTGGTAACGCGGTGGTCATATAATATGGATACATAAAGTCACACACTGACAACGATATCCCTAAAGTCGTGACCCCGAACGCGAATCCGTAATAAGTGCAAAGTGTACGAATGCGGTGACTCTGTCACGTGTACGTGTACAGTAACGTGTCGTGGGTTTTCGCTAGCAACATCAGCAAGTTTTTTTTTCGTCGTCTATCCCCTACACCAACGCAACAAGCAACAATCTCTTCATTAAGTCAACTTGTGAGGCTCGATCGGCGCAAGGATCATTCAGAAACCGGCTGACAGCCAATCAAGCGCCGAAACTTGGCAACGTCGCAAAGTACGAGACAGGTTTGGCAATAATGGCAACCGCAGTACTTCCCATCGTGGTGCTGATCTCATGGCGCCAGGGTGGTCATCACATGAAGAAATGGATACACAGAGAAATCAACAGTGCATCCGGTGGCATGATGACATCGCTGGGGCATGCGTAATATGATCGCACCACCACGCGATAATGATAAGTGCAGTGTAACCATAGCGCTCATTGTAACATTGTATTTGACTGTGTTATAGAATTGTTAGAGACAAGTTTACTTGTTAGTTACTAAGAAAAATTTTTTTTTGTAAAATTTTTGGGGGGAAGTAGTGTAGGGACACATGTAAGCATTTATTTATTTATTTAAACTTCATGTACAATAGTGGTACATAGGCGGACTTAATGCCACAGGGCATTCTCTACCAGTCAACCTTTGGGTTAAATACGACAACATTGTGATAGGGGTACAAACAAATATTCACAAAAAACCACTAGTTCTCAAAAATTCATATAAGATACTAATACACATCATACAAATAAAATAGACTAATAAATATTATAACAAATACTGAAATAAAAAACGAGAATCCTAATAATAATTACTATGACTAGACTTTAAATGAGTGCTATTTAGTCTGACTTAAATAGTGGCGAACTTTCTTTTTAAAAGTGTATTTACTTTCGGCTCTTTTAATGCTAATGGGTAGCGCGTTCCAGAGTTTAATAGTTGAGATAGCATAAGAATTTGACATAAAACCAGTGCGGTGTGAAGGAATTTGGAGAAGTAGGTTTTTAGAAGCTCGAAGGTTAAGACTATGAGAACTGCCCAATACCTTGAAATAAGTTTTTAGATAATCGGGAGCACATGGATCATTAATTATGGTGAAGAGCATGCAGAGAGATCAGAGGGACCTCCTGAGTCGGATAGGCAGCCATTTAAGCTGAGAACGGAAAGAAGAAACGTGATCGTATTTTCGAAGGCCAAAGACAAAGCGAATGCAATTATTGAGTAGTCGATCCAATTTATTTAGAAGTTCTTGGGATAGATCAGAATAACAAACATCAGCATAGTCGATAATGGGAAGCACAAGAGACTGGACCAAAGTGAAATTAGTGCTAGATGGGAGGAAATGCTTGAATCTATAGAGAGACCGCAGCGAGAATGTGACTTTCTGGCTCACCTGAGCCACGTGTTTATTCCAACTTAAACTGTCGTCAATGTATAGACCTAAGTCTTTAACGTGAGGTGAAAGAGAAATGACGGAGTTCTCGTACATCAGTGGCATAAGTTGGCCAGTATTCACAACTCTCAAATACACACATCAAAAGTGTCTAGGGATCAACATATATTTTTGCAATAACTTTTCTCCTGATTGATATTAATTAAAATTTTCTTTAAGGATTCATCAAATAAAGTGTTTTCGTTTGTCACAGTAACGATAAACCAAGTCACCTTTGCATTAATAAAGAAATTTGCCATTTTCTAATAAAGGGATTTTTGACATTTGAACCACTAACATTAAAGTTCGAAAAAAAGACTGAAATAACAGTTTCCTTTAAAATTTTATTGGGTAACTTAAACAATTAATAATCCGTGTTTCTACCGCGAACACTAACAACACAAGAACATCGGTTTGGCATACTCAAAATGAGTTCATCCAAATCACGCTGTGGAATGGCCGCCCATGTTCGTTGCAACAACAAAAAAAGGTCTTCTTGCGACTGGATACCCTCCATATTCGGCAGAGCTCTTCTCTGTAGCATATCCCATGCATGCTCAATCGGGTTCAAGTCTGGCGACTGAGCAGGCCAGGGCAGGACATTGATGTTAGCTGCGGCGAGAGTCTGTCTTACAACTCTTGCGGTGTGCGGTCGTGCATTATCATGCATTAACTGAAATAAGGGACCGATTTGCACTTGTAGAGGAACGATGACGTCTGATACAATCGTCTCAGCATAAATTTGAGCGTTGAGGTTGCCTCTGATCCAAATCAACTCAGTTCTTCCGCCGATCCAAATACCCGCCCATACCATGATGGTTCCACCACTATAAGGATGGACTTCCTGGCAGGATTTTAATCGCTGTTGGCGTCCAGGGGTTCTCCAGTGTCGTATACGTCTTGTATCCGGTCTCATACCAAAACGAGACTCATCAGAAAAGCACACGAAACGCCATTGTTCTTCTGCCCAATTTCTGTGTTCAAGAGCCCATTGATATCGAATCCTACGATTGTGCATTGCTATAGGTGGTACCCGTAGCGGTCTTCGGGAATGAAGGTTCACTTCATGCAAGCGGTTTCTGACTGTTTGGTCGCTAATTAAGTTCCCTGAAGAGTGATGAAGCCTCACGGCTAACATCATGGCGGTTATTGTTGGAGCTCTTCGAGTTAAGATTTGAATGTATCGGTCTTGTCTCCGTGTGGTGCAGCGATACCGTCCTCCATGGCGCTCAGCCACGGTACCAGTGCTTCGGTAACGTGTCCAAAGTCGACTGATAACACTCTGACTTGTATTCAGAGCTAAAGCCACAGTACGTTGCCGGGAACCAGCTTCTATCATTCCCACGGCTCTGAGCATTTCTTCCCTGCTTAAATGACGTCGCCGCTCCATAATAACGTTGGTTTTAATCAGTAGTAGGGAAACAGTAGCACTAATAATGTCTTCAATGCGTTGTATGTTTTTATAGGGAAAATATTGACAGCTGATTTTCATCTTTTACTCGAATTTGATTCACAGTTCCTGATTCAAATTATGAAATGCACCAAAAAGGATCCATATAAATTTATAAAATCATAAATTTATTACAAAGCCACATCTCAATCTCAAGAAATCCGCATAAAAATGCTTGATCCCTAGACACTTTTGATGTGTGTAGTACGAACTACTAATGAGGATGGCCTGACATTTCCCGACGTTTACAGAAACACCAAATTTGCCAGACCATTCTGCAATAGTTCGAAGATCCGCATTGAGTGATGTAATGCAATTGTCAAGATTGGCAATGTCTGATTGAGCGTATAGTTGCAAGTCATCAGCGTACAGATGATAAGAACATTTGAGGATAGTAGTAAGGGAGTTTATAAATAAAGAAAATAAGAGAGGAGAGAGTATACCGCCTTGTGGAACACCAGTTACCAGGTCGCACCAATCAGAGAAATCCTGATCAGCACGCACCGCCTGCTGGCGACCACGAAGATATGAAGAAAACCAATCACGTGACAACCTTGACACACCAATTTGAGACAATATGGCTAGGAGAATGTCGTGGTCAACGGTATTAAAAGCATTGGAAAAATCTATTAAAACCAAGACCGTTAACTTGGAATTCTCCAAGCCATCCCTAATGTCTTCTGTAACTTTAAGCAAAGCTGTGGCTGTGCTGTGGCCAGGCCGAAAACCGGATTGGAAACTGGATAAGAGGTGATTCTTAAATACATAGGAAGATAATTGTTTAAGAGCAACTGCTTCTAGTATCTTGGAAAGAAAAGGGAGAATGGAGATCGGTCTGAAGTGATTAGGTAAACTAGGGTTGGAAATTTTAGGAAGAGGGATAATGTAAGCCTTACGCCACATTGCAGGAAACACACCAGTCTGCAGAGATGAATTGATGATTAGAGTAATAATTGGAATTAAGTTCTCAATCATAAAAGATAGCATAGTTCGACTGACCCCATCACAGCCCACAGCCTTAGACTTAATAGAGGAAAAATATTTAAGGATCTCAAGGTTAGTCACGGGAGAAAAAGAAAAAGAGTCAGGAGGAAGTATTGGCTTGGAAGTTATGTCAAGAATAGTATTATTTTTCACGTCAACCGCAAGCAAAGCAGACGTTGAAAAATGTTTATTAAGATCATTTAAAGGCAAATTAAGAGATACGATACTAGAGGAGGACTTTGATATGCCAAGTGATTTTAGGAACTTCCAAATATCAGCCGGTGAAGAATTGAGGACATTTTCGCAAATGTATCGGCGTTTAGATGCTCTTACCATCTGGTTGCAACGGTTTCTAGCCAACTTGTACAGATTCCAGTTCTCCTCACAGCGGTCCCGCCTATATTTTCTAAAAGCCCGGTCACGTCGTCTCATTGCCATCCGAACTCCGGGGGTAATCCATGGAGCAGGGGGGCGCTTGACACGAACAGCCCTCAGTGGCGCATGCTTGTCAATGAGCTTGAGTACAAATCTATTAAATATTTCCACTTTCTGATCCACAGACGATGACTGGGCAATATCAACCCAATTAAGTGCTTCAGCATCGGAATTGAGTTTTTCTTTGTCCAATCTTACAAAATTCCGGATAAAAACAATAGCAGGCCGCTGCTTAGGGGGTTTAATTTTGTAGGACAAATAAATCAGATCGTGTCTGGATAAACCAGGTGCAGCGACCTGACCATGGTTGGCAACAAGATCCACTGAAGATGCAAGCATGAGATCGAGCCAGGAATCGCTTGAATCTAAGTTATGGTGAGTCGGACAAAGTTTAAGGAGTGACAGATTTGACGACTCGAGGATCGCACTCAGCTTGCTTGATCTATTATTATCCTTTAAGAGGTCAGTGTTAAAATCACCCATGACTATGAGATGTTTGTACTCTGAGGAAATTGATTCAAAGAGAGATTCTAGAGTAGAGAAGTAATCTATAGCAGGAGGGCAATAAACAACTCCTAGAACGGCCTTAACCCCTTTAACAACAATTTCAAGGAATAAGTACTCAGGGTTGCCACTGTAAATTGGGGATGAAGAAGATAGGATTTTGTAGGGGATATCACTGCGCAGGTAAATGGCGACACCCCCGGCTCTTTTCCCTGTACGGTCGTTGCGTATTAAAATAAAGCCAGGTAGACAGTACAAATTCGAGGAAAGTTCAGGTTTTAGCCAACTTTCGGATACTAAAACAGCATGCAAAGGGACGTCAGAAAATAAATCCAATATTTCAGAATGGTGCTGAGGAATGCTCTGAGCATTGACATGACATACATGAAAACATTTGTTAAATCGCTGGCACTCACTACTCAGCAGATCATTCACGGACAGAGAATCGTCAAGAGTTGAAAAAGAAGTGGAGGAACAAGAATAGAATGAGTCGTCATCAGACATAATTACTAAGAAGGTAGTTCTAAATAAATAATATAATGTAAACTAAAATAATAATAGATAAAATAATGATTTTAAATGCAAAAAACAAAAATCAAATTGCATAACCTGCCGGCAGACTGTTCACAAAAAAAATCTAAAACTAATGCGCGTTTCCGAACGTAACTGTTGTGAGAGTGACAGTGACATATTAAAGTGACATGACAATACTAGTACACACGACTGGTAGAACAGAAAATATAAATAGTAAAAAAAAAAAAGAGTGTCGGTACACGAGCAAAGTTATCGTGACATGTTACTAATATTAACGGCGAACAGAAAACTAGCTCTAGGGAAGTTAACGAGACAAAAATAAAACAGAATTGTGAGAGTAAACAAAACAAACCAAGTTACTTCTTTCTTGCCAACCGCTTTGACCGAGTTTGAGCCTGCGCCGGCGCCGGGCTTGTGTTATTCGAGCCAGGGTTGGAGACTGGAGGAACTACTTGATCCAGCGACTTGCCATTCTCCGCTCCCAGCGCGATGACTTCCTCAACAGTGAAGACCCGACGACGCTTGCCATTAGGGAGCTTGACGTTGATGTTTCCATCCATAGTCCACACATCAGACACACCGAACAACTTGCGAGCTGTTGTAAAAGCAGACTGCCGCTGACGAGTGAGGAACTCTGACACCACATAAGAGGATCCCTTCAGCTTGGTCTTGGTTTTCCAAATTAGGCTCCTAGTATCAGAGTCCTTGAACCGAAGCAAGATAGGTCTAGAGTGACCTTCTGAAGCCATGCCCAGTCTGTGGCATACCGTTAGTGAAGAGGGTGCCAGATCAACAATACCAAGCTTATCCTGGAAAATGGGTGCCACGGTTTCAAGCAGTTTCTCACCAGACTTCTCAGGCACACCGCCCAGCAGCAAGAACTTCTTCCTGTGACGCATCTCAATAACGTCAACACTCCTGCTCACCTCCGCAATCTGCAGCTGCAACGCACTGAGAACATTCCACACATGTTCTTTGAAGACAGAAAAGTCCTTGTGAAGCCCGCTCAAGTCTGCCCCAGCTGAAGAAATCATAAGGTGTTCTTCGAAATCGGCCATCCGCTGGTTGAGGGATGCCATTGCCAAGCGCTGTGTCTCCGCAATGTCAGCTATTGAGCTCATGATTGTGGCTTAGTGTTAAACTGCAGTAGTCAGTGAGTTCACAGTTCAAGTGACAGCTCAAGCCAGCAAGTTAATGCAATTAAAACTGTTTAGGGCATGTGTATATTACTGCCCACACAATATGTGCTTAGTGGTATGATAATACTAAATATTTGGTAAGAATTTTTAATTAAATATTGAGAACTAGCTTCTGCCCGCGGCTTCGCCCGCGTGGAGTTCGGAAATTGCCTACATATATGTTACCCCCGCAAAATAATGTCGAAAATAGTAATTTAAATGTTATAGATAATAGTTGTTGGCTGCAGCTTCGCTCGCACGTAAGTGTATGTATAGGATAAATAGTTGTGTTAAAGTCTGTGATTTTCAAAGTAAGAAGTCAGTTAATTAATTCTGGTTAGAA
Organism: Cerastis rubricosa; assembly: GCA_949152445.1. Lineage (NCBI taxonomy): Eukaryota > Metazoa > Arthropoda > Insecta > Lepidoptera > Noctuidae > Cerastis > Cerastis rubricosa. The sequence continues at coordinate 5,820,792 of OX424540.1, read as the reverse complement.
AAAGTATGTCTTGGTATTTAACTCCCGGAAACCAATATAAATAATGAATTATCCTACCACCTCTTTGTAAATGACGTTTGCGTTGTTTCCTTGTGGGGTATAATTTACTAAGATACTCGTAGAGCTCATTCCGGAGCATGCAACATAAAACTGCCCATGTGAGAAACATGTTCTCACATCAATGCGAGAAATAGCCTAGGGAAGGATATTGAGACATTGTGTATTTTAAATTTCATTATTTGCACCTAGAAAATGAGGTCAAAATGAAAATCCAATACGGCGCCGAAGAAAATTCTCATTTTCATTGTCAGCGACCCCGAAAACCACGAAAATGACACCCATGACGGAAAAACAGAAAGCTTTCCTCGGTGTCATCTTGGATTTTCATTTTGACCTCTGCTTCATTGTCAGCGACCCAGAAAACCACGAAAACGACACCCATTAAGGAAAAACTGAAAAGTTTCCTCGGCGCCATGTTAGATTTTCGTTTTCATTGTCAGCGACTCGGAAACCACGAAAACGAATTTTGTACTTTTTTTAACATATGTGTCCATACAAACGTGCTAACACTTCAAAACAAATATATAAAAATGTCACCCTTTTTTGTCGTGTGAGGGTTGGAATTTCCAAAAGCGTCGAAATACGTGTTTATCAATTCAATCAAGAAACACAAATAGTAAATTTCAAGCAGATCAGACCATTTTTGTTATACCTACTAATGTTTCCAACCCTTTTCTTCCGATTGAGGTTGAATTTCCCAAAACCAAAACGAAATAATTATGTAATCATTTATTTTTGCTCATAAACTTCAAAGTTTATTTTAATACTTTTTACTTCAAAGACGTAAAAAGTATTAAAATAAACTTTGAACGGCGGATTCCGCATATAAACTTTCAACCCCTATCTAACACTCTTAGAGGTTAAATTCTCAAAGACGCTAAAATATGTATTTATTTATTTCTAGCTTGTATATGAATGTTCATGCTACTAACTTTAAAAATGACCGAATTTCCGTACAATCGTTCATCCCCTATTTAACTCCCTTAGGGGTTGAATTTCAAAAAATCCTTCCTTCTTCCTTGTGTACATTATAAAGGGAACCTCTATGCAAAATTTCAGCTTTCTAGGTCCAAGGGTTTGGGCTGGGCGTTGATGAGTCAGTCAGTCAGGACTTCTCTTTTTATTTAAATAGATAGATAGATTAGCTTCTGCCCGTGGCTTCGCCCGCATGGAGTTTGGCAATTGTGTGTGTGTGTTTCCCCCGTTCTTTCACGTGTGTATTTCCCCCGCAAAATAATGTGAAAATAGTCATTTAAATGTTATAATAGTCATTTAAATAATAGTTGTTGGCCGCGGCTTCGCTCGCGCGTAAGTGCAAGTATAGGATTAATAGTTGTGTAAAAGTCTGTGAATTTCAAACTAAGATGCCAGAGAATTAATATTCTGGTTAGAAAAAAGTATATCGCTGCGTTTTTTTATTATTTTATATTGTTAGTGACCTAAATGGCTTGAACCAGAATTAACTTTTCACTTTATACTTGTCTTCCGAGCTACGATGCCGGAGCTCAAATGCCCCGGTTATCCATCCACGCCTTTCGATACAGTTAATAGTGTAAATGAGCTAGCTTACAATTTTGTTTAATTAAAAAATACTCAGAGTAAAAAAAACTATGTAACTCCCGAAAAACTATTTTAATAATGAATTTTCCTAGCATCTCTTTGTAAATGTCGTTTGCGGTATTTCTTTTCGAAGAAAGCTACATAAAACTGCCCATGTGAGAAACAGTTCTCACTTGAATCAATGCCAGCCATAGCCTGGGGGACGATATTGAGACATTGTGTATTTTAAATTTCCTTATTTGCACCTAGAAAGAGAGGTCAAGCTGAAAATCCAATATGGCGCCGACCAAAATTCTCATTTTGTTTTTGGCGACCCGAAAACCACGAAAACGACACCCATGAGGAAAAAGCAGAAAGTTTTCGTCGGCGCCATCCTGAATTTTCATTTGGACCTTATTTTCATTGCCAGCGACCCAGAAAACCACGAAAACGACACCCATGGAGAATAAACCGAAAGTTTTCCTCGGCGCCATCTTGGGTTTTCTTTTTGGCTTATTTTTATTGTTAGCGACTCCGAAAACCACGAAAACGACACCCGTGAAGGAAACATAGTAAATTTTTTTCGGTGCCTTCTGTCTTCTGTCTTCCGTCTTTGCATTTTGACCTCATTTTCGTTATGAGCGACCCCGAACGCCACGAAAACGACACCCGTGAAGGATAAACCGAAAGTTTGCCTCGGCGCCATCTTGGATTTTTATTTTGACCTCATTTTTATTGTAAGGGACCCCGAAAACCACGAAAAAGACACCCGTGAAGGAAAAAAAGTAAATTTTCTTCGTGGCCGTCTTGGATTTGCATTTTGACCTCATTTTCGTTATGAGCGACCCCGAAAACCACGAAAACGACACCCGTGAAGGAAAAACTGAAAGTTTTCTTCGGCGCCATCTTGGATTTTAATTTTGACCTAGTTTTTATTGTAAGCGACCCCGAAAACTACAAAAACGACACCCGTGAAGGAAAGAAAGTAAATTTTCTTCGGTGCCGTCTTGGGTTTGCATTTTGACCTCATTTTCGTTATCAGTGACCCTGAAATCCACGATAATGAGACCCATGAAGTAAAACTAAAAAGTTGCCTCGGCGCCAGCATCTTAAATTTTTGTTTTCATTGCCAGCGACTCGCAAAACCACGAACACGACGCCCATGAAGAAAAAACCAAAAGTTTTCGTCGCCGCCACCTTGAGTTATCATTTTGACCTCATTTTTTGTATCAGCGACCCCGAAAACCACGAAAAAGACACCCGTGAAGGAAAAAAAGTAAATTTTCTTCGTGGCCGTCTTGGATTTGCATTTTGACCTCATTTTCGTTATGAGCGACCCCGAAAACCACGAAAACGACACCCGTGAAGGAAAAACTGAAAGTTTTCTTCGGCGCCATCTTGGATTTTAATTTTGACCTGATTTTTATTGTAAGCGACCTCGAAAACCACAAAAACGACACCCGTGAAGAAAAGAAAGTAAATTTACTTCGGTGCCGTCTTGGATTTTCATTTTGACTTCATTTTCGTTATCAGCGACCCCGAAAACCACCAAAACGACACCCATGAAGCCATTGAGTCGCGGGAGTGCCTATCGCGCAAGTGGGTGGGTTCCCGCAAGTGTCCTTCGCGCAAATGTCTTTCGCACAAATGTCCCAGATCCCCTAGAAGTATGTATATGAAGTTTTAATAGCGTATTTGTACGTACAAACGTGCTAACATAACAATACAAAAAAAAAAAGCCATCGTCTGAGGGGTGGAATTTCCAAAAACTTTGAATTACACGTATATCAATTCAATCAAGAAACACATTGTGAATTTCAAGCAATCAGACCATTTTTGTTATACTAACGTTTTCACCCCTTTTCGCCCATTTGGGGTTGAATTTCCAAAAACTACGAAATACATTTAAAATTTTTTTTTACTCATAACCTTCAATATTTAATTTCATACTTCTTACTTCAAAAATGACGGAATCCACATATAAACTTTCAACCCCTATCTAACCCTCTTAGGGGGTAGATTCCCAAAAACGCTCAAATACGTATTTATTTATTTCTAACCAGAACCTTGTATGTGAATTTGTATGCTTTTAACTTAAAAAAATTACCGGTTCCCATACAAACTTTCATCCCCTAATAAACTCCCTTAGGGGTTGAATTTCAAAAAATCCTTCCTTATTCCTTGTCTACATTATAAAAGGAACCTCTGTGCAAAATTTCAGCTTTCTAGGTCCAAGGGTTTGGGCTGGGCGTTGATGAGTCAGTCAGTCAGGACTTCTCTTTTTATTTATATAGATAGATACTATTAAAATTAGATTAAGTGAATATGGAACATGTGTTTTACTTTTGTGCACCTACCCGCGAAAAAAAAAGGCGATTAAGCATGCACGTTAATCAGAACGCAAGGTAAGCAGAAGAAATGCATTTGTGAGCGCGACGTATGAACGGCGGGCAGTTACTGCGCACTAGCCCGGTCGAGAGGTTCTCCTTGGGGTTTGATCGGAATTAAACATATTCAGTAGTAAACTGACGTTTATTTATCGATTCCCAGAGGCCTATAACCTGGTAACGCGGTGCTCATATCATCATCATTCTCTTGCCCTTATCCCAATTCATTTGGGGTCGGCGCAGTACGTCTTCTTCTTCCATACCTCTCTATTACTTGTCATCTCATGAGATACCTCCTTTCTTGCCATATCATTTTTCACACAGTCCATCCATCGTTTCTTTGGTCTTCCTCTACCCTTATACCCATCCACATTCATACTCAAAACTTTCCTCACGACATTTTCCTCATTCCTCCGCATCACATGCCCATACCACGACAACCTATTTCCACGCATCTTTTCAGTCACCGGCGCCACTTTCAGACTTCCTCTAATGTACTCATTCCTTATTCTATCCATTTGCGTAACACCACACATCCCCCTTAGCATTCTCATCTCAGCCACATGCAAGTGCCTTTCATTCATCCCTTTTGTGGCCCAACATTCTGACCCATACAAGACAGCAGGTCTAACCATTGTTTTATAAATCTTCCCCTTAAGTTTAAGGGGAATGCGGGAGTCGCAGATAGTTCCCGTGACCTGCCGCCATTTCATCCATCCAATGTTTATTCTGTGCTTAACACTACGATCTATTTCGCCATCGCTTTGCACGAGTGAACCGAGATACCGAAAGTCGGAGCAGACAGGAAGAAACGCGCCATCTAGCGCTATGACTCCAGGACTGGAGAGACCGCCGAAATCGCAGAACATGTATTCGGTTTTAGTTCTGCTGATTTTCAGGCCAACATTCTCCAGCTTCTGTTGCCATTTCTCCAATCTGCTCTGGAGCTCTGGTCCATCTTCACTAACAAGAACAATGTCGTCGGCGAACAGCATGCACCAGGGTGCCTCTTCCTGTATGTCCGACGTCAAAGCGTCCATAATCAACAGGAAGAGGTAAGGACTTAAAGCCGACCCTTGATGCAAGCCTACAGCCACAGTGAACTCGTCGGTGTTGCCAGCAGCTGACCGGACGTAGGTACAAGATTGGCTGTACATAGCACGAATTAACTCTACATAATTCCCAGGCATACCTTTCTCTTTCAAGGCCCACCACAAAACTTCCCGAGGTACCCTATCATACGCTTTCTCTAGATCAATGAACACCATGTGCAAGTTCTTGTGCGCACGTCTGTACTTCTCACCTAATTGGCGGAGTGCAAAAGTGGCGTCCATTGTTCCTCGACCTCAACGCGGTGCTCATATAATAGGGATAAATAAAGTCACACACTGACAACCATATCCCTAAAAAGCTTTACGGCTTTTGACACCTCGACCACGCACTGGAGTGTGTTGCAGTGGTCCTGCGTAATCACAACCGGTGTGTGCGAACGCTTTATTTACCTGCCTGACGCGATAGCTAGGAAGGTCAGCCATGATAGTAAAGACCAGGCGAGGACGGAATTTGAAACAGACGTTACATTTATGTATTATGTGGCGAATTATTCGCCTTGCAGAAAAAATCCAATATTTATGCCTGAGTAAGGACATAAGCAACTCTGGACCTGCATGGCGGTGCTTCTTGTGGTAGAATTAATCAACAAGAAGGTCAACGACATGATCGTGACGCGGTAAGACACAAGGATGTTTATAGTTGTAGGGTTCGTCCGAATTAGACAGACGACCACTAACGCGTATGATGCCGTGCTCATGAAGAAACGGCTTGAGCATAAGGAGCGCGGGAGAACAAGGTAAATTATTTATTACATTTTCAATGTCGTTACTCTAATAAACAGCCTGGACAATTCGCAATAATTTAATTTCAGCTAATTTGAGGTCAGAACTAGAGACCGAAGTCCCATCAGGAAGTTGCTTAGAAACCTACAGACATAGAATATGGCACGCAGTAACTTAGACCAAGACGAAATGCGCTGCGCGAATGCATAGATCGGGGATTTTTCGACGTCGACGACCACGGGATGAGATACGGACTTCCGTTCCGGTACATCCTCAGCTTCTGCACTGTGGTCACAGGGTTGAATGGGCCACTCTGACGGGTCATGGGAAATCCAAGATGGCCCACAATACCACAAAGGATGGTGCAGAAGTTTAGATGGTGTTACCCCACGAGAAAGGCAGTCAGCTGGATTATGTCAACGATAAAAAATAATATAAAACAAAAAACATCCAAAATAATTAAACTATTCCATTGTAAATTAACAAACACAAAAAATTGAAACAAAAAAATAATAATAATAGCTGGCAACACTAAAGTCAAGACGTCTTTCAATTTACATACCATAACTTTCCTCAATTTTAATTTTTAAACAGTTATTTTAAAGCGGTCTGAAACCACCAGAATCCAGAACCAAGAATAGCACTATCCCGTGGGTGTCGTAAGAGGCGACTAAGGGACTTACCAGAGAATGGGCAGCAGCGTTTTCTGCGCTTTTTGCAACAACCGTACTGCGATCGCCAACCCGTCTGCCAAGCGTGGCGATTATGGCAAAACCCCCCTTATGAGCGCAAAACAGAAATGGCCCCTAGTACCCGGCAGCCCGTCTACCCTCGACTATGGTAGCGGTCGAGGTTACGGCGTGGCAAGGGGTGCGAAGAATCTCCGGAAGGGATCCGGCTGCCTATACCGACGACTTGACCTGGCAACATATAACACGCGAACACTCCGGACCGACGAGAAGATAACGGAACTCGAGGAGGAATTGAGCAGGTTGCGATGGAGTATTGTAGGATTATCTGAAGTCCGAAGAGAGGGGGAGGACACGATGATCCTGAAATCCGGCAACCTACTCTATTTCCGAGAGGGTGACCGGCAGTCCCAGGGTGGTGTTGGGTTTATCGTCCACAAGTCCCTTGTGAATAACGTGGTGAAGATCGAGAGTGTGTCGACCAGGGTGGCGTACCTGATACTCAGAATATCCTCAAGATATTCGCTGAAGGTCATCATCAGGTCTACGCCCCGACCTCGGCACACCCCGACGACGAAGTGGAGACCATGTATGAGGATATCTCCAAAGCCATGCATGGTTTCAAAATTCACTTTACCGTTGTCATGGGGGACTTCAACGCGAAACTGGGCAAGCGAGGCGGAGATGAGCGGCAGGTGGGGCAATTTGGGTTTGGATGTCGGAACCACCGGGGACACCAACTGGCTAGTTTTATGGAGAAGGAGGGCCTCTATATGATGAACTCCTTCTTCAGAAAGCGTGAGCACAGGAAGTGGACCTGGCAGAGCCCCGATGGTTCAACTAAAAATGAGATTGACTTCATCATGTCAACCAAGAAGCAAATGTTCAATGATGTCTCTGTGATCAATTCGGTGAAAACTGGGAGCGATCACCGCATGGTAAGAGGCACATTGAACATCAATATTAAGCTAGAAAGGTCTCGACTGATGAAGTCTACGCTCCGACCAGCACAGATCCAGATCCAAAACCCCGAGAGCTTTCAGCTTGAACTCCGGAATCGTTTCGAGTGCCTAGGAAGCTCAGTGGACGAATGCAACGATGGATTCGTGGAAACTGTCCATACGACAGGGTCTAAGTTCTTTAAGACGCGTCGTACACAGAACAACAAAAAACTCTCTGATCATACTCTCAAGCTCATGAAGGAACGGCGTGAGATGATCCTGAAGTCTTCAGAAGACGCGTGGGAATACCGGCAGCTCAATAGACAGATCTCTAAATCCTTGAAGAGCGACCTCCGCCGCTTTAATACCGAGCGTATTAAAGACGCCATTGAGCGGAATAAAGGCTCAAAGGTATTTGCAAGAGATCTGGCTATTGGGCAGAGCCAGCTCACGAAACTGAAGACCGACGATGGCAGAATCGTATCCGCCAAACCGGAGCTACTGAGGGAGATCGAGAGTTTTTATGGGCAGTTGTACACGTCAACCAGGAAACCCGTTGTAAATCTAGCGAATGACCCAAGAGCTAGACTGACCCGACACTACACCGAAAACATCCCGGACATCAGCCTGTACGAGATTAGGATGGCTCTGAAACAGCTTAAAAACAACAAGGCACCGGGTGATGATGGAATTACGGCCGAACTTCTGAAGGCGGGTGGAAAACCGGTACTTAAGGCCCTTCAGCAGCTGTTTGATTCCGTCATACTCGAGGGGAAAACGCCACAGGCGTGGTGCAGGGGTGTGGTGGTACTCTTCTTCAAAAAGGGCGACAACGCCCGGTTGAAGAACTATAGGCCCATCTCACTTCTGAGCCATATCTACAAGTTGTTTTCAAGAGTCATCACGAATCGTCTCGCTCGCAGGTTTGACGATTTTCAGCCTCCTGAACAAGCCGGATTCCGAAAAGGTTTTAGCACCGTAGACCACATACATACGCTGCGACAGGTTATACAGAAGACCGAAGCGTACAACCTGCCTCTCTTTTTAGCGTTTGTGGACTATGAGAAAGCCTTCGATTCGATTGAGACTTGGGCTGTACTGCAGTCTCTCCAACGGTGCCAAATTGATTATCGGTACATCGAGGTGTTGAAGTATTTGTACAAAAACGCCACCATGTCAGTCCGACTTCAGGACCAGACCTCGGAACCTATCCTTCTGCAGCGAGGTGTGAGACAGGGAGACGTCATCTCCGAAACTGTTCACCGCTGCACTGGAAGATATCTTCAAGGTTCTGGACTGGAGAGGGCTAGGCATCAACATCAATGGCGAGTACATCTGTCACCTTCGATTTGTCGACGATATAGTGGTCATGGCTGAGACCATGGAGGACCTTAGTACAATGCTCGATGACCTCAGTAGAGCTTCCGAAAGAGTGGGTCTTAAAATGAACATGGACAAAACCAAGGTCATGTTGAATGTCCATGTGACACCCACTCCTATCAAGATCGGAGACTCTACTATCGAAGTTGTAGACGATTATGTCTACCTGGGACAAACGGTCCAGTTGGGTAGGTCTAACTTCGAGAAAGAGGTCAATCGTCGAATCCGACTCGGCTGGGCAGCGTTCGGAAAGCTGCGTGTTATCTTCTCGTCCAACTTACCGCAGTGTCTCAAGACGAAAGTTTATGACCAGTGTGTGTTGCCAGTGATTACATACGGGACCGAAACGTGGCCGCTCACAATGGGCCTCATCAGAAGGCTCAAAGTCACCCAAAGGGCAATGGAGAGAGCTATGCTCGGAGTTTCCTTGCGTGATCAAATCAGAAATGAGGACATCCGCAAGAGAACCAAGGTTACCGACGTAGCCCGAAGAATTGCCAGACTTAAGTGGCAGTGGGCAGGGCACATTGCTCGCAGAACAGATGGCCGATGGGGCCGAAAAGTTCTGGAATGGCGACCGCGAACCGGGAGACGATGCGTTGGAAGGCCTCCCGCTAGGTGGACCGATGACCTGGTGAAGGTTTCGGGGATCCGCTGGATGCGAGTCGCACGGGACCGATCAATGTGGCGACACTTGGGGGAGGCCTATGTCCAGCAGTGGACGTCTTTCGGCTGAAATGATGATGATGATGATGAGTCTGAAACCCAATCTTACTTGTAAAATCAATTATTTCACTTTTAAATCCAACTACACCATAAAATTAATGAAATCTGTATACAAAAACAGAAAAAGAAAACTGGAACCTAAAAATGACATATTTGACATATATGTCATCTAACAAACCGTAAAAACCATGAATTTATGAAGATGTTGACTAGACAAGCAGCTCAACGTGCACACCTACCACCTCCGGAATCGTCGCTTCGCTCCGCCTCGCCGCCGCCGGAAACCAGCCAAACCGGGATTGCGGTGACATCGGCTGTGGTAGTTGCGTCAAGCGACAGCGACGAGTACTTCTCTCCACCGACGACACCACCACCTGCTCGTCGACGGGGAGGACGGCGGCCGCCGGGTGGTTTAGGACCTCGAGGCCCACCGGCCTCTGATAGGGTCCCAGCTCCCGGCGGAAGTGTGCAGCGCATGCGATGGACGCAAGCCATCAATGAAAATGTCATGCGCTCATACTATGGGGCTACAGAGGGAGGAAACAACCTGACCGCGTACCGTGTTCGAATGCTCTCTCTGTTTCAGGTGCTTGAGCCAGCTGTCAACGTATCGGCGCAACGACTGTCGGATCAGGTGCGAGTCATCCAGCGTAATCGTATGTTGGATGACACTGTACTTGATCGCCTGCGAACTGAAATGCAGAGTAGCCATGTCACTGCTCCGTCGGTGCAGGCTGTGGTACCACCACAGCATAACACAACAAAAATTGTACTAACGATGTGAGTAGTTACATGGTTACTAATGTAAGTACCCAATGCAGTGAGGAAATGAGGAGTGATTTGGAGGGTGCGATTCGAGAATATCGGTTCATTTCGCCCGAACTTAGGCCACGCTTACCTCGTTTGCTCATGCATAACAGAAATAGGGCGCTGGTGGCTGTCCTGGATTCGCAGTTGTCAAACTATTTTGATAACTGCGAAGACCTCACTGATGCTCACTCAATCCTGTATTGTGCGGCTGTAGCGGCATGTCGTGTAGCTCATGTAAAATTTTCTGATGACAGAGCTACACGACCTAAACCCGCCGTTCCGGCTTGGCAATGCAGGATTGAGCGACGTATTAGTGGGGCCAGAACACTCATCGGCAAACTAATCTGCTTCAGGGAGGGCAACAATCGCCCTCGAGTGATGCGCTTTGTGAGACGGGCATTTGCGGGTACTGATATTAGTCCTCGAGACTATATGTCCCGTATCACAGAGCGCATCGACTTCCTGAAGCAGAAAGTGTATGCATGGGCAAACCGTATCCGTAGGTATAAGCGGCGGGTGGAACGATACACTTGAATCGCACATTCCAAAGAGATGAAAGGTGGGTTTATACGAGTTGGGAGCGACCGGACCAAGGTGTGGCTGACACGCGTCTGCCGGATGATGATGCCATGTGTTCGTTCTGGCGCAGCATCTGGTCGGTGCCTGTCAGCCATACCGAGGGTGAATGGACTCGGAAAGTCGAGCGAGTTTGCGATCCAATTCCAGAAATAGGGGCAATTTCTATCAGCCCCCAAGATGCAGCTCGTGCAGTCCGTCCGTTACCTAACTGGAAATCTCCAGGGCCGGACGGGCTGCACAACTTTTGGATTAAGTGGATCCAAAGGTCGCACGCTCGCTTGGCGGCCCTATTCCAGTCAGCCTTAGAGTCAGGGTCGCTGCCCGAGTTCCTGACTACTGAAATAACTCACCTGCTCCATAAATCGGGTAGTACTGCGGAGCCCAAAAACTATAGACCGATAACCTGTCTCCCGATACTGTATAAAGTTCTTACATCCATTTTGAGAGCTAAAATTAGCAAACACATTGATGACAATTCGATCATGTCCGCTACTCAAAATGGATGCAGGAACGGGTCCCGCGGTACTAAGGAGCTGCTCCTCATTGATATGGCCATTAACCAACAGGTTCGCCGTTCCCGAAGGGATCTGTCGACATGTTGGATAGACTATAAGTAGGCCTACGACTCGGTGCCACATACATGGCTCATGATGGTGCTAGAATTGTATAAAGTTGATGCAACTCTGCGCACCTTCCTGATGTCGTGTATGGGGCAATGGAAGACAGTCCTTCGCTATCCAGGATGTCGACATAACCAGAGGAATAGCGAACCGATACGGATAGAGCGAGGTATTTTCAGGGCGATAGTTTGAGCCCGCTTTGGTTCTGCTTAGCCTTGAATCCTCTAAGCACGCTGCTGGAGGATTCAGGTCTAGGCTTTCGGTTGAGGAGAGGTGGTCAGGTTATATCTCACCTTCTTTACATGGATGACCTGAAACTCTTTGCCCCCAAAAATTTGCAACAGATGGAGCTACTGAAGGTAACAGAAACTTTCAGTAGCGCCATCAGGATGGAATTTGGTGTAGACAAATGTGCGGTCATGCATGTAAAGCGAGGTCGGATTGTGGAATCTGTGGGAACCCAGCTCTCAGATTCCATTAATCTTAGATCCCTCTCAGCAACCGAAACCTACAAGTATTTGGGCATGTCGGAAGCGCTGGGCATCAATGCTGTTGACATGAAGCAATCGTTGAAGGAGCGTTTCTTTGGCCACCTGAGAAAAGTACTTAATAGTCTTTTATCAGGCGGAAATAAGGTGCGTGCCTTCAATGGTTGGGTCATGCCAGTTTTGATGTACTCTTTCGGTGTACTCAAATGGAATCAAACAGAACTAGACGCTCTGGATAGGAAGGTCCGTACATTGTTGACGGCATATCGAATGCATCACCCACGTTCTTCGGTTATGAGACTGTATATCCCGCGAAGGTGTGGAGGTCGAGGCTTTTTAAACGCCAAGACTCTCCACAATCGCTAGATATGCAGTCTCAGGGAATATTTCCTAGAAGCCGACGTTGGGATGCATCGAGATGTGGTCTCGATGGACAAGGCCCTCACCCCGCTCTCCTTGACTAAAGAGAACTGGCGCAAACCTGCAGTGCTTGACACTAATGAACGCAGGGAAGTATGGCAGAGTAAGGAGCTTCACGGACGCTTCTTCAGTGCCCTGCATGGACCTGATGTAGACCATGCAGCGTCCGTAGCATGTAGGCTACGTTCCGGGGAACTCTTTGGGGAAACCGAAGGTTTTGTTTGTGCAATTATGGATGAAGTTATGATGACGAATAACTACCGGAAATTTATTGTGAAGGATGGCACGGTTGACATATGTCGGGCATGCCACCGTCCGGGCGAATCGATCCGTCACATTATCTCCGGGTGTTCTCATCTAGCTAACGGAGAATACTTGCATAGACACAACCTTGTAGCCAGGATTATCCATCAGCAACTTGCTCTGAAATACAGCCTTGTGGAATCAGAAGTGCCGTACTATAGGTATGTGCCCGACCCAGTTCTCGAAAATGGCAATATCACACTGTATTGGGACCAATCCATAATCACTGACAGGACTATTGTAGCCAATAGGCCTGATATAGTGGTGGTGGATCGATCAGAGCGGCGCGCAATGATTGTTGACATAACGGTTCCACATGACGAGAACCTCGTGAAGGCTGAGAAAGATAAACAAATCAAGTATGTTGACTCAGCGATCATTGTGCCGATAGTCGTATCAGCCAATGGCCTAATTGCCAAGAGCCTCGACCAATATCTGATGAGGCTCTCGTTAGGCAGCTGGATCAAGGGCTTGATTCAGAAAGCGGTACTCCTGGACACGGCTCGTATTGTTAGGAGGTTCCTTTCTATGGAGCCCTGACCGCCGGTAGCTTGGACCGTGTTCCCGATACCGGTGGGCTACATTTTTTTTATATTTCTATATGTTTTTTTATTTTTGTATTATTTATAAGAAATATTTAAAAATGTATAAAATTTGTTTTTAAAGATGAATAAAGGAAATAATAATCAAATTAAATAAGCTACTATGTCAATGCAAATCTTTCCTCTAGGAACTCGTTAATGTTATATAATGCTTTATTTACTAAATATAACTTAAGCTTTCTTTTCAAGTGTACATTATTAAGCTCTTTCCAAGTTTTAGGCAATTTATTGTAAATAGTTGGAGCCATATGAAAAACACTTTAGCGCATAAGTGCAGTCCTACAGGGAGGTACAGATAGCTGGGTTTGGTCACGCCTGTTTCTGGGAAATTGATCTGCTTTGCGCGGAAATAATTTAGGATTGTTCCTGACAAACATAACGGTTTCCAAAATATATATGGATGGCAATGTTAAAATTTTATGCATTATAAAATAGGGTTTGCAGCTGTCCGTGGTTTTCAAATGAAACATTGCTCTAAGGCATCTCTTCTGTGCCTTAAATGATACTTCTCTGTTTGTCGAGTTGCCCCAATAATAACACCATATCTGAGAACGGATTCCGCCAGACCGTAGTAAGCTGTTAATAACGCCTCCCTATTGACATTTCGTGACAGCATGTACAAGGCACACTAACACTAACTAGACAACTACTAATTCTTTTACTCAGAGAATCTATGTGATGCTTCCAATTTAAATGTCGGTCAATAATTAGTCCTAGAAACTTAGTTGTATTAACCGCGTCAATTGTTATATTATTATATGTTATGTCAAGCTTGGAAAAAGTCAATAAACGCTGACTAAAATGCATAATTACTGTCTTACTTAAATTCATTTTTAAATTATTATTGTCCAACCATTGTATAGTATTGATTAAAGTATTATTAATGTCAGTTTTATATAGGTCTTTATTATTACAGGGTATCGTTATAGTACTGTCGTCCGCGAAAAGTGTAACAGGATGTTGAATTGACTTTGAAAAGTCAATAATGTAAAGTGTAAAAAGTGGAGGTTCTAAAACACTTCCTTGTGGAACTCCATAGGTTCGTTCCTGCGATAGAATGTTTTCTTCATGTTTAGTTTTAGTGTTTAGTCTACTTATTTCGGTTATTTGTTTTCTGTCGTGCAAATATGATTTTATAAGTTTAACCTTATTAACCCCATCCGAATCCTTTGGAAAACGAACATTCCCTCTAACACCGTACGCATCAAGTTTTTCAATAAAAATACTATATAATAAAATACTATTATACAGGGTGTTTGGTGCATCGTGTGCCAAATTGAAATGGTCAACTGGGGGGGTCAACTCCTATCCTTTCAGACCTCTAACAATTCTCATGCCCTGTGGTTTTTTTTTTCATCGACTTTTTATTGTTTTATTAAAAAAATACCCAAATTTAACATTCAAATACAAATTTGGCACACGATGCACCAAACACTCTGTATTATTCGAAATAAAATTCTACCATCTTAAAAGTACGTCATTGTAAATTTTGACGTATAAAGATTCGTCCAAACAATAATTATATTAAATATTTTTTATGCCTTAGAAATATTCGTTTAAAGAAGATTATTTTAAGTGTGTTATGCCAAATAAATATCGGCGCATCAAGATTCTGCCAGGAAGAGGGAACCCCAATAAGTTCATATTTGTATGAGTCTGTATACTACTATACCTCGAAAATATATTCGGCACACGATGCACCAAACACTCTGTATTATTCGAAATAAAATTCTGCCATCTTAAAAGTACGTCATTGTAAATTTTGACGTATAAAGATTCGTCCAAACAATAATTATATTAAATATTTTTTATGCCTTAGAAATATTCGTTTAAAGAAGATTATTTTAAGTGTGTTATGCCAAATAAATATCGGCGCATCAAGATTCTGCCAGGAAGAGGGAACCCCAATAAGTTCATATTTGTATGAGTCTGTATACTATACCTTGAAAAGATATTCGGGGCCATGTTTGTCTTTTATTTAAAAGATTTTACTTACTAATGACCAGTAAATAATTTGATGATGTATTTATTTAAATGTATTTTTTTCTATTGAAATCGTTGAATACTAAGATAGAAACGAAGACTCAAAAACGAAGGAAAAAACGAACTCTAAAAGTTCAGAAATCGGGAGCAGATTTATTTATTATTTATTTATTTTATTTTATGCTATTCGGGAAACTTACAGCTAATAAAAACAACGTTCATAAACAATACTGATTTGAAGGCCATTTACAAGTTTCCGCAGTTAAAAAACATAATATTCCTCTTTGAAAGTAGGTAAGATTGATTATACAAACAAGCTGTACGTTTCCATTACAAGCTGACTTTCTCAAGGCCTCCCCCAAGTGTCGCCACATTGACCGGTCCCGTGGGACTCACATCCCCGAAACCTTCACCAGGTCATCGGTCCACCTAGTGGGAGGCCTTCCAACGCATCGTCTCCCGGTTCGCGGTCGCCATTCCAGAACTTTTCGGCCCCATCGGCCATCTGTATTCTGTCATTATATCTAAGCTAATTATAATAAAGAGGAAAGATTTGATTGTTTGTTTGCATTGAATATGCTCCGAAACTACTGATCCGATTTGAAAAATTCTTTCAGTGTTATATAGCCCTTTTATCGAGAAAGGCTATAGGCTATATATCACCACGCTACAACCAATAGGAGTGGATCAGCAATGAAAAGTGTTGCGAAAACGGGGAAAATGTGACGCAAACGAAGTTGCTAGTGGATAATATAAACAAGGCAGCTTATACAACTACATCTATTTAGTCTTACTGCTAATCAAGGCGTCATTGTTCCCGAAGTCTCCTCCCGGTAGAACTACCCAAAAGCCCAGTCTTATCTTCTTAGGGTCCGCCATGATGCGGTAGTCTACACAGTAGTTGGACGGTGGTACTGAGATCCAGCGATTGTATGCATTCGGGAGCTCCAACTGAAGAACTCCAGTCTGGAATTTATTTAAAAAAAGTTAAAAATGAAAATTTTCATTTTTTTTTCATTTTTTTTCATTTAGATAATTGGATTCTCCAAAATATTCCAGTTTGGATCCCAAGTTAATTTGTCACAATTTAGCTCTGGTAGCTATTCGTCAATGCAAGGAATGCACTGAATTACCAAGGACCATGCCTGTATGTACATATTTTTGGAAAACTTTCTTTATTACCTATAAACAAGACAGAAGAGGACCATTCTTGTGACAATATTTCTTTTGTCATAGAAAAACATAAACAGTGAGATTCTTCTGACTTTATCCTGTTACCTAACAACCACAATAAACGTTATTTCGGGAAATATTTCAAAACCAATTAAAAAAAAATAACAAACCGAGAGTAAAACGTGTATACAATGAAAAAAATGTTGTTTTTGAGGAAATTGTCTGCTCTTAGACATAATCTTGGTCAAGTCACATATAGTATGAATAGTTTCATACTATGTGACTTGAGCAAGTCTGGACTTAAGAAGAGACAGTGACCTCTACGTTTTTTCCGGCCGTTTCTTCTCAGAGTAGTCAGGTACGAAACACCGGTCTCAGCTTCTACCTTTAAGACATAACCTAATGAAACGTATAAAAGTGTTTTGTAAAGCCAGTTTACAGAAATAAATTACTATGAATAATGATTTATTTATGAATATGACCTCTAAGATTACAGGAGGAAAAGAGTCACTCTAATGAATCTAATGAACGTTCATTAGCGTTACCTAAATCTATTACCTAACAGATGCATTATGTATTTATTCAAATAAACAGGGATAAGTTAAGAGGATAGATGTGAAGCATTAGCTCCTTATAATAATATCACTAATTTAGAGCAGTGATGGGTAAGTGATAGCGGTCATGAATTGAGAAACCGTTGGTTCGAACCCAGACAAGCGCTCGACTTTATGTAATTTGTCTCATCACAAAATATGGTCCATTTTGACTTTTTATCTACGGAACCCTAAAACAATATCCGAGAGGCAATACAAATTGCATTTGAAGAGTTTGTGACCTCCCGCCCACTTGACTTCTTCAAGAAGATTATTGAAATATTACCACTGCAATGGGAGAGTTGAATCGAAAACTCGGGTGTCAGTACTTTAATTAATAGCAATAAAAAAATAAGTTAAGTTAACGAACACTTTTATTTTTTGTATACAAAACGCCAATTTCATAGCAAATAATGCAAGACACTCACCTCAATAACATATATATTGAAATTCAACAGCGTGGCATCATAACACATTTTTTTAAAAGGTGTATCTTTAAATTTGCTAGCATTAAAACTGAATACATCTTCAAGTGACTTCCCAAAGTCTTTTAATTCCTCCTCGTATACTTTTATCGCAGAAAAAGAAAGCGTTTCGTTGTATCTTATACAACTTTTCCTTCTTCCAACATAATAACCGTGAGGACAACATTTATTTATATTGATTAAACCGTCATTGCTGTTAAGTCGAGAATCAGTTTCATTAATCAAACCATTGATACTTGTAGTAAAGACTAATAAAGCGTTAAATATTGTGATAAACATTTCGTTACGTCTGCTCGCCAAGAAACATAAACGAATTATAATGAATTATTGTTATTTTGAGTAGAATTCAATTTACGCAACAGTACTAATCATTCTGAAACCAACCTAATTAACACTGTCATACAGTTGATATTTGTTAAGTCCAAATTAAATTAATTGGGAACTGGTTTTGTTAAGGTAAACGACAGTATTTACGTATAGTTGGCATGGTCAATCTTCGGAAATACAAGATCTAGCATTATTGCTTTGTTATAAGTCATCATCATCATCATCAGCCTATAATGTTCCAACTGCTGTTCTATGAGAGGGAGTGGGATGTAATCTACCACGCAGGCCCAGCGCGGGTTGTTAGATGTCACATGTCTTCGATTTTTTTGTTCTAGAACATTTTTTTGAGAGCCGGTTTTTGAGAGCAGCAGTGATGAAATAAATTACACAAAGTAATGCGCCTGCCTGGGTTCGAACCCACGGCATACTGCTCGTAAGTCGGGGCTGCCACCACTGGGCCACCGCTGCTCTCCCATGTTATAAGTCACAAGTCATTTATTCATCTGTTAACACAGGTACAATAAATAATTGTCTTAAAAATTACAAGCGCGCTATACCCGAAGGCGTACAAATATTTATAGAAATCATTGACATTAAAATTGATAACATAAATACTTGCATATAGTATTACTAGCTGTCCCGCGCAACTTCGTCTGCGTCACATTTTCCCCGTTTTCACAACATTTTTCATTGCTGCTCCGATCCTATTGGTCGTAGCGTGATGATATAGCCTATGTTACTTCTAATACCTCCAAGAATATGTGTACAAAGTTTCATGATGATCGGTTTGAGTAGCTTTCGCGTGAAAGCGTAACAAACAAACTTACATTCACATTTATAATACACTGCCGAGCAATGAAAAAGTTCCACCCACAAAATGCCGACAAACACCTTAATATCTCCTAAGACATAGAACCTAGCTTCATAAATTAAAAAGTATGCAAACTTAAACTCTTTTAAATACTGGTCTTTTTAAAGCCATGGATAAAAAAAGTAGAAAAACAACATTTTGGGGTTGGCGGAATACATTCGTTTCGTTTTTTGTTTTGCTTTTGATTTCATCCTTGTTTTCGCCGTTGTGAAAGAATTCTTAAATTGTAAAGTCTTACGGCTCTCGTATCCCCCTAAATCATGCCTCTATCACCCGAGGATTGTACGAGAATCATCATTATGGTGGAATTGGGGACCAGCCAAAGAAATACGGCCAGAATAATGAGCGTGCCACATACTACTGTCCGACGAGTGATCCAAAGGTTTAGCGAGACTGGATTAAACTTGAGAAGACCAGGTACTGGCAAGCCAAGGTTCACAACAGTCCGAGAAGATCGTTTCATTGCGGCAGCCATGATAAGAAATCGACATCAAACGGGAGTTGCGGTTCAACAACAACTTCTGCAAGTTCGAAGGGAGCCAATAAGCGAGTGGACAGTCAGGAGACGTCTTGCCGAAAGAGCATTGAAGCCTTACAGGCCAGCAAATGGCCCAAAACTGGAACAGCATCTTTCAATTTTACATCGTGGCTGCATAAAAAGTTGGAACATGGTTCAATAAACATGTGTAAATAGAACTAGTTTTTTTTTAATAGTTATTTACTACTTGTTGAAAGCAATTCTCCCTAGGGATGAAAAGTGTTACTTTCATCCCGCTCGACGCTCCTCAGGCTACTTCAGACCTACTTTCAGAGTATGAGTAATGAAAAATAAGTTTGCGTTTGGTACTTAGGACTGTGATGAACCACGTTTATTTTTGGTTGGATTGTGTTAGGCAAGTCTTTCCTACGTGTATTAACTCTAACTTGTCGTTGGTCATCAGATTCTGGTTGGCAGCACCAGTATGTATAGTCGCCATGCTTTTATATACTGGTGCTACTAACCAGTTTTGTCTGTCAAAATATTAAGTTTAATAAAATGGTTTTAGCACGAATCCGTTTATTTTAAGTGGAACATTGGCCTTAAGACTCTTTTTAAAAGCTTTTATTTAACTTGCAATGTATGTATGTTTGTTTGTTACGATGGAATCTTGGAAGCTAAATTAGAACCACTTTTTTGAGTTGCAAATTCCGAGTGGATATTGGTACTTATAGCTGTTGCCTCAAAACTCAATACTATACCTAAGCCTAAACTCAACCAAGGCAAAGTATACCATCCTAAGCTGGGCCAATGTCAGTTCTTCCCTCAGGCTTCATAATGCATGGCATGCTGAGCTAACAGACTTCGTTACAGACGATGTCTCAACCTTCCAGTTTAACAATGCATCAATGTGAACTCCTAGGAATTTTACGTAGTCAACCACTTCAACTTTGTTGCCACATGACAAAACCTCAAGACTAGTATTGTTCCGAATATTCGACTTGAATGGAACACATTTTGTTTTATTTACATTGAGCTTAAGATTGTTAGTACCAAACCAGCGTTCAAAAGCTTTTAATAAGTTCATACTCATCATCATCATTTCAGCCGAAAGACGTCCACTGCTGGACATAGGCGTCCCCTAAGTATAAATAAGGGGGGGTTTTGCCATAATCGCCAAGCTTGGCAGGCGGGTTGGCGATCGCAGTACGCTTGTCACAAAAGCACAGATAACGCTGCTGCCCATTCTCTGGAAAGTCCCTTAGTCGGCTCTTACGACACCCACGAGAAGATATGGGATGGTGCTATTCTTTACGTCCGACACCATTCGGAACAATAATAGTAAGTTATTAATTCTAAATTATTTAAGTTATTTACAGACACTTTTGCATTAGTGTCATCCGCAAAAAAACGAGCCTAGTGTCTGTAATACGTTTTTTTTGTGTAGGTACTCAATAAAATCATTAAGGAATAGGATGAAAAAAATTGGGCCCAGAACAGATCCCTGAGGGACATACTGACATTAAATTCAATAGAAGTTCAATATTTTTTGTTTTATATGAGTCGTTTTGGTTCAGGCTCCGTGCGATGAGATGAAAATCAATGTTGTTGAACAGCTCGTTTGTATTTGGCCCTTTTTTAAACTGAAAGTCTCCCGACCGAAAGGACCCCCCACATTATTGCCCCACACTAGGAATTTCTCCTGTATCGTGGGTGCGTTTACAAACATTTAAACTGATATACACAAACAGCCAGACCCGGAACAACTATTATGTAGGCCTTACAAATATTTGCTCCGTGCGGGGAACGAACCCGTGACACGCACGCAGCGCAGCAGTCAATCGCTTAGCCACTGAGCCAACCGTGCCGTCCACTTGTCAAGGTAATCGTTCTGTCACCCCGCCCAACCTTGCTTACTGAAATACCCTCTAGCTCCCGACCATGAGGAAGGTCATAGGGTATTGAATATCAAGCTACGTTCCTTCGGAGCCAAGGGTAGAGTGAAACCGTGGATCACAGCTATTAAAGCTGAATATATTACGAGTATATTCAGCCACATCCGTGTAGCCTGGAAAGCACCAACTTTGTCTTAACGCATCATTTTTTTATTCAAGTGCGGTCCATTCAAGTCAGCGTCAGCCTTAGTGGTGTCTTAATAAGGCTACGAAAAAAAATACCACTGTTAATTAATGGAGCCCTTATAGATTGTCCGTTCATATGTCACAGCCATTTTATTATTTTTATAGCCAATGGCTAGCAAGGCCGCTGATGAACTCGTGGTTAGATAACAACATCCGCACGGGTCGATCTTTAAGATTAAGCCGTGCTTGCCGAGGTTGGTCCGTGGATGGGAGACCATAATTACATACAGAATTCCCTCCGAGC
This sequence comes from Cerastis rubricosa, assembly GCA_949152445.1. Taxonomy (NCBI): domain Eukaryota; kingdom Metazoa; phylum Arthropoda; class Insecta; order Lepidoptera; family Noctuidae; genus Cerastis; species Cerastis rubricosa. The sequence goes on along the minus strand of OX424540.1, from coordinate 5,799,118 downwards.
CTCGGAAAGAACGTTAAGCCATTGGTCCCGGCTGTTATTTTGTATATCTTTGACAGTCGTTACGAGTAGTTAGAAGCCAAACGTCTGACATCCAGTCTTACCAAGGGGTATCGTATTACCCAATTGGGTTGTGGAAGTCAGATTGGCAGTCGCTTTATGTAAAATACTGGTACTCAGCTGCATCCGGTTAGACTGGAAACCGACCCCAAGATAGTTTGGGAAAAAGGCTTGGCAGATGGTGGCTAGCAAGGCCGCTTGCACACACACGTATTTTACCGTGAAAAGTTAGTATTAGTATGTTTTATGCAGCATAAAAACATGTGCGTTTGCGTACAAGAAACCTTATGAAGTATTGGAAATAATTGACAATCACACATTTTAAACATAACTATAATTGCAAGATTACAAATTGAATATTTGCAGGGCGATGAAAGAGGCTGGGACCTCTCATTATGTAGAAAATGAGGATACAGATAAAATGGTGATACACAAAATACTTAATTTTGTATTTTTACAATAACATAATTACATTATAATTAATAAAATAATAAAGTTATTTTTGTGATGTTTGTATCATGTAGGTAGCACATAGCAGTGGTGCCACCACTGTCTTAATATAAAAAATGCTATGTAAGGCTATTCCCACACGACACATCGCTCGTCTGTGCGTTCGGGCCGAGGACGCAAAGGACTTTGTGCGCCGCGCGGTCTGTCTGTGTACGTGTGCTAGGCATCAACGGATTTCATACAAGCCGATGCGACGTGCGGCTTCAGCGCCCGACCGCGCGGGCGGGCGGCGTTCGTGTGAGATTCGCCTTAGTAAAGAATTAATCAAAGTGGTATGAAAAATAAACGGATCGACTGCAAACTACGACTCTGACAGATACTTCAGTATTATTTCTATGGAGGTGTCAGTTTTCACATTTTGTCCGGGTCGGACTAAACTTAGAATGCTTCGTTTTTTTGCAGTAAATTTTATTTGACACTGAAGAGTTTTTTTCGCATTACTAATACTCAGTACTATAGGTACAAGTTTTTTGCATTCAGAAATAGAGTATTGTTTTTGTTTGGTCTCGTTCTGGCTGTCATATAAAAAATAAACATAATAATAAATAAGGTGGAAGAGAAACCGAAGCTTACCTACGCGTATTCAGTACTTACATCATTCTGAACCAACATTAAAAACTAATTAAAAAAAAAACACAGCTCTTATTCCAGTGTGGGAAAGCGACGGAGCTATACAGGACGTCTAACGCCATCTCTTTCCCACACTGGAAAAGGAGTAAACAATAATGTTTTAAGACGTCATGGTAGGCCATCATGTGTACCATACATTTTTGACCGTGTAGGTATTGCAGTATTGTAGCAAACAGCTGTTTTTTTTACCGACAAAAAATATTGTGGGAGTGGTGGGGGGCTCAGAATAATGTATTGAATACATGGTAACTGTTTTAGCATCGGTTTCTCTTCCAACCCTTAGCAATGATAACATAGTAAAATAATTGTTTATAACTAGTAAATGCTTAAACTTTTTAAAATAAGAAAATGTAAATTCCACACTTAGTCAACGTGCAAAACCACACAGCTAGTTAAAAAACACAAGGCACAATACTTGAATTGAAAAACAATAATATTATTAGTAGCTACCTTATAGCTACGAGTAGAGGTTATGAGGATAGTTTTGTCAGTCGTCACCATCAAGATAATCAACAAACACAAGTAACCGTAGCCGTCAAAGTAATAAAGTCGAATGCACACATGTCTGTTACTTGCACAAAAGTAATTGGCTTGCAAAAAACACAGCACTTATTCCAGTGTGGGAAAGAGACGGAGCTATACAGGATGTCTAGCGCCATCTCTTTCCCACACTGGAAAAAGAGGAAAACAATAATATTTTAAGACGTCATGGTAGGTCACCTGTACTGCTCTATCATTGGCTTTGTTTGCTTGTACAAAATGTACGACAGTATATTGCACAAAAGTATAGAAATAGCTTACTGTACACCAATCTACCATTACATTCTGATCTGTATGGCATGCAAGTAACTTGTGTGCAAGTTACAGGCGGCGACATATCAAACTAAACATTTCCAGTATGAAATGGCTTTGCATACATTTCCTGTATAATGAGAGATCCGTATAAACTGGTTTTGTATAGTTTGATTGGTCGTCGTGCGTACTTGCATCTTACTATTACTATTTGATCAGTTTTAACATTATTAATACAACGTGCTACAAGGATATTTTGGCGTTCAAATGACGTTGAGAGAAGGGCGCTGTTAGTTGCCGCATTTATAAATATTAGGCATTCCGTGAAATGTTTAAAAAAAAGATATTGACGGCTTTAGTTAAAACTGTTGGTCACGCACTCAAAGATCCTTGCATAGCATGGCCACTTTATGTGTGCAGTTCAAGGTGGCGTTGTTTGTCAAGAAAATTTGCATCAACATTGTCAAACTTAGTACATTTACTTTAGTTCTTAGTTTTCCCGCCAGCATAGATAAGTCGTTATAATAGAAACAGTCAGTTCTAAAATTGGAGTGAAAACAGTAGGTTCTTTGTTTAATATAATAATACTTAGGAATATAAAAAAGGCCCTGTTCATGTTCTATCTATTGGTCCAAAGATAAGAAAAGACATTAATCAATTTTCGAAGACAAGCTTTAGGCAATTGTGAACAAAATTTTTCTCTTAAAAGGTGTGTTGAATGAAAAGTACGTATAATATTTTAAAAACACAGACAAGAAAATACTCATTATGAAGTTTTTTTTAAATCGCGTTTAATTACATAAGCACATCAAATAGAAGCTTAGCTGGTTTTGATGGTATTCATCATCATCTTCCTGCTCTTGGCCTATTTTATTTGGGGTCGGTGCAACACGTCTTTTTCCTCTATTCTCCTCTATCATTAGTCATGTTATCATTTTGTCCTTTTTCCTTCATGTAATTTTTCACACAATCCGACCATCTTTTCTTTGGTCTTCCTCTCCCTCTCCATCCATCCACATTTATTTTCATCACTCTAATAGTCACATGTGTTCCATCCCTCCTCATCACATGTTCATACCATGACAGACCTTCCATGTTTTCTGTAACAGGCGCCACTTTCAAACTTCCTCTTATATGCTAATTTCTAACTTTATCCATTTATTTCACTCCGCACATCCATCACAACATTCTTATCTCTGCTGCAAGCAATTTTCTTTCATCCATCTTCTTCACTGCCCAGTATTCCGATCCATACAGAACGACAGGTCGAATCACGGATTTGTATATTTTTCCCATTAACTTGAGCGGCATTTGTGGTTTTGATGGTATACAATGTTTTGGAATTAACAACCAAATATTTTTATATTTTTAAATAATATTATACCATAAGTATAGATTTACTTAATGAAAACTGTACGTAAAAGTAAGCTTATGAAATCCGATAGACAAAGCTATACGACGAAGACGAAGACGAGATATATAATTCCAGTGACAAATCTGTTTCACGCACGTTTTTTTATAAAGGCCTGGATACAAACCACATCCTACTTGCGCAAATATTAGTTTGCACAAGGAAGTATAACAAAGCGTCAGTTTGGTCTAAATGTGCATTCGTTATGCACAATGTGCTTTCGTTCGTTTCCTACTCTTTTAAGTGACTTTTGAATGACATACACACTTAAATGGCAATGACAATAATGCTCGTGTTCAATGAGCAGAATACGAGCATTTTATTTTTATACTTTCAATCGTTTGAAAAAGTTTTTTTGCATAAAAAACCTTGGACCTGAAATTTTAATGTCATTTTATTTTTTTGTTAATTTCGAAACAAGCTTTCAGTGAAATTGGATTTACGATTCGGTTAGCTGCCTGTAACCGGGCCTTTATAATCATTGAAATTGCTGCCAAAGAGTGATTATAAGACTAATATTATTTTTTAATGGAGTTCATTCGCAGGTCATCTCGAGATGTGGACACGGTCCGGGTCGTTGTGGATGTCGTGGTCTGCGTCCTGGACAATGGAACTCCCGTCAGCTGCCGATACCTGTGCACAAACATTGCTGTTAGCGACAATACAGTAAGCAAGCGTAAGCGATGTATAGTAGCCATAGCTTGGAGTTAGAACATTTAAAGTATGTAAAGTCGTTAGTTGGATTTGCCAAGGCAATTCAGTATAATCTCGCATTTATTGCAACAATTTTTTAAGTTTATTTTCCAATGAAAACAGTAAAAAAGTGATCTTTGCACTAGACTTGAGGTTTGCATTGCAAGGACCAATACAATATTAAATTTCAGCAATTGATTAACTTTAACAGTTAGTACAATTGGAAGTCTTCCAAATAATAATAAATGGTTAATTGATGATAGATTTAATTTTACAATCGTATCTAAAAACTACCCTATATTACTAGTTATAGAAGCCATTTTCCAGAACATTGTCATTCACATTCACATTAAATTTGAAAGCGCAAACATTAGATGCACATCATTGCAAACATTCATCCAACTACGTTAGGTGCGCAAAAATCCTTACTTTAATTCATGACCTAGAATATTAGGATAACATGTATAGTTTTGAATAAAAAAAAAACTATAAGCCCGGCTATACGCAGCGATTGCCGTGCGCGAAAAGTTTGTTCCACAGTTTGCGCAACAACTTGTGCACACAGCTCCATTAAGTAGTTACCCCCCGACCTACTCAGCCGGAAGAGGTTAAGAGTTAAGTTAAGAGTAGAGCAGTTAAGAGGATAGCACATACTGACGCTGTATGTACCAAAGTTTGTGGCAAAGAGTTTGAACAAACACCGCAATGTGGTGGTTGCACAGTAAGTATACTATTTTGCCTTCCATCGTAGCATGTTTACTTGTGAAAAACGCAACTTGCGTCATTATGATTGATCGAGCGTGTAGTCGAGCCTTAAGAAATCTTATTTTGCTCACAATTTTGTTTTTATGCATAATTCCTTGCATTCCAGGCCATGGGTAGGTCACAATAAATCACATTAAACAACAGAATGAGCATTGTTAAGCTTATTCACATAGTTTTCTCAAAATAAAGCGAAACACGTTGAAGTTTTTAGTCAAATCAACAACAATTCACGTACTTTGTATAATATCTTCCTCCACCTCTTCTGTTTGCCGTTCACCTCAATTGCTTACATTGTATCAATCAAAAACTCTAAAAGTTAAAATCGATTTTCACTCGTGCATACCATCTTTTCCCAAACCAAAATTGTTAACTAGATGTGCAAATAGGAAATCAGTTTGTGTTTAAAATACAAAGAGTGTTTTTTTTTAATATAAATATTTATTTAAAAAATATGATTTATCATTACATATTCACAAATTAACCCTTACAAGAACTACGTTATTTACGTCTAAACCGCATACTAATGTTCACAAGCCCTTACAATTAGTTGCCAACACATTCTTGCAAAAGTTAGTCCAAACTACCAGGCTGTCAATCTTATTACTTGTGCATTCGACTTTTCTGTACCTTTTCATTTGCATTCTATTCCATACATCTCAAATCTGCCCCAAGAGTGATTTGTTCAATGTTTTTGCTGTATCGATGTTTTTGAATACTCCATTTTTATTCGTCGGCATCATGTGATGATGTCGTTTCTTGGGTTAGTATTATTATACTTGTCTTTAAAATTGAAGTCTTTACTTTTCCCAGCAAGGCCAACGGTTGCAATTATTTTTATCTTTTTGACTAAAACGGTTATGCGTTTTTGGATCCAGTTCTTCTAGTCTTCTCCAACTGTTGTTTTTACCGTCTAAAGGCTGGCATTTCTGTCTGTGGTAATTTGCCAATGGCTTAAGTATTTTCTTCTTTCTGAAATTGTTTATCTCTCTGCTGCTATTTGATTTGGATTGTTGTAAATCTTCAGTCCAGGGTACAGAATGAGGCAGTATTAAGGATATTTAAATAAAATATAAAAAGTCGTACAATTACATAATTTTATAAAAATGCAGCCAGTTCATCTCGAGATTTGGACTCTGTACGAGTTGATGTGGTTGTGGATGTGCTGTTCTGCGATGTGGACATTGGGTCCCCCCTCAGCTTCCCGTATCTGTGCACAAACATAACTGTTAGCGACAAAACATTTGGCAAGCTTATGGAATGCATAGCAAACATTAGCTTGGAGTTATAACATTTAAGGTAGAGTCCAAAATATAGTTAATTGTATTTAAATCTGGCAAGGCAGTTTGGTTTAATCTCGCTTAAGGCTCAGATATTTTAACTATCATTAGAATCACAATGAATTCTATTGCCTTTGTCTTAAAGGTTCGAAAGTGTTTTTACTGGCCCAATTGAAAGAGAAGGTTTGACCATAACGTTGTGACTTTGATTTATTTAGAGTTTATATTGCAAAAAAAAAAAAAAATGCTATGTTTTCAGTGTTCTACACTAAGCTCGAAACTTGTCTCGCAAGGATCTACACAAAGTGATATTTCAGATAAATCTAATCTAGTCTTTGTTTATAATATTGACAACAAAAATAGTTAATTACGATTGGAAGTTTTCTAATTAATAAAAAATGCTTTTCCATTTACATTGCCACAAAAAAGGTAATGACTCATTTTTTTTACAATCCTATCTAAAAACTGCCCTATCTTTTTGATTGACGAAAGAAGCTAATATAAAAATATTTCAGAAATCTGTTAGTCACATTAAAATTTAAAGCGCAAATATTAGATGCCAAACAATGCAAACATTCATACAACTGCGTTAGGTGTGCAAAATGCCTATTTTAAGTCATGGCCTCGAACACTACGATACAGTGTATAGTATTGAATCAATCAATTAAACGGCCCAAATAGGCTTGCGCAAATAGTAAGTGACAAAGTTTGCGCCAAACGATTTGTAAAAAAATTTTGCGCTCATGATTAAGCGCGTCCCACACAGAAAGCGGGCGCGGGTCGGATAATGCGCGGGAGCCGCACGCGTGCGCGCTCATGTCGCCCGCTACCACAAACAGAGTGGGTCCCGTGGGTGACCCGCCCTTCGCCCGACCCGCCCCGACCCGCGCACGGTCTCTGCGTGATTTCTTCCATATAAGCACATAAAATAGATGCGTGACACCCGCGCCCGTCCCGCGACAGACCCGCACCCGCAATTAAAATGTGTGGTTCTTTGTTTAAAACCTTTTCACAATATACTTGTGAAATGGTTTTACTTATATTAATATTACTTGGGCAACTTGCTACTTGCGCAAGCAAGATGTAACCGAACCGTAAGAATTCTTATTTTGCTTACTAAATAAAGTTATTAATTCAATATTATCGAACATTGTAGTGTATTCCAGGCCAAAGGCTAGTCACAATAAACCACACTTAACAACAAAATAAGCATTGTAAAGCTTGACACACAGTTTCCATAAAATAAAACGAAACACGTTGAAGTTTTGAGTCAAATCAGTAACAATTCACGTACTTTGTATTCATATCTTCCTCCACCTGTCCCGTTTGCTGTGCACCAAATTTGATTGCGTTGTAAAAACAAACTAAAATGCTACAAACTATATTCTAATTTCGTTCGTGCACACCATCTTTTCCCAAACCTAAATTGTTAATTAGTGGTGCGAATAGAAAAACAATTGCAAAGATTATTTCTTATTATATAAAGGTTTATTAAATATATCTTAAATTAATAAACATTTACAAAATATGCGTTAACTACGTCCAAACCGCACACTACTATAGACAAGCCTCTTAATTAGTTGCCAACACATTTTTGCAAGTTAGTACAAAACTACCAGTCACTGAATTCTATAAATTGTGTACCAGACTTCTTTGTACCTTTTCACTCGCATTCTATTCCATACATCTTAAGTCTGCCCCAAGAGTGATTTGATCAATGTCTTTGCTGCTAATTTAACCAGTCTTGTATACGTTTTGATCAACGACGTTTTTGGATAGGTACTTGATTTTCATGCATCGGCACCATCTAATTCAATGTGGTGATGTTGTTTCTCGGTTTAGTATTATTGTTCTTGTCTTCAAAATGGAAGTCTTGTTCTCAGCGAGGTCAACGACGGTTGCAATTCATATTTGCTATTGACTATAACGGTAAAGCGTTGTTGGATCTACTTTTTCTAGAGTCCTCTCCAATTATTGTTTTTACCGTCTCGAGACTGGCATTCCGGTTTGTGTTTATTTGCCAACGGGTTATCGTTTTATTTCTGACATTATTCATCACTCTGCTGCTATTTGAATCGGATCGTTGGAAATCTTTAATCCTGGGTACAGAATGAGGCAGTCTTAGGATTTTTTTCACAGTTAGTTATTATAATAGACATTCAATAACACAATTTTATATAAATGCAATCATGAGATTCGTCACTAAACTAAACTTATTTCTAAATAACCTTATTAAAACTTAATTATCCTAAATAAGAAATGCATGACAGTCTCATCTGAATACTACAATAATTAATCTTTGAGTGATAATTATGTTTTGTGATAGCCTCTTATTTTTTTTAAACTGGTTAAAGTATAGAAAAAAATCCTTATAAAATATAATAATTAGTACTATGTCTTACATCTTTAAAAAAAGATCTAATGACTCAATTACATTCAGTACGTGTTTAGTTAACAAAGAGTTGTTATAATTAATTGTCTAAATGCCGTATAATTGAATTAAATGCATTGGTAAAATACGACAAAAAAAAAGTGAAGAAGCTGTTGGCTACACATATTGTTGTATGGAAAGCCTGACGTAAACTTTCATCATTAATACAGTACAATGACATGACTGACAGTGCTCCACCCCCAAAATTCATAATGATGAATCCATGGTAACAGTTTTGGCGTCGAGTGTACTTAAACCGGTTTTAGCGCCCAAGTCTTTCAACTGCATCGACAGTACCTAAAGGTGGGTTAACTTTAATTTTTATAAACCTACTAAATACGTAACATACACTGGTATTCTTAGTCATAATCTGAACTTAAGTCGGACTAACTACGCCTACATTCCGCCCTGTTTGTTTACAAATTGACATATAAACGCCTGCTTTTCATCTGTCAAAGTTGAAGTGCTGGAAAACTATTAATTATATACATCTTTAACATTGATGAAAGTGAGATATGACATCTTTAGCATTGATTGAAGCAGGATGCAACTATGAGTTTGACAAAGATAGGTAGCTGGAGGAGGTACCTTATTCGAAGATCCGCCAATTGCGGCCAAAAAATTCTAGGAATACGATTTGGTGCTTGTTTTCAACTGTTGTTATGACAATACAGGTCGACAAAATCCAAAAAAGGATTAGGTTTGGCTCTTAGAATATGGGTGTTACACTAAGATCAAAATTTCTATGTCAATTCCAACCGCCGCTCTTTTCGTCCCTTCGATGACAAATACAAAATAAGACGAACCTCTTCTTAATCATTTTCCAGGTTTTCTTCTTGCAGACGAATATAATGAAGATGATCAGGCCAACGAGCACGTTGTAGGCATCAGAGAACTGCCAGAAGAAGTCAGCATTAGGGTAGAAGGAGCTGACGACCTCTAGGAGCCAGTTGATCCCCATGACGGTGAACAGCTTCACGTATAGAGAGAACCTGGAACATTTCAATTTCATACTTTTGGCCACAATTAAATTGTTATTAATTAGCTTAATAACTAGTATTATTTCACTCTGGCTTCTAATTTTAGCCTAACTTTTTAAATAATGCTTAATAATAAATTTTCATCACCACTGTCTCTCAAAAATGGTGGAGGAGTATGGTAAAAAGGGAGACACAAGAAACATCGAGAAACATCTGTGAGGAAACCTTACACCAAAAAAATCGAAAACGTGATGAGTTACAGCCCAATCGGAGAAGAGGCCTGTATCCTAGCAGTGAGAACATTAAAAGGGAAGTATGTTATGCAAAATCAAGAAAATAATAACGTTCCACATATTCGTGAATTGAATTTATTTTTTATTATCTATTGGCCCGCGCTTGACCACTATCTCACCTGATGGTAAGCGATGATGTGGTCTACGGTGAAGCACGCTTACCTAGAAGAAACCTATTCACTCTTGACTTAAAGACCCCTAGATTGTAGCTATCGGGAAACACAGACTCCGGCAGGGAATTCCACTCCTTAGCGGTACGCATTATAAAAGTATTCCCAAAACGCTTAGTGCGTATGTGTGGGATGTCCACCAAGTACCGATGGCGCATTGCTGTACGTCTGGTAGTCCGATGATGAAACGTGCTAGCTGGAATCAGATCATGCAATTCCATCGCACACTCCCCGAAATGTAACCGATAAAAAACCGATAAGCTGGCAACTCGGCGACGATGTTCAAGGCTTTGGAGCTTAGACTTGACCAGTGCCTCATTGCCAACGAGCCTCTTGGCCCGCCTTTCAATCGACTCAAGTGCATCAAGCTGGTATTTGGCAGATCCGTCCCAGAGATGAGAACAGTACTCCATGCATGATCGAACCTGCGCTTGATACAAGTTGAGCAGCTGTTCTGGCGTGAAGTACCTTCTCACCTTTGCAAGGACCCCCATCTTTTTGGCAGCGAGCTGTGCTTTTGCCTCAATATATGAGCCAAAATTGAGGGTTGATGTCAAAGTAACGCCTAGAAGCTCAAGATGGTCTGCTATTGGCACGGTTACATCTCGGAAAGTTGGAGCCGGGTGAAATTTGCTCTTTTTCGCGGAAAAAAGACACGCCTGAGTCTTAGTAGCATTAAAACTGACCAGATTGGCCTCGCCCTATTCGGAGACTGCCTGCAAGGACAGGTTCAAACGTTTCACTAGGGTCTCACGGAGAGACCGGATCTGAGGCCCGGTAGCCCGTGCGTTAGACAAGTATCTGTCAGCAACAGTGCTGTCGTCTGCATACCCAAAGGTACCGGGTCTTAGCAGATCGTTAATGTGCAGCAAGAATAATGTTGCTGAGAGTACGGACCCCTGAGGGACCCCGGCATTAATATGCAGTTGGTCTGACGAGCAGTCATCGATAACCACTCGAATGGACCGATCTCTCAGGAAGTCTGCAATCCAAACACACAGACCACCGGGCAGACCGAATGAAGGAAGCTTACCAATAAGGCTTTCATGCCGGCAAGCGCTTCCCCGTGCCTCTCGATGGCCTCACTCCATATGTGAACGGCATACGCTAGAAGATCCCCAGTAGACCGATTACGACGGAAGCCGTATTGGTGGTCACTAAGGACATCGTTAGCTTCTAGGTATGCCAGGAGCTTACAATTAAGTACACGTTCCATACTCTTACAGAGTATAGACGTTATAGAGATGGGTCTGTAGTTGGCCGGGTCAGCACGACTGCCCTTCTTGGGCACGGGCTACGTTGGCTTGCTTCCAAGCATTCGGCACTTTTCCAGTCTCGTACGAAAGGCGGAACAGGCGTGTCAGAATCGGAGACAATTCAGGCGCACAGGTTCTAAGAACGATTGCTGGTAAACCGTCAGGGCCGCTAGCCTTGTTCACGTCGAGGTTGCGGAGCACCCTACGAACGTCTTTTTGATGGATGCGAATATCCGACATACTCGTCTCGCATCCATCAGGAAAAGGAGGGGGCCGCGCGTCACCAGGACGCGTGAAGATTCCGAAAAAATAGAGGCAAATAAATTTGCTTTCTCCTCAGCGGAGTGGGCCAGCGACCCGTCGTGTTTCAGCAGTGGTGGTAGTGAGGGACGGCGGAAGTTCGACTCGACCGACTTGGCCAGGGACCAAAACGCTTTACTACCTGTAAGAAGCAAGTTTGGCTCCTATTCGGCCAATGTGGTCGAACCAAGCCCCTCGCAACACCTTTTTGCAGGACTTGGCCGCCCTGTTGAAGGCCTTCTTCTTCTGACCCATGTCACTCGCTTTGCGCGACCGAGCATCGACCCATGCCAGGTAGGCCTCATGCTTGAGCGAAAATTCCTTTTTCTTTCTTCTTCTTTTTGTGTGATTAGTCCATAACCTGGTGTCGGACTCTTTATGGCGCCCCTATGGGGCTCTTACTTGGAAACCGTCTAGAAATATCTCTCAGACATGCTGGTTTGGTTTCCTCACGAGGTTTTCCTTCACCAACGCAAGTGATAATTTTACAATAGGCACATGAATCCGATAAATTAGAGGTGTCTTAGGTTCGAACACGAGACTTGGCAGTCCAAAGGTTACATTACTAGGCTATCATTGCTATATAACGTTTATATTAATTAATTCTTGGTAGTGTATAACCTGATTTATATCTCGCAAGCATGAAGTGGGTTGAATCGTAACAACCAATGCTTTTCTCTCTTACTAAAAACATTACATTTAAGCATTACATTTTTCTGCCTGAGTTCTTGGGTTTGGGCATGGAGATTCATGGGGTGGCTAGTGTTATTGGGTTTAACAGTAGCAACCACGGAGTCTGGCTTTGTGGCCGTTTGATGATGTAGGGACTTAAGTATAACAGGTGAAATGTGGGTGTACTATACACCTAACCTAACGCTTCGAAGATTGCAGGCGTGTCGTTTTAGCAGATTTAAGTACCTACCTCTGAGTGTCCTTCCTGTCCTGGTCATGTGTGGAGCTTTCTTTGCTTCGCAGCATCTTCGTCTCCTTCTTGATTTTCCAGATCTTGAAGGCAGTCAGTCCGAAGAATGTCAAGTTCGCTATGCAGAGAAGCACAATCGGCCCATATAGGTAAAGCAATTTGCTGTGTCCTGAAAAATATTAGAACAAGGATATAGCAGTGATGAACTGACAAATGAAGTAGTGTAACTTTCGAGAGGGAACGTTGTTAAGAGTTTATATTTCACTCCCAAAGGGATTAGAGATCACATTGATTATGGTTTTTTATTTTATTTTTATGAATGGCATCTCGCAGTTCAACCTAGGAGGTTGTCGTCTGCTTAACCGGACTATCTTGTGGGTGCCTTAAGAGTAAGGCCTCCAGCCAGGGCATTAAAACTTACAAACTAAGCGACTATACGCTGAGGGCACCCCCTGTGGGGTACGAGCCTCGGCTCAGGGCGTCGCTGGGGGAGGACTGCATGGGGACAGGCTTGATCTGAGTGATATCATTATTTAGGGGCTGATTTAAAACTACTGGCACAGCATCGCGGGCTGGCTCGAGCGAGGGTCGGGGAGGGCATGGACCGGGACGTCGCGACGGACCTCGACGGCGAGGTCGGAAAGACGGCGGTTTGTGTCTGAACTTTTTAAGAGTGCTAGTCTCTTTGCTACTCTCCTGGAGGAGGGTGATAGCATCATCGGGAGTGACGAGAGTATGCCGAGGACGGCGTACTGTACTAATGCGCGAGGGTTCGTAACGGGCGGCCGCTGCGATCAGGGGATTACGGTGTTTACTGGCGTTATCGAAGAAACGCTTCGAAAGACGTTTCATAAACTGAAGGACGGTGGGCATTCTAAGGTCTACGTGTAGACGGTCGTTACGGACATAAAAAGGGGCTCCCGTGACTCTACGTAAGAACCGGTTCTGCAAGGTTTGCATCCTATGGATGTATTTAGGCTTGGTGTGAGCGTACACGACGCAAGCGTACGTCATAATGGGGCGGATCACCGCAGTATAAAGGCGCAACTTGCACTTGAGTGACAATTTGCTTTTTGCCGAGATCATGAAATGAAGCCTACCCATAGCAAAGGCAGCTCGGTCGCGAGCTGCTTTGATGTGCGCCGCGAAAGACAGGTGGTTGTCAAGTAAGACTCCTAAGTACTTGGCTTGCTTCTCCCAAGGGATAGGCTTACCGTACATAGTGATCGGGCTGAGCGCGGGTGGCTTATTTTTGCGCAGTTTAGAGAAAAGAACTGCCTGGCTCTTGTCGGGGTTACATTGATTATGGTCTTGATATTTTGTAAATATACAGAGTGAAGTTTTCAAGTGGACGTGGTTGGCCAAATCCAAAAAAAAAGAACGAAAAATACTCGTATCGAGACCTATTATCCTATCGAGTATCGAGCCCTATTTTGATTCAAACTAAAACTCATTAAAATATCATTATGTTTTTGAAAAATCTACATAATATTCCTAGTTAGAAAACGAACCCATTGATTTGGAAAAAAAACACTGTATTATTACAACATTCGATAGTAACGCTAATAAGGATCAAATTATGAGAAGTAATAACATATGGCAAACTAAAACTGAACAGCTCTTTCCGCCGTATTCTGCATGATCTGCCGTATAATTAAAGTATAAAGATAAAACTATTCGAAAATTACACTTACCATATATGAAGCATCCTTGCAGTCGGAGTTTGGGCAGCAGTGGGTGCTGCATAGGCAGGTCAGAGAACTCCAAGGCAGCAAGTATGATGGTTAGCAGGGTTGGGACTCCAAATGCGTAAAGGGCATAAAACGCGAACCGTTTGTTAGGAGATCCTGAACGGCCGTGAGCTCGTTTGCCACTGAGAAATAGATAGAATAAAAGTTATGCTGGTGTTGCTAGCTACAGCCTACAACTGGATAAAGAATGAACGAAAGAAGGTTTATTTGGTAGATGCCACAAGTGTGTGTCTCACGGCTGCGCCAAATAGACCCGTTTAGCAAAATTCTGGGCAGCTAAACTACCCGACGCTGGTTATCAACTGGACCTGAGCATAATATATATCGTAGCTGTATGTAGATATGAAAGATGACATTATCTTGTTATTTTTTAGTAAATCATTAAATAGTTTTATTTATTGTTACATTCCTTTTTGTAAATATCTTTCCTTTAACTTTCAAACAGCTTGGATTTATCTGTTTTGTTGTACATGTCTATAAATAAATAATGGTCTATAAGAAACAAGTTTAAAGCTCGTAGCACCGAACGTAAAATCACAAGCAGACTTCAGGTTTTTTGTATGGTTGTCCAGAATGCAGAATGGTAGCTGTTTGTTACGACAACCATGGTTGTCAAGTAAGAATGTTATAAGACAATCTAATCTGCGAGGTCTGTACGGTTACCATTACCATTTAATGTACGGTTCAGATTAGTTGCTGAACTGTACACTATACCACATTTGAAGTGTTTTACGTGTGTCCCACACGTAAAACACTTCAAATAGTAAACCAAAACTTTAGTTAGTACAAGTGTCGTACACAGTAAAGGTTGGTGCTTCCTACATGTATGTCTGGTCCGCGCGTTGGTTAGTTGCACACTAAGTAAGTTGTAATATTTGTGGTGACAAGTGAACCTATTGATTCGCCTTGTCAGCTAGAAGTAAGTTCAATGTACGTAGACCTTACAAGGTCTACTGAACTTCCATTTAAAAGAAATAAAAAGTCGAGACATTGAAGAGTCACCCTCTTAAACAGCCCCCTTTAAACAGCCTTTCCCCAACTTTGCTGGGGTCAGCTTCTAGTCTAACCGGATGCGGCTGAATACCAGTATTTTACATGTGCTACTGGGTAATACAATACCCTTTACCAAGACTGGTTTCAGACTTGGCCACTGACTACTCGTAACTACTGACAAAGATCTACAAATGACAGCCGCTAGAAACTAATCGTCAAAAAATGCCAACGACACTAGGCTTTTGCCCAGGAGTCGGTACTGTCGGGATGTGTATGATGATGATGAAAAATGTAGGTTACCTGAATGTCCACCAGATGTCATAACACATGACATTCAACCAGAAAAAGGCTGCCAGCAGAGAGTAGTAGATGATGAACGCTGTAACAAAACACGTAATATTAGCATATCATGAACAGGATATTATGCAGATTTGACACAACATCATCATAATCTCTTCGTCTGTATGGTGTCGGAAGTAAAGAATAGCACCATCCCATATCTTGCCGTGGGTGTCGTAAGAGGCGACTAAGGGACTTGCCAGAGAATGGGCAACAGCGTTCTCTGTGCTTTTGTAACAACCGTACTGCGATCGCCAACCCGCCTGCGAAGCGTGGCGATTATGGCAAAACCCCTCCTTCTTGGGGGAGGCCTATGTCCAGCAGTGGACGTCTTTTGGCAATGATGAAAATGATGATGAATCGTAATCTTCACGCCTTTAATCCCCGAATGGTAAAGCAGAGGTGTACCTAAAAGTACACCCACATTTCGCCAGTAATTAATAAGTTCCATGTAATAGGGGGCGGGCCTATTGCCGTCCTGACTGACTCAAATAGCAAACCATTCGTCTTATGTTTTATCGGTTTACACTGCTGCCAAAATATCTTAAATAATATACATTTATGTAACAGACCAAATAAGACGAAAAGAAGAGATTCTAATAATATCGCGTTTTTGAATAACCTT
Source organism: Cerastis rubricosa (assembly GCA_949152445.1). NCBI lineage: Eukaryota > Metazoa > Arthropoda > Insecta > Lepidoptera > Noctuidae > Cerastis > Cerastis rubricosa. Next base: position 5,782,923 of record OX424540.1, on the reverse strand, counting down.
TGAAATAAGAATAAATAATTTGATAGGTATTTACCTAATGATTCAATTCTTGAAACGCATTTGATACAACATCAAAACACACTTTGATTTTTACGAAGTTATCAAGGCTATTCTATAATATTTACAAAAATATTAAAGAAATACCGAACCCACTAAAAAGTAGGTATGTTTTTGGCAGGATTGCTAACGAGCAATACACTTAGTTCAAAATCAAACTATCACGAGTCTTTAGGGCCGCTACAAACTTATTCGGTCGGCATGATTTGGAACAATCGGGCGGCAAAAGCGAATTTATGTAGAATACTTTGGGAAACAGCCGGTCGGCTGTACAAAGCTGACCTGAACATGATTCAGCGACGTAGTTGCTGAACGGAGCTTATCGATCAACACGAGCGGAATCGTCTACCTTGCAACTTAAAGTTGGTAGTTATTACTTGTAAGGAAAATAATTAACTATGACTTTCCATTTCAGCTGTAAGATATTGTGGTTCCAGTTACTCAATATTATTGCATCTTTCTTGAATTTCATAAGAAATACCGAGTAAATATTTCTTAAGTTTAAGTCATAAACAAAATAAACTGCCAGCTAACACAATAATATTAGCATATTAAATTCACTCAAAATGTATGAATCAACGCTAAAAGTGTCATAAAGAAACTAATTGGTAGAAACTAGCATAAAGTTTACCCAAAAATGTGTACTACAAAATAAGTTCAAGCAAAATCGCTCATTAAATCAATAGACTGACAAGTCAGTTTCCAATAGCAATATGGACTACTGGCTTTTGTTATCGGTTCACCCACGTATAAGTCGGAAATTTTCCCACGGGAACCTGAAAATTGTAAAACCAAATGATTTTAAAAGAGTAACCATGGAGTTTCTTGCCGGTTCTTCTCCATAGGAAACGACCAACCCGAACCGTGCACCTTTTGTTGGCGTTTTATAAGTGCCCATGTAGGCCTATGTAAAATAAAATATTTTGATTTTGATTAGTCTTGTGGTCGCAAGCAAAACTGCTGAGCATGAGGCTCTAAGATCGATTCCCGGGTTGGGCAAAGTAATATTGGGTTTTTTGCCTCAGGAATTTCTCAGTGGCTGCCACGGTGCCTCGATTTGTGCCCGGTTGATGGCAATAGGCTCACCTGGGTGTAAGGTTAGATACACTTCTGCCTTACCCTTCGGGGATTAGAAAGCGTAATGTTATGGAAATATAAAAAGAATCAAATTAAAAATATTAAGCAGCAGTAGTAGTAGGTGAAGATAAACAGTAAAACAAAAAAAATATACTGTTTGAAGTTATTATGCACTTAAGGAACTGGATATCTACAAAACGATGATATTTGCTATTTTTACTGTTGACACTTATTTAAATGAGCCAAACCAAAAATCACGGAATTAAGGAAAATACGACGATAATAAAAAGCTGTTACCTACGTAAACACGCTAATTAAGAATTCAAATATTTTTCCGCGAATTAAATATTATTAATAACAAAAAACATACGAGTATTAACTAAACATTTTGTTTTATTTATACAAGAACAAGAGGACTTGCGCTAGACTGACAAAGTCAGTCTACGTGCACTTAAGCCTAACCTTCGGGGAACGAAGAGGATGCACGAAAGACAGTTGATAAACATAGTAGATCATAGCAGGAATACATGTACTCACAACGACCTATCAAGCTATGCAAAGCCAAATTAAGCTAATCTCTCATTGGACGGGAAGCTCATACAAAGTGAGGTCGGTTATACTGGATATGTACAGCTTGATGTGGCTGGTTTGTTCACATATAATGTGACATAAGTCACTCGGACCATACTAACGAACCGAATGACACCTCCATCATCAAAATCCGTTCAGTAGTTCAGGCTGAATAGTGTAACAAACACACAAACTGTTAAATTCAAAACTCTTTGTTTTGGCTTTCCCGTTCTTTACCGTCATCCCACTGCTGGGCAAGGGCCGCTCTCTATGACTTCCAATTGTTTCGATCCAAGGCTAATGTGGATCACTGGTCTTGTTCAGCTCGTCCCACCATCTTCTACGAGATCTGCCACGACACCTACTGGCTGTATCAGGGCTCCAGAAAGTTTTTATTTTAGCCTAATACTCATTAGCAATGCGGCAAACATGGCTTTCCCGTACTCGTATAAAAAATATATCCAGAAGAACTTACTCATGACTGTACAAACATCTTGAGTAATCTGTTTCTTCATGATAAGGATTTGCATGGTTGCTAGGAACAGGAAACCCACAAAGAAACTGAGGAGGTAGGCCATCAGCACCATGCCGTGCAGATTGCGGAGTTCCGGCAGCCATGCGTAGACCGCTACCGTTAGCAAGATGAAGAAGCAGGAGATCAGCATACCTGGAAAGAGGAACAGCATTAGCGTAATCTACATCGTGTTTTGCGGAGTCTGCCCATGACATCACTATTCCTCATCAGAATATATGTGCTGTGACATTTTTGTTTAAACTAACTTTTGTTCGGCTCTCGTTATGTACGGAAAACGTTTTAAATGTAGCCGATGACACACGGGGGTAATGTAGTTTCCTGTCAGTGAAAGAATTTTCTAAATCGGATCAGTAGTTCCAATGAGAATTATTTTCTATTTAGAAGGTAAGATCCAGCGACCGTTCGAAAACTTAGGTTTTTTTTTTATCAATTTCAATTTATTGTTTGTCGCAGGTGAAATATTTTATTTTATTTGGAACAACAAACAATTAAATGAAAAGCATAGGGAATAAAAACTTAAAATAATAACTATTATGTAATCAACAGCGTTATTCACAGCATACAGGCAAAATAATAATAACACGCTTCAAAGAGAAGTTAAAAGTAACATAGATCTAAATGAAAATAAAAAATATTTGTTGAATGCGGTTTGAATTATTTTGGAGCGTTCTTTCCTTATTGGTTTTTATTCTAGTGTTCTTTTTGCGGTTTTGTATGTCATATTGATTTTCAAATTAGGTGTGTCTTACCAAATATAACAGCCGCACGGGTCGATCTTTAAGGTTAAGCCGTGATTGCCGAGGTTGATCCGTGGATGGGTGACCATACTACATATCAAGTTTCCTCCGTGCCTCGGAAAGCACATTAAGCCGTTGGTCCCGGCTGTCATTTGTAGATCTTTGACAGTCGTTACAAAATAGTCAGAAGCCAAAAGTCTGACATCTAGTCTTACCAATTGGTATCGTATTACCCAGTTACTGGGTTTTGGAGGTCAGATAGGCAGTCGTTTCATGTAAGATACTGGTACTCAGCTGCATCCGGTTAGACTGGAAGCCGATCCCAACATAGTTTGGGAAAAGGCTAGGCAGATGATGATGTGTAGACACACATCATCATCTGCCTAGCCTTTCTACCATTCTGCCACAAAATATACCCACACACACACAGGTTTGTTTACAGCTTGTATTGTTTGACTGCGTTGATGGTCTAGTTTTCGTAGGCGCAGCTGATCACGAAGTTCTGGTTCAATTCTTAGGTTGGGGAAAGTTTTATTGCGTTTTCTTTCAGGAACGGAGTCTGGATTTGTGCCCCCTTTATGGCAATAGGCTCGCCTCCTATTGCATGGGACTTAAAACATAACTGGGGAAATGTGGGTGTACTGTTAGGGCAAATCACTGCCCATACTCATCGCGGATTACAGGCGTGATGTATGAATATTGTTTGAGCCCAGTAAGTGATCAAGTTAATTGCGGCATCAATTTCATTATACAAGGTGTTGTTTTGCATCCTCGTCAAATTCAAGGAGGTAACTATGCTAATGATTCTCGACCTTTAATTTTTTATTCCCTAAACCACGTTAAGGGAGTTATTCTGAAGTACTGACATATTTAAACAACAACAAAAAAAAGGTTTTTTTAAAATAATTAATTAGGTGCCGTAATTTATATTGATTATTTATGTCTTTGGTGACAACATCCTGAACTTTGACGAGGATGCAAAACAGCGTCCGTACCATGACGTCTTTAAACATTATTGTTCAATTCCTATTCCAGAGTGAAAAAGAGACGGAGCTATACAGGTCGTCTAGCTCCATCTCTTTCCCACTCTGGAATAGGAATGGAACAATAATGTTTTAAACGTCATGGTACGGACATGAATGGATACGCGTTCCACATGTTAATTATACTTTTTACAAAAAGCGTGTTCTTTAGGGAACATTTATTATCTTAAAATGGGGGAAACTTGGCGGAGGCCTATGTCCAGCAGTGGACGTCTTTAGGCTGAAATGATGATGATGATGTATGATGATATCTTAAAATAATTGTGATTTAAATTCAGTTGATGATCAAGTCTGCTATCGGAACACAACAAACATCGCCAAATCACAAGCGATGCAATCAAGTAACAGTTTTTGCACCGGTACATGATAGACATGACCTAAAGTAGACATGAGACGCTAATATATTTTATCATTAAAAAGGCACCCAATCGATTCGAGCAAAGCTTTCGCTGTTATTAACGCTTTCTCCGATTTGATGTATGTAAAGTCTATTTATTTTCTTGCTGTCAAATTTTTAAATCAATCACGAATACCAAGACCAAGAACGGTGCTAAGAAACAACTATTCGAGCGAGAATTTTATGAAAATGGAAACTGAGCTATAAAGTCATGCTAGTTGCATTCAAAATCCCAAATCAGCTTGGTCGTTTAATCTGTTGTATCATCACAATCATTTTTCAACCAAATCATTTCAAGGCAGATTTGAGATGAAGCGCTGGGGAGGTTTGCCCAAGATGGCCATACAACATTTTATTTTTTTTAATCTTTGCCCCACACTAGGAATTTCTCCTGTATCGTGGGTGCGTTTACAAACAATTAAACTCACCACACAAACAGCCAGACCCGGAACAACCATCTGTAGGCCTTACAAATATTTGTTCCGTGCGGGAATCGAAGCCCGCGACACGCAGCACAGCAGTCAATCGCTCAACCACTACACCAAACGTGCCGTCAACGTCAACTGACCTTTTGGGGGCCTTCTTCTATAGCCCAGGTGCATTTGGAGTGGATGTAGCAGAAGAAGTATGGACCGTAACATAAGTTTCGTTCTGTAGTTTGTGTGGTCACCATAGGATAAGGTATGCATTTATGTATATATGTGTATGATTCATCATCATCTGCCTAGCCTTTACCCAATTATGTTGGGGTTGGCATCCAGTCTAACCGGATGCAGCTGAATACTAGTATTTTACATGGACCTGCCTATCTGACCTCCACAACCCAGTTAGTACTGGGTAAAACTATACCTCTTGAAATACTGGTTGTCTACTGTTCCATCCACGGACCAACCTAGACAAAGGCTGTTTAACCCGAGCGGCTGTTATTATTTAGCCAAGAGCCTATGACTATGACTGTATGTGTAAATTGTACTTACAACTGGCGCTGATTTCATAAGTAGTTTTCTCAGGCTTTGTAACAAAGCAGATGAGGGCGTTTAGGTGGGGTTCCTCGTCCTCCGTGACAAAAGTATCGATGCAATACTTGTCCGGGCCGTAGATGAACACATTTGGGATGTTGGACGGAATTTCCACGTAGAGTTTCCCATCCTGTGGAGTAAATAAGTCAAATTTTAGTTTAAAAACTTTATGTTTTAACCGACTTCATTATAGGATAGCATGCGTTGTCATTGTCAAAGCTGAAGAGTTTGTTTGGTTGTTTGTTTGCTTGAACACGCTAATCGCAGGAACTACTGGTCCGATTTGGAAAATTCATTCAGTCTTAGATAGCCCATTTATCGAGGAAGGCTATATGTTATACATCATCACGCTGCGACCAACAGGAGCGGAGCAACAATAAAAAATGTTGCGAAAACGAGGAAAATGTGACGCAGACGAAGTTGCACGGGACAGCTAGTTTACAATAATCTACATTATGTTTACAAATGTTTAATCCAGTTTAGTCTAGTTGATGACAGGCTCGCCCCCAATCACACGGAGTTGAAATTAACACAAAACAGCCAGACCAGGAACAACAACCTGCAGGCCAAGCAAATATTTGTTCCGTGCGGAAACCGAACTCGCGACACGCAGCGTAACAACCTTTCGCTCAACCACTGCGCCATAGGCGCCATCGCGTCGTCATGTTCATCTAAACTAATATTATAAAGAGGAAAGGTTTGTTTGTTTGTTTGTTTGCATTGAATAGGCTCCGAAACTACTGGTCCGATTTGAAAAATTATTTCAGTGTTAGATAGCCCATTTATCGAGGAAGGCTATAGGCTAAATATCATCACGCTATGACCAATAGGAGTGGAGCAGCAATGAAAAATGTTTCCAAAACGAGGAAAATGTGACGCAAACGAAGTTGCGCCGGACAGCTAGTACAGACTAAAAGCCCAACTAAACAAGCGGCTAAACACGTCATCAGACTGTGGGGACTCCTAAGTTAATTGCCGCGACGTACAAATTGCAAAGATAAATAATCATACTACTAGGCGCGCATATTACATAAGAAGCTCGCGAGTGCTACCAATGCAAGGTATAATTTTATTACGATGAGGCGACGAGAAACTCCGAAAATGACGTTGCATGACTCATTCACGAGTATGTTTGAAGGACTAACAAAGAAATCGTTGATAAGGAAAGAATTGGTCCTTTGTTAATGATTCGTCCTTCCTATCTAATCAAAATATTTTTTCTTTTTCGTCCTTCCAAGAAGCAATGTTGGGGTGGTTTAAGAATAGCCGTTAAATTCCATAAGCTTTGGAGTTTATGTTATCTTTCAACTTACTTATCGTTTGTATTATTTACAATGAATGTTTTAGAAATGCAGGTGCCAGAAAGTTTTTCTCAGCACAGTGTGGATGGGATACCGATGGTATTATAGACGGTAGGCCTTATCGATTCCTAGATCCTTGGTAACTTTTTATCTCTTTCTATATTTTGTAGTAAGCAACGACTTATTGTCGGGCCTACGCTGTCCTCCCATAGTTAAGTACTAACGCTGTAAAAGAAATATTGTAAAACCAAATGATTTTAAAAGAGTAACCATGGAGTTTCTTGCCGGTTCTTCTCCATAGGAAACGACCAACCCGAACTGAGCACCTTTTTGTCGACGTTTCAAAGTGTCGTGTAGGCCTATGTAAAATAAAAATAGTTTGATTGATTGATTGATATTCAGTACTTCATTCTGAACCCCTCTTCTTCTGAAAGTGAAGTTAACAGCTGGTTTCTTTTTAAGCTATGAAGAAATATTTCTACAGTAATTTCAGAAGTTCAGAATGTACTGTATGTAGTAACTGTTTGTGCGTCGGTGTTCTTTTCACCCTGTTTAAGATATCGATAGGTATCTATATGTAAACCTAGAACCATTTTTTGAACACACCAGTCACGGTCACGGTTTGTCCTCTCAAAAGTCTATTATGGACTGGTATTGCTATTAATTATAATACAATATTTATTTAGTACTAAAATCTAGATTGTCTTGTGTTTGCTAACTGAATACCTGGCAAGCGTAGCGTGGGACAGCTCCCATCTAGATAGACCGACGAACTTTAAATAGAGAGGATGGAGGATAGAGGATGGAGATAGAGATAGACTGGGTGTGGACGGCTAAGGACATGATTGTGGCGCAACTTGGAAGAAGCATATGTCTAAACAGTTTTTTGATTGACTGAGTATAATGTAGTCACAAAAAAGGAACAATATTTTGAGCAGATTAAATTATAATAAAACCACCCCGCCGCGACTGCTTGTTAGGCAAGTGGTCGCAATCGCAACTGCATGAGGTCCCGGGTTCAACTCCTTGGTCGGGCAAACTATTATTGGGTTTTTCCATTTGGAATTTCTCAGTTGCAGCTACGGAGTCTGGATTTGTGCCCGGTTGATGGCAATAAGGTCGTCCCCTATTACATGGGACTTAAACATACCTGGCGAAATGTGGGTGTAGGTACCATTAGGTATAAGCTAAAATTAAAAAAAAAAAAAAAGTTTAAATGGCACATTGTAAGATCCCCTCCTTCCCTTCTACACTACTAAACCGCACCACTAGTAGTGTCGTGGGGATATTTTTCCCTTCTACACTACTCCAGTGGTCCAGTGGGTAATTGTAAAATACATATGTAAGCGTTCCCTACTACACGATGTCGTAATTAATTTAATTGAGACTTATGTCATCATTATCAGCTAATGACGTAATCAATTAAGATAAGTTTAGTAAGTGTCATTTAATGTTGCGTTGTCTGACATTTTGAGAACATGACTAAATCAGAATAATAAATTAACATCTTATAACATTCAAAGTCCTGACGAACTGACTGAGACATCAACGCACAGTCTAAACCACTGGTCCCAGAGACATGCAATTTGGAGGCTGTGTTGTTTGTGACGAGTTTTTCGGAATTCCACCCCTAAACGGATGAACGATTGTATGGAAACCAGACATTTTGCATGAAATTTCATATACAAGCTTCTGGGTAGAAATAAATTAATACGTATTTGTCGGAGACGGATTATTAGTACGGACTATGAATCGAAAGCGCGCCAAAGGTCAAGCGACCCACTTACCAGTCTACCCACACCTAAGCGCGCTTACTACAGAGTCGTGATGTTTCTGGGTCGCTGCGGGGAGGACAGTCTGTGTCTGACCGCTGCGGAGTCAAGACGTCCCGAAACTGTAACCCGATTCATGGTGCCTAGTGTTATTGTGTTGGATTGTAATTTCAACTTATTTGTTAGTTCGATAAAAGCAGTGTACCGTGTGTGTGTGTTTTCATTGCACGAAACCCATGTTCTGCCCACATGATGACAGAGTCTAACGGAATAAAATCATCAGACTGCGACATATTTATATAAGCTGCCAGTTTTTGTTTTTGTTAATTGCCTCTCACAGTTCTACAGTGTCGTCTGCTTAACCGGACTATCCGGTAGCTGCCTTGAGCGTAAGGCCTCCAGCCAGGGTTGAGCTCCCAGACCTACCCTCCCCCCAACCATTATGTATGACGATCAGAGATCGGAATAGGTAGAGTATATTTGCCTAAACTTCGAGCAGGTAAGTAACATGTAGATAATATCTCCGCATAAAATCCCAGAATGATTTTTAAGTGCCGAATTATAGCTGTTACATCAGAGGGAAGTATTATCCACAAGTCACTTACTTCCTCGAACTTTAAGGCAAATATTCTTTAGCTATTCCGATCCCTGATGATGATCTAAACACCCAAAGCTGGAAAATAATCGCATGATTTTAGACCTATTCGCTATAATTACTTCACTTTCGTCAAAAGATCGATATTATGAGTTAGCTACTACATAAATAATACCTACACATGCTTATTTTACTTAACACTAGGTGACACCTAAATGAAAAAGAACGCCTAAATAAAATCAGGCTGTTCAATTTTCGACATTCGGCTTAGCGCTAGAAGTTCAAAATCCAACGCCACGTGGCGTTGGATTCTTGTCTATAACATGTAACCGTAGTACAGAGCGCTATTGTTGAGTGAATCAACATGTTTCAAAAGTAATAGCTGCGGAAGGTCGTTGTCGCAATTATGTCTATTTCCTTTTATTTGTTGTGTAAAGGCCCGTCCACAACTGCGCACGTGTTACGCGCGCGCGCTTCTCTTGAACGTACTATACTATACTACTGTACTATAGGTACTAGTATACTAAGTTCATATTCGCGAGAGGCCGTTAGCACTTCGGACATTTTCGCGGGCGGTGAGCAAGCTGTTCGCGTCTGCTTGCTAACCGCTCGCGAATATTTCCAAAGTTGACCCTACTTTGTTCCATAAGGTGAATGCGCCAGAGCAGGCCGCGAAATTCAAATGTTCTTTTTGACGTTTTATATAATTTATCTGCCACATTTGATTGTATGTTTATTAAAATTATGATTTGCGACCGTAATAAATATGGACAGGAATAAAATAATTAAAATCATAAATACGACAAGTTCATCCAATCCCATCAAATTACTTTTTCATAAAATAGTAATTCAAAGGAATTAAAGGAACTTAAAGAGGTTGTATTGATGATATAACTCTAGTTACGACCGCGAATCATATTTTATAAACAAAGAAAGAAGAAAGTAAATTGTTTTTATTTGGCATTAATAACACCTTAAAAATATACAAAAGAAATAAACAAACAAGACCAATAATGTCTAAAGGGCCTCAGCTCAGCTTAATGCCAGATGGCAACACAAGGTGTACCTGACGCTGATTTTCAGCTGCAGCCCACGAGTGCCATACGCTCGAAAACATAAACAAACACATATTTAAAGCCTCCTTTTTTTTGCACAAGTACCAATCGAATACAACATACAACCTGACACAGACCTGTTAATTGCAATAAACGTAAGAGAATTTGAATTTCTGGGCTGCTCTGTCGCGTCCACCTTAACTGGTGTCCAAGTATATGCTTAGCTTTGGATAGGAATGGTGATTCATTGATGCCTGGTTTTACTTACACTAACCGATGTACGATGTTTCAATACAATTACATTGTTAAAAATTCACCTCTCGGTGCTGAGTCATAAGATGAAAATTGAAGATTGTTCGTGAAAACCGGCTAAGTTATCTGACTTCTAAGTATTTGTTTACCTCTGATTATCGCTCGGGAATATTTAAAAAAAAAACCTGAATGTCGAAAATAATGAAGCTTCCTATTCGTGAAACGGAAATTTCCGGAATTGGAAATTTCCAAACACTGTATAATTCAAAATGTATCACCCAATGTTTTAATCTAGTGGGAAAAAGATGGGGCTAGACGTCCTCTATAGCTCCGTCTCTTTCCCACACTGGAATAAGAATAAAACAATACTACTTTAAGATGTCATAGTAAACCCCCCAGATACCTACCTGGTAACAACACATTGTGACATTCGATTCGAATAAATAATCCCTCGAGCTTGTGACATATTATGTACTGTCATAATAATTATCATGCCTAATTTGCCCAAAGGCTAAAGCGGAAGTGAGGAGCACGTAGCTAAATAATAACAGCCGCACGGGTCGATCTTTAAGGTTAGGAACGTGCTTGCCGAGGTTGGTCGGTAGATGGGTGACCATAATTATATACCGAGTTTCTTCCGTGCCTCGGAAAGCACGTTAAGCCGATGGTCCCGGCTGTCATTTGTAGATATCTGATAGTCGTAACGAGTAGTCAGAAGCCAAAAGTCTGACATCCAGTCTTACCAAGGGGTATCGTATTACCCAGAAAACTGGGTTGCGGAGTCGCTTCAAGTAAAACACTGGTACTCACCTGCATCCGGTTAGACTAGAAGCCGACCCCAAGATAGTTTGGAAAAGGGCTAGGCAGATGAAGATGGAATTAAAAATGTTTCTCTTAACAATATTAGTGTAGATGGATCAATTAAGTTAACAGAACAGATATACAGTCAATTAGTAACAGGTAGATTACCTGTTACTAATTGTAGGTGACATTCGATTCGTATAAATAATCCCTCGAGTTTGTGACATAATTATTATGTACCTACTTTCATAATATCATGCGTATTTTCCACGAAGGGTACGGCAGAAGTTTGCCACATGTGTTTAAGTCCCAAGTAGTAAAACAAAAACTGATGGAAAAACCTAATAACACTTTGTCCTACCAGAGAATGGAACCCAGGAATTCAGGCGCAGCAGTCGTATTTGCGACGACTATACCAAAAATTCACTTCCCGCGTCCAGACCACGTGACTAAATTGTGACGTCATCACGGTAATGACATGCGTTTTTTGCGTAATCACAGTTAACCGACTTCAAGGATGAATTATGTACGCACGACGATCAATCAAGTTATACAATACCAGTTTATACGGATCTCTTATTCTACGAGAAATCTATACAAAGCTAGGCCATGTTATACTGGAATACACCTTGATATTTTGTCGCCGTGTCTATCTCGGCGACACTAATTGCAGACGGAATGATGCAACAGATTTTTTTTCACCGATTTTATTGTATTTTTTGTGTATGGCAGTTTAAATGTTTGTAAACGCACCCACGATACAGGAGAAATTGTGTGGGGCAAAGTTTGTGATTGTTTTAATAGTTTTTTTTTTATCTTTATACTTAAGGTGGTCCCGTTGATCATCCCGCCGCCGTTTTTTCAATAGATGGCGCTGTAGTCTTGCATTTGGGTATTATTTATGATTACGCATAACTAAAATATATTTGATGGACAATATTCTATTTGCGTAAACTAGCCTTTTGTCTTGATTTTTCCACATATACAGCTTACTTGTTAACTCTTCTCAAACGGAGATTTTCGAAATTTCCACCAGCCGTCTCAACTTCATATCTGTACACACCATGCACACACACACATGCACACGTAAATGGTTAATTTCTGAACCGCTAGATGGCATTGTCATCAAAAACGTTTAATTAGGAAACATGCAGATATCATATTTATCAATATTTTGTGACAAAAATGTTTAAAAAAAAACATACAAGAAGGGCCACTGCAACGTTTTTATTTTAGTTACTATTTTTTTTACAATAATTACCATTCTAAAGTACCTACCTAACTTGAAACGGAATGTCTCTCGTTTGATTGACGTTTTCTCTGTTGGGAACAATAAACATTCAATGTGCGAAAATCTTTTGTATTTTCTCTACTCGAATCTACCGAAAGTTAGCAGACATGGTTGTAGGGACTAAACTTCTAGGTACGGTATGTAACATCACAGGGAGATTATATTTTATACATCAGCTTCTACACATCAACAAGAGAATCTTATGTTCTGGTTCTGGAATCTCAAATTAGTTGTCATAAATGTGTTGTGTAAGTGTAACATTTGATAAAAGCATTGTGTCCGTTTTCAATGCCGCAATGAAGTTCTGTTCAAACAAAATATGAATGTGGTTATGTTGTGTTTACACAAATTATATAACTATTGTAAGTAATGCTTTTTATTCAAGTAGTATTAGTATTCATTAACCCAAAGTAAAGAGCCTGTCAGGGTTCGAACATACAACCTACAATTCATTAGTCAAGGCCATTTCCACTAGGCTGTCACTGCCCCCCTTTTCAACTAGGTACATAATACAATAAATTGTTTATAAAAACAATCAAAGTCAAATCATATAAGCACTTATAAGGCAAAAAAATACAATTGATACAAACTCAAAGCATTTATTTAAATACCATTTACAGGCAGTTTTGAATTGTCAAAGACTCATGGAGAAGAACGTACGGTCAGTGGGTCGTCTTAGGGGTGCAAGAAACTCCATGGACACTCTTTTTAAAAACAAGTTGTTACAAAATCCTGGTTACATTATTTTTTTTGCTTCTACATGCGAGAACAATGTATAACAATTTAATACCTACAAAGATTAACTAGGTGACCTAGCAGTTAAGAGATGACCAGTCTCGAATAACGGTGGCCATTCTGCTCAAACAGTTGTAAAGAAGCTGTATGATGCAAGTGCAACACACGTGCCAACATTAGCGACCCATACCATGACAAATTCTCAACTGCCATGCTCGTTAGTGTCACCTAAGAAAAAACTAAAACTATTTGCAAAAAAAAACTGTCTTCAAAAAGCAAAAATGTGAAAAATAACTTTAGCTTCAGAAGTCGGTGACATGTTTGTTTTCAGTTTTTTTGCCACCAACTTCTCTGAAACTAAAGTTATTTTTCACTTTTTTGAAGTTGCTTTTTTTCTAATTTTTTTTTTATCCATATTTAGTTGTAATATCCTAATAAATTATTTGCTATGAATGTAAATACATTGTTAACAATACATAATGATGGTAATATGCTTATCACCATAGATAGGAGTAGGTAGAATGATTTTTGGTACTTGTATCATAAATGCACACAGAAAGAATAACATGGATAAGCCATTTTTCCGGAAAGTAATTCCGGTATTTCCAGACTCAATTAAATATTGTTAATGTTGGTAGTGATATATTACTACTCAATTCAAAATTTAAAGGAAGGTATCAAAACTAAATTAATTTATTATTTATCTGTTGAATAATAAAAACAATCGAATTCCGATCGAAGAATTAATATTGGTAACCATGGATCAGCTGGTTCGTACTAAGATCAGGGGTTATGACCTGGCCAGCTGATAGGTATATGGGTCGGAGGTCATGACCTGGTCAGCTGAAGGGCTCTGTAGATACCTAATATGGATTGCTTATTTTATTAAATAAGTATGTTTAGTTTTCCCCGGGTGGTTATGCAGCGATCGCTCAAGAGAGTCTTCAGACTTCACGCCGCCGTGCCGTCGCATGCTTACTTGAAAATCCATCGCAGTTTATGTCCGATTAATTATATTCCGCAGCAGCGTAATCAGCCTATAATGTTCGCACTGCTAGGACACAGGCCTGTAATCCACCACGCGGGCCCAGTGCGGGTTAGTCTTATGTCCGAGTGGATACCAAATATAAAAATTTTAATTAGTTCTACCAACATATTTATTTCTTCTAAATTACTTACCTACCTGTTTTCTTAAAATTTTGAGGTAATAATGGTACTATCAATACTCAATATCACAAAATGTAATCACTGTTTTTATCAAAACAAGTTTGTTTTCTTATTACCTTACTACGTACGTACCTAATAGTACCTACATTACTGCCGCGGTTTATAATGACTACTTTGCTGGTCGCGCTGATTATGACCGACAGCGCACAGCGACAGCAAGGGCTGCAATGATGGCCAAGCTGAAAGACCTAGAGCGTAGCTAGGCTAGCTCGAGGCAATCATAGCGTGACCAGCGAAGCAGTCATTGTGGGCCAAGGTTTGTATAGTGCTTTACTCAAAAATGCAAGTACCTAATCCTAATAAAACCAGCAAGTAATTTAAATAAAAAATATATTAATAAACTAGAATTTTAATTAAAATGACAACAGTACAGTTACTAAAATTCAACACCGTCTTTCCGGGTTTGATATCTAAATCAGGCCTCCGTCACTCCATGTACTTGCGCGCTATAAGTGCCTACCGCCCAGCCGAGCGGTCTCGGTCCGCCGGCTTATCAAATTCAGTGCGGTTTTCGCCTCGCAAGCGAAGCGCGCGCACGCCGTTCAATTTTAATAGTGCTGTTCGTTCGTACGCGTATTACGATGCCGTGTGGTGCCTATAATTATGTTTTATCTAGGTTTCTTCCACAGTCAGCACCAATATATAAAACAAAACAAACTTACAAATATAATAAAACAAACTTTAAAAAAGAGTACCGACTTCAAAACACTAAACCGTAAGAAATATTTTTTTCTTTGATGTCGGTGCTTTTTCGATTCGTAATTACCAGCTGTTAGCACTACCATAAAAAAAAAATATTTCTTACGGCTTAGTGCTTTATTTGAAGTCGGTTCTCTTTTTTTAAGGCTTTTTTTTTCATTTCTAGTGAACATCTCCGAAGATCATCATCAAACTAAGAAGTATTTTTTTTTTTGTATTTTTTTTTTGTTTTTTTTGTGTTTTTAGTGTTTTTTTTATTTTTTTATTTTTGTTTTGTCAGAACATATTCACAGTTCTCAATAACATAGATAAAAAGTTATGTTAATTTAATTTTATCGAAGAGGCAGCCCTGCGATTACTGTGGAATCGCGCGGTGCGAAGCAATCACTGCTGTACGCTTGAGCATTTAGGCGCATTTTAGCATACAGTGGTTGTTGACGCGAGGGAGTAGGCAATTATCGTAATAGGTATTGGATGTTTTCTACTGAGTGAAGTATCTGTCCTAATCTGTGTCTAAATCTAAACTAATATTATAAAGAGGAAAGATTTGATTGTTTGTTTGTTTGTTTGTTTGCATTGAATAGGCTCCGAAAGTACTGAACCGATTTGAAAAATTCTTTCACTGTTGGGAAGCTACACTATCCGCGGGTGACATACGCTATATTATATTTTCAAAAAAATTAGGGATCCTTACTAAAACTGCAATTATGTAACCCAAGGTGTATAAAAATTACCTAAAATATTCTTTACATCGCGTGCGCTGCGAAAACTATTGATGATAGAATAAAATAATGTATTACGACTTTGCAGAACACATCATTATTTACAAAAAGTGTCGCGACAGCATATGTCTAACTATTATATTTATGCCACAATAAGTGTTCTTTTATTTAAAAAAATATATTTTAATGCCGCCGTTAGAAAAGGCTCTGTATTTGTATCTTGGTATTAATCCTTATCGAAATAAATTACTTCATATTCAAGACTGTTTCAATACCTTTATAGAACTGTTTGAATTATTCAATTCGAACATTCCATTCGAAAGATATCACGAGTTTAAAAATGTAAGTATTAGAAAAAAGTTGCGTGGTCGCCGCTCACCCTGCTCAGCTGGCTAGGCATCACCTAATACGATGTAGGCGTCACTGCTGGAGTACGGGCCGTTCGGGAGGGGAATATTCAAACTTTGTTTATTATTATTATTTTTTAGTTCATCATCATTCAACATTTCAGCCAAAAGACATCCACTGCAGGACATAGACCTCCCCCAAGTGTCGCCATTGACATAAGTAAGGGGGGTTTTGACATAATCGCCACGCTTGGCAGGCGGGTTGGCGATCGCAGAACAGTTGTTACAAAAGCCCACAGAACCCTGCTGCCCATTCTCTGGCAAGTCCCTTAGTCGCCTCTTACGACACCCACGGGAAGATATGGAATGGTGCTATTCTTTACGTCCGACACCATACAGAACCAAAAAAATTATCTGTGGTGTGAAATTCTGTATGGTGTCCATACAGATTTTCACACCACAGAGACTTTTTTTAGTTACCTGACGCAAATAGAAGGGTTTATTTATGTTTGTGTATTGTTAAATACCCGTGCGAAGCCGGGGCGGGGTGCTAGTTACTAATAGTTTGCGATTTAGTTACAGTTGACGGCAAGGTCGACTTTGCTCGAACAAGGTTGTCAAAATAATGACCACAATACATGCATTCTTGAGTAATGTTACTTTTTAGTGTCCACGACGCTGCGACGGTTTGTGACATTTTCGTTGTATTGTAGGTACATATGTAATTATAACAGTAGGTACGCACGACCGCTGATCAAGGTATGAAAAAACCAGTTTATGCAAATTTGTCACTGTATAGAATATATAGACAAAGCGAGGCCACGTTATACTGGAAGTGTAAAGCTTGATGTGTCGCCGTGTGAACATACATGATAATTCCACATAAACTTACCTATTTTGTCCGAGTCGTAACATTGCGCGAATTCATACTTTACATAGTACTTTCTAACCCACCATCTTCTCGTCTTTTTTCTTTGACTTTTAATAATAATTGTGTACGCCGCAGCCAACAACACTACCTCGGTGGCTGGATATCGCCTGCCTTGTGAAACGAAACTTCGTGATGTCGCTAGATATGTCAGGCGAAGTTTCGCGAAGTCGCACGATTTCGTCTGACGTCGCTGCGGACATAAGTCGCGCGTTGTCGCCATATTTGTCCGGCGAAATCGGCCGGCTTCGCTTGACATGTCGCCGATACATGTCGTGGCACATTTGTCCCCTAGTGTATCCTTGGCTTTACTTATTTTTATTATCGAACTAGCAGGCCGCCCCGGCTTCGCACAGGTATAACACAACAATTTCAAAATTATAAATTTAATACCTACATAATCATTTCTTGACATTGATTCCTCTCCCGTACGGCGGTACGGCCCGTGCCCGCCAACATCGCTTTATTTATAACTAGCGACCCGCCCCGGCTTCGCGCGGGTGCAATGCAGATACTAAATATACTACAGAATGTCTGTCGACATCACATTGGAAACCTCTAACATTATCAGTGTTTCTCTACTATATTATGCATATATTATACTTATAAACCTTCCTCTTGAATCACTCTATCTATTAAAAAAAAACCGCATCAAAATCCGTTGCGTAGTTTTAAAGATCTAAGCATACATAGGGACAGACAGCGGGAAGCGACTTTGTTTTATACTATGTAGTGATACGTCATTGACTGTAGGTAATGAAACAAACTTTTTGTTTTTAGATCATTTGGAAAGCCTGTTACTCTGAGCAATTTTTAACATAGGAGGTCGACGGCTGCTTATTTTTTTTTTACCTAATATTTTCGTCTGCAATCATAATGTATAATTTTGTATACGTAATCAAATATAAATCAAATTGACACAGAGACTGGAAAAAAATCTTTGTTTTATTTATTTAACGCTAATTTTGTCTGCGCTTATATGCAGTTTAATTTAGAAAATCGATTCGTATAGATTTCTCAAACTTGAAGATCTGATTCTAATAATCTACCTATCCGAACCAAACGCTAACGATCTACCACCAACCGAATCGACAATCAAATCCATCACCAAATGAAATCCAAACGTAAACTCGGCAGTTTGCGCTTGGTTGGATTTCGTTAGAAATCCGCTTTCTCTCTTTCTAACTAAGGGTAACATAGCGGAGTAAAAAGGATAGCGCGAATTTTGTGATTTAGATTTCGGTTCTCGGAAATCTAACAGACATTATAATGCGATCAATATAATCTTTACTGTCAAGCATTTAAAGACTACATTTTCGAGATTAAACGTTGATGTATTTTGTTTTATTTATTTATTTATTTATTTATTTATTTATTTATTTAGAACATGGAGGACTTACAGCTAATAAAAACAAACAAGAAAGGGAACAGTAGTCACCAGAGAGCCAATTACAAATCCTCACGTATAGACATAAAATACAAATTTGTGGTGTGAGCACAGAAACAAAATACACACCGCTTTAATTAAAGTAAAGCTAAAAGCACGAAACATAGTTGGTTTGAAATTATAACTAAAATAATAGAGAAAATTACAAAAGAAAAGCTTACAATATAACCTACTCCTACTTGAAAAAATTGAGGCTTAAGCACCTTCTGGCCGAATTCACACTAATTGTGAATGGATCTAAATCAAATTCCTTGCATATATCATTGAAAGTTCTGCTCGCACGCACAATATAACTGTTCTGCCTATAATTCGACGATGTATGAGGTACACGTATGGGTGGATTAAACCGAAATGATTTATTTGGCACATTAAAATTAAATTTAGACAGTAATTCAGGGTTATCAATATTGTTATTGAGGATTTTTAACAGGAATAAACAGTCAGCAATTTTACGTCGATCTACCAGTGGAAGCAGGTGATACTTCTTACAGAGTCCAAGGTAATCAGTTGAGTGATATGGGATCCCTTGATGAAAGCAAAGATATTTAATGAAGCGTCTTTGAATGTTTTCAATGCGGTCAATGTATTTATTATAACGTGGATTCCATATCTGAGACGCATACTCTAGCTGACTTCTTACAAAGGTACAATACAAAATTTTTAGTGTTTTAGCAGACAATCCTCTCAAACACTTTAGCTATTATGCACAACTTGGATATAGGTCTATAATTAGTAATCTCGGTTTTAGATCCCTTCTTATGTACGGGTGTAATAAAAGCAGATTTCCATACTTTGGGGACAACACCTTGAGTCAAAGACTTGGAAAACAAAATTGAGATAGGTAGGGCAATGGAAGGCGCGCATTTGATGAGAAATTTAGATGATATGTTATCAGGGCCAGCACCTTTAGTTGGATCCAAGTTACGAAGTAAACTAGTCACAACATCAACATTTACTTCTATATGACAAATGTCAGATGAAGTTCTGTTAGTATCAAAAGGGAAAACAGGAGGTGGATTAGGAGTTTTAGATGAGGTAGGGTTAAGGAAAGACGACATGAAGTAAGACGAGAAGGCCTCACAAATAGAATCTCCAGTGAGTAATGATTCATCGTTATAATTTAGTGTATTAGGCATAGTGTTAGAGTTGTTGAGTTGTGTTGTTATGCTTCAATGTTTCTTGGAAATAGAAAGAATGTATATACCTAATGTTTGTAAGTTTACGTAGTTTCAACCAAATTAAATACTAATGCATATTTGGAAACTTTTCTGCTAGTCCTAAGCCTAGATTAAAGCATGATGGAAAATCGCACAATAACACGAATAGCTCTAGTTCAGTTACCACTTCGCCTTTTTTACAGTCCGGTCAACCGACTTTGACTTCTATTCCGTAGACATAAGAATGAAATTAAAAGCAAAAACGACAGTTAGGTTTGTGTTTTTCACTGTGATCATTATTATTAGAAACAGTTACGACGCTTAATTTTCTCCCAACATAACCTTGACTGCGTCGGTATGTTTTAGTAGGTAAGCAGGTAGTACTTACCTACATTCATGAATGTAAATAGTGTGATGAATGAATGTAATGTTATATAATGTAAGTACATTATTAGTTTATTAGATAAACCGCGAAAAGTCCACGTACAAAAAGCTGTGGCTTCATAACGAATGTTTGGTATGTCTGAATACCTACTTGTTAATAACTAATAAGTTTTAGCTATCACGCAATAAAATTAGCCAACCATTAACCAACTCCGAATTACACATTTCATCCCTAATAGGTACTTTCAAACATTGGTTTGGGTGAACAACTTGACATAGTTTAAGAATATTTAACTTCATTCTTATGAAATTATAAATCTAATTTACCCAAATTAGATTTATCTACCTACCTACCTACTTGTTTGAAGAATGAAATCAAAAGTCACGCACACACTAAGACTTACTGTCACCACCTTACAATGACAACGTCACGCCATCTAGTCCTAGCAGATAATTATTTCGAGGTTTTTTATGCAAGAGGCTTGATTGTTCTTTAGATATCCGGTAGATGGTGTGACTCCAAGCACGCACACATGCAAAGATTTTTCGTTTTTTTTCGGCCCTGGAAATCCTACAAACCTTGTTATTTCTTTATGTTTGAAGGGATTTGCGACAACACTAATTCGTAATAACATCATGTTGTTTCATTACTTCTACAAAAAGCATATAAGTATCGAGAATTTGGAAAAAAAACAATGTATGGGAAAGCGCGATTAAACTTCCACCTTAAATAATTTTCGCTGTGGCAGTCAACAAGAGAGTTGCCAGAGACTTATTTAATCAGAATACAGAAACTTTTTAGTATGACCTAAATACGAATTGTATAAAGAAATAAAACGTGGTGACAAGAATGTAACACTGAATTTCAAAAACTGTCAGTATTTATGTCTGCCTGTCTGCAGGCTTGTCTGTATGCCTGTCTGTGCAATGATTGATGAGATTTTTGCTTCTAAAGTCGAAAATGTTTTCTAGTATACTACTACTATTTTTCTCGCAGTCGCAATGGTAAAAATTAGAACAAAAACACGTGAAAAAAAAACATCCAGGTCTTTGTATCCCTCGTTCCGCTCAGGATTCTACTGTAGAATCCCTTGCTTTGCTCGGGATTCTACTCTAGAATCCATCGCTGCTCTCGGGATCGGGCTCCCTATTTGAAATCGAATGACACTTGCTCGAAAACATTAACTCGATTATAAGCGCGACAGTTCACTAACTCGATGCATCAAAATCTCGAATAACTATAAGCTCGAATGATCAAAAGATCGATATTACGAGTTGTTAGCTACTTCATTTACAGAATAGTTTTAAGGATGTCTTATTTAACGATCCGGATATTAAAAATACAATTTACATCATGATTATGCTCTCCTAGCACTTTCTCTTCAAATTCTTAATTGAGTTCTCTCGTAACAAACCTTACTACTTAGTACCAGAGAGAAACAAAGAATTGCAACGACAATAAAAAGTTACCAGTTGGGACGTACCCATAAAAGGTATTCCACCCGTTTCTTTTTTGTTTTGGAATCGAATTTTGGAGCGCGTGGGCATAACTCATCAAAACGTCTCAATAACGCGGCTTTTCTATAATACTTTTCACTGATAGAATGTTTATTTTTATTAAGCCCATACTGTCCCACTGCTGGGCAAAGGCCTCTCCGATTCCTTCCACGAACTCTTTTCTTACGCCAAGTTGATCCAGCCTTCACGGTACGCATCTATGTTATTTTATCTAAATCTTCTGGATTCCGACTAATGAGAGAACCCCCAAAAGTCTCGTGTATCAAGCTATTTTACTAATAAATAAACATGCATGGATCTCAGAATGAGGGGTCTTTGAACGATAAAGACTGTGATTCATATCTTTTCCCATACAAGGAAATCTCTACAATATACCTTACGTAACAACTCATTATTTGCGTAGGTATTGATTTACTAGGTTTCATAAATTACAATAATTATACAAGAAATCTCCCATTGTCTTTATGGCCCAGGATTTCACTCCTTTTCCTTTTGTATTTTCTAATCATCTTTTGATATCATCTTAACATTATTTCGATCATATACTTCACGAAAACTTATTTGTCGTTGAAATTGTTTCGATATAAGTCAAAGCTGTCGTTTTTTGCTAACTCAATGTCATCGAAGTCAACCCGGATTTGACCGAAAATGCAAATTCACATACCAACACGGTTTTTTTGCCAATTTGTGGCAATGGTCTAGGAAATACAGATGGCATTATTTTGTCCATATTGACAATTTGGTACAGTACTGATAGATGACATAATAATAGCCATTTAATATTAGAATTCATACAAACCGGAGACAGCCGTCTTAAAAACTCGTTTCAATCCATTGACTATTAGAACCCGTGACCTTAAGACAATCATATTATTTGAATGACTCGTTTGCGGAAGCATGATCGCGATTATAAGATTCATGTTTGATTAATAATCAAAATCAAATCACAAAAAATTTGAAAATGGTTTTCGTCTCACCGTCATCAAGTTGAAGCTCTGCCCAGCCGGCCATACTGGCAGTCTTCTCTCTCCGGCTTTGCTGTCGCAAACCATTTTGCCCTTCATGAAAATAAACTCCTTTGTTGCATTAAATCCTTCTTTGACAACAAACTTTTTATTCTTCTCTTCCGTCACTGGTGGCGCGAATGTCTGATTTATCTCAACGCATTCTCTTGAATGAAGTTTGTATGCCTGACCAAAAGGGCAACACTTTCTAGCGCACTTGCCCTTAAGACAAACACATCCTCTCTCTTCATCAGTTTTGGGATCCCGTATAGTTTCATTTTTCCCGAATGTGAGGCCTTCATACGTACTATTCACTAGTTTTACACTTTTTTGGAGTTCGCAATCTTCAGGCTCCGATGAAGTCCCACAAATAATCACAAATAAAATAGTCAATAATGTCCACATTGTAAAGTTTGGCCACTTGAATTTCGGACGACCGTCTCGTTTGGAGGCCTTATCGTTACTGTTGATGTTAGGTGACCTGATCAATTAACTATAAAAACGTGGGATTTCCTTGATCGCAAGCTCTGCGACGGTCGATACTCTTTATTTAATCGAGTCTACGTCAGGTATTTTCGTTTGAAACAGGTCTACCAGAACTCGAAGCAGTAAGTTACCAAACCACTTTATAACTTCGGCATTTCTTATTAGTGATTGTTCGGTAAGTTTGTAAACACTTTTTATCCTTGAATTTAGAGTGCATTGTTAATAACAACGTAGTTCACATACGTTGTATAAAAACGAGGGTCTATAAGTGCCTCTCCGCTCTGGGCGGAGCGGGAGGGAGTGTCAGACTTGTACTGACTAAAACCCATCCATGTTCCTTCTTAGCCCGTTGTGTTCCAGGGCCACGATATCTCATTCGAACATTCCCGCAGCCCTGGCAGGTATCGGCCCTAATCTTATTTATTATCTAGCATATGTCTGTGCTCACACAATCAAGGCCAGAACTCTTTCTTTTCCATTCGCTTCTGGTATTTTTTGTCTAACGTAGTTTCAGGTTGTAGTCATGTCTAAAACGATATATTTTTAATTGATTCATTAACAGTTTTTGGCAGAACTGATAACAAAACGCACTTATATTGAAGGAATTGTTGTACTACCAACTATAGTTCACTAGCTTGTGGTCCACGGCTACGCTCGCGTTAATTAAGAATTTGACAATAGCCGGCTCGGACACGTGGCGCACTCTATTATCATAAGAACGTTTTTGTTATTTTCCTCGGGAACAGCACTTTTGTCGGGATGAAAGATTATGTCCGCTGCTGTACAGTGCACACCTGACAACGTCAAACAAACAAACTTACTTTCACATTTATAATATTAGTCAGGATCATACCATTACTGTTTACTTTTTTACTTTCCAAAACAATTAATTTCCTTCATTTCGCCCACGTTTCAAACTTCCTTGGCAGGTAATAACACGCTTATTATTAAATTAAATAATTACGATTTGAACAATCGTCAACGCAAGCATTTAAGATCGTAAAGTAAATATTATAATTTAATATTTATTTTACTTAATTACCGTACCAAACGACTTTAATTTGACTTCATTAGTGTTAAGGTGGTCCCGTTGATCATCCCGCCGCCGTTTTTTCAATAGATGGCGCTGTAGTCTTGCATTTGGGTATTATTTATGATTACGCATAACTAAAATATATTTGATGGACAATATTCTATTTGCGTAAACTAGCCTTTTGTCTTGATTTTTCCACATATACAGCTTACTTGTTAACTCTTCTCAAACGGAGATTTTAGAAATTTCCACCAGCCGTCTCAACTTCATATATGTACACACCATGCACACACACACATGCACACGTAAATGGTTAATTTCTGAACCGCTAGATGGCATTGTCATCAAAAACGTTTAATTAGGAAACATGCTGATATCATATTTATCAATATTTTGTGACAAAAATGTTTAAAAAAAAACATACAAGAAGGGCCACTGCAACGTTTTTATTTTAGTTACTATTTTTTTTACAATAATTACCATTTTAAAGTACCTACCTAACTTGAAACGGAATGTCTCTCGTTTGATTGACGTTTTCTCTGTTGGGAACAATAAACATTCAATGTGCGAAAATCTTTTGTATTTTCTCTACTCGAATCTACCGAAAGTTAGCAGACATGGTTGTAGGGACTAAACTTCTAGGTACGGTATGTAAACATCACAGGGAGATTATATTTTATACATCAGCTTCTACACATCAACAAGAGAATCTTATGTTCTGGTTCTGGAATCTCAAATTAGTTGTCATAAATGTGTTGTGTAAGTGTACCATTTGATAAAAGCATTGTGTCCGTTTTCAATGCCGCAATGAAGTTCTGTTCAAACAAAATATGAATGTGGTTATGTTGTGTTTTACACTAATTATATAATTAACTATTGTAAGTAATGCTTTTTATTCAAGTAGTATTAGTATTCATTTACCCAAAGTAAGGAGCCTGTCAGGGTTCGAACATACAACCTACAATTCATAAGTCAAGGCCATTTATCACTGCCCCCCCTTTCAACTACATAACACAATAAATTGTTTATAAAAAACAATCAAAGTCAAATCATATAGGCACTTATAAGGCAAAAAAATACAATTGATATAGACTCAAAGCATTTATTTAAATACCATTTACAGGCAGTTTTGAATTGACAAAGACTCAGTCTCTCTATGGAGAAGAACGTACGGTCAGTGGGTCGTCTTAGGGGTGCAAGAAACTCCATGGACACTCTTTTTAAAAACAAGTTGTTACAAAATCCTGGTTACATTATTCTTTTTGCTTCTACATGCGAGAACAATGTATAACAATTTAATACCTACAAAGATTAACTATGTGACCTAGCAGTTAAGAGATGACCAGTCTCGAATAACGGCGGCCATTCTGCTCAAACAGTTGTAAAGAAGCTGTATGATGCAAGTGCAACACACGTGCCAACATTAGCG
Organism: Cerastis rubricosa; assembly: GCA_949152445.1. NCBI lineage: Eukaryota > Metazoa > Arthropoda > Insecta > Lepidoptera > Noctuidae > Cerastis > Cerastis rubricosa. The sequence goes on along the minus strand of OX424540.1, from coordinate 5,757,305 downwards.
ACCCATACCATGACAAATTCTCAACTGCCATGCTCGTTAGTGTCACCTAAGAAAAAACTAAAACTATTTGCAAAAAAAAACTGTCTTCAAAAAGCAAAAAAGTGAAAAATAACTTTAGCTTCAGAAGTCGGTGACATGTTTGTTTTCAGTTTTTTTGCCACCAACTTCTCTGAAACTAAAGTTATTTTTCACTTTTTTTTCTATTTTTTTTTTAATCCATATTTAGTTGTAATATCCTAATAAATTATTTGCTATGAATGTAAATACATTGTTAACAATACATAATGATGGTAATATGCTTATCACCATAGATCGGAGTAGGTAGAATGATTTTTGGTACTTGTATCATAAATGCACACAGAAAGAATAACATGGATAAGCCATTTTTCCGGAAAGTAATTCCGGTATTTCCAGACTCAATTAAATATTGTTAATGTTGGTAGTGATATATTACTACTCAATTCAAAATTTAAAGGAAGGTATCAAAACTAAATTAATTTATTATTTATCTGTTGAATAATAAAAACAATCGAATTCCGATCGAAGAATTAATATTGGTAACCATGGATCAGCTGGTTCGTACTAAGATCAGGGGTTATGACCTGGCCAGCTGATAGGTATATGGGTCGGAGGTCATGACCTGGTCAGCTGAAGGGCTCTGTAGATACCTAATATGGATTGCTTATTTTATTAAATAAGTATGTTTAGTTTTCCCCGGGTGGTTATGCAGCGATCGCTCAAGAGAGTCTTCAGACTTCACGCCGCCGCGCCGTGCCGTCGCATGCTTACTTGAAAATTCATCGCAGTTTATGTCCGATTAATTATATTCCGCAGCAGCGTAATCAGCCTATAATGTTCGCACTGCTAGGACACAGGCCTGTAATCCACCACGCGGGCCCAGTGCGGGTTAGTCTTATGTCCGAGTGGATACCAAATATAAAAATTTTAATTAGTTCTACCAACATATTTATTTCTTCTAAATTACTTACCTACCTACCTGTTTTCTTAAATTTTTGAGGTAATAATGGTACTATCAATACAAGTTTGTTTTCTTATTACCTTACTACGTACGTACCTAATAGTACCTACATTACGGCCGCGGTTTATAATGACTACTTTGCTGGTCGCGCTGATTATGACCGACAGCGCACAGCGACAGCAAGGGCTGCAATGATGGCCAAGCTGAAAGGCCTAGAGCGTAGCTAGGCTAGCTCGAGGCAATCATAGCGTGACCAGCGAAGCAGTCATTGTGGGCCAAGGTTTGTATAGTGCTTTACTCAAAAATTCAAGTACCTAATCCTAATAAAACCAGCAAGTAATTTAAATAAAAAATATATTAATAAACTAGAATTTTAGTTAAAATGACAACAGTACAGTTACTAAAATTCAACACCGTCTTTCCGGGTTTGATATCTAAATCAGGCCTCCGTCACTCCATGTACTTGCGCGCTATAAGTGCCTACCGCCCAGCCGAGCGGTCTCGGTCCGCCGGCTTATCAAATTCAGTGCGGTTTTCGCCTCGCAAGCGAAGCGCGCGCACGCCGTTCAATTTTAATAGTGCTGTTCGTTCGTACGCGTATTACGATGCCGTGTGGTGCCTATAATTATGTTTTATCTAGGTTTCTTCCACAGTCAGCACCAATATATAAAACAAAACAAACTTACAAATATAATAAAACAAACTTTAAAAAAGAGTACCGACTTCAAAACACTAAACCGTAAGAAATAATTTTTTCTTTGATGTCGGTGCTTTTTCGATTCGTAATTACCAGCTGTTAGCACTACCATAAAAAAAAAATATTTCTTACGGCTTAGTGCTTTATTTGAAGTCGGTTCTCTTTTTTTAAGGCTTTTTTTTTCATTTCTTGTGAACATCTCCGAAGATCATCATCAAACTAAGAAGTATTTATTATACTTATTTTAAAACGTTCTCCTAAATGTAACAAATCCTTTTCTGAAAACCGCATCGATATCGGTTTAGCCAAACGCGAGATTATCGCGCACAAACATACATACCTACAAACCATACAAGTCAAACTTCTCAGTTTGGCCTGTATGTCTGATCACCTCCTTTTTTTTAAGTTGGTTAAATATTTTATAAATGATACATTTTTTACCTGCCACATAAAAGTCAGAACATATTCACAGTTCTCAATAACATAGATAAAAAGTTATGTTAATTTAATTTTATCGAAGAGGCAGCCCTGCGATTACTGTGGAATCGCGCGGTGCGAAGCAATCACTGCTGTACGCTTGAGCATTTAGGCGCATTTTAGCATACAGTGGTTGTTGACGCGAGGGAGTAGGCAATTATCGTAATAGGTATTGGATGTTTTCTACTGAGTGAAGTATCTGTCCTAATCTGTGTCTAAATCTAAACTAATATTATAAAGAGGAAAGATTTGATTGTTTGTTTGTTTGCATTGAATAGGCTCCGAAAATACTGAACCGATTTGAAAAATTCTTTCACTGTTGGGAAGCTACACTATCCGCGGGTGACATAAGCAATATTTTATTTTCAAAAAAATTAGGGATCCTTACTAAAACTGCAATTATGTAACCCAAGGTGTATAAAAATTACCTAAAATATTCTTTACATCGCGTGCGCTGCGAAAACTATTGATGATAGAATAAAATAATGTATTACGACTTTGCAGAACACATCATTATTTACAAAAAGTGTCGCGACAGCATATGTCTAACTATTATATTTATGCCACAATAAGTGTTCTTTTATTTAAAAAAATATATTTTAATGCCGCCGTTAGAAAAGGCTCTGTATTTGTATCTTGGTATTAATCCTTATCGAAATAAATTACTTCATATTCAAGACTGTTTCAATACCTTTATAGAACTGTTTGAATTATTCAATTCGAACATTCCATTCGAAAGATATCACGAATTTAAAAATGTAAGTATTAGAAAAAAGTTGCGTGGTCGCCGCTCACCCTGCTCAGCTGGCTAGGCATCACCTAATACGATGTAGGCGTCACTGGAGTACGGGCCGTTCGGGAGGGGAATATTCAAACTTTGTTTATAATTATTATTTTTTAGTTCATCATCATTCATCATTTCAGCCAAAAGACATCCACTGCAGGACATAGACCTCCCCCAAGTGTCGCCATTGACATAAGTAAGGGGGGTTTTGACATAATCGCCACGCTTGGCAGGCGGGTTGGCGATCGCAGAACAGTTGTTACAAAAGCCCACAGAACCCTGCTGCCCATTCTCTGGCAAGTCCCTTAGTCGCCTCTTACGACACCCACGGGAAGATATGGAATGGTGCTATTCTTTACGTCCGACACCATACAGAACCAAAAAAATTATCTGTGGTGTGAAATTCTGTATGGTGTCCATACAGATTTTCACACCACAGAGACTTTTTTTAGTTACCTGACGCAAATAGAAGGGTTTATTTATGTTTGTGTATTGTTAAATACCCGTGCGAAGCCGGGGCGGGGTGCTAGTTACTAATAGTTTGCGATTTAGTTAGTTTGAGTTGACGGCAAGGTCGACTTTGCTCGAACAAGGTTGTCAAAATAATGACCACAATACACATGCATTCTTGAGTAATGTTACTTTTTAGTGTCCACGACGCTGCGACGGTTTGTGACATTTTCGTTGTATTGTAGGTACATATGTAATTATAACAGTAGGTACGCACGACCGCTGATCAAGGTATGAAAAAACCAGTTTATGCAAATTTGTCACTGTATAGAATATATAGACAAAGCGAGGCCACGTTATACTGGAAGTGTAAAGCTTGATGTGTCGCCGTGTGAACATACATGATAATTCCACATAAACTTACCTATTTTGTCCGAGTCGTAACATTGCGCGAATTCATACTTTACATAGTACTTTCTAACCCACCATCTTCTCGTCTTTTTTCTTTGACTTTTAATAATAATTGTGTACGCCGCAGCCAACAACACTACCTCGGTGGCTGGATATCGCCTGCCTTGTGAAACGAAACTTCGTGATGTCGCTAGATATGTCAGGCGAAGTTTCGCGAAGTCGCACGATTTCGTCTGACGTCGCTGCGGACATAAGTCGCGCGTTGTCGCCATATTTGTCCGGCGAAATCGGCCGGCTTCGCTTGACATGTCGCCGATACATGTCGTGGCACATTTGTCCCCTAGTGTATCCTTGGCTTTACTTATTTTTATTATCGAACTAGCAGGCCGCCCCGGCTTCGCACAGGTATAACACAACAATTTCAAAATTATAAATTTAATACCTACATAATCATTTCTTGACATTGATTCCTCTCCCGTACGGCGGTACGGCCCGTGCCCGCCAACATCGCTTTATTTATAACTAGCGACCCGCCCCGGCTTCGCGCGGGTGCAATGCAGATACTAAATATACTACAGAATGTCTGTCGACATCACATTGGAAACCTCTAACATTATCAGTGTTTCTCTACTATATTATGCATATATTATACTTATAAACCTTCCTCTTGAATCACTCTATCTATTAAAAAAAAACCGCATCAAAATCCGTTGCGTAGTTTTAAAGATCTAAGCATACATAGGGACAGACAGCGGGAAGCGACTTTGTTTTATACTATGTAGTGATACGTCATTGACTGTAGGTAATGAAACAAACTTTTTGTTTTTAGATCATTTGGAAAGCCTGTTACTCTGAGCAATTTTTAACATAGGAGGTCGACGGCTGCTTATTTTTTTTTTACCTAATATTTTCGTCTGCAATCATAATGTATAATTTTGTATACCTAATCAAATATAAATCAAATTGACACAGAGACTGGAAAAAAATCTTTGTTTTATTTATTTAACGCTAATTTTGTCTGCGCTTATATGCAGTTTAATTTAGAAAATCGATTCGTATAGATTTCTCAAACTTGAAGATCTGATTCTAATAATCTACCTATCCGAACCAAACGCTAACGATCTACCACCAACCGAATCGACAATCAAATCCATCACCAAATGAAATCCAAACGTAGTTAGAAATCCGCTTTCTCTCTTTCTAACTAAGGGTAACATAGCGGAGTAAAAAGGATAGCGCGAATTTTGTGATTTAGATTTTGGTTCTCGGAAATCTAACAGACATTATAATGCGATCAATATAATCTTTACTGTCAAGCATTTAAAGACTACATTTTCGAGATTAAACGTTGATGTATTTTGTTTTATGCTTCAATGTTTCTTGGAAATAGAAAGAATGTATATACCTAATGTTTGTAAGTTTACGTAGTTTCAACCAAATTAAATACTAATGCATATTTGGAAACTTTTCTGCTAGTCCTAAGCCTAGATTAAAGCATGATGGAAAATCGCACAATAACACGAATAGCTCTAGTTCAGTTACCACTTCGCCTTTTTTACAGTCCGGTCAACCGACTTTGACTTCTATTCCGTAGACATAAGAATGAAATTAAAAGCAAAAACGACAGTTAGGTTTGTGTTTTTCACTGTGATCATTATTATTAGAAACAGTTACGACGCTTAATTTTCTCCCAACATAACCTTGACTGCGTCGGTATGTTTTAGTAGGTAAGCAGGTAGTACTTACCTACATTCATGAATGTAAATAGTGTGATGAATGAATGTAATGTTATATAATGTAAGTACATTATTAGTTTATTAGATAAACCGCGAAAAGTCCACGTACAAAAAGCTGTGGCTTCATAACGAATGTTTGGTATGTCTGAATACCTACTTGTTAATAACTAATAAGTTTTAGCTATCACGCAATAAAATTAGCCAACCATTAACCAACTCCGAATTACACATTTCATCCCTAATAGGTACTTTCAAACATTGGTTTGGGTGAACAACTTGACATAGTTTAAGAATATTTAACTTCATTCTTATGAAATTATAAATCTAATTTACCCAAATTAGATTTATCTACCTACCTACCTACTTGTTTGAAGAATGAAATCAAAAGTCACGCACACACTAAGACTTACTGTCACCACCTTACAATGACAACGCCACGCCATCTAGTATCAACAGATAATTATTTCGAGTTTTGTTATGCAAGGGGCTCGATTGTTCTTTAGAAGTTCTTTAGATATCCGGTAGATGGTGTGACTCCAAGCACGCACACTAGCAAAGATTTTTCGTTTTTTTTCGGCCCTGGAAATCCTACAAACCTTGTTATTTCTTTATGTTTGAAGGGATTTGCGACAACACTAATTCGTAATAACATCATGTTGTTTCATTACTTCTACAAAAAGCATATAAGTATCGAGAATTTGAGAAAAAAACAATGTATGGGAAAGCGCGATTAAACTTCCACCTTAACTCGTTTTGTCAATATGTAACTCGTATTGTAATCATCATAATAAATTAATGACATTAGTCATTTGATCGTTCACAAAGATTGGTAAACTAAGATGTGTAAACCGAAATTTTGCTCGATGTTATACAATATGTTACAAAAAAACCTGTAAACAAGCAAGTAAACAAATAAATGAATTATAAAAACCCGATTTTTGTTCTCAAATTGCCACCGTTTCCCTAAAATCTAACAAACGTTTAAAACGTGAGAACGCCATATTCGACATTAGTATGTTCGATCATTAGTTGTTTGTTTATGACGTCACAACGTCAGAAGCGACCGGAGTGTTGTCCTGTGTTGCCAAGTCAGTTTCCTCATTTTACTACATTTTATTAAATTTTGCCCGGTTATTTTTTTACTTGTGATCTTGTGATGTGTGTCCAAAAAGGACTAGATAAATAGAATCTAATCTTGGTACCTAATAGCACCCTCGCGGATAGGATAGGGATTTTTTAACATATTTTATTATTTGGTATGAAAAAAAGGTTTTACAGTTCCATTTTTGGTTGATTACCTAAATCTATAGCAATATTACGAATGTCGTTTGCACCTAAAAAACTAGAAAAAGAAAACGTGTTGCGCCGACCCCAAATAAAATAGGAAAAGGGCAAGAAGATGATGATGTTTGTACCCATAAATTTTACAAGTATGATACGCATGCAAAAACTTGGGAGTCGCCTAGCCTTTTCCCAATTATGTCGGAGTCCGCTTCCAGTCTAACCGGATGCAGCTTAATACCAGTATTTTACATGAAGCGACTGGCTATCTGACCTCCACAACCCAGTTAGTACTTGGGATACCCCTTGGTAAAACTGATTGTCAGGCTTTTGGGCCACTGATTACCTGCAACATCTGCCAAAGATCTACTAATCACAGTCAGGACCAACGGCTTATCGTGCTTTCCGAGCCATGGAGGAAAGTTGGCATATTTGTCCATCAACGGATTAAACAAGTCAAGCACGGCCTAACTTAAACATCGACCCAAGCAGCTGTTATTTTTAAGCCACGAGCTCCTCCTAAAAAATGTTATTGTGTTGCTATACCATTCAAAATTGATATGTTTTTGATCGGATAGCTTTTCAAATTACAAAGAGTTCACTGACTTTCCAATCACCATACGTGATTCCAAGTTTGATGTACTTTAAACGAAGGTTACGGCATACAATTATATCAACAGTGGCTGGTTGCCAGAGTGTAACTGTGGTGATGTTCCTCAAACGTTGGGGCACTTAATATCGTGTCCTGTATGTCTTGTTGTTTGTTCATTACAGGAACCAATGGACGCTACAAAGGACGCCAAAAAGTGCCTAGAAGAAGTTGTTCTAAACCTTTGTTTTTGCAGTAGACGGGACATTAATCCACACTAGACCACATTATCGTTTCACAGCAGGCTATTTGTGGCCAAACGCAGGCCTCTCTAGTATAAAATTAAACTTGAAAAGCGTTAAACTGTAGCACCTACTTGCTTTGTGTGTTGCATTCATTACGTAATAGGTGATGTTATGTTTGTATTAGGGTAAACCGGGCTTTTGAGCATTTATAAAATAACTATGGTCTTTCCTACTTATTCTAATCATATCTTTCTAACTCCAAAACCCCCAAAGGTCAAAATCTACAAACAAAATACCAGATTACTAAGCCACAAAAAAAGCTTTGTATTCTACGGGACATTCATCATCTGCCTAGCCTTTTCCCAAATTATCTTGGGGTCGGCTTCCAGTCTAACCGGATGCAGCTGAGTACCAGTATTGTACATGAAGCGACTACTTATCTGCCCTCCACAACCCAGTAACTGGGTAATACGATACCCCTTGGTAAGACTGGATGTCAAACTTTTGGCTTCTGACTACTCGTAACGACTATCAAAGGTCTACGGGACATTGTAGTCTGAAATAAATGATGTTACGTTTTGTTTTTTTTTTAAATAAATAAACATTGTTTTTTTTTTAAATTAAATGAAGTCGAGGCTAAATAATAGCAGCCACACGGGTCGATCTTCAAAATTAAATCTTGCTTGCAAGGTCGGTCAGCGGATGGGTGGTGATGGGACCATCTTTAGATACCGAGTTTCATCCGTGCTTGCAAAGCACGTTAAGCCGTTGGTCCCAGCTGTCATTTGTAGACCTTTGACAGTCGTTACAGGTAGTCAATGGCACGAAATTCTGATAACCAGTCTTACCAAGGGGTAATAAGATAGTATTACCTATTACTGACTCACTGGGTTGTGGAGGTCAGATAGGCAGTCGCTCCATGTAAAACACTAGTATTCGGTAAGACTATATCCGATAATACTGGAAGCCGACCCCAATAAACTTAGGAAAAGGCTAGGCAAATTTTTATAATCAAATTTTAATGTTTCGCCTAGAAAATTTAAACAGGCTTTGTCCTTAAAAGGATACCTAATCTAACAATTATGTTCCGTATAAGGGTTACCTACATAAATAATTTCTTGAGATGAAAGTTGACTTAGATTTTATACTATAAAAAAGTTATAGAACCGCTTTCACGATAGGGTTAACCGAACAAGAAATCAAAGCCCGTTTAGATGCAAAACTCGTAGGAATGTTTTCGTACCAGATTTTATCTCTTTAGAGTCTGTTGTATCTTTTGATACAGTGACAGAAAAGGCCGTCCGGTTTTATTAATTTACCTATTAGCTATAATGTTTTTTTACATATGGAAACATCCTAAGGTAAAGAATTATTTCATTTAATATCGCTAGATAGAAATCCCTTTAGTTTAAGATATTCTGAATTAACAGTAGGTACACTAGGTTTTAAAACTTCAGTGCCAAATAAATTCCCGCCTTGAAAACTTCTTATGCATAATTTATTAATCTATAATCTCACCGTTCTCAAATGAAAGTCCTTAGTGGCAGGAGCAACGGGTATCCTAATCTCCAGCAGTTCATCTGAGCAATTCATTTTTCCAAACAAAAATTGGAGCTTCTTCGTGGCATTGTATCCTCGTAGAATACTATGTTCCCTCCATACTGGAGGATTGAAAGAGTCTGTGAGGTTGACACATTGCCTCTCAATCTGATGGTACGCCTGTCCAATAGGACAGCACTTTCTTGCACAAGTTTCTTTTAAACACACACATCCTCTTTCCACTTTTGTCACGTTATCCATGTAAAATTCACCATGGTTATATCTAACACCTTTAAACATCCTATTCTTTAATTCGACACTGTTTTCTTCATCGCATTGCGAAGTAGTTCTTGTTATTAAGAATAATATAATAGCTAATGCCGATTGCATGTTTTCGCTGAGTGACTACCTCAGTACGATCGACGCGTACGCAGGTTTACAAGTGACTGACAAGAAATTACTCAATGAGGGTTTTTCGTGGTCGCACGGTACCTACATTACAATTATATGGTGAATCGCGTCTTGTAAGTACGTAGGGTACTAGTGTCCTCGCCTTACTAATTTACGAGGAAAAGTATTTTTTTGTACTTTTTATTGTATGAATAACTCTGACCCAAATATTGTCTTTAATACAATTTTACGGTGAGTAATTTATTTAGTGAGAATTAAATGTTTAGATTTGAGTTTGAATTTAATATTCATAAATGTAGTAGTTTTTTACGTTCGCTTGGAATACTTTTTAATTTTTCTTGAAGGGCATAAAAATCTAATCTTATTATTATGCGAAGCCGCTGTACTATTTTTAACTTACGTTTAAAAAGTTTATATTTTGACGTTATTTTTATTTTTTACATGAAAATTATAAAGTGTCTACTTGCTTCTTTGTATGTACACAAAATAATATATCTGTGTACCATCTGTTTGTGTCAGTATGTTATTTTTAAATTATGTCGAAACGGCTGAACCGGTTTTGAGTCGGATAGAGTTATTTTTATTAGAGGTGAATCATTTTATGATTGTTTTGATTCAAAATTAGGTCTACGGTCGGTTTTTTATATGTCCATCTTAATTAAAATATCTTTTCCATTAAGTATTAAGTTTATAATCAATTTATTTTGTAGAATATAGTTTAAAGCTTTTGGAATTCAAAAGAGTGGTTATTGAACTTGCGTTCTTGGAAACCGGTTTGATTTACAAGTACACACGTTTGATATTTACTTGCTTTAACTTGGTAGTATACGCATGTATCAGATGAAAAGGTTCATATTACATTGTTTTTTATCACCTTGTAACTACATTTAAGTAAATCATTATATTATTTTGAGTTTATGAATAACTGTTAATCAGGTAGGAAAAATTATAACAATTATTAATTTTAATAAATTTTTCTTTGATGCAATTATTGATGCACAAACCTATCTTTCAAAAAACTTTTTAAGAACAAAATTGAAACAATTATGAATACCGACACGTTGATCTCAAATACTTAATATATCTAAAAATAACGCGAATAACGGTGCCAGTTTCACTATGGTTAAACTGAGATCAGAAAAAAAATGAGCACACACGATAGTATTGAGTTCCGAACGATGACTGACCACTGACTAGAGTTTCGGGTCTTTCACTCAGCGTTAAAATTGTTAAACGAAAGCGAAGCAACACTGACCACTGTTCAGGGGGCGTAAATATTGTGGAACGGGTCTACAGGGTGATAAATTATTAAGCCATGAATAATGTACCTTAATTAAAATGCATGAAAGTCTCATTTACGAAATTAAAGTCAACTTCGCATTTTAACGTTTGTAGAGTGACAATGTTATTGAGTGTTTTAAATACAGAGTGGAAGGGACATCGACGCGAAAACGGTTAGCACGTATTCAGTACATCATTCAGACCCCCCTCCCCCCACAAAGAATAGTTTGGTGGGTTATACAGAAAACAGCTGTTTCCTAAACTGTACTATATCACTTCGGTCAAAATGTGTGGAACCGCAAATTTAAACAAAAAACAACCGAAGAAAAAATTCTATGTGGGGGGGGGGGGGATTCAGAATGATACAGGTACTGAATACGTGTTACCGTTTTCGCGAGTGGACACAGTGAGTTTCGTGTGCCGGGAACAGAATCGAGTTGTGAGTGACAGTGGTAGTGGTACGGAGCACAAAAAACGAACAAAGAAGAGGGAAGACCGATTTCTCTGCTCACAGACACCCACCCGCAATAACTTCAGTTTATCCAAGATCATGGTGTTTGCAACAGCGCCGAAATATCGGGAACTCAAAACAAATAATAAACATGGTAAAAATCCCGTTGCAAGTGTTATTAATAACCGTTTTAGGTGTTGTAATAGTCTAGTAAACTAGTTCCTTGTTCACATTCCGGTTCGTACATATTCGGTACCAAATTGATCGATGCGAGTAGCTAAAGCTTAAAATGAAAGCTTTAAGCTTTGGCTACTCGTATCGATCAACTAAAACTACACAAACAGTTCGTCTCCTCTTTTATTACACTTGATTGCAGTAATTTTAACCGACTTCTTGTAATAAGTATTATTATTTTATTTATTGTTTATTTACATGTCATCTCTCTAGCCTTTTCGGAAATATGTTGGGGTCGGCTTCCAGTCTTACCGGATTCAGCTGAATACCAGTATTTTACATGGAGCGACTGCCTATCTGCCCTCCACAACCCAATTAGTACTGGGTAATACGATACCCCTTTGTAAGACTGGTTGTCAGACTTTCGGGCCACTGATTACCTGTAACGACTGTCAAATGACAGCCGGGAATAACGGCTTAACGTGATTTTACAGGTATGGAGGCAACTCGGTATGTAATTGGCGGTTACCCATCCGCGGACCAACCCAAGCCAGCGTGGCTTAACATGAAGATCAATCCGAGCGTCAGTTATTATTAAGCCACGCACTCCTGTTTGTATTTACATTTATTAAAGTGCCTATTTACACACACATATGCATCAACATCTGCCTAGCGTTTTCCCAAACTATCTTGGGGTCGGCTTCCAGTCTAACCGGATGCAGCTGAGTACCAGTATTCTACTTGAAGCGACTGCCTATCTGACCTCCACAACCCAGTAACTGGGTAATACCCTTGGTAAGACTGGATGTCAGAGTTTTGGCTTCTGACTACTCGTAACGACTGTCAAAGATCTACAAATGACAGCCGGGAATAACGGCTTAACGTGATTTCAGATATGGAGGTAACTCGGTATGTAACTGGCGGTTACCCATCCACGGACCAACCTAAGCCAGCGCGGCTTAAAATGAAGATCGATCCGAGCGTCAGTTATTAAGCCATGCACTCCTGTTTGTATTTACATTTATTAAAGTGCCTATTTACACACACATATGCATCAACATCTGCCTAGCGTTTTCCCAAACTATCTTGGGGTCGGCTTCCAGTCTAACTGGATGCAGCTGAGTACCAGTATTCTACTTGAAGCGACTGCCTATCTGACCTCCACAACCCAGTAACTGGGTAATACCTTTGGTAAGACTGGATGTCAGAGTTTTGGCTTTTGACTACTCGTAACGACTGTCAAAGATCTACAAATGACAGCCAGGACCAACGGCTACGTGCTTTCCGAGGCACGGAGGAAACTCGGTAAGTATTATGGTCACCTGCCACGGACCAACCTCGGCAAGCACGGCTTAACTTTAAAGATCGACCCGTGCGGCTGTTAATATTTAGCCACGAGCTCCTCTTACACACACATATGTATTTCAGTGCTCGAATATGTGCTATTAAAATAACAAGTGTTCGACCAGTGATTGTAGTAATAAGTGTCTATATGCCAACGAATTCGGTGGAAAACTTGCCTGATTTTACGGACTGTCTAAATACTGTAAGTGCGATTGTAGATGAGTATGGCATTGAGTCTGTATTTGTGTTAGGCGATTTCAATGCTGATGTACATGAATTGTTTTATAGGGAACTTGGACATTTCTGTAGTGAGCAGTGTTGGTCGTGTGTTGATGTTGATTTTCTGGGTACTGATTCGGGAGCTTACACTTTTATTAGTGAGGCGCACGGGTCATGTAGCTGGTTGGATCACTGTATTGTGACTCAGGCGGCCAAGCGAGCCGTTGTGAATGTTTTTATTGAATATGACACTAATTGGTCTGACCATTTTCCCCTAGTGCTTGTATGCAACTTAAATCTATTGACACCAAAGTTACCCAATACTACAAGTACTTATAACAACGTTGTGTGGGGTGTTAGGAATGATAAACAGGTCGTGGAATATACCAATGAGTGTCATAAACGTCTGAATTTAATTGATTTTCCTGCCGAGTGTTTGAGTTGTGCTGATAAGCATTGTAATGACTGTGGTCACTCGCGTACTCTGGACAGTTTGTACTGTGACATTGTGTCTGCCCTTCGTGGTGCGTCTTTGGTGAGTCGAGGGGGCACCAGGGCGGGTGGTAGTGGTCCGCGTGTAGTGGGATGGAACGAGCTTGTTAGAGAGGCTCACAGAAAGGCTCGGTTGAAGTTTTCAGATTGGGTAGCGTGTGGTAGGCCTAGGTCTGGCATCATGTATGCAGAAATGTGTGAGACCAGAAGGGTGTTTAAATCACGATTGAAGGCATGTCAAGATCGTGAAGTGCAGATTAGGATGGATACCCTTGCTGAGAAGCATTCTGGTGGTGACTTCCGTGGGTTTTGGAAACACACGAGCAAAGCAAACGGTAGGCCGAGTCTTCCTGTGAGCGTTGATGGAGTTAGCGACCATAAGGAAATTGCGAACGTTTTTAGGGAGCATTTTTCCATACAATCCCCTCTGGGGGCGGCAAGTGGAGTGTTCAGTGCTGGGTTGTCTAATGAAATTGTTGGGGTTCGATACTTGGCTAAAGACGTGGCCACAATTATCAAGAATATGAAGCGAGGCAAATCGCCTGGGCATGATGGCCTCAGCATTGAACACCTGCAACATGCTGGCCCACATATTAATCGCGTCCTCGCGATGTTCTTCTCACTGTGCGCGAGCCACTCTTACCTGCCCTTGGATCTTATGAGGTCTGTGGTGGTGCCTGTTGTGAAAAATAAAACCGGTGACCTTGCTGATAAAGCCAACTATAGGCCTATCACGCTGGCCACCATCATAGCCAAAGTGTTTGACGGTTTGCTTAATACACAGTTGAGTAAGTATGTGAACCTGCATGATAACCAATTTGGCTTCAGACCACAACTATCTACGGAGAGTGCCATACTGTGTCTTAAGCACACCGTCAGATACTATACGGACCGTAGGACCCCGGTATACGCGTGTTTCCTCGACTTATCCAGGGCTTTTGACCTGGTTGCGTATGATATCCTGTGGGATAAGCTCGCGAGCATTAACCTGCCTCATGAACTTGTGGCTATCTTTAGGTATTGGTATACGCATCAGGTCAACAGTGTCAGGTGGGTGGAGGCCATGTCAGAGCCGTATCGGCTGGAGTGCGGTGTGAGGCAGGGGGGCTTGACTTCGCCCACCCTTTTTAACCTCTACATGGATGCACTCATTGTCGCGCTCTGTAGTGAGCATGTTGGATGTCATGTTGACGGCGTATGTGTCAACAATTTAAGCTATGCTGACGACATGGTCTTGCTGAGCGCGTCGGTTTGTGGTCTGAGGAGGTTGGTACAAATCTGTGAGGATTACGCGGGTGAGCATGGTCTAAAATATAACGTATCAAAAAGTCAATGCATGGTCTTTGCGGCCAGTGGTGCTAAGTGCCCAGAAACGGTACCTCCGCTTTTTCTGAATGGTGTACCTCTGGATAGAGTGGATCAGTTTAAGTACCTGGGGCATTTGGTCACGTCTGATCTCGGGGACCATGCGGACATCGAACGGGAGCGGAGGGCGTTGTCGAAAAGAGCAAACATGCTCGCTCGCAGGTTTGCATGTTGTTCTAATCCAGTTAAAATCACCCTTTTCAAGGCGTACTGCACCTCGTTATACACGTGCAGTCTGTGGGCTCGCTACACAAAAGCTAGCTACAATACCCTCCGCGTCCAGTATAATAATGCATTCAGGGCAGTTTTGGGGCTGCCTCGTTTCTGCAGTGCCTCGGGCATGTTTGCGGAAGCGCGCACCGACTGTTTCCACGCCACCATGCGCAAGCGGTGCGCGTCCTTGGTGCGCAGGGTGCGAGCCAGCTCCAACGCTGTCCTAGCAATGATTGCGGGCAGACTAGATTGTCCCTATATAAGGCACTGTTGTAACCGACATGTAGTTAAAGGGTTATTAGCTATTATTTAATTTAATTTAATTGATTTGAAACTAAATGTATTAATTTCTTTTTAAATTGTAATTTCTTATTTTGTAATTAATGATGTAATAATATTCCATTTGACATTTATTCCAACTTGACATTTATTCTAATTTGACATTCATTCTTATTTGACATTTATTCGAACTCGACATTTATTATAATTTTACTTTTAATTGAACTCAATAATGTAACTTTGCTATCTGGGATAATCAAGCCGACCAATAATGTATGTGTGGATTTTTATTTATTTTTGTTTTATATGGGTCACGGACCTGAAATAAATGATTATTATTATATTATTATTTCAATTTTTTTTTTCCGTGCCTCGGAAATCACGTTAAGCCGTTGGTCCCGGCTGTCATTTGTAGATCTTTGGCAGTCGTTACGAGTAGTCAGAAGGCGAAAGTCTGACATCCAGTCTTACCAAGGGGTATAGTATTACCCAGCTACTGGGTTGTGAAGGTCAGATAGGCAGTCGCTTCATGTAAAATAGTGATACTCAGCTGATGATGATGAACGTGCTTATTTACACATAAAGGAAAAATATAAAAATCTCACCGTCAGCATTTTCACGCTCCCTTCAATAGCTGGCCTAGTAGCATAGCGTTTTTCTCCTTTGGATTTATCACATTTCTGTTTTCCATACAGAAAATGAAACTTTTCCGTGACATTGAATCCTTTGATTGGCGGCAGATGACTACGTCTGTGTACTGGCAGATCGAAGTTATATGGTTCCAGCACACATTTTTGAATGGATGGGTTGTACGCTAAACCAGGGTCGCAACATTTTCGAACACAGATTTTATTCATACAAGTTAATCCTTTGGCCAGTTCTGCAGTGGTATTGGCGCAGTACGTATCCTGGTATTGCACTCCATTGCATGTCCGGTTCCTTAGTTCACTGGTCCCATTTTTAATGGGTTCTGAAGCAGTTCTCGTCACTACCACGAATATTATAGTCAATGCTGTTAGCATTTTAAAAACATTAAACAATTTTCAACTTTAATATCTTGATAAGTTCACACTTAATACTGAAATATTTACGGTGTGCTGTTTGGAGAAAATTATAACAATCTTAGTGTAGGCAAAGAAATAATAATGACAAAATCAATAATGTTGTTCGTTATTTATATAATATAACCCAATGTCGATTACGACACCGATAAATTATTGTGGTCGGAATAAGCACCTAAGAACCGACTTTGACTTTTTTATAACACGCATAGGATAAAGATGATTTAAAATCCTTGTTTAGTTTTTGATAGAAATGAGATTCTAAGTTTGATTCCCGAGTCGGACAAAATTGATATTGGATCTTTCCATCAGGAATTTTTCAGGAGCAGCCAAGGAATTGGGATCAGTATCCAGTTAATGGCAATAGGCTCGCCCCCTATTACATGGGACTTAAAACATAACCGGCGAAATGTAGGTGTACTACACGCCTGCCCAATACGGTAGTACCTAATTATGATAACAAATTGCCCAAATTGCGGTCATCACTACCACATTATGCTACGACGAAATCGTAGCGTAGCGTAGACGACCTACGCCAATATTTCTGCTATATTTAGATTAAAGCAAACAATCCGTCTTCAAACTCATAAACGTATCAATCAATAGGATATTCCCGATTATCGATAATATTGAAGTTGAAGGATTTAATTCTTACTGCAGTGGGCTAATCCCTATACCAATGTTTCTTCTCAATTGACATAAAGACAGTGTTTCAAAAACGGTACAAAACACCTTCACACTTTTAACGACAATTTAAAAAAATATACCAACTAAATTAATTTTATAGTCGTCACTTTATGAATAGATTAATTTTAGAAATGTGTTTGCTATCAATAGCCTTCTAAGATTGTTATAGTCATCTAGGTTATGTCCGTTTATTTTAAAATTAATTTACTTAAACAAAAATACAAACTGTAATCACTTTTTCGACTGCCGATAAGCTACACAACACAACTTAATTGCTAACTTTAGGAAGACACGACGTAATCGCACACGAAACAACACTTGTACCTACTTTATTCAATTAAAAACTGGATTCGGAAAAAAAACATTTAATGAAAGATAAGAAAGACACTTCTGGAAGAGACAAAGCGACACTGAGGCCCACTGAGAAAGCGACAGACTTTATATAGACTCGAACACTAACGGAATCCCGAAATTAGGACTAATTAACTCCATATTATCGACAGGGGAATAAAAATATATGTGACACCTGACTGGTAATGGTAGAGTGACCATGAATTCGCAACTTGCAGAATTAAGAACTCAATATTTTTTTACCTTAGTAACTGAAGAATTTGTTACACAAAATTTAGAAATTCTGAGGAATGTGTTACACATCAATTTAGGATACCCACAACCTCATGTGATTACACCATGGTCATCAAGAAAAATAGGCTTTTCCAGGGAACAGTGGATTTCCTAACGTTTTCGAGTACTGTTGTCAATTAAGATGAACGAACCGATTAAAAAGTTAATTGTAATAGAATCAGTGCACAGTATGCAGTCTATGCAATGATTAGGTTTCCGATATAATAATTTATAGAACAGCGTAGGAACACTTGCATTGTGTCAATTTTATCAAAACAAAATGCGCAGACGCACATATATCGGTTATTGTTATTACTATTGTTTGCCCGGACCACGTACTCAAATAACTTGCATAGTACTAGAACCTTAAAGATAGGCAAATTAGTAAAGTTGTAAACTTGCGTTGTGTAGTAGCAAATATTTCCGCAGCGCAGCGCTACGAAAATCGTAGTCTGCTACGATTTTCGTAGCGCTGCGCTGCTAAAAAGTTTTTCATTATTTGTTCTACGTTTTTTGTGCACTTTTTTAAGTCTCTTAGAGGAAGACTTGAATCAGATAATCATGCTTCAGCCATCGGACCAATGTCACAGAAGTATTGTCAGCTACATAGCTCACTGATTTTATGAGTTATTTCACCCAAAAGGTTAAGTACGGGTCAATTGTTTAACGATGACGCCGAAATAACGTTGTGTTCTTTGAAATTTTGAGATAACGCTATACTATGACAATGAATAGAAAGGAGAAAAGAACATAACGTGGTCATCTGTAGGGATTACCATAACTCTGCGATGGCGAAGCGACTTGCGACGCGATTTGGGACAAGTGACACGCGCTTACGTCAATTGTTTCTTGCGGGAGAGTATTGTCGCATTGCAGTAAGTAGTACGCACGACGACCCATCAAACTATTCAAAACCAGTTTATGTATATCTCTCATCATCATCATTATCATTTCAGCCCAAAAGACGTCCACTGCTGGACATACTATAGGCCTCCCCCAAGTCACATTGACATTTTGGGGGTTTTGCCATAAAGCCACGTTTGGCAGGCGGGTTGGCGATCGCAGTAGGTACAGTTGTTATAAAAGCACAGAGTACGCTGCTGCCCATTCTCTGGCAAGTCCCTTAGTCGCCTCTTACGACACCCACGGGAAGATATGGGATCTGTGTATCTCTCATTGAGCAGTAAATCTATACAAACCGCAGCCATGTTTTACTGGAAATGTATTGCCTGTTGTGTCGCCGTGTGTACGTGCTTAGCAATTTCTGTCATTGGATTTCTCTGCTTTCAATGTCGATCCAAGCATGTCACTTGAGAGTCAAATTTACACAAAGTAAGTAAGTGACAAAAATTTAAGGCAAGTCAGTTCTGACCAGGTACTGCCTGACTGTAAATTGATTTGGAGTCAGTAGGTACAGCATTGTCATGATTGAAATTGCCTCGCAAAACGTTTTTTTAGGTATCTCTATTTCTTCTTCTCTTTCTAACACCTCCTTTAACTCTACTAGCAGCAAGTTGGTTGCTTGGTTTTTTTTTGATCTTGTTTTTTTTTTCAACAAATAATTCAATCGTTATAAATTCTGTGTTTTTAGCAAGTTCATTTTCCCCCGGCAGGGCAGCGTGCGGTACTGGGTGCAGAGTGGTCAGTTCTCGGCGCCAACATTGACGCCGATTACTGACCCGGTTACTTGCCCTGTGTCACTCTGCCTTATCTCGTAGCCATAATTATGCATATAGACAACGCAAGGCATGTGCTTACGTCCATGAATAAAATTCGTAGCAAAGCACATACGCTTCACAATGTAGGCTTTTAGCCTGAGGTATACAGGTTGAATTTTTTAAGTGACGTGAATGGCCATACCCAAAACTATGAGGAATAGCGAAAAATACTCAAAGCAGTCTCAAGCCCGATTTTGATGAAAATTATAACTGCAACATTGTATTTTTCAAAAATCTATATTCCGAGCCAGGAATCGAAAAAGGTGATTTTGAAAAAAAAACTGCCTGTTACACCATTCGTTGTCGCTGCTAAGGATCAAATTACAATGACATAGGCAAACTAAAGGAAAAATTCACCCTGAATAGGCGGTATTCACACGACACTGCTCTCCGCGCGGCGCACTGCCACATACTCGGATTCGCCGTCTCCGCCCGACCGCGCGGACGAAGGGTGTCCTGTGAGAATCGCCTCAGTAAAAAAATAGTGCGTGGAGTCCCTCCGCGCGGAAGAAGTGAAACTTCGTAATGTGGAAATGCGTGCTTTCATACCCCCTCCATGGTAGCGTTAAACTTTTAACGCAACCTTGTTGGAAGTCGAATAAGAAGTTTAACTTCAAAATGCATTGGCTCCAAAAAACAAACGTGTGCCGAACATACGCAGAGATATGCTCATACGAAAATCAGTCATCACAGCAACAAATTGTTTTTTATTATTGTTTTTATAAAGTTTCTTTCATATTTATTATCAGTCGACCGTTGATTGTTTTTCGGCCGTGATCTTTTGATCTACTAGTATTTTTATATTTTTCTGGCAGCTGGCGTGACTGGAATATTGTACACAATAATATGCGTCATTATGCTAGTAAATAATTAAGATGGGACTTTCCCAAATATTTTCCAATTGAGGTTAGCAGCTATAGCCTAGTGGTGTGACCGTCGGACTGCCAAGTCATAGGTCACGAGTTCGAACCCAAGGCACACACCTCTGATTCATCGGGAAAAAAGGTACGCACCTCTGATTTTTCAGATTCATGGGTGTAGGTATTGTATAATTACTACTTGCTTAGGTGAAGGAAAAGATCGTTTGGAAACCAAACATGCCTTTGAGACATTTTTCAACGGCTTGTAAAGCGAAGTGAGACGCCCATGGGCAGCATAAAAACTCTGACACCAGAGGTGGCGCTAGACATCCTGTATAGCTCCGTCCCTTTCCCACACTGGAATAAGAGTAAAACAATACTGCTTTACTCTTATTCCATACGTCCAGACGTCATGGTAGGCCAGCAGGTGAGGCACTCGAAAACCAAGAAGACTATCAGTTGCCGATTGATTGTTTGTCGATTTTATAATTACTAAATTGATTTTGGAATGCCATACTACTTTAAAGCAACCAGATAGTATATAAATTTTCACTTCACCGTATTGTCTTGCGCAATTAAATTAATAATACACACCACTTGCCGGATGCCAGCAAAAACAATTATGAAAGCAATAACATCCCAAACATTCAAAGGCCTATTTAAGCAGTAACTTAAAGACCACCGCACAGTTAGAAGCACTACACGGAATAACTACCTACGCTACGGTTCAACTCGTCAAGCAGCTGATCCAGGGGGGTCTACTCTACAAGTCTGTCGATGAACATACGGGCCTGACCGAAAACTAGCTCGGAACTTTGAAATATATTCCCTATTATTTTTGGATTCATGACTTTTAGAAACACATCAGGAGTAAGGACAAATTTTAATATGTGTGTGTGCGCAAATAGAGGTTCATTTTCTTTTCCTTTTCTCTCAAAGTCTGATAAAACGGCAATCCAACAAGACATTGACATCTCAGGCATAGGAAGGGGACATCGACGCACAAACTGTTACGTCATTCTTTTTTAGTTCGGGACCCGAACTAATCTTATGTCCGTAAGAGATGCGGAGTAGGAAATGAAACTACGGATACGAGAAGGGCTCCTTCCCTAAGGGAAGGGGAAATAAGGGGGGAAGGGGAAGGGGGCCTTGGTGATGCTTGTACGAATGCAGTATCGATCACCTCGTAAGAATCCCGAAGTGCTTGAGTTGAACTTAGGACTAAAACTATACGTTGATCCTTAAGATTATATCTCGATGGAGATGCGTATTAATTATTTTGCATCGAGATTTCCTCATCTTCACGGGAAACTGGGCAAAGCCATCAAAGACGTTTAGCGAGAAATACTAAAAAATAATATTTATGTAAATATGTTTTTTGTTTTCTTTGGCTTATGCGTTGACTTTGAGTCACGCGGTCGGTTGCGGTCACGGTCAATCTTTGCCATTGTTCAATCGTCACCAATGCCTTAATTACAAAAGAAACAAGAGGAAGGCGCTGTTCTTGAAGATGATGATGAATTCTGTTAGTAAGAGAGTTCTTTAGATGTCCTCGTCTTCGGTAGACTAACGCAAGATGACTAAGAGACCGACGACAAGTGGCAGTCACGTTTCGTCGACTTACAATAGGATTGACATCGCTTTCGGTAGATTATATCAATCAATATAATGATAAATTTATTACTTCGCCATCATAATTTTCGCTGATCGATTGTCACCAACCCAAGCCCAAAGCCTTAAGCCTTTGGACCAGACAATGAAGAGAAAAGAAAAGACAGAGGCAGTCATTAGGACTGCCGAGGGAATGCGTCGGTGTCCCTTTGTTTACCGAAAAGCTTTGACAATCTTCCTAAAAGCGTTTGTTAGTTAGAATAGTAGTAGCAAAAAGCAGTAAACAAAATGTATGTCAAAAATTAGGTTGCTGAGGCTTACTGCAACCTAATTTTCGACATACGTTTTGTTTTGCGCCTAGAGAACAACACAGAAAAATAAGTTACTATTTTATTAAAATATGAGTAATTTGTATTTTTTAAGATCGAATAACATTGCAGTAAGATAAAATTCTTGGAAAGAATCAGGGCTTTTACGTTTTAGTCTCATAAACAAAAAATATGCTCTCAGACAGGGTCAGAGATCACGAGTCTTCACATTGTAGACTTATGCAAGTGCGTGGAATTTTGCACGTAGGTACACAATGAAACTGGTACAGACCAAAGAAGCATGACATGGGTGCAATCCATTGCAGCCAATGATGATAAAGTATCCATTATTATGGGTTGTTACGGATCGTCGAAAGCAATAAACTCTGACAAGCAGTTTATCCAAGGGGTGTTGTATTATTGTTGTACTTGTGGACGTATGCAGCATTCGCTCCATGTCAAATGCTGGTATTACTGGTAAGCTAAAGTCAACATAGGAAATGGCTAAACAGATGATGATATTTAAACTGTTGATTTTATACAGCGATTTAGAGCAATCTTGTATTCTTGTTCTATAAATAAGATTTAAGTATAGAAATATTTATAATCATGATTGCAACCATAATAACTTCGCTTCACGTTGTACTGCGCGCACGCAGCTAGTGCAGCTCAGTGTTAGGTAGGTATGCAGCGAACCAATATCCCCTTATGAATTTTAAGTAGATTATAGGTATTGACAAGGTTATTTTGGTATTCTTTTATAGATTTTATAATGTTCCTTGTTTTGTCTGCAGGTCAAACTTTAGAATTTCTTGGTAACTGTTTTTATTTTTTCAATTTACATAATTATCTTTATTTAAACTTAAAATAGTAATAAAATGTGTAGGTATTTAAAGAAAAGAAAAAAAGAATTAAGATAGAAGCGATAATGCAGCCCACGAACTTCAAATTTTGTTAAGTACATTTAAAAAAATATCGTCAACATCGTTGTCAACAGTAATAGTGGAAAGAAGGGTGGCAACATTCATGTTCATGTTAGTTTATTTCTTTTGTATAATATATATATTTTTTTTTACCTTAAGAAGTTAGAACGCAGTAAGTATAAAGTGAAATAAGGATGTTTTTGGCACACATCCAGAATATACTATAGCTAACCTAAGTTATGAACACTACTGAAGCCGCTGATGTCGTGGCCTCTTACCAGTTGATTTAAAAGTACCATCATCATGTGCGTAACCGTTTACCAACTATGTTTTTGTCAGCATAAAGTGCTTTCCGAGGCATGGACGAAACTTGGTATATAGTTATGGTCACCCATCCACGGACCGACCTCTTCAAGCACGGCTTAACCTTAAAGATCGACCCGTGCGGCCGTTATTATTTAGCCACGAGCTCCTACTACATGCCAACTTCGTAAATATCTACATATTCGTCAATTTTAATATTAATTTCCTCAATAAATATGGCCTAGCCTAATTTTCCGTATTTCATGTTTTTTCCATGCCAAGTAGGTACTACAGGACGCGTCATCGAATTTGTACTAAAACAATTAATTAGATTTATTGAATAATGACTAAACAAATTGATTGCAGGAAAAATCATAAGATTTTCAGGTATTTGAATAAGCCTATTCATTTCAGTATGATAATAACCCGCCATCTTAGCTGACCAAGTGTAGAACAAGGGTTCAAAGGAATAAAAGACCAGTATATACTGGATTTCTTACGATTGACGTACGGCCTACACATGCATACGTACATGTTACAATAATTCATCTTTCTTGTAGATGAGGACGACATTGTTAAATAAAAAAAAAACTGATTTCATACCTTATGTATATTGTACAGTCTGCAAAGGAGATAAGTAACCACTTTCTCATACTAGTAGTATGAGAATCTAGTTACTTATCTCCTTTGGAGACTGTACGTAAGTTTCTAGTGATTTTTCCTTTCATTGGGTTAGGTCAGTAATTTTAATAGCTGCATACTATTCTATGATGCTCATGTGTTGTACTTATGTGTCAGACAAATGCTGTTGATTCTGCAAACCGGTTATAGGCAATATTTACCTAGGCATAATATAAATATGAACTGTACGGTCAGTAGGCACTATAACTGCAAATGCACAATACATAATGTTGATTGTTTTTATTCGGTTTACCTGCCCTAACAGGACATTTTAGTATGGAACTTTCTTTGATGAATATGGGTACCTACCTACACAAGTTAGTTAGTAGTAGTTATTTATTATTTAGTTAGTTATTTATTTAAGGATCTCCAACAAGAGATATACACTAAACATTACATAAAGTTAAAAATAAAATTATTAATAATGGTCTCGTTACGTACATCAAGTTGGGTCAAGGGCTTGATTCAGAAAGCGGTACTCCTGGACACGGCTCGTATTGTTAGGAGGTTCCTTTCTCTGGAGCCCTGACCGCCGCTGTCGGTAGCTAGAGACCAAGTTCCCGATACCGGAGGGCTAAAATTTTTGTTTTATTTTTATAAGGAATATTTAAAAATGTAGCAAATTTGAATATAGAAATGAAATAAATTATTGAATAAAGGAATCTTAAATAAATATAAGTAAGTATAACGTTAAATACAAGTTTTCTTAAATCTATGTCGAGTTCACTCATGATTTTGTGCGTGAACTAGGTAATCCTGTATTTCAGGCGATTAGAGGTAACATTAATTGATTAAATAAATAGTTAGCTATAGTTAATGGACAACATAACTAAAATTCGTAGGCATCATCATCTGCCTAGCCTTTTCCCAACAATGTTGGGGTCGGCTTCCAGTCTAACCGGATGCAGCTTAATACCAGTATTTTACATGGAACGAATGCATGTCTGACCTCCACAACCCAGTTATTACTATACAGGGTGTAACGGAAAGGGTATATACATACTTAACTGTGTGCTACAGACCATCAAACTGAACATGTTTCTCCATCGGACGAACATCGTAATAGCGAAAAAAATATCCGCTGCCCCATACATTTTGGTCGAATAGGTATTGAAATTTTGTATGGGGCAGCAGAAATTTTTTTAGTTATTACGATGTTTGTTTGTGGAGAAACATGTTCAGTTTGATGGTCTGTAGCAAACCCTTAAGTATGTATATACCCTTTCCGTTACACCCTGTATAATACAATACCCCTTCGTAAGGCTGGTTGTCAGAATTTCGACTACTACTTACGACTGTCAAAGATGGGAATAGTCTCGTGAAACCGGCGTGGAGATGCACTGAGTGTGGTCTCCGAGGTCAAGGACCTAACTCCGCTCTCCTTAGCTAACTAAAACGGGTGCAAACTTGTGGTATTGAATACCAATGTTCGCAAAGAGGTATGTATCGCAGAGCAAAGAGCTACACTGACTTTTTTTGGGCCCTTCATGACCCTGACATATATAATCATGTGCGTACATTGAGAGGATCGAAATCATTGCTCTGCGGGTTTTGGGTCTTATTGACTTTTGAGTTTTTCGCCCTAGACTTCTTTAGCGTCCTGGCAACGTTTCGGTGACCTTATTGGGGAAAACGAAGTTTTGTCTATGCGATCATGGATGAAGTTATCAAGACGAACAATTTATCGGAAATACGTTGTCATGGACGGTATGGTTGACATCTGTCGGGCATGACGCCGTCCAGGTGAATACCAGTTCTAGACCAGTTTTTTCCAGTATCATGCAAATGTTCCACAAATTCTTATTGTAAGAGAGATGCGTAGTTTGGATGAAACAATAAAATAAGTTCTAAATTCAGGTTTAACAAGCTGATTAACAACAACAGCATCTTCCAAAAGATCATTTCTTAGAATTGAGGAAAATTGTGTTTTGTGCGCAGATTTTTGAGGTATTATTATATGTTTATTTTTAATTTATCTGGGGTTTTCCGTAGTTCAAAAATTTTTGGCTGCTAGTAAAATTAATAATGCCCACCCCGGTCAATCGATCCGACATTAATTGTTTTTCGTCTTGCTAACAACGAGTACTTCCACAGACACAACCTAGTAGCTGGGATTATCCACCAGCAACTTGCCTTGCAATACAACCTGTCGCAATCACAGGTAAGTGCCCGATATAGTTCTCGAGAACGGTGACGCCATATTGTTTTTTGGGATCAACCTATTATCACGGACAGGACTGTTGTAACAAAAAAACCTGATATTGTGGTGATAGATCGCCGAAAGCGCCGTGCAATGAATGTTGACGTCACTGTTACTCAAGACATGTATCTCGTGAAAACTGAGAATGATAAGAAATCAAGTACATTTTATCATGATTTAGCAAGCGAGGTTGTTGTCGTGTGGTACGTAGACTCTGCAATCGAATGCAAACCTTATAAAACGCAACAATATACTAAACTTAAAAAAAAACAACTACAAGTCCCTTAAGTACTACATATTCAAACGCAGAAGCTGCATAACAGCTCTCAATCTTTTAATAGGTACCTAACAAGTTGCCTGGTTTCGGGAAAAACCATCTTAAGCGGTTGTTCTCCTTGGTATGTTATTCCCCCGTTAATACCAAGGAAGATGATACATAATATTCTAACGTTCTCAACAAACGTCACATGCTGCGTCCGGTGGACCCTTGTTTTTCTCTTAGTGGAAATCCTCAATGGATGTCCTCCGATCTGGGGAGAACGGAGGAGTGGAAAGCCACACCGGTGAATCCTCGCACACTTGCATCGGGGGTAAATGCGGCTACCGCTGCCCCGGACTAGTACAGGCCCGCTTGGCCTGCGGGGGCCGCCTCGGGGGGGATTGAAGTGTAAAACTCCCCCCGTTACGATTACCTAGCCTAAGTTATAACGATGCTACAAAAGTCAAACATGCATTGGAGTGGCAGAAGCTGACTTATGTCAATCTTGTTAAGAGCCTACACTCTCGAAAAACTGTGAAAAATAAAGAAGTAGGTGGTCTTGCTTCAAGGATTACATTTAGGTACCAAATACGTTAAAAAGCTTCTCTAAATGGAATATTTAGGTATGAGTACCTAGGCTATGCTGTGTTAAAATGCTATACTACAAAAGCCTCTCAAAATCTATGCTTACTAGAAAAACTGTACATCTTACTCAACTATTGGCCGAGAGCCGTACATACCTATTTAAAAGTGCCACAATTCCGTATAGTCATATTCTGTGTACGTAGAGGTACCAAAATGTACATACAGTTCTTCTTAATTAAAATAATAATCACGCTACCCGGCGGCGCCCGCGCACACTACACTTATAATTTACGTCCTTGTTTATTCTCCGCATTGTACTCAAACTTGATGATGTGTTGCAAAAAATGAACACATCATTATAGCCATTATTATCTATCGAGCCGGAAAGATTACCTTTTTTTTTGTTGTCCATCACTTATTATTGGCGGATTCACAAATACTAAGCGTACGAGATCAAAGTAACAGGGAAAAAAAAAAACAACCGCATCAATTTTACACTATTACAAAACCATGATAAATTAAATAATCATTGTTTTTCATTACTTCGCTGTTTTTTTGATATTTCCTCATTTTTTGTGTTTATCTTAATTAATTGAGTGCGAAAAACAAACGCCTGTAGGTTAACGATTGCAATGACTCACTAAAGAGTGATTTATTGTTGTCACATAAATTGTAGGCGCTATGAAATTTATTTAATTACTGATGTCAGCGTCCAAAAGCTCGTGGTCAAAGCTCGTGGCTAAATAATAACAGCCGCTCGGATCAATCTTTAGGTTAAGCTGGTTGGTCCGTGGATAGGTAAACACCCAAAACATACCGAGTTTCCTCCGTTCCTCTGAAAGCACATTAAACCCTAAAATAACTTCAAAATGAATGCCACCCTACTTTAAATTAGGTTTAATCAATTAAGTAATTACTTAAAATGTAAACACTACTTAAAAGTTCAAAGAACAATATACCTAAAACGTATACATAAAACTCCCTATGCTAGTTTAAAGTGCTCAACAGAAAAAGGACATAATTAACATCGTCACGTTACATTAGCGTCATGAAGTCAATGTTAAAACTTTGTTAGTTCATAAACATAGTATGCAGTTACAATTATGACGTCAATCAGGTGTTGTAAGTACTAACCTACCACAACAAACTAAGATAGGTTAACTTAGCCTTGACTTCTAATAGAATAAGTACCTAGTCTCACCTAATAATAGCTTCTACATTGTTTATTACTGCATCGTTGGTATATTGGTCGCGCTTACGACTGCTGAGCACGAAGTCCAGGGTTCAATTCCCAGGTCAAGCAAAGTGTTACAGGATTTACCTACAAAAAAATCTCAGTAGCTGCCATGGAGTCCGGAGCTATGCCCGGTTGATGACAATAGGCTCGCCGTCTATTACATGGCACTTTAGCATAACTGGGGAAACGTAAGTCCAGTTAATAGCAACGACTCCGCAGCAAGATGCTTGTGATATCTTGTGGGAGCTGCTTACCTGACTGCTTCATCCACTCTCCTGAAAGCCTACCACCTAGGATTTTCATATGCGTTACCGTGACTGACTTGGAAATCTCTAAATAGACTCCGAACCCAAGTCGGCCGTAGGAAAAAGAATCTCTACAGATGACGGTACATGGACGGCTCAGATCTGAAGTGTGAATGCAGGGTGTCTCTCCAGACAATTGGTCCACCTTCCATCTTGCGCTGCATGCCCTGACACCTAAGCAATTGACGATCTATGTAATAGTAAGTACCTACTTACAATTTTAAAATGATTCGAATTCTTGCTACGGCTACAGTTCGTAGTTCGTAAACAAAACATGGCGGGTCGCAGGTGTTTTAAAAATAAAATAAGTACCTATTGATAATGACCCAGACATTGCAACAATAAGGAAAACAGCACATTTGCCGGCATTATACACGATTTTATACATCATCGCGTTATTTAGGTTAAGGGCAGCTGCTACTAAAGAATTCGAAGATTCACTTTATTTTTAGTTACTTATCGTAGGAGGAGACCACCACAGTATTTCGTTCTCGCCAAGACTGTAAACAAAATGTCCGGAGGAGATCGTAATAAATAATAACAAGCGCACGGGTCGATATTTAAGGTTAAGCCGTGCTTGCCGAGGTTGGTCCGTGGATGGGTGACCATAATTACATACCAAGTTTCCTTCGTGCGTCAGCAAGCACGTTAAGCCGTTGGTCCCGGCTGTCATTTGTAGATCTTTGACAATCGTTACATGTGGTAAGTGGCCCGAAAGCCTTACAACCAGTCTTACCAAGGGGTATCGTGATATAATGATGATCTTCAGGAGAGAGAGAGATTTCTGTTTTACAAGGTACAAACAAAAGTTGCATAAAAGCTATGTTAACATAACATCACACCTGTAAACCCCGACGGGCTAGGTAGAGGTGTACCTTATTAAGTACACCTCTACCTAAGCTATTTCTAAGTCCCATGTAAAAGGGAGCGAGCCTATTGCCATTACCGGGCATAAATCCAGACTCCGTGGCTGTTACAGAGAAACTCCTTTTGGCTGACCTGGGATGCAAACGCAGGACCTCATGCACAGCCGTCGCACTTGCAACCGCCAGGCCAACGATGCAGCCCCGTTGCAGCCGTCTTATAGTAATAAAGTGTCTCGTGACCCCTTTAGGGAATACGCACACGCATGTTGCGTGATGTCAGTGTGTTTTTTATACCCCTAATTATAATAATACACCCAGACCCACCCGCAACCGTGGGTGATTTACTAAATATACCACTGCCTAATGCCTTTGGGATTACAGGCTTGTTTTCATAATATAAGTATACCTAAGGATCTATTAACTCTTATTTATAGCTACCAAAAGGAAAATAATGCTCTGGATAGAGTATTTCCATGAAATGTGGTGAGAACTAGTAAATAGTTACTGAATAACTCAGCTTATTTTGTGAAATTAAATGACGCGGCTTTTCTTTTTTAGGGTTCCGTACCCAAAGGGTCAAACGGGACCCTATTACTGAGACTTTGCTGTCGGTCCGTCCGTCCGTCTGTCACCAGGCTGTATCTCATGAACCGTGTTATTTAGCCAGTTGAAATTTCTACAGACTATGTATTTCTGTAGCCGCTATAAAAAAAATACTAAAAACGGTTCTCTGCCTTTTCGCCGAAAGTTGTCTGATAGATTTTCACTTGCCAACCAACGTTTCGCAGAATTTTATTTCGCCGAATTATCATTTGCCAACTTTTCATATAATTTTGTTTTATTTCCCAACCTCACAGTTACCAACTGTACATCTCCTTTAATAATGACACTTTTTAAAAAGCCAACTTCTCCCCTGGCACCAGTCCCATGAAAAGGTAATGCATCGTTCTTGAGAAAAGCTAATTATTGTAACCTACCCTCAAAACATTTTATATTCGCCTGAAAAGCGTAGTCGTCGTAACCCTAACAGAAATTTGGCTCCTATTTCTGTCTGCTGGGTTTACAGTAACCTAACACGAAGGGGATGGCGGGGTCGAGTGAGCGAGCGGAGCGGGCGAACTAAGACCCCGACATCCCTAACCTGTCCGAGTCATGGTGCCCCAAGTCCAGAGCTCGCTTCGCTCGCTCTTGCATCCAAATTATCCTGGTAGCAAAAGTAACATTGCCTATTGTACACACATACAATCAGTGGGGGTAATACATTGGAGATTTTTAGGTTATTATAAAAACGGTATATTTGACAAATGATAAATGTCCCAAACGTTTTGTGTCATTATAATAATCAGCTGAACAATAATTCTACCAAATGAAACGTTGTCATACAAAAATTTGCTAATCGTTAGTTGTCAAAGTGAAACATCGGCGAAACGTTGGTTGGCAAGTGAAAATCTGGCAAACAATTTTCGGCGAAAAGGCGGGACACCACTAAAAACAGAATTAAAATAAATATTTAAGGCGCTCGCATACAAAAAAGTGATTTTTTTTGCTCGTTTTTATAATATTGTCAACTCAGAAGTTTAAACGAGTAATACAGCTTGTACCAGAAAGGTGCGGTCATATTTCAGGATGTGATGCTTTACTTACCTTTCTCCATAGGACAACCATCGAAATCGGGAAAAATATCTGGTGTCCAGTTCAAAACATCAATTCCTACTCGACCCAAATGTATTGGACAGCTGATTTGTAAATTGTTTCAATAAAGCGGGTTTTAAATAGGAAGCTTCTGCGCTTCTGCGCTTCTGGGTGCAGTTGGGCTGGCTATATGAGTCAGGAGGAGACACCACTCACAAATAACCGAAAGTCCTTTCACACACATAAACAAAATGAAATTGATTGAATGAAAATTGGTTTGAAAAGATTTGATATTTCGTTTTTGAGACTTTTTCATGAATCTGCAGCAATAACTTTGTTTTTCATTCAAAACAAATTTAATGGAAGTTTACTCATGAATGACCGTTCAAAATATTGTTATTATATTGTTTGGGGCTATGGAACCCTAAAAATACACTTGGGACTATTGCATTAATGCATTGGCCTACTGTCTACTGCATTAATGCATTGGCCTATTGTCTACTGCATTTGCTATACCTAGTAGACAAAAGCGAGTGCGCTCAATTACAACGTAATCATCATAATTATGATTGCCGAATAGGGTCATCCATGCAGCTAAGTTCTTAAACATCTAAACAATTCTGGGAATGTTAAGTCGTCAGATAAGGCAGATAATAAAAACGTCTATGTTTGGATGAATCATATTCTGAACATAGAGTGGTCTTATCATAAAAAGAGTCCAGGTCTAGAAGGGATTTGAGAATAATCTTTGAGACATTCACTTACTGCAATGATTATATAAATATTTGAAAAAAAGGCAACTTTTCTTTCCAACTTCATTGAATAACAGTTATCTACGAAATAAATAAAATCATAAATTATTATTTTCTATACAACATTGCATCAGGAAACACAATCAGCGCCATCTATCCTGTCGAGCTAAAACTTCCGAGACCGAACTATGACAAGAGGGTTATGAATTTCCGGTACAACAGACTACGTCCTTTAATTCACTTGTGATAGACCTACGATAATAAGTCTCATCTTCATCAAGATTAGTAGTGAGTGTTCTGAATTAACATTCCTAATAATAAAATTAGGGATGTTTATTCATCTATATCACCATCATCATCATCATTTAAGCCGAAAGTCCACTGCTGAACATAGGCCTCCCCCAACACAAATTGACATAATTTTTTTTTGTCATAATCGACACGCTTGGCAGGCGGGTTGGCGATCGCAGTACGGTTGTTACAAAAGCACAGAGAACGCTGCTGCCCATTCTCTGGCAAGTACCTTAGTCGCCTCTTACGACACCCACGGGAGGATATGGGATGGTGCTATTCTTTACGTCCGACACCATACAGAACACATATATAAATACATATTATTTACATTTTCTAATATTTTAACAATATTATATTTAAAAAAAAATAAAAAAAATTGTATCCCACCGGCATCGGGAACAGGGTCCGAGCTGCCGGTGGTCAGGGCTCTTGAGAGAGGAACCTCCTAACAATACGTGCCGCGTCCAGAAATACTGTTTTCTGAATCAAGCCCAGCTGCCAAGCGAAAGACTCCTCAGATGTTGGTCGAGGCTTTGGCCGACATGACTATCAGCGCAATGACTGCTGTACTCACGCCCACATGTCGACAACCTCGCGAGCCAGATCAAATTAGGGATGTGATTTGTATAAAGCTTGCACCTTACCTAGTTTGGGTAACAGATCGTTGTCTCCCTGTCAAGTTATTATTTTTAGGCTTCCGTAGCCAAATGGCAAAAAAAGGAACCCTAATGGATTCGTCATGTCTGTCTGTCCGTCCGTATGTCACAGCCACTTTTTTCCGA
This sequence comes from Cerastis rubricosa, assembly GCA_949152445.1. Lineage (NCBI taxonomy): Eukaryota > Metazoa > Arthropoda > Insecta > Lepidoptera > Noctuidae > Cerastis > Cerastis rubricosa. The sequence continues at coordinate 5,724,200 of OX424540.1, read as the reverse complement.
AACTATAAGAACTATACTGTTGAAACTTGGTACGTAGGTATTCTGTGAACCGCATTAAGATTTTCACACAAAACTAGAAAAAAAAACAAACAATTTTGGGGATTCCCCATACTTAGAACTGCAACTCAAGAATTTTTTTTTTCGTCAAACTTATCCTCCGGATAGGTCTTCAAAAAAGATATTGAGGTTTAAAACTTTCAATAAAAAATGGTTTGAATAAGATATGATGTTTAGTTTTTGAGATATGGGACTTTTTCATCAAACTGCAGCAGTAACTTTGTTTTTCATTAAAATACTATGAAAAACAAATTTAGTTTTGCGGTTGAGTGGAAGTTTACTAATGAATGACCGTTCAAAATATTGTTATTATATTGTTTGGGCTATGGAACCCTGTGTGCGAGTAAGACACGGTTCCATAGACCAAACAATAACATCATCATTCTCCTGGGATAAGGGCACGAGAATGATGATGATATTGTTTGGGCTATGGAACCCTATGTGCGAGTAAGACTCGCACTTTGCCGGTTTTTTTAGCTATATTCCTTCCCCGTTTTGAGCGTTTTTAACTAATTTTTTATTAACATCAGATTTTATAATCGTACGTTCGTGATTCCAAAGGTAAACTGTTATAATTACCGAAGCGCAAGCTTTTTCTAGTAGATCTGTACCTGCCTACTACCAAAAGTCATAGGTTAGCATTGTCACAGTAGCAGCTTGATAATAGATCTCATAATCACACATACGAAGGTGACCAATTATGCTTACCGAAGCGCAAACTTTTTCTAGAAGATCTGTACCTACCTACTTACATTATTTAAAGCATTCTTATGCCAATCGCATATAAATATAACTCGTTTTTTTTACACTACTGCACAGCTGTGGTATATCAAACTTTAAATTCCTTTGATCCCCTAGTCTCAACACATTTACTAATCTTACGTATCTCTCAGTTTTATGACAAACATGACTACAAATTATACACTGACAGAACGACAGTTGAAGCACGAACAAATTATTTCGGCCTTCAAAAGACAGTATATTTTTATTTGATTCGCTTAGGCACGGCTTCGGCAAGGTTCACAGACTGATCGAAGAGTAAGCGTAGCGTGTAAATACGAACATCTCTAGTCGGTATTTCTCCATACAAATGTATTCCGCTGTTTCCTCGTGGATAATGCGTCTAGAGCAATGATTTTTTTCAAAAAATCTTAGTATTATTAATAATACATGCCCGTATCATTTTTTTTTTCAAAACATTATCAATGAAAGAGTTATGACAATCCAAAAACCCGAAAAAAAGCCCGTTTTTACCGTCATGTTCAGACGACTATCAGACAAATTAGATAAGTTTTTAACAAAAAAATAATACTTTTCCTCTAAATTTTGATATAAGAATCATTTAGATCAGTTTAGTTTTGAAGAAAAACAGCGGAATACAAAACGTCTTTTGGTTAAGATTTTTGTAGGTAAAATCAGCCTGAGCTGCAGTTATCCATTTCGCACTTTACGGGGGCTCGGTCAGGCGCAGCGCGACGGCAATAGTTTCTTCAAATACCTTCTAATACTTTCAAATTTGACTAGAGTCCCCTCTTAATTCATTCTTATGGAAGACAGCCTCGTTGGTCGAGTGGTCGCAAGCTCGACTGCTGAGCATGATGTGCTGGGATTGATTCCTGGGTCGGACAAAGTGTGATTGGGTTTCTCATTAGGAATTTGATCAGATGGCAATAGGCTCGCCCCCTATTACATGTGACTCAAACATAACTTATGTTAGTTTGCCAGATATGTGGTTCTTATTGAACGCTACTAAGTTGCTACGTTCAATAAGAACCAGATATCTGTTTAATTACATTTAATCAAAGGAAAGTCAAAGTGCGTCTATTTCATCATGATCATCATCATTTCAGCCGAAAGAAGTCCACTGCTGGTCGTAGGCCTCCCCCAAGTGTACATAAGGGGAGTTTTGCCATAATCGCCAGGCTTGGCAGGTGGGTTGGCGATCGCAGTACGGTTGTCACAAAAGCACAGAGAACGCTGCTGCCCGTTCTCTGGCAAGTCCTTTAGTCGTCTCTTACGACACCCACGGGAAGATATGGGATGGTGCTATTCTTTACGTCCGACACCATACAGACATCAACCGGGTACAAATCCAGACTCCGAGGCTGCTACTGAGAAATTCATGGTGAAAAACGCAATGATACTTTGGCCGACCTGGGAATCGAACCCAGGCCCTCATGTTCAGCAGTCGCGCTTGTATATAATCTATCAAAGGAAAGTCAAAGTGCGTTCTGTAAATCTTGCCCTAAGATGTGAACACTAACTACTAGCTAAGCAAAAAGGTATAGTTTAGTAAGGTGTGGCACATATGTAGTAATTTGGATAGATCATGAAACTTCATGTATAAATTCTTTATTTCACCAAAAGCCATCACAGTACAGGATCCATAGACTAAGAACATATAATGCTTATAACTAGGTCACAACGATGTTAATGCTCTGACTCCTAAATAGGTGTACGTGCCTGTGTCTTAGGAGTCAGTATGAATGCCCAATCATGAAGTAAAACTACGAACGCGTCAGTTTTCTAAATCTCATACACCTACGGGAAAAAACCACGCATATTTTCAATAATAAAAACACATACAAATAACCACACTATTATTATAACTAGCTATAAATGACACTCTAAACAGAAGTTACAACTTCCATTAATAAGTTTACTCCTATGAACTGAATTCCCAGTTTATTTTGAAACACACCAGTCAACGCGAATGAAAACAGTACAACGACCTTGCGTAGGCACACATTAACACCATTAACACTATGGAAAGATCAACACTCATCCAATATTACTTTTTAGACGCCTAGGCAATCGTTATGACGTACCATAGAGAATGGAATCGGGCACCGGTAGCATCCACAATGTGGTGTTTTGCATCCTCGTCAAATTCAAGGAGGTAACTATGCGAATGATTCTCGACCCGAATGAATAATAAAATGGGTAGGTATTTTTTTTTCTTATTTACGAAAATCTGTAAGCGTAAACAACCCGTATTTTAAATTCGGCACGTCTGATCCTCGCCTTATAACCTCGCTTACTCACATACAAAAAATCTCAAACGTTTTTTCGATCATTTTTAATTTAGCCTTAATTTTCAATTTGTGTGTGGACCAGGGAGTCTTCCCAGACCTTATGAAATACAGCAAGGTAATACCACTTTTCAAATCTGGCGATAGTAAAGAGACCAATAACTATAGACCCGTTTCCGTGTTGCCGGTTTTCAGCAAGGTGTTTGAAAAGGTAATGCTTAAACAAATGCTCACCCACTTTAACACCAATAAAATCTTACATGACAAACAGTATGGTTTCACCAAAGGACGTTGTACGACTGACGCCGGTGTCACTTTATTAAAACATATATATACTGCGTGGGAAGAGGCACAAGACGCCATAGGAATCTTCTGTGACCTCTCGAAGGCATTTGATTGCGTAAATCACGAAACCCTGCTCTTGAAACTTGAGCATTACGGTTTAGGTAAACTTGCGCTCAGTTTAGTAAAATCGTATTTGAATGATAGACAGCAGCAAGTACAAGTAAATGGTGTAAATTCAATGGGTTTAAAAGTAAAAATGGGTGTACCACAAGGTTCAATATTGGGTCCTTTCCTCTTTTTAATATATGACCTACCCCATTTGTTTAAAAACCAACCACAGATGGTGTTGTTTGCTGACGACACTTCTTTAATATTTAGAATAAACAGACGTGCCACAAACCTCAAAGACGTAAATAACGCTCTAATGCAAGTCCATAACTGGTTTACCGCTAATAATTTAGTATTAAATGGGAAAAAAACTAAGTGCATAAGATTTACTCTACCAAATGTCAAATGTAGTGATTGTGACATAGTATTGAATCAAGAGAAACTTGAATTTGTCGATGAAACTGTTTTCTTGGGGATCACGCTCGACTCAAGGTTACAATGGGGTTCTCATTTAACATCTCTTGCAGGACGGCTGAGTTCAGCAGCATATGCTGTCAGGAAAATCCGTCAATTTACTGATGTAGATACCGCGAGACTAGTGTATTTTAGTTATTTTCATAGCATTATGTCATACGGTATTTTGCTATGGGGACGGGCTGCAGACATCGAGTCTATATTTATTCTGCAGAAAAGAGCTATCAGAGCCATATATAATCTACGTAGGCGCGATTCTCTAAGAGAACTGTTTAAGGAAATTAACATCATGACGGTACCTTGTCAATACATCTATGAAAATATCATGTACGTTAGGAAAAATCTGCATTTATTTAGTAAAAGAAGTGACCGGCACCACTATAATACTAGAAACAGGGACCAACTAGTTCAGCCAGGTTTCAGGTTGGCTAAAGTAGACTCATCTTTCATGGGGTACTGTTTAAAATGTTACAATAAAATACCTGCCCCATTCTACAACTGAATGAAACGAAATTTAAATCTTGCATAAAACGCAAACTATGTAGGCAAGCATATTATAAGTTGGGGGATTACATTGATGATAAAAATGCTTGGCTCAATGCTGGTCCTGCTCCACAACCATAGGAACTATCAAATTACCATGTGAAGTTATTGTGGAAGCAGCAGAAGGTTGTATAAATATCTTTGCTTTGTATAGATTCAATCTCTTAATTGCATAGCACATGTGTGAAAACTATGTACTGTAAAGCCACCATTTACTGAGTACCTACATCTTTCATTGACGCGAATTTACCCTGGCGGTTGAGTGAATGTCATGCTCACTTAAATGTCACGCTGATGGTGGCGGGTGTGTCGGGTCATTTAGTTCCCTTCAATATGGTTGAGTTGAATGATGGCTGATACATGCGTGATGTTCGTGAACGGGCGCTGTCAGTTGTGACTGGTCATCTCTTAGCTGTTTTAATTATTTTATTTTAAAACTTTATTTTAGAACTATTGATTTCGTCTTTTACTCTGGACGCTCTTAACTTGCCCGTATTTCTACATCGTTCTCACATACTAGTAATTCTCAACACAAATGATGTAACCAAGATTTTGTAACATATTTTGATTTAAAAGAGTGTCCATGGAGTTTCTTGCCCATTCTTCTCCATAGAGATCTACGCTTTGGAATGGGCAACTACAGTACTTTCACAAGTTATTATGTCTTGTGACTGGGACTGTAGCTTCGCGTTTTTTTTTTCTAATTTTTGTCTTTCAAAAGTGCCTGTAATGGTCTAATTGAAATAAATGCTTTGAGTTTGAGTTTGAGTTTGAGTTTCCCTAAAGAACGTTAAGGGGGTTATTCTGAAACACTGACAAAGGAGATGTTGGATTTTGGGCTACCACTATGTACACTACATAGATAAATAGGAAATAAATAGAGGAATATCATAAAAATACTGAATAAATAATTTGAAGAAGGGTATAGTCGTACAATAATTATCATTTGAAAAGTTTTTTACTACGATAACCCTATTTTTAGGGTAGCCAAGACAGTTGTTTGACGATTGACGACTTTGACAGTTTTAAGAAGTGCCGTCTTTGAGTCTTTCTTTGCATTGAGTTTGTATTGAACTTGTTGTTTTGTTCAACCAAACCAAAACCTGAGATTTTCGAAATTCCAATTGTTTTGTTTATTAAAGCAGATATAACAATTACATTTGATTGACGTGTATTTAATACACGTCAATCAAATGTCATTGTCAAAATGTCATTTTTCGCCTGCTGATCACGTGCTGATCTGATCCACCATGTTTGTTTTTATGTTCTTTAACCAAGTTAATTTGAATTACATTGAAACGAAGTGAAATTAAAGAAAATTGTTAACAAAAAACGGTTACTGTATTATTTAGCAATATTTACATATTGTGTACATAGCCCAGGCTCCATACATTTCTGGAACATCTCTTTTAAACAACAACAAAAAACCAGTGTCTTTTAATAATTAATTACCCTATTTTAAATTGATTATTTATGTCTTTTGCGACAACATTCTGATTTTGACGAGGATGCAAAACTACACCTTGTATAATAGTTTTATACAGTTTTTTAGCTCTGTACGTCTACCATGAGTTTTAACAATCTGTACAAGCTAGCGTCTGTAGTTAAAAAAATGTATGAAAACTTTTACAGCGCCTCTAGCGGATAGTTGGGTACTAAAATGCGCAGTATGAGTCACATAGTTATCTATCCTACGTCACCGTGTAGTAAACTAACTACAACGACTGTAGTTTGGGCTTCATTTGCTTAGAATTTTGTACCATGAGTTACCAATTTGACAAATGTCATAGTAACGAACTATTACTATTGTAGTTGCGGCACTCACCGACATTTTGTTCCGTGAAAAGACTATAGTTTGCGATCAATTTTGTTATTTTTTAATTATAATGTTCAATAGATCACTTTTTGTGTGGGAAATGTTATCATCATCATCATTTCAGCCAAAAGACTGTAGCGCTGTGAGGTTCTCAACTGAAATTAAGTAAGTAGTAACTAGGGACCTCACTAAAAACGCGGTACAACTCTAGGTTTTGACAGGACGCTATGGCTCGAGCATTTCTTTTCCGCTGGCTTAGCTGAAGGAAGTTATTCTCTGACCTCAAGATTCTGTGAGCCCCGGTTTTAGGGGCTCTTCGCTCAGGCTGAGTGCTGTACCCTTGCCTACGCCACACGCGCTACCTAAGCGCGCTACCAAGCACGCTACCTACTGCTGTACCCTTGCCTGCTCCTTCACGCTGCCTACGCTCGCCAGCTAAGCAAGCTACCCACTGCTGTGCCAGTGCGCTGACCAGGTCTTGGCCTGCTCACCTGCGGCCTACCGCCACGCGAGCCGGTGCCTGCGCAGTCTACCCTGCGCAACCCTGGCCGCTACAGTTCCGGAGGTCTACTGCTGAGCCTGTACTGACAGGCCCCCCACGTCTGCACGTGCTGCCAAGGGACGGTACCCTCCGGTTAATTACAGTGATAGTGAACGGAACAGAACTCAGTGACAGCGTACCCGCGACCTAGCATAGTCTAAATATATGTATTAACTAGTCCGGCTGTTTTACTGAACAACAACCTACCTACCTACTTGTCAGCGGCCTACGCATCCTACCCTGCGTAGTCCTAACCGTTACAAGACGTCCACTGCTGGACATAGGCCTCCCCCAGGAAGGGGAGTTTTGCCATAATTACCACGCTTGGCAGGCGGGTTGGCGATCGCAGTACGGTTGTTACAAAAGCATAGAGAACGCTGCTGCCCATTCTCTTGCAAGTCCCTTAGTCGCCTCTTACGACTCCCACGGGAAGATATGGGAAATGTAAGCTGTTGCCGAATTAGAAAATGAACGACGCAAACAAAAAAAGTTTCAAAGTGAGATGCGTGTTCTACTTGGAAATCCACTTGAAACTTTAAGTGATACCAGGTTTGGGTAACTTTATAGGTTAACCAAAGAAGCTTTTAAGAATTTGTGTGATTTCTTGCATAACGGACACCAAGCTGATGAACCGTCGTAACACGAATAAATTTGTTCTGCATTAGATTTCATTGAGAAGAGTGAGTCAGGCGACTTTCTACATTTTGTTGGATAATAGTACCATATGACCTGTCTTTTGTCTCTATCATCGTGCATTATTTAAAAAGAGAAGAAAATATGCAATGTGAAGTGAGCATCGTTTTATAAAATGATGCCAACATAACAACACTGTGTAGTTGTAACTATGACATTAGTAGTAAGCACCAACACAGCTCATGGTACAATTGAAAAAGGCTAACTATAGTATTTGCGTATTGACGGAACTATTGCAGTTACGTCAAGCGATCTAACTATCAACATCTAACAACTCATGGTAGACGTACATGTTAAAAATAGTTAAGCCGTTGGTCATGGTCCCAGTTGTCATATATAGATCTTTGACAGTCGTTACAGGTAGTCAGTGACCTTTTATCATGGGGTATCGTATTACCCAGTACTAACTGGGTTGTGAAGGTCAGTTAGGCAGTCGCTTCATGTAAAATACTGGTATTCAGCTGAATCCAGCAGGACTGAAAGCCGACCCCAATATAGTTTTGAAAAGGCTTGGCAGATGATGGTGGATACGCTGCTAATAATTATGGTGATATTTCGTAGGTTTTCTCATTCGTAAATAAAACATTTGTTAATCTTGGGCTGAATCTGATGAAGTGCAAACGATCGAGTACATTACGATTACGTTTAGATTTATTTTTGCCGTTAGAAGTCGTAGAATCAATGGAATGTTCTGGCCTTGATCTAAAAGTTTTATTTTCGATGAGTATCATTCTGATTTAATATATCAAGGCTGTGTTTTGGCATTTACACTTTCAAAACTGACTACTGACCGCGTTGTTATTCTAAACTACTAAAAGACATAACGACGGGACAAGACGAAAAAATCGTAATCCAAATAAATCGGTCTGTCTAGTGTCAGGTAGCATTCGTGTCAAAATCAAAAATGTTCCGGATCATTTTTGTATGAGAATATTTCCAAAGGCCGCTTTGTAACTTGTTATCCTTTCTGACCCGTGGAACACCAAAGTGGTTCACCTAGGTGTTCCACGTTTAACTTTTTGTACCCCTGGTTCACCTAGGTGTTCCACGGTTAATTTTCTGTACCCCTGGTTCACCTGGGTGTACCACGGTTAAACTGTACCCCTGGTTCACTAAAGTGTTTCACGGTTAACTGTCTGTAACCCGTACTTCTGAATATTGCAATCTATTGGATTATTCCTAAGTAGCCCTAGCTGTTTAAACTACTTAACATTTTTATGCGGTTTTCACCATAATTAAAGAATTAGTTTCGAAAAGTTTGTATGTATAAAACATTATTTAAAAAATCGAAACATTAACACAACATTTAACATTATTTGAAAAAGTGAAACGAAGACTACAAACTGCATATTTCACTGAATCGACTAAAGACAATTTTCTTGACTTCTAGCAAATCCTTGGCGAGGGTTATTAATACAGATTATTCTGGTTCATTATAAATTGTAGACACGTAGGCGTTATTCTAAGAAAATATCTCATTGTTGTCTGCACGATTTTAAGTCATTGGATTAACCAGTTTTACACAGACTTGAATCGACATTCATTCTTTAGGTAATCCAGAATTATGGACGTTATAGTAGTTTTTATTTGTTTTTGTACCACAATGACTTATTTTACCAAAGGTTAACTGGTAGAGAGTGTCTTGTAGCATTATGCCTCTGCTTACGTACACATGACCAATCAAGCAATATAAAACCAGTTTATGCGGATGTCTTATTGTACAGGAAAACTATACAAAGCGAGGTCATGTTATGCTAGAAATGTATTGCTGGATAGCTCGAAGTGTGTATAAGCAGATGGACGCTTCTGAAAGTGCCAAACTCGTCGCCAAGTTTTGGGCTGACTCAATTTAAATCGTTATCGACACGCTAAGAAGAAGAATAAAGTTTTTATACATTATGTGTAATGTTGTTGTTAGTTACTTAGTTGTTAATCTTCGACAGTCGTTACGAGTAGTCAGAAGCCAAAAGTCTGACATCCAGTCTTACCAAGGGGTATCGTATTACCCAGTTACTGGGTTGTGGACGCCAGATAGGCAGTCGCTTCATGTAAAATACTGGTATTCAGCTGTATCCGGTTAGACTGGAAGCCGACTTCAAGATAGTTTGGGAAAAGGCTAGGCAGATGATGTTGTTGTTAGTTACTGCTGCTCAAGTAATACTCTTTCTCTAGGTTATGTAATAAGGGGCGAGCCTATTTCCATTAACCGGGCCCAAATCCAGACTCCGTGACTGCTGCTGGGAAATCCTCAATAGCTACTTGCCCGACCCGGGAATCGAACCCCGGACCTCATACTCAGCAGTCGACCTACCTAGACCAACGTCGCATGTCTTCCTCTAGCAAACCAAGTTTAATCGACGCGATTAATTAGTAAATGCATTCTGAATGCAGCCAGGCTGGTAAACATAAGGATGGTGCTCATCCTACTTAAATGCAAGAGAATCCATGGAGTTTCTTGTCCGTTCTTCTCCAAGTTGACAAGGATGACATTTATATTGCTGAATTCAATAATTCAGCAATATTAATGTCATCCTTGTCAACTTAATTTTTTTTTAAATTAAATGTCAATATTTATGAATTCAATACAATTATTGAATTCATAAATATTGACATTTAATTTTGATGTAAATAAAATTTCACTAATATAAAGGAAAAAAATAAGTAATAATCATATTTAATGCATGCTAATTTAGGACGATAAGGACAGGCAAATGATAATTGCAATGCTTGTAAGAGGCTGCTAAGTCTTCAGTACCAACATAAAATAACACCAACATTGTACACTTAGTTCGCAATGCTTTTTTTTAGGATGGGAAATCATCAAATGACTTCTCCTGCTCTGGGTGGAGCGGAAGGAAGTGTCAGACTTGACTGACTAAAACCCATCCATGTTCCTTCTTAGCCCTTTGTGTTCCAGGGCCACGGTATCTCTTTCGAACAACCCGCAGCCCTGGCAGGCATCGGCCCTTTCGGACCCCTTCCGATTTGCTGACATCTCCTTGAGAAGCGCGTGGAACACAAACGCGCCGTCAGCACGGCCTGTCGTCATTAGACGGACGGACGGTGAGCTAGCCCATTACTCACCGTCCACAGGCCCGGAGTTCGCAATGCTTGGAGTTTTAGTTTACGACGACACCCACGGCTGCCCCGACTTACGAGCGGTAAGTCGAAGGTTCGAACCCAGACAGGCGCATTACTTTGTGTAATTTATTTCATCACCGTTGCTCTCAAAACGGTAAAGGAAAACATCGTGAGGAAACTGGCATGTCCTAGATAGAACTAAAAATTCGAAGACATGTGTCATCAGCCAATCTGCACTGGGCCCGCGTGGTGGATTAAAGCCCACTCCCTCTCTTAGAGGGGAGGCCTCTGCTCCAGCAGTGGGAACATTATAGGCTGATGATGATGACGACACCCACTCGATTACAGGGCGTAGCCTTAACTTGACAGAAACCGCAAGTGTGCACTTTGAACTAACAAAGGGAAAGTACATTTTTCCTCTGAATCTATTTTTGTCTACTGCTACCTATGTCTGAACCTGACCTAACCCACTGACTTACTCAGGGAAACTCAGTCATAAGATCTACGTGAATTAGAACTCTGTCAAAGGTACCACTGCAGTTTTGTCTTATTCTTTACCTATATTAGCACTATTCTGCACAAAATTTAAACGACTCTCATCATCATCTGCCTAGCCTTTTCCCCACAATATTGAGGTCAGCTTCCAATCTAACCAGATTCAGCTGAATACCAGTATTTTATTATGGAGGGACAGCCTATCTGACCTCCACATCCTAGTTTTTACTGGATAATACGGTACCCCTTGGTAAGACTGTATGTCATACTTTCGGGCCACTGACTACCTGTAACGACTGTCAAAGATCTACAAATGAGTCTTCGACTCCTGACGGGGCACTATTCGAAAGCTTATCAAGTGTTTTATTTTCTTATAATTTCTAAAATGTTCAAGCATTGAATGATGTTCGGTTGATGTACATAATTGATGATAATATTTTTTGTAATTTAATCAGCATTAGTTCGCTAATAATACCTATGTAATTAAATTAAGGTATTATAATAATACTTAGAACTTCCGGGTATTAAATAACTAAGTAAAATTGTGTGAATTCATAATAATTAATCAGTATGAATATCATTACATTATAAATTATTATGACCTCAACGTTTTGCATTACAAATAGGAAGGAACGTATTATTTTAGAAGCCGGGCATTCCGTTATTTTATATGTTATTTTTAGCCCTTAGAATCATCAGCTGTCGCGCTTGTTAAAAACGAATTGGAATTTCAGTCGTTATATTAAATTGTTTTTGTGCGTTACAAAAACATTTCAGTGCCTTTCACAAATTTTGTAACGCGAGCTAGATATTAAGCAAATTGTAAGGTATTTTGTTCACTAGAGATATTATTATATTGTGGCCTACCAAGTAGTATTGCATTTATCTTAGTCAAGTCAAAGTGCGAATGAGACGAAGGTAGTCATCCTGTATTGGTAACCCCTTGAGTTAATTCCCTTAACCTATGGTTCTGTAATGCATGAGTTTTAAAAATAAAACCGCTGAATGTGGAATATCCCCATTCGAAATCAGGTTATGATTCAGATTCGCCAAACCAATGACGCGTCGTTCTGTTTCAATCAAGACTTTATGATTTTAAATTCTAAAAATTGTACCTGCACAAAGATACAGGGTTTTATTTTGGCAGATTGCATTAATTCTCATCCTTCTAACCTAATGCGTTTGAAAGGCATGACCGGATACAACAACGTTTACCTATGTTTATGATTCATCATCATCATCATCATCATTTCAGCCCAAAAGACGACCACTGCTGAACATAGGCCTCCCACAAGTGTCACATTGGCATTTTGGGGGGTTTTGCCATAATCGCAACGCTTGGCAGGCGGGTTGGCGATCGCAGTACGGTTGTTACAAAAGCACAGAGAACGCTGCTGCCCATTCTCTGGCAAGTCCCTTAGTCGCCTCTTACGACACCCACGGGAAGATATGGGATGGTGCTATTCTTTACGTCCGACACCATACAGAGCAATGTGATTGCAAAGACATTAAAATATAACTACGATAGTCGAGCATGAGGTCCTTATTGGGTCCGATTCCTAAATAAGGCAAAGTGTTATTGGGTCTTTCTATCAGGAATTTCTTAGTAGCAGCCACGGAGTCTGAATAAGTTCCCGGTTGATGTCAATAGGCGCGACTCGTATTACATGGGACTTAAACATCATCATCATCATCATCATCATCATCATCATATATCAAACATAACTGTTGAAAAAATAATATTTCAATGGCAAATAGTCAGACATAACAAAGTTAATTAAACGGTGCTAAACGGCCGTAAAATATTTTATAGGGACAACAGGCCTCCCATCAGTAGAAACGAAATCAGTATTAGCTGCTAATATTGCTGCTGCGACGTTAAAACAGTTAAAACGGTTCTGTATAGTGTCGGACGTAAAGAATAGCACCATCCTATATCTTCACGTGGGTGTCGTAAGAGGCGACTATGGGACTTGCCAGAGAATGGGCAGCAGCATTCTCTGTGCTTTTGTAACAAACGTACTGCGATCGCCAACCCGCCTGCCAAGCGTGGTGTAAGGGAGTACAGCTATCTCAAATCTAGTGTATATCATGATAAGGAAACAGTATATTATGTAAATTTATGATAGGTCGATCTGTTAAGACCACAGTAGAATAACTAAGTAATTTTTATACACCAAGCTATTAGTATATAGAAAATATACACCTTTTTGTTAATAGCTCCTAGAATAAGACCCTAACATAGGATTAAATGTTATTAATAGGTACACTAAGACCTAGGGCAACATAATTGTAAATAATAACAGTAACATATAATGTGGAAACAAGTAAAAACAGCTATTTACTTGCAAAATGTAGAGCCACATAAGAAAAGTTAATATGATAAAGTCCCACAAGGCAATCATAACAAACCGCCTGATTGGCTAAAAGGCCCCATTGTATTATAGATCCGGGTTCGTTGGGCGAGTCCATTAGAAATTAGGACACAGGGGTAAGAGGCGGGGTGTCGCGGGGAGAGGTTTTATGACCTTGTTTACGCTCTCTCGCACAGGTGATTGGATAATAGGTGGGAGTCCGCCATAGCCCCACCAGCACTTGTGCTTTTGTACGCAAGTATAAATATGGCGGCCCAGAGTATTAACGAGCACGCAGCGGCCGCCCGTTACGAACCCTCGCGCATTAGTACAGTACGCCGTCCTCGGCATACCCTCGTCACTCCCGATGATGCTATCACCCTCCTCCAGGAGAGTAGCAAAGAGACTAGCACTCTTAAAAAGTTTAGACACAAACCGCCGTCTTTCCGACCTCGCCGTCGAGGTCCGTCGCGACGTCCCGGTCCATGCCCTCCCCGACCCTCGCTCGAGCCAGCCCGCGATGCTGTGCCAGTAGTTTTAAATCAGCCCCTAAATAATGATATCATTCAGATCCAGCCTGTCCCCATGCAGTCCTCCCCCAGCGACGCCCTAAGCCGAGGCTCGTACCCCACAGGGGGTGCCCTTAGCGTGTAGTCGCTTAGTTTGTAAGTTTTTATGCCCTGGCTGGAGGCCTTACTCTTAAGGCACCCACAGGATAGTCCGGTTAAGCAGACGACAACCTCCTAGGTTGAACTGCGAGATGCCATTCCCAAAAAAAAAAAAAAAAAAAAAAAAAATATTAACGAGCAGTCTTCATCCAAAATTCCTCTGATAAGCATCGCGCTTACTCTGTATCTCGTTTGTCGTATAGTTATTGTATTTGTGTGCCTAAAGTTTTTCTCTGTATTGTGTTTATGTTAAATTAGTAGCTTCAAATTGTGTTTTCCGTGTTAGTATAAGTGTTAATTGATGTAAATATAGTTTGGAGTGTTGACAATATACAGTTTTAAATAATCGCTCATCAAGTGTGTTGTTATTTCAACCCTGCGGCCTGCATTCCTTACAATTTTTGGTCCTTCGTGCAACGGATCTGCTGAGCACGCAAGATGAGCGAGAAAAGCACCATCACGACAAGGAGTAAGTTGCGCAAGCTAGAGGCAGATATGAACAGGCGGCGAGAGCTAGAAGCTGACTCAGGTGTGCCATCAGAAAGGCCACCAGGCTCGCCTTCTGTCGCACATACGTCGACATCGTTTCCCGTTCCTGTGATCCCGTTGGCGGGTCCCGGTGGTCGTGTCATCGACTACAGAGGAATGACTCCGCCTGCGAGATCGGAGAGAACCCACAGGGCGAGATCCGATACAAGCCACGTCTCCTCGAGGAGCGGCCACAGAAGTGCCGATCACCTTCGGAGGAGGGTAGAATACGAGGCTGAGAGGGAAATAGTGCGCATGAAGGAGCAATTGGTGAAGAAGAAGCTAGAAGCTGATCTCGCAGAGATAGACGCCGCAGTGGAAGAAGACTCAGACGAAGAGGGGACGACGCGACGAGTAGAGGAATGGGTCTCGGAGATGACTCCCGTAGTAAGAGAGATAAACACGCCCGCAGCGTGTCGCGACCCATCGCCGCGTCGAGTGCCCGCGCCCTCCCGTGAGGTGACAGCGCCCTCCCGTGAGGTCTCAGCGCCCGCGCCAAAGTCCGACCGTATAACCTGCGCTCCCTCAGTGTGCGCCCGCGTCAGTACAGTTTCGCGAACATCCGTACCTAGGGAACGACACTCCCCAGGCCACGGTCAGTGCCCCGCGATCGAGAGAGCAGGCTAGAGAAGTGCCTGAGTGGGGAAACACGTTCGCCGAAGACGCAGACAGGAGCAGGTCACGTGACAGGAAGATAGACCAGCTGGCCGACGCTATAACTAGCTTAGCGCGTCCGCGACCGGTACCAAGACAGGCCTATGAGTTGCCATTTTTTAGAGGCGACCCAGCAGAATGGCTATCATACAAAAATATGTACCACGACACGACGGTGATGTATGAATTCAAGCCGCATGAGAACCTAGCGCGCCTGAAAACGTCGTTGCAAGGAGACGCAAAGCTAGCAGTGGAGGATTTATTGCGTACCTCTACAAATCCAGCTGAAATAATGAAGACGCTCGATGAAGAGTTCGGGCACCCTAATCTAGTGCTCGAGTGTGCCCTTAAAAAAGTGCGTGCGTTACCTAAGGTAACTGAGAGTGGCCGTGAGCTCAGAAAGTTCTCGACGACAGTGAGGAATTGTGTATCACTGCTGAAAAGCGTGAAAGCGAACGGATATCTGAATAATCCACAGCTGGTAAGTGAAATACTTAATAAACTTACCTCTGTACAACGTGCTCAATACGGTGATTTTGCGATGGGCATGGCAGCAACCCAGGGCATAGATGTGCGAGTGGCACCAAGCCTAGAAATACTCGCAGAATTTCTAAGTCATCTAGCCCGAGCTACGTCCTATTATTTGCAAATTGAAATGGCTACACCGTCAACAGGCGCCGCTAAGAATAGGTCTAATGTACAGACAGCGAGGCCTACTAAGAACATCCAGTACTTGCACGTCAATTGCAATAATAAGCAGCCAGCGAAAGAGGCTGAAGAGCCATGCACGCTATGTGGGGAGAAACACAAGTTACCCAAGTGTGAAAAATTTACTGGGTTGAGCGTCGAAGAGAGATGGCAACACGTAAAGAAAAATAGATTGTGTTTCAAGTGCATGATAAAGAAACATGGCAAGAATTTCTGTCGAGCAAGTAAGTGCACGTCCTGTAATTACGCACACCACACATTGTTACATGCCGACAGGAAGGGTGAGAGCGTCACAAATGTCAGTGATTACACAGGCAAGGCGCTACTGAAGATAATGCCAGTGTGTGTGACAGTGAACGGCAGAGAAAACCATTGTTATGCCCTACTAGATGACGGGGCAACCGTATCACTGATAGACGACTCGATAGCTGAAAACGCCAGTGGAAAAACGGTACCTATAACATTGCACAGTGCGCGCGGTCAAGAGATTGTCGATGAAACGTCGAAAGTAATCAGTGTGTCAGTGCGTGGACCAAACGGGCAAACACATAAAGTGAAGTGTCGTACATTAAAAAGCCTGGACTTACCCGCGCAAACAGTGCCTGCCACAGTAATACAAGACCACGCCCACCTTCGCGACTTGGGTTGTGAGGAAATGCGAGGAGCCAGACCACTACTGTTGCTGGGTCAGGACAACTGGGAGCTGCTGACCAGCCAGGAGACTCGCCGAGGGAAATCCGGTAAGCCAGTTGCCTCTTTGACCAGTTTAGGGTGGGTTGTGCACGGACCTGTAGGTAGCTATAGAGACACTAGCGAGCACTCATTAAATTGTGTAATAGAGCCATCTAATGTTCTACACGAATTAGTTAAAAAACAGTTTGAGCTAGAAGCCATAGGTATAGTAGAAGTGCCTAGAAAGCATAAAGACGTAGAGAGAGCTAAGGCTATTCTAGACTCCACTAGCCGTCAGACAGAGAGCGGCTCGTGGGAGGTAGGGTTATTATGGCGTCGGGACGACCCTCAGTTGCCCAACAATTATAAATATGCGCGTCAACGTCTAGCGGGGATTGAGCGTCGTTTGAGTAAAGACGCTGTGTACGCCTCAGCCTATACAGCACAAATAGATAGGTTGATAACTGAGGGGTACGCAAGCAAGGTAGAAGGCGGTGTCAAATCTAATTCGGTGTGGTATTTACCCCACTTCGGGGTAACGAATCCAAACAAGCCGGGAAAGTTGAGATTAGTATTTGACGCCGCAGCTAGCTACAACGGAACCTCGTTGAATGACAACTTGTTGACCGGGCCTGATTTACTCAACTCCCTGCTAGGCGTGTTGTTTAAATTTAGATTAGGGCCTGTTGCGTTCACTGGGGACATAGCGGATATGTTCCTACGCGTATTTATAAGAGAACAAGATAGAGGGGCTCAATTGTTTTTGTGGTCGTCTGATGCCAACAAAGAACCTGAAGTTTACGTCATGAATTCTATGATTTTCGGGGCCGTGTCATCGCCAACATCGGCAATTTATATTCTCAACAAGAATTCGAGTAGATATGTAGATATGTACCCCAAAGCGGTAGCCGCCATACACACAAAACACTATATGGACGACTACCTAGACAGTACTTGGTCTGCCGCGCAGGCCAACAGTTTAAAAGAGGATGTGACCCACGTCCACGCCAAAGGCGGGTTTAATATACGGGGGTGGGTCACGAACTCTCCAGAGCTGCGCGACAAACTAAGTGCTGAGATGCCTGATCGAGTGTCATTAGACAAGGGCGAAAGTGCTATGGAACGCACATTGGGAATGATTTGGTCAGAGAGGACTAACTGGCGCTGGGTTCCGTCGGCGGTGAACCCCGCTGACAAGGCCACCAGAATAGACTGGCCCAACAACAGTAATGAGTGGTTGTCGGGTCCCTCTTTACCTCGCTGTCCACAGGAGCAGTGGCCGGCTGACACCGACCTCGACGTGGTGACGGAGCAGGACCTGGAGAAAGTGCAGCGTGTGCAAACAGTTGTGGCACAGACAGAACCACTGCTGCACTACGAGCGACCACTCACATGGACGCGTGCCTTAAATATCATGGCGCGTGTAACAGCCTTTACAGTTAGATGTCGCAAGCGACGTCGCAAAACTGCGGTGTCGGCAGACGACCTGCACGAGGCTGAGTTGCGCCTCTTGCGCCTGGATCAAGACAAGCTGAGCAGCGAGGTGTCAGGCCGCGGAATTGCCTGGCACGTCAACCCCCCGGCATCCCCACACATGGGCGGGTGCTGGGAGCGACTGGTGCGCTCCATCAAGAACAGATTAAAGGCGACGCTACGAGAGCGTGCCCCCCGTGAGGAGGTCCTTTACACCCTCCTCGCCGAGGCCGAGCTTATAGTCAACAGCCGCCCTCTCACATACGTGAGCAGTGACGTCGAGCACCCAGTGGTGCTGACCCCCAACCATCTCCTGCTGGGCACTGCCGCGGGAGATGCGCCGTGCACACGTCGGCATGCCGCCGACCTGGACTCCCGCCGCATGTGGCGACGGGTGAACGCGCTGGCCGACCTCTTTTGGAGGCGTTGGCTGCGCGAGTACCTGCCGACGCTGCAACGTCGCAACAAATGGACAAGTGACGTTCCAAATGTGAAAGTGGGTGACGTGGTTGTAGTGACGGATTCAAGTAAACCACGAAACCAGTGGACCAAAGGGGTCATTAAAAGTGTTTATCCTGGTGCGGACTCTATAATAAGAGTAGTCGACGTAAGAACAAAGCATGGAGTTCTACGTCGGCCAGTGGTAAAGATAGTTGTACTCCCTACTGACGGAAGTGTAGTCGGTTGAACCCTTCTACAGGGGGTGGAAATGTAAGGGAGTACAGCTATCTCAAATCTAGTGTATATCATGATAAGGAAACAGTATATTATGTAAATTTATGATAGGTCGATCTGTTAAGACCACAGTAGAATAACTAAGTAATTTTTATACACCAAGCTATTAGTATATAGAAAATATACACCTTTTTGTTAATAGCTCCTAGAATAAGACCCTAACATAGGATTAAATGTTATTAATAGGTACACTAAGACCTAGGGCAACATAATTGTAAATAATAACAGTAACATATAATGTGGAAACAAGTAAAAACAGCTATTTACTTGCAAAATGTAGAGCCACATAAGAAAAGTTAATATGATAAAGTCCCACAAGGCAATCATAACAAACCGCCTGATTGGCTAAAAGGCCCCATTGTATTATAGATCCGGGTTCGTTGGGCGAGTCCATTAGAAATTAGGACACAGGGGTAAGAGGCGGGGTGTCGCGGGGAGAGGTTTTATGACCTTGTTTACGCTCTCTCGCACAGGTGATTGGATAATAGGTGGGAGTCCGCCATAGCCCCACCAGCACTTGTGCTTTTGTACGCAAGTATAAATATGGCGGCCCAGAGTATTAACGAGCAGTCTTCATCCAAAATTCCTCTGATAAGCATCGCGCTTACTCTGTATCTCGTCTGTCGTATAGTTATTGTATTTGTGTGCCTAAAGTTTTTCTCTGTATTGTGTTTATGTTAAATTAGTAGCTTCAAATTGTGTTTTCCGTGTTAGTATAAGTGTTAATTGATGTAAATATAGTTTGGAGTGTTGACAATATACAGTTTTAAATAATCGCTCATCAAGTGTGTTGTTATTTCAACCCTGCGGCCTGCATTCCTTACACGTGGCGATTATGGCAAAACCCCCCTTATGTCAATATGGCGTTGGGGGAGGCCTATGTCCAGCAGTGGACGTCTTTCGGCTGAAATGATGATTGCATTGCTGCAGTGTTACCATCGACATGCGGTCGACTGTCTACTTTAAGTAGTAAAGTTAATGGCCATAAACAGAGTGGAAGGGACACCGACGCGAAAAAAAAGAACACGCAGTTCCACACATTTTGACCGAGTAGGTATTGCTGAAGGCAACAGCAGATATTTTTTATCCGATGATAAAAAAGAACACGCAGTTCCACACATTTTGACCGAGTAGGTATTGCTGAAGGCAACAGCAGATATTTTTTTTCCGATGATAAAAAAAGAACACGCAGTTCCACACATTTTGACCGAGTAGGTATTGCTGAAGGCAACAGCAGATATTTTTTATCCGATGATAAAAAAGAACACGCAGTACCACACATTTTGACCGAGTAGGTATTGCTGAAGGCAACAGCAGATATTTTTTTTCCGATGATAAAAAAAGAACACGCAGTTCCACACATTTTGACCGAGTAGGTATTGCTGAAGGCAACAGCAGATATTTTTTTTCCGATGATAAAAAAAGAACATGCAGTTCCACACATTTTGACCGAGTAGGTATTGCTGAAGGCAACAGCAGATATTTTTTTTCCGATGATAAAAAAAGGACACGCAGTTCCACACATTTTGACCGAGTAGGTATTGCTGAAGGCAACAGCAGATATTTTTTTTCCGATGATAAAATTCTGTTTTGGAAGGGTTTAGAATGTTTTACTGAATACGTGGTAACCGATATCGCGTCGGTGTCCCTACCTCCTTTTAGAGTCCAAGCTTACGTGATAAAGATATATTTATTTTGTACGTAGGAAATTCAGTATGAATTTCATTTGTCCCTGTATTTGATTTGTCCCTGAATTTCATTTGTCCCTGATTTTCATTTGTTCTGTATTTCGTTTGTTCCTGAATTTCATTTGTCCCGGATTTTCGTTTGTCCCTGAATTTCATTTGTCCCTGAATTTCATTTGTCCCTGAGTTTCATTTGTCCCTGAGTTTCATTTGTCACTGTCTGACTGATAATCCGTCAACTGTCCTAAAACCCAGTTTAGTATTTGTGGAAAATAATTAATTTCATCATTTGCTACCACTTATCACGTAGTTAAAATATGAATATACCCTCAACACTGCATCACATTTTCGGCCATCAGCAGAACACGACGTTTTTCAAACAGTACGTACGAATTGTGGAGGGAAATTCGAAATGCCGCTAGGGACATGAGCACGCCGTTGGGTTTGCAATCTTTGGCTTAGACCCGAGAGCTGAAAATTCAACAGCACAATCAATACCCCTTAATATTTTTTACATTATGCCACATCTAGACATCCTAGGCACATAAAATCAAAGTTAGTACTAACACATTTAACTTAAATGTTAGCGAATAAATAAATAAACTGAAATCTATCTCTTATATGCTATGACAGCAGTTATTTTTACTATGGACACCAATGCCAAAGATATAAAAACTAATAGAGTCGAATATTTTCGGAATCAACCGAAAATAAATTAATGTGTTTACTGAAATACTGAATTATTTTTTTCAGCGGCGCTATTGTAAAATGAATAGCATTTTTTTTCTTTTTTTATGCGTTTGTAAATGATAAAATATGGTTAGCAGAAAAGTATCACCATAAATATTATATAATCTGCCTAGCCTTTTCCCAAACTTTGTTGGGGTCTGCATCCACTCTAACTGGATGCAGCTGAGTACCAGTATTTTACATGAAGCGATTGCCTATCAGACCCCCACAACCCAGTAACTGGGTAATACGAAACACCTTGGTAAGACTGCATGTCAGACTTTCGGCTTCTGACTATTTGTAACGACTGTCATAGATCTACAAATGACCAACGGCTTAACGTGCTTTTCGAGGCACGGAGGAAACTCGATTTGTAATTATGGTCACCCACCCACGGACCGACCTCGGCATGCAGGGTTTAACCTTGAAGATCGACCCGTGCGGCTGTTATTATTTAGCCACGAGCTCCTCAAAACATAAAAATTTTATAACGTCTATAATTTCCGAAGGGTTAGGTGAAGGTCCCACCCCCACATTTCAATTTTTATATTTATAAGTTCCATCTAATAGAATGCGAGTCCATGTCCATGAACCGGACACAAATCCTGACTCAAGTCTCCAGCTGACTAAGAAATTCCTGACGGGGAAAGCCCATAACACTTTACCCATTCTGGGAATCGAACCCAGACCCTCATGCTCGGCAGTAACGCTTGCAACCGCAGGACCCACGAGGCATGCACGGCGCCAGGAGGCTTTTGACCTGCAGTATTCATCATCTGCCTAGCCTTTTCCCAAACTATGTTGGGGTCGGCTTCCAGTCTAACCGGATGCAGCTGAGTACCAGTATTTTACAAGAAGCGACTGACTATCTGACCTCCTCAACCCAGTAACTGGATATATGTGTATTAGTAACTTTGTTAGTATATGATTTTTTGAGAACTAGTGGTTTTTTGAATATTTGTTTGTACCCCTACCACAATGTTGTCGTATTTAACCCAAAGGTTGACTGGTAGAGAATGCCTTGTGGCATAAGTCCGCCTATGTACCACTATTGTACATGAAGTTTAAATAAATAAATAATACCCTCTGGTAAGACTGGATTTCAGACTTTTGGCTTCTGACCTGCAGTATTACAGGTTGCATAATTATGCAACTTCCTCATCAAATTGAAGTAATATCCTCCTTAAAATCGACAGTAGGTCAGAGTAAATGGGATTGCATAACCGCAAAATCGACTGAACTTGTTCACTTAAAACCTGTTGAAAAGTGAATGTTTGTTTCAGATTTAAGAACAATATGAACGTACTGCTATTAGACATTCTACAGACAAGAATTTTGTCCGATAACCGGCACATGGTAACAAAAGCAGTATAAATAAACCTTATTCTATTGACAATAGGCTCGCCCCCTATTACATGGGACTTAAACATAACTAGAGAGCAGCGGTGGCCCAGTGGTGGCAACCTCCACTCGAGCAGTAAGCCGTGGGTTCGAACCCAGGCAGGCGCATTACTTTGTGTAATTTATTTCATCACCGCTGCCCTCAAAAACGGTGAAGGAAAACATCGTGAGGAAACCGGCATGTCCTGGAACTAAAAATTCAAAGACATGTGACATCTACCAACCCGCACTGGGCCCGCGTGGTGGATTACAGCCCACTCCTTCTCATAGAGAGGAGGCCTGTGTCCCAGCAGTGGGAACATTATAGGCTGATGATGATGATGATGATAAAATATAACTGGTGAAATGTGGGTGTACTATTAGGTACACCTGTGCCTAAACTTTTGGGGATTATAGGCGAGATGTTATGTATGTATTGCTATACACGAAGTGTATTGCTATACCTATATGCTCAAGGTCAAAGTGTGATCACACACGAGAACGAAGGAAGTCGCACCAAGAACATTACTCTGAAAACATCGCAAAATTTATATCCCTTGCTTTTTTGCATTGATACGACATGAACAGCTATGTCTAGAAAGAGCAATGAACTGCATTGAACCGTTAAGGACCACCGACCTTGACTGGTCTAGTCGGAATGCAACGTTCTTTTATTTGTGACGTACCAGACAGTGCACTAGCGTTGAAGGTTATTCTGAGTCATTAGAGAAACGTCATAAGGCTTAAAATACTGACGTGAATATCATCCGTCTTCCTATAGTTTTAGTTTTTTTTTTGTACTACCGGTTTCGGGGTAGTTTTTACGCGTAGTAGTGATTTGAATTCATATCCGTCTTTCTTTTGCTTAAAGTAAGTATATTTGTTGTTCTACCGGTGACGTCATAGTTCTTGGGATTAGTATAGTTTGTAGGAGGTACGTGTTTATTATGAGCGTTTACACCTTACGGAATTTCATTCAAACTTTCATGTCCTTATTTTCCGAAATGACTGAACCGATTTTACGGAAACTTAATACGCATGCAGGACACATAGGTCTAAAAAGTTACAAAAATAATATAAGTCTAAAAAGTTAAAAATATTTTCGAAAAATAGTATTACAGCTAAATTAGACCGATTATAAATTATGTATAGAAACAGTTACCAATTATCTTTTTTGTTTAAAGACATTTCGAAATTTTTTGGACATTTTTAGGGCTGAAATGATGATGATGATGATGAAATTTTGAAAAATGTTTTTAATAACTTTTTAGACCTATGTATCCTGCATACGCGTGTGAAGTTTAATTAAAATCGGTCAGTCATTTCGGAAAATAAGGACTTCAAAGTTTGTATGAAATGTCGAAAGGCTTTAAGTCTCATAAGGTCGTGCTAAGTTTTGGCAAAACAAACCTCGTTGGGTTGACGATATCGTCAAAGTCGCGGACCTCGATAAAGTAGGACGAAAGATAAATGATGATTAAGTTTTGCAAATGGGATATCAGAGCTCATTACACATTTTGATTCGATTAAACGAGCTAGCTTTGGTCATCGATGATGCTTTTTAAAGGCTAAGTAATAAATGCCAAGATAACAATATTCAAGATCAATAATTATGACTTAAAAAAAAACACCTATTGCGCATCTGAGCTGGCTGAACAACTCTTTGAGCATGTGACAACTATGTGATGAGTTTAAGCAACAAAATAAATCCGCAGGTTTCCTTATGATTGATAACATGACTTTGTCCAGACAGAGGCGGCCAATTGCAGTAATCTGTCACCAATACTATATTTAGAACAATTATTCCGACAGCAGAAGGTCTCAATTTAATCGATTTATTAACATGGGTACTTGACAAAAAATGGCACGCAATAGTTAGTGTTTTCGATCAATCATGGGCGTATTATGTACAAATGCAAGATTCTTATGGCGCGGGTCTTTTATTCAACTGTGTAAATGAACTATTGTTACCATAGTTTAGGGGATAATTCATTAATGATCTTAGTAACTTATAACTATGACTTCATCTTTGCGTGTCGATGGGAGTCAAAAAATACCCGACCAGTATGTAGCCACCTCATCATCTGCCTAGCCTTTTTTTCCAAACTATCTAACCGGGTCTCTAGTCTAACCGGATGCAGCTGACTACTAGTATTTTACATAAAGCTACTGCCTCTCTGATCTCCACAACCCAGTAACTGGGTTATACTCCTTGGTAAGACTGGATGTCAGACCTTTGGCTTCTGACTACTCGTAGAGTCTCTCAAAGATCCACAAATGACAGCCGGGACCAACGGCTTAACGTGCTTTCCCAGGCACGGAGGAAACTCGATATGTAATTATAGTCACCCATCCACAGACCTCGGCAAGCATAGCTTATTAACCTTAAAGATCGACCCGTGCGGCTGTTTTTTTTTGCCACGAGGTCCTCCTCCTCCACTTCCTATGTAGCCACCTACACAGATTCAAATCCATGTGTATATTGTTGGCTTCAAAAGGTGCAGTTGGTTATGCAAGATGGGCAAGAAAGGAGGTGGGACATATCCTGCAGAGTGCAGAGGGGGTCTCCACATTTGCATTGTTTTTCTAACGGATCGAGAATACCCCATTTGGCCAGATCATTTCTACATAATTATATAACTGTGAGTTGCTAAATCCCGCCCATTCATGAATGTTTACGGTATGTTCTGACATACTGTAAACCATACGACTAATCTAATCTTAAACAGTTCAATGCCCTGTTTAAATGAATTACAAGAAAATTAATACCTCTACAGCCAATTAAACTAATTAATGTTTCAAATCACACATAAGAATTGTGTGTAACATTAAAATATGGTTTAAAACAGATAAATGAAACAATATCTACGGTTAAAGCCACCCACAACATCCTCCCGACATCCTGTTATTGACATTGTTCTATCTGCGTTTTATCCTTGGCTTTAATAACTTAAATTAATGTTCACATAAGGTTAAATACACGATTATTAATAATTATTATAATTATAGAATTTTCAGTTGCCTTATTGTTACAGCCAAGCATCGCGTTCCTATTCTGTCTACTCAAATAAATTTAGAACATTATAAGTCATCATTTAGCCTAGCCTTTTCCCAACAATGTTGGGGTCGGTTTCCAGTCTAACCGGATGCAGCTGAATACCAGTATTTTACATGGAGCTGCCTATCTGATATTCACAACCCAGTCAGTACTGGGTAATACGATACCCCTTGGTAAGACCGGCTTTCAGACTTTCGGGCCACCGACTACCTGTAACGACTGTCAAAAAATCTACAAATTACAGCCGAAACCAACGGCTTAACGTGCTTTGCGAGGCAAAGAGGAAACTCGGTGTACAGGGTTATTGGTAAAACACCAACAACCTCTTAAGAGGTCATTCTACTCATCATTATGAACAACTTTTACTATGAGACCAAACCCCCTACATTTTGACGAGTTATGTGAACATAAAGTACGGAACCGCTGATTTTTTGTCGCGATTTCAGGTTTGGTCCCAAAGTAAATGTTGTTCATAATGATGACTGCAACGACCTCTTAAGTGGTTGTTGGTGTTTTACCAATAACCCTGTATAATGGGCGGTCACCCATTCACTGACCAACCTAGGCAAACGCGGCTTAACCAGAAGATCAACCCTAGTGGCTGTTATTATTTAGCCATGAACTTAAGATGTACTTATAACTAAAAATCACCTACGATGGTCTCCACATTGATGAATCGTTTGTATACGGCAGAATGTGTTTGTTTTTGAATAACAATATTATGTCAATATTTAGATCCTTAATTAAGTCTTGAAAGGAGAATACTGTATAATTTTATAAAAAAACTTGACTCGGCACTCAAGTAACTTAATTGAATTCTATTGAAGAGTAGATAAGTAAAAACATTCGATTTCTCAATATTATTGCAAAGCAAACTTTCGTAACAGACTGCGGAATTTAGTTGGAGGTCAAGAGGATGTCAACAAAATAGAAGCTGATGACAGTAATACACAACTATGCAAACTCCACCACACACTTCTATACTTTATAATATAAAGCTGAAGAGTTTGTATGTTTAGTTGAACGCGCTAATCTCGGGAACTACTGATTCTAATTTAAGAATTATTTTAGTGTTAGATAGCCCATTTATCGAGAAATACTATAGGCTATAACATCGCGCTACGACTTATAGAAGACGAGCGTCAATGAAAAATGTTGCAAAAACTGAGGAATGTTACGCAGACGATGATGCGGGGTACGCTAATACATCCAAAAAGTTACGTCTTTTCCCCATGAAGGTAAGCTATTCTACAGACTGTCACCTTCTTCTACGTACGATCATTACATTGACTCATTTTGCTTCATCTACTTTTATACATGCATTTCCTCTGTGTGGTAAGAGGCGACTAAGGGAAGAGAAAGGAAGGGAAGGCCAGAGAATGGGCAGCAGCGTTCTCTGTGCTTTTGTAGCAACCGTACTGCGATCGCCAACCCGCCTGCCAAGCGTGGCGCTTATGGTTAAAACCCCTTATGTCAATATGGCGTTGAGGGAGGCCTGTGTCCAGCAGTGGACGTCTTTCGGCTGAAATGATGATGACATTCATAAATTACATACACACAGGACGGTTGCAAGTATTACGCACCTGATCTTTCTGAAGATATTATATATTACATTCCTCTTTACAAAAAAGTCTACTAAGGACCTTTAGGTTGGTAAACAGGTCATGTAAAGACCTCATGCAAAAATGGTTAAACCCACTTTCTTAAGAACTCTTATGACGCGTAGGGAATGGACCTTGCTGGCCTTTGAAACAAACTTAACAAGCATTGTGAGACAATTAAAATTGCCAACCAAAAAAAGAATGAAGTTTAACCGGCTGAAATCTATAGATACTAATATTATAAAGAGGATAGTTTGTAAGTTTGTATGTAGGGCTAATCTTCAGAACTACTGATCCAATTCCGAAAATCCTTTCACTGACAGGAAGCTACATTATACCCGAGAGGCTACATTTAAAATGTTCCCTTGGGGTAACAGGAGCAAAGACGCGAACAAAAGCTAGTTTAATAAACAATTCAATTCAATTCAATTTTATTCCCAATCAATTTACATTGTGTTTGAAAAAAAAAAGCTTACATTTATATACTAAGGTAGGATGTCTCTTTCATAAAAGCTGTACTGCTATTTAAAGAAATGCAAGTATTATTAATTATATTAATGCAAAACTGTTGTCAAATACTCTTGAAAGTGCCTCTTAATCATTTGTTATGGTACCCTTGGGGTAGCCTAGTCGGAATCACCTAACCTTTGCCGTGACCACCATATACCACGGTTCAAATGTCAGTGTTATTTTCTAGAACTAGCTCCTGGTCACGGCTGCACGGGAACGTTAGCACGGTCCCGTGAGGGGGAAATTTTAACGAAATAGGGGCTCATTTTTTTATTCACCTAACCTGAGATCCATAAGTAACGTAAAAGTAAGTCTCAAAGTTACATTCAGAAGACTGTTAAGGAAACTGCATGTCGTAAGAAGATGCAAGTCTGACCGTTCCTGTATATCTTTCAAGAAATAGGTAATAAAGCTAAGTAGCTATCTAACCGTTTGTTGAATTTATAATAACTCATATCACCTTTTTAATTTTAAGTAGAATTTATATTATATCCAAATTGTTAATTTATTATTAATATTCCAGAATTTTATGTTGTTGTTACTATGTGCGTATACCAATAATAGGCATACCATACCAGCGCTTTTATTTTAATTTTATTGTTTCCTGTAATTCATAGTATGTGTTGCTGTTTGTGTATCTAATAAATAAATAAATAAATAAATTTAACCCGATGGGAGTTTTTCCAATCATCTCGTTTTTTTTTTTAATCAATATCGTAAGTCATGACGGCATAAAATAACAATTAAGCATATACCTTTCAACAGTCAGCTATTAAAAAAAATATTTTACAAAACAAATAATTGTAGGCCCAGTGGGTTTTTCAGCCAGCATATTCGGCATATATCTTATTATCTGAGTAGTGATGAGAGAACGCTAAAATGAAAAAAGTTCTAAACAGAAGCCGGTTGGGCACAGGCCCGTTTTCTTTTCAAGAATAGCCAAAAACGAACAACGGGCTGTTCAGTAAGGCTGATTCACGTCTTATCACACAGAGCCTGAACCATAACGACTTAAACAGCCAAAACTTCTCAAAGATATTGTAGCCTTTTACTAAAAGCCCTGCCCTAATAGGTCCTGTCTGAAACTTTTCAAAGTATACCTTCTTAGCTACCAAAATTCATGCGGAATAAGCTTAATGAAAACCTCTCTGGGCCCCGGGGCCAATGAAAATAGTTTTGTTAACTAACATAGAGATAGATGAATATATAGAAGTAGTGAATTTACCTCTTGGATGTACCAGTCGTTATCATCTTCGACGAACATTGGTTCACAAGGTTTACCAAAAATCAAGTCAAAACTTTGTTTTTTCAAGTCCACAGTTTTAATAAACCTTGATTTGTAATGCGTGTCTAAACCATGATTTAGAAGAATATCCTTATTACCCATCTCCGTACAATTTCTTCCCTCGCGAACAGATCCCAAAGGACAACATTTTGTAAAACATTGTTTGGATTGACACAAACACCCGAACGTCCTAATTTCACCATCAACTTTTTTTGAATACACATATTTTGGCGGGAATACGACGCCATCTTTCACAATCGAACCGTCTTCCGAACTTTTCACGTCACTAATATCGACACTTTGAAAGTCTAAGCAGGGCTGGCCACTCGCGCACGCGGCTACGAAAAATAAAAGTAGTAGAAACATTTTCTTTAGTCTGGGAAAAAAATAGTTTTGATGCCAACGAATGTGTTCACGATCTAAAGTATTTATAATCTGTGTTTGATACCGACGACCGGCTCATAATGTTGTACGCATTGCACTGACCGTCAAGCAAGCAACATTTATTTATTTATATGAAGTTAGTTAGGGCATGAGTTCATTAAAGGGAAATTTAATTGTTTCCTATCTACCCTTGCGTGGCGTTCACATTGTTCTCCGAAAATAAATTTTGGGTGATGTGGGTCAACGTTTTTTAAGGAAAAAATATTAGTACAATATTGTTACCACCACAATTAGAAAGAATCTCGCCTCGTTGATTCTAACGATATTTGTCATCTATTTTTCATGAGCGAACTGAAAAGCTTGGCGGAATTTGTTTAGATTTAAAAAGTGTTAATTAAAATATATTATTTACTTCGTTTATTTCTATTTTATATATTTATTTATTATATTATATTTTATTTATATTTATTTATATTTTATTTTCCCATACTTTTTACATTGCTTTATAAAATTATATAAAAAACATTTAAAATTTAAAAATAGTTTGCAAAGATGTCGAAATCAAACTACCGGTGATAAGGGCTCCAGGGACAGGAATCTCCTCACAATGTATTCCGTATCAAGGTAAATCAGGCTCTTGGTTAAACTGCCTTGCGATAGCCTCGAGAGATGTTTTTTGAGGTTCTTGGTCATCAGGTCATAACGACAATTGGCACAATAATAGCTAAGCTCACATTCCACCACCTCGTGCACCAAGGAGAGATATTTTATTTGTTTCTCTTTCTCAACTTCACGACGTTCTCGTTATACGAGATGGTAACATCGTGCCTTGGACAGTATGTCTTCCTGCACAGCCAAAGATAGTTTAATAACAGAAACTTTTAATGACCACGAGTGGCTGGCAAAGCAAAGTATGGGATGAGAAGCTTGTGTTAAACCAGCTGATCTGACTACTACAATTCCTGCGAAATAGGACAGTACTTTGTATTGTACTTGTTATTTTATCACTAATCCTCTCAAAACAGTGGACGAAATCCTGACGAAACCGGCATGGCCTAGAACCATAAATTCTAGTACATTTGACATCTACCAAACCGCACTGGGCCAACGTGGCGGATCATAGCCCATTCCCTCTCATAGAAAGGAGGCCTTTGTCCCAGCTATGGGCACAATGGAGGCTGAATATGCTGTCCAAGATTGAGAGTTTGAATTTGGCAAACTGTTCTACTGACGAGACCCATATGTAACCAAGCAAATTCTCAACTACTAGACCGTGAGGCTTAAAACCCGTTAAATGGTTTTAAGCCTCACGGTCTTCATCTAAATCCATGCTATAATAACAATCATTAAATACCAAAATAACTCTATCTGTCTGTTTCCTTTTCACACTTTAGCAGCCGAAGCAGCAGTTCTTTCCCGAGAGATTATTTCCGTCTCAAACACGGGCGGAATCGCGAGAAAAACCGAAGCATGGAGAATGCTGAATTATCCAAGGTGTTGTTTTGCATCCTCGTCAAAATTCAGGAAGTTGTCACAAAATACATAAATAATCAATTTAAATTACGGTAATTATTTAATTATTAATAAACGCTGCTTTTTTTGTTGTTTAAGTTTGTCAGTATTTCAGAAAAACCCATTTAACGTGGTTTAGGGAATAAGAAATTATCGAATAAACGTTTGAGATGGTTTGTATGTGTGAAAGCGTGGTTATAGGGTGAGGATCAGACACACTTACCGATTACCGTAAATAAATAAAAAATAAATAATTTTCCTAGGTACCCATTTAATTATTGATTCGGGTCGAGAATCATTAGCATAGATACCTCCTTGAATTTCTTCCTTGAACAATAGCTTGTGTAGAAGTTGCCTCATATGACAGAATCTTACAACTATAGCAGAAGCAGTATAGTATAATCTTACTACTATCATAAATACTAAAGTTTGTGATTGTGGGTGGATGGATGGAAGTTTGTCACTCTTTCACGCAAAAACTATTGAACGGATTTAGATGGCATTTGGAAAACAAATAGTTTATAACCTGGATCAACACATAAGATATATTTTATCCCGCGATCGCCACGAAGGCAACGCCGCGGGCACAAGCCAATAAATCATTATGTATTCAAGCTATACATTGCCAATCTGAACACACAAGAAGCATACTATTACCAACGATTGTCGGCCTTTTTACATATAAAGTAAATATGCTTGTCAGTAATTCGGCATCCTAACAGAATAATAAGTATTTATTTGTGTCATTTATTTTGGGTTTTCCTCGACTGATTCTAGGTATGTACAAGTACATACATAGACGTGACTCATTGAACACTTTGGGTATATCTGACAGATTTTTTCCTGAATGTACCAAACATTACATACAAAAATATGAAATAACATACATAACATTAAATACCTATTGAAGTAATGAATAACGATTGTTATTTTTCAGCTTAACCTTTGGACAGCCATTATTATTTTTCTCTCGTTTGGAGAGATGATCTGGAGAAAAGTTAGTTCTGATGCAACCTAAAAATGTTGCCCTGTTTTTTAAAACGATGAAAAAGTCAAATATAATTGGGCTATAGAGAGATGAGAGTTAACCCTATTTATGTATACTGCTGACAAAACAGAAGTCCTCCTATCCTTTCTGGAAGCTGTTGACAACAGAGCCACCTACCGGGTCCAGTTATGAATCTAAACCAATAACCAATATTTTTTCATTATTCCTTATTGTAAATATTTAAAAAAAAAACGATACAATGTGAACGCCGCTTACTAGCGGAACTAATTTAAATTTGTCGAAATAAACTAAATTGCCCGAATTATAATGTTACAACACCTGAGGGAATGACAATAAACTATTACCTACTATTTGCATAAGGCGTATTCTAGCTGACCAAATGAGTAATATGTTCAACTGACCAAATGAGTATAATGTTTGCAAAAAGTATGTTTTTCGTGACAGTTACTCCACCACGATTGTTAAATTACATCTCACGCTAGAATTTTCTACTATTTCATAGATGTATCCAAATATAACACACATCACAGATAACCACAACAGCTGTGTATCACAACCATTGGCTGGGAAATCTGGACATACCAGTATTTGTTCCGTGCGGGAATCAAACCCACGTTAAGTTTCGACAATCGCTCAACCACTGCACCAATCGCATCTTAAAATGAATTTGAGTCACAAAAGAAGCTTGTAAAATGATAATACCAATTGTAAAAATGGGATCTGCAACGGAAATATCGACTTGTCCTGAGTACCCCGATCCCCGAGACACCCGTCCCGGAGGACCCCGATCCATTTTTCTTGAAAATTTATAAAATGTCACCTGCTGACGGTACTTTTGATGTAAGCTGACTTTTAATTGTGTTACTAAGATATAAATAAATCGGGGTCCTCCGGAACGGGTGCCTCGGGAATCGGGAGACTCAGGAAATAACCCAAAATTAAAAGGATCATGGCACCATAATATAATAAAATTTACGCCTGTACCCTACCATTCGGATCCCCGAAGGGTTAGGCAGTGTTTAAGTAACATGTAATAGGGGGCGAGTCTACTGCCATAAACCGGGCACAAATCCAGACTCTGTGGCTGCTACTGAGAAATTCATGATGAAAAAACGCAATGATACTTTGGACGACCTGGGAATGGAACCCAGGACCTAGTGATCAGCAGTCGTGCTTGTGACCAATAGACCAACCCAACGAGGCAGTCGGAAGAGTGATTTCGACTTGCAATCTTATTCTATACGTGATTAGGGTGCCATCTTGCTTTTTTATCCCAGCTCCCGGGCTTTTCTATTTTTTGTCTATGTCCACTCGCAGATCAACTTGCTTATGTTGTTACTGCTTAACCGGAGTATCCTGTGGTGACCTCAAATGAATTTAAGGCCCCCAGCCAGGGCTTACAAACTAGTTAAATTAAATGACCGTTCGCTTAGGGCACCCCTGTTGGGTTCGGACCTCGGCTTAGGGTGTCATTGAGGGGGGCAGCAAGGGACAGGCTTGATCATATTACTGTTATTTAGGGAATTTAACGCTGCATGCTCAGCGGCGCGGGCTGGCTCGTCGGGAAAGGTCGGGTGGGGTGATGTTACAGGGGCGTCGCGTGGGCCTCGTCAGCTAAGCCGGAATACGGAACGAAATCTGTTTTTGTTTATTCTAAGAGTGCTGGCTGCCCTACTGCTCTCTTGTAGGAGGGTAATGGGGTCGTCGGGTTCTAAGAGAATTCAATAATAATCAATCAATAATTTTATTATCTGGCAACTAAGGCCCATACATAAAATACACAAAATAATATTATAAAATAACAAACAAACTAATACATATTAAAAACCTTAAACTATAACTAAACACGTAATGTTGACGGCGTCGTGTTCCGCTGCGTGGTGTCGCGTAACCGTCCTCGGAAACGTCGAAATACGACACCTTTCGGCCAAAAGTCCTCTCTCACGCAGGTCTGTAGATGTTGGGTTGGAACTCGTACCACGAACGACCGAATTGCCTAGGACGTCGAATATTCCCTGTTATGGTGGGGACGTATCGGGCTCCCGGGCTATTCTGATATTCACAGTTAGACACGTTAGACTTTTGGCCTTCTGATTAACCCATGAGTAATATTGTAGACAGTTGGTTAGTCAGGATATTAAAATATCTCTACTGCTGGTATACACGGCACACGAAACACCAAGCAATATTTTCCAGTATGAAATGGCCTGGTTTTGTATAGATTTGCCGTACAATGAGAGATCCGCATTAACTAGTTTTCTGTAGCTCGATTGGTCGCCTAGAATTGTTCGAATCGCATGTACCTAGAATCGTTTTCCATGACGTACCTACTCAGCTAGGCACTTTTATGCAAAGTTTCTTTGTGATTCCTAGACATTAGATGCAATCACTAATGTAGTTGTTATTAATATGTTGATTATGATAACTAAACACATTGAACTCGTCTAAACTTAAGAACTTGCCGTGGGATAAATACCTAACGTTAAGGTACTTTTTAGGGTTCCGTACCCAAAGGGTCAAACGGGACCCCATTACTGTGACTTCGCTGTCCGTCTGTCCGTCTGTCACCAGGATGTATCTCACGAACCGTGATAGTTAGCCAGTTGACATTTCTACAGATTATGTATTTCTGTTGCCGCTATAACAACACTTACTAAAAACTCATACAAAAATGTGATTTTTATAAATAATGGTACGGAACCCTTCGTGTGAGTCCGACTCGCACTCAGCCGGTTTTTTAAGATATTTTTAACGTGTATGTTGCTGCTACTTAAGATACACAAGGTGTGTACAGACCCTTTACGAAACCGTCAAGCAAGCATTCTGTAGGTACATCAAACTCTACGCAAAAAATATTGCTGAAAAATGTCTTTATTTTTTGGGGAGTAAAATCACGTTTTATGGTTGTACTCAAGGTAACGCACTCAAATTATTATTTTCTTTGGGAGAGTTGCTTAAGAGCGTTTATACCCTATGGCATTTCATACAAACTTTCAAGTCGTTATTTTCCGAAATGACTGAACAGATTTTAATGAAACTTCCTACACATAAGCAGTATACATAGGTCTAAAAAGTTACTAAAAAACATTTACGAAATGTCTTTTAAAAATGAAGATAATTGGAAATTTCTGTTTCTTTAGATAATTAAAAATCGGTCTAATTTACCTGTAACATTATTTTTCGAAAATGTTTTTTAGTAACTTTTTAGACCTATGTATACTGCTTATGCGTAGGAAGTTTCATTAAAATCTGTTCAGTTTCTTTTTTAAAAACGTTGCCCCACACTAGGAATTTCTCCTGTATCATGAGTGCGTTTACAAACATTTAAACTCACATGCACAAACAGCCAGACCCGGAACAACTATCTGTTGGCCATACAAATATTTGTTCCGTGCGGGGATCGAACCCGCGACACGAAGCGCACCAGTCGATCGCTCAACCACTGCGCCAACCGTGCCGTCAATATGACGGGTAGGCTCACCTCTTTGAAGGATACAGGTAATTAAATCACCAGCCTGTATATGCCGCGATGGAGAGAAAGTTGTATGTTTAGTTGCGAATGAGTGCTAGTTTCCATTTTAATTCAATGTTTGTAAACGCACTCACGATATAGTACAAATTCCTAGAGCGAGGCAATAATTTAAAAAAGTAATGTATAAAAACCAACTTATCGTTTCGTTAACAACATTTTTAACAAGAATGTCCTTAGCAGCCGAATGAAAGTAACAAACCATCTACACGGAACTAATTAGTCCGTTCTTTTTTCCAACAACAGACTGCCTGTTATAAAGCCAGATGTCGTTTGTTGTGTGTTGTGAGTGTGCATTTTCTATTCAGACCGTATTCAATTGTTGTATCGTCGTCTCCATCAATCATTAGTGTAAAGTAAAGCAAATTAAGGTTAAAAAAATCCATTGAAAAAAACACACATGTTTTTTTCCTAATTCCTAATAGTGTCCAAGATCCAGGCTGTACAGTAAGAAGTTTGAGACTATCGTTACTTCTACATATACCTTTAAACGATTTTACTTTACATAACGCGTAAACAAAATAAGAAAAATATCAGAATAAGGGTGTTAAAACCACTTTTAATTTAGAGTTAAGCCATTAAACTAATTGTTTATGCCGCTTTGTCCGCTAAGCCTGCTTTGCATAATTAATTTGTAGGCATCCACACCGAAGAACCTAGTGACTGATATCCGAAACGAATACAGAAATACCAGTCAATTCCGTCCTTCAGACTATAACTTTTATCCCGTCATCAAAAGATTATGTAAAATTATGTAACGACAAACAAGGTGTTCTTTTGCATCCTCGTCAAAATTCAGGAGGTTGTCACAAAAGACAAAAATAAACAATTTAAATTACGGAACCTAGTTAATTAAAAGAACGCTGTTTTTTGCTGTTGTTTAAATTTGTTAGTATTTCAGAATAACCCCCTTAACGTGGTTCAGGGAATAAGATGGGTTATCGAATAAACGTTTTAGAATGTATGTGTTAAAGCGAGGTTAAAAGGCAAGGATCAGGCGGGCCGCGTTTAAAACACGGGTTCACTCTTACCGATTTCCGTAAATAAGAACAAAAACCTACCCATTTTATTATTGATCCGGGTCGAGAATCATTTGCATAGTTACCTCCCTGAATTTTATGAGGATGCAAAACAACACCTTGTATGTTACGCCTCACCACATATTTATACTTTACGCTAATCCTAAATCGCGCAAGCAGTGTTCCGAAAGACAATATAACATTCTACAAGGTTAAACCCGTCAACCGCTTGGTTGACGGCTTCGTCAAGGGTCCGTACAACATTCTGTACAACGTCAAATTAAGTAACTGTACGCGAAAATTATTGCTTGGAAACTAAACTACTTTTTTGAAGAGTAACATATATCCATTCATCCATCTTCTCATACTAACGTATTTATAATAATACTAACTGCGCCCCGCGGTTTCACCGGAGGCCGGGATAAAAAGTAGCCTATGTGTTAATCCAGGGTATAAGCTATCCACATATCTATCCAAATCCTTTCAGCCATTGAGGCGTGAGGAGTGACAAACATACACACACACTCACTCACAAACTTTCGCGTTAATAATATTAGTGTGATAACAGGATGTTGATATTATGTAGTGCTGAGAGCAGCGGCCCCAGTGGTGGCTGCCCCGACTTACGAGCAGTAAGCTGTGGTTCGAACCCAGGCAGGCGCATTACTTTGTGTAATTTATTTTATCACCGCTGCCCTCAAAAACGGTGAAGGAACACGTCGTGAAGAAACTGTGTGCTAGAACTAAAAATTCGAAGACATGTGACATCTACCAACACGCAATGGGCCCGCGTGGTGGATTACAGTCCACTACCTCTCATAGCGAGGAAGCCTGTGTCCCAGCTGTGGGAACATTATAGGCAGATGATCATGATGCAGGGCTATAGTAGACCCAAAGTAGTACCTATGATTACGAAATTCTTTTCCAAATGTAAAAACCTGGAAGTAAATTAACATCACCTTGTATGGTGGGCCTTCTGTCTACTACTTTATAGTAATACACTAAAACAACATTTACAGTTGATTCAAAGTGCTTACGCTGAATACAGTAATGGATGGGATTATTTTTTTTAAACACGTTTCTTGGTAAATTTAAAAAATACATCGTAGTTTACTCTACTCTACTTTATTTGTTGTTATAGCATCATCATCTGCCTAGCCTTTACCCAAACTATCTTGGGGTCGGCTTCCAGTCTAACCGGATGCAGCTGAGTACCAGTATTTTACATGAAGCGACTGCCTTTCTGACCTCCACAACCCAGTAACTGGGTAATACGGTACCCCTTGGTAAGACTGGATGTCAGAATTTTAGCTTCTGACTACTCGTAACGACTGTCAAAGATCTACAAATGACAGCCGGGACCAACGGCTTAACGTGCTTTCCGAGGCACGGAGGAAACTCGATATGTAATTATGGTCACCCATCCACAGACCAACCTCGGCAAGCACGGCTTAATTTGTTGTTATAGCATCAACATAAATATATAAGCTGTAGAAATTTCAACTAGCTAACTATCACGGTTCATGAGATACAGCCTGGTGACAGACGGACGGACGGATGGACGGACGGACAGCGAAGTCTCAGTAATAGGGTCCCGTTTGACCCTTTGGGTACGGAACCCTAAAAACGATGTTTAAGTACACTTGTGTTGTTTACGATGTATCGTTTTAGGCTATTGATGTCTACCAAATTGTCGATTTCTTCTGATCTTTATTTCTCGGTAATTATGGTATGTAAGGGAAGAGAGACTGCACCTGTGCACTTTCATTAGTTTCCTGCGTCTACAGCCGATCTACATAAGCTACTTCAGACAGGTGCAACGTGATGCGACTACGCGACGCGGCATAGCGGTGTTGCCGCGTCGCGAAGACTCGCACACAGATGCGATGCGGCGCGGCCCGGCATTGAATCGATTACTCAGGAGTAACGCTTTCTGAATCATGCCCTTGATCCACCTGCATAACGAGAGATTGACTATATAATTATAATTAGCTACTTTGCCCTATAAATGCCATGCTTATGTGTTGCAGACGATATCTTAAAATTGGGTTGTCCTATGGACTTAAATCTTATTGGAAAATCATTTTTATGCTTCACTGTAACTTTCAAAATCAAAATAGATCAAATATACTAATAAAAAAGTCGATTTTCAAATTCCGTAATTATACACAAAACTATAATTTCGAAATTTTCGATCGCTTTTCGATACGTTAGGATCGAGTAATCGAACAACGAGTTGATGCCGTGGCGCGTTGCCACGCGACAGAGCGCGGCAGGCTCGACTCCATACAAAATGTTCTACGAATCTTTTGTTTCTTGTCGCGGAGTGTGTCGTGGCGGGCCGCGCAGCACGCGTGACGTGTCGAGCTCTCAAAAAAATCGCGCCGCGTTGTCATTTTCAGGAGAGTGCTAAAACTATTAAAAAAAAACAAACCACTTGCGAAATAACCATAATGGGTATAAAATATCCTTAATTAAGCTGAAAGACACTTGTTTTCGTCGTCATTGTAATTTTTTGTTTGTTCCAGACCATGCCTGGGAAACTTCTAGTTACGGAGATATTGTGTCAATTGTGCCATATTGGGTCTTTGTGCCAACTATTCCCATTTGTTTATAATGTTACAGATTTACTTTAAATACCTTGTCAACCCCGTACTATTCAATGCATTCATGAGCACAATGTTTTTAGTACGTTATATTGAGCAGTTAAAAGTAAAATTCGATCCAGCAATCGGTTTCATTTCGGGGAGTGTGCGATGGAATTGCATGATCTGATTCCGGGTAGCCCGTTTCATCATCGGACTACCAGATGTACGGTGATGCGCCATCGGTAAATGGTGGACATCCCACCTATACGCACTAGCGTTTTGGGAATACTTTTATAATGCGTACCGCTAAGGAGTGGAATTCCCTACCGGAGTCTGTGTTTCCCGATAGCTCAATCTAGGGGTCTTTAAGTCAAGTGTGAATAGGTTTCTTCTAGGCAAGCGTGCTTTACCGTTGACCACTATCTCACTTGATGGTAAGCGATGATGTATCGCTTACCATCAAGTGAGATAGTGGTCATGCGCGAGCCTATAGTATAATCATAAAAAATAAAAATTGCGTAGAGAAACGAATTTTTCACTAAACTAAGTATAGTTTGATATACAGCATGTTTGGTTGTCGCCTGAAAGGTTCGTTTACACCTTGAATAGCGCAGACAGTTACGATCGAGTAAATCTGTAAGCCCCTTTACACAAGAAAAGAACAATGACTCATACTTTGTATCAACAATTGATATTCATAAGTTTTGCTACCAAACTCAATTACTATGCAAATATTATACAAACACTCGAAACTAAGATAAAAAAAAAAAACAAACCAAAGCTGCCAAAATATGTACATCAATGAGGTTTACAACAGAACTCGTCAAGGATTCTTTATTTTTTTGCACTTGTATAGACATCAAATATGGCGATGATATAACCTCTAACAACTCGGTATGCTAGACAGAACTGACATTGTTTATTCATTGAAATTCCAATAGAATTTAAATGATCTATAATGTTGTGTTTTGCATGGAAACAAAATATGTAAGGTGGTCTCGTTCGTTTATAGTAAAGTTTAAGCACTTGACTAATATGTCAGCCTTGCTGTTTTGAATTTGGAACTATCCGATTATGGCTATGATATTGCCATATCATCACAATACTCTGGTTTAGTGGCCTAACGTACCGACTACGAATTATGAAAATTGCTTCCTTGTAAGAGAAAGGCGTCTACGAGGTCTACGAAATGTGCTACGCTTGCTACACTAAGCTACGAGTCTATTGCATTTAGTGCAGAGGTCGTCACACTTTTTTGGTCAAGGGCCACATGGACAATGTCCGACAGTACTGAGGGCCGCGCTCTTGTGAATTGCATGTGTAAACTAGAAACGCAGTGAATGTAAATACAAATACTTATTTGAGATTTTTATTAGAAAGGACAACATTATTAGTAAATGAAAAATTAAAATTTAGGTAAACTTTACGAATATGTTGTATTTATTTAATTATTTCTTCTATGTTGACATCTTTGGGACTACATGCAATCCTCATGGTGTCATCTACTTCTAAATTACTGGAAAGGCGATTACGATTTTTGTTTTTTAAAAACGACATTTTCAACGATCTCTATTATTTGTAAAATTATTTTGCTTTGTCGTGGGCTGCACAAATGTCCACGGCGGGCCGCAGTTTGACGACCACGGATCTAGTGCAAAAAGTATAATAATTTGGTTTTTTTTTTCTTGGCAAGGCCAACTAAATTAAAAATGATCTAAAGACTTCAATTCGAACTCACAATAATAACGTACATAAAATCACGCTTTTGTACTATAGAGGTAGGCAGAAACTACCAAACGCAACCTGTTTTGATTCTAACTTTTTATAATCTATTAACTGTTTTTTTTTGTCTTTATCTAAATATAAAATGTGTATGTGAATGAATAATAGTAGATTGTTGCATCGAGCGCAAAGTGAGTCATTAATGCACGAGTGTTATGTTGGTGCCCGAGCGCATGCGAGGGCACTAAATTATCACGAGTGCATTAATTACTCACTTTATCGAGGTGCGTAATCTGCTTTTCTTTCAACTACCCTGACAAAATATACCTACTCAAAATAAAAACTTAAGTTAATGAAACAAAGTTTAATTCATCTTCCCTTCAAACATACAATTTTTAAAAGTGCAGTTATTAAAGGTCATTAACAACTTCATTTGCAGCTGTTTTGTATTTTCTGGAGTTGAATTCATATCGCTATCGCTGTCAATTTCCATGATTTTTTACCTTTTTATTTGGTAAATATGAAGTATCAAAGTTTTACAATGGTACAAAATGCGTGCCATTTGTTTTTTTTTTTCAACAAGTCAATTTTATTCAGCCGATTTTTACTTTCAGCCAGTAATCTTTTTGATCTAATGCATACATTTTATTAACCTAATAGGACACATTACAACTCTGTGGTAAATTTAATTCCAAATTTAAAATTTAAAACAGTGCAGTAATGAAAAACAGTGCAATAATGAGATTTCATATAACTTTTCTTCACTATTTTGGTTCTAAGCAAAAAAGACATCCTTTGTGATCGGTTTTATAGTGATTAATGATAACATTACTGCGTAGTTGAAAGAAAACATTCATTTACATACTCATTTTTATATTTTTACATATTTCAAAAAAATATGTATAAGCAACATTTGACTATATTAAAAATAGCAGCCCGCCGGTATCGGGAACAGGCCGGTCCAAGCTACGGCGGTCAGGACTCTAGAGAAAGGAACCCCCTAACAATACGAGCTGAGTCCAAGAGTACCGCTTTCTGAATCAAACCCTTAATCCAGCTGCCTAACAAGAGCCTCCTCAGATATTGGTCGAGGCTCTTGGCAATTAAGACGCTGGCTGATATGACTATCAGCACAATGATCGCTGAGTCCACATCCCAACCTCGCGAGCCAAGTCAAGATACTTGATTTGCTTATCTTTCTGGGCTTTCACGAGGTTGTCGTCATGCGGAACTGTTATGGTTGGCATAACAGTCAATCATTGTGCGCTGCTCTGATCGATCCACCACCGTAGTGGTGGTGAACCGTGCCGTCATTCAAATTTTTCCGGCAGTTATTCGTCATAGTAACTTCATCCATAATTGCACAAACAAAACCTTCGGTTCCTCCGAAGAGGTCTCCGGAACGTAGCCAGGCTACGGACGCTGATAGGTCTACATCGGGTCCATGCAGGGCCCGGAAGAAGCGTCCGTGAACCTCCTTACTCTGCCATACTTCAACAAACATCCATACAAACTTTCACATTTATAAATAGTAAGTAAGATTGTTCCCGTTATCACATATTATTGAGAGCAAAAGAATTGGGTCGAGTTATATCTTCTGATGAAAACCATTAACGGTCTGTAATAATCGTTTTTTATTCACAGTCCATATGTTTCTTCTCAACTACCATCTATACATTTAGATTGAATCGGTATGAACATAATCATAATTCGTAAATATTAATATTCATCATCAGCCTATAATGTTCCCACTGCTGGGTCACAGGCCTCCTCTCTATGAGAGGGAGTGGGCTGTAATACACCACGCGGGCCCAGTGCGGGTTGGTAGATGTCACATGTCTTCGGAATTTTTAGTTCTAGGACATGCCGGTTTCCTCACGATGTTTTCCTTCACCGTTTGAAGAGCAACTGTGATGAAATAAATTACAAAGTAATGAACCTGCCTGGGTTCGAACCTACGACTTAATGCTTGTAAGTCGGGGCGGCCACCGCTGCTCTCCCTATTAATATTATCTAAGTAATAATAATAAAATATTCAGATAAAAATGATTGACAGTTTACAATTTATGATATCGTAAGTACCTATTTATTTATTGGATTTATAGTGTAATTATAAATTACTTTGTAGAATGTGTGTCTTAAAAAATATCTTCGTTTATCTTTGAATGATGCTCATAACTTTGACCTCCTTCAGATCTTGAATTATTTATTTTGGTTGGTATATTATGT
Organism: Cerastis rubricosa; assembly: GCA_949152445.1. Classification (NCBI taxonomy): domain Eukaryota; kingdom Metazoa; phylum Arthropoda; class Insecta; order Lepidoptera; family Noctuidae; genus Cerastis; species Cerastis rubricosa. The sequence goes on along the minus strand of OX424540.1, from coordinate 5,681,043 downwards.
AGGCATAGTTTAATTATATATTGATATTACTGCTCATGCGTGTATTTTAAACAAATCTTACATAACACATTTAGAAAGAGGTTTGAATATAATATTTTTGGATGAAGCCTGGCCTGCCCAACTTCCGCCATTTTATTTTATTTTCAAAAAATGCAGCTACATTATAATAAGTATTGATTAAAGCAAATCTTCTAAAACTTCACTTTTCAAATGACTAAATACAAATTATTAAATTTTACTGGCGCCATATCGATAGCTAATTTCTCAGAAACGTGACTTTTTGGAAGACTTTGTCCCATGCAATACTTTTTGTATTGATGTTAAATGTCCACGCTACTATGGTAGCCCAAAACAAAATACAGTCAAATGTCCACGCTACCATAGTAGCCCAAAACATTAGTTCCGAAAAAACTCACTTACAAATGTTCCACGTCGTGCTGTATCTATGGTTTTGCCCTCTATATTTTCTGTATTAAATTCCGCGTCTATGGCAAAAACAACGAGAATCTCAGCCATACAAAATTAAATGTCAAAAAAGTTTTAAACGTCAGGTGTCAAATTTCACCGTATTGAGTTGTTGTGATATAATTTCCCTGGTTTTAAAATGTGAGTATTATTATATTTTAATCCAATATATATAGTGTTATATATAAAAATAAACCTCGTTAATAAAGCTTTACGAATATCTAAAAACATCGTAGGTTAAAAGTCTGTTGAAACGACAATATCGAAATGTAAAAGTGGCGCCATGTCGAGCGTGGTATTTTGATAATGTTTTTTTAGAAATTATTGAAAAAATAGTTAATAAAGTGCTGGTGTTATGAAAATTGGTTCAATTAAGTAATTATTAGTGTCTCCGCAATATAAAACAGTGAAAAAAAACGAAATCTTAGTGATTTTTTTACGAAAACACGTCAAAATCAATAGGTGTAGAATTGATCAGAGCAGGGGTTGTTTGGTTTGGTTAATTTGGCTACTAATAAAGTGCTAAAGTAAGGACAAATGGGTATTAAAACAAAGCTTATATAGTCTAGTTTAATTATACATAGGTTTTATTGATACGAATTACAATTCTAATTGGAAAAACTTTCATTCTTGTTGGAGAAACTGAAATTCAACGCAAATTCTCAAGTTTTCATTTTTTTTTAAATACTTACATCTAGTTGTCGTAATTAGTTTTAACGTAATTAGATTCTGTATATTTTCAGCTATACACACGTATTTTTTGTTTTCGTGTAGCTGCAGTAGTTTACGAGAAAATAAGCTTTAAATGGGAAGTGGCGCGGGGGTCTTGCGCGGCAAAAACTTCCGAGTGCGCGCGGGCATGTGAGCGGGGTTCCACGCGCGCCTCAAGGAGATGTCAGCAAATCGGAAGAGGCCGGAGAGGGCCGATGCCTGCCAGGGCTGCGGAACTGTTCGAAAGAGATACCGTGGCTCTGGAACACAAAGGGCTAAGAAGGAACATGGATGGGTTTTAGTCAGTCAAGTCGGACACTCCTTTCTTCAATCAGGAACTTCTCAGTGGTAGCCACGGAGTCTGGTTTTCTGCTCGGCTAATGGCAATAGGCTGGCCCCCTATTACATGCGACTTAAACACAACTGGCGAAATGTGAGTGTTAACCCACCTCTGCGCAACCCCTCGGGAATTTCAGGTGTGACATTATCTTAAAACTGCTTAGGTACGTGTACTACGCTTGACCAGCTCATGGTTATCACTGACGTGCGATCTGATGTCCCTATCTTTAGTGAGTTAGGTTTTCACTTCCAAAATTTGGTCCACAGGGAAAAATAGAAAAACTAACTTTACTAATGTACTGTAGGACAGACAAAACCTATTTATCTTCGTCACCCAGTGTAGGCGAGGTTTTGCAAATTAATGGGATTAATTTGCATTTAATTAAGTACCTACAACCTAATATAAACTCAGCTGTTTCCTACAAAAGTGAATACCTACACGGTGAAAAGGTATGGGACGGCAGTTTATTTTATTAATGACAGATGAAAATATCTGTGAAATTCAGAATGAATACATAGTAAGCGTATGTGCATAGGTATCCCTTCCAAACTATATTATGGTTAGCACCAATTTTTTTTTCCTAAAATTTTATGTCTACCGGTGGACAGTGTTGTAGGTTACATTATAACCTATATAATTATTTTGTTAAACTAGTTGTAAGTTCTCATAATGTAACTGTTAACTGTCCCTTTGAATAAAAAGAAAATAGGATGTTCGTCATTTTTGAAGAGACTAATGCAGCTAGTGTAAAGAGTTCTGTGTATAGGTCAGGTTAAAGTCAGTTGATCAACGTTTTTAGGGAACTCATCAAGGCTTCTAAAACATTTCCGATGGGAAATCCCACCGAACGCATGGCTTGTCTATACTAACAATTAAAGAGATAAAGTTTGTAAGTACATCATCATCATCATCATTTCAGCCGATAGACGTCCACTGCTGGACATAGGCCTCCCCAACGCCACATTGACACAAGGGGGTTTTGCCATGATCGCCACGCTTGGCGGGCGGGTTGGCGATCGCAGTACGGTTGTTACAAAAGCACAGAGAACGCTGCTGCCCATTCTCTGGAAAGTCCCTTAGTCGCCTCTTACGACACCCACGGGAAGATATGGGATATAAGTAAGTATGTACGAAATTTCAAAAATCCTTTTACGAGCGGAAAGCTACAATCTTCGAGTGTTCTAAGAAATATTTAAAACGTGGCATAATTTTCGACATTGCACTAACACAAGCGATGCCGCGAGGAAAAGCAAATGATTCTTCTAAAATCGTACGTCATTAGCATTATTCTGCTGCCTTCATCCAAAATTTGTGGTGGGCGCAGCATGTGTTGTTCTTCCATACTTCTTTATTACTCGTCATCTCTTCTAATATCGTACGTACGGTTAGCAATGAAAGTCACTATACATATCCAAAATTATTAAACGTCTTAGTTTTAAAACGATCCATATTAACAGACTGGAGTAAAAGCCATAAAAATATTTTTATCAATTGTTACACAAATTCGCAACACAATATTACATCAGATTACACTGAGCAGCACAAAAGTTGGTTAAATATTGATAAGTGTTAACCGACTTCACGAACCATGACGAAATTTTATTTATTTATTTAATTTGGCTCTTCAACAATGAGTACACTATACATATTAGAAAAAACAATACCAACTTAAATCTAAGTGCCCCATCACTTAAAGAAGAGCACTACATGCACTATTTTATGCGCCTACAGCTAACATCTACTTAGCTAACAACAAAAAAAAAGAAAGAAAGAATGAAAAAAAAAAGAATGAATACAAATAAACAAACAGAAGCATACATATAGAATCAAACATAATTATTACGTGAATTACAATTTAAGATTTTCCTGAGAGCAGGCACAGATGTGTGACATAGGTCGATATCTTCATCGTGTTCTTTGTACACAGTAAACATTCTATACAGAAATAAAATAGTATAGTTTTTATTTTCGTTTATTACGTCGTCGTTAATAAGACAAAATTACCCAGTCACCATGCTATGTTGCAAGGGAGATTGGCTATACAGGGTGTGTCGTAAAGCCTTAAGTAAACATCGTCACTAGCCCCAGTGAAGGTTGCCCTTAATTTGGACGACCACTTAGGGATTGTTTGACACCTAAACAAAGAGTGCTTCAATTTCAGTGATAAGGTTGAAGCGATGTAATTTGTCACGACACTTACTGGTAAACGTTTTCATAATGAAGTTTTGAAGAATATTATCAGTAACCAAAACACAACAAATATCTCTTAAGAGCAACCCGCACTGGGCCCGCGTGGTGGATTACAGCCCACTCCCTCTCATAGAGAGGAGGCTTTTGCCCAGGAGTGGGATCTGTCCCACTCCTGGGCAAAAGGCTAGAAACAAATACTCTGAATCTTCTCTCTCGCCAGTTATATTGTGTCAGTCCCATGTAATAGTGGATGAGATTATTGTTATCAACTGGGCATGGATACGGACACCGGGTTATAAATAAAACTAAATTAAATAAATCGAACCCAGGATTTTATGCTGAGCAGTGACGCTTGCGACAAATCATTCAACTTGGCTGAAACAATTTTCACCATTTTATTTATTTAAACTTCATGTGCAATAGTTGTACAGCAGAAAAAGCCACCCGAAATTGTCAAATTTTCCCAATCAACCTTGAATTGTATTCTTTAACGATAAGGTTGAAAAATCTTTTAAATAAATTTGACAGATTGTTGTAGCTTGATGTGCATAAGAAGTTGAACTTGAACATAGCAGTTTAGAGAAAAAGGGCTATCCTTTATTCTAATGTTGCTGTGCCCGACAGGGTCTATACTGATCTCTTCTTTGATAACACCATCTTTTTAATACATACGGAATGCAATAGATAATTGAGTATTGAGTTTTAATGCCACAAATCATTTTCAGTCAACCTTTGCGCTAAATACAAAAGACACCATTGTGTTGTGATAGGATCGCAATACCTTTCATTTTCACAATTATTATTAGTATCTACATCATCATCATCATTCTCTTGCCCTTATCCCAATTCATTTGGGGTCGGCGCAGTACGTCTTCTTCTTCCATACCTCTCTATTACTTGTCATCTCATGAGATACCTCCTTTCTTGCCATATCATTTTTCACACAGTCCATCCATCGTTTCTTTGGTCTTCCTCTACCCTTATTAGTATCTACATATAGGCACAAAACCAAAGCCCCAGGATCACTTATTATTCAGAATTATCACATCTGTTGCTTTGATTATTTGCACGAGCAACCTGACAACCGCCAATGGTTAGTCACTCCCGAATATGATATTTAGGTATAGTTGGTAGATTTTGGAACTATTTATCAGCTGAAAAAACTTATTATCTATAGCTAGTCTGTCGTTTAACACATTTAATTAACTCTATCGTGGACATGATAAGTGTCTTTTACCTGAAACATATCTATGTTTGGATCTTGACGAGCCTAGGGATTAATGGTTTCGGAAATGTTTTACAGGAATTAATGTGTGTTTATTTTAATTCGAATTTCCGATATTTATCTGCTATTTAACATAACTAAAAACCGGCCCTGCTCCGTATGGTGTCGGACGTAAAGAATAGCACCATCCCATATCTTCCCGTGGGTGTCGTAAGAGGCGACTAAGGGACTTGCCAGAGAATGGGCAGCAGCGTTCTCTGTGCTTTTGTAACAACCGTAGGTACTGCGATCGCCAACCCGCCTGCCAAGCGTGGCGATTATGGCAAAACCCCCTTTATGTCAATGTGGCGTTGGGGGAGGCCTATGTCCAGCAGTGGACGTCTTTCGGCTGAAATGATGATGATGATGATGATGAAAAACCGGCCAAGTGCGAGTCGGACTCGCGCACGAAGGGTTCCGTACCATTATTTATAAAAAAACGAGCAAAAAAATCACTTTTTTGTATGGGAGCCCTCCTTAAATATTTATTTTATTCTGTTTTTAGTATTTTTTGTTATAGCATCAACAGAAATACATAATCTGTGAAAATTTCAACTGGCTAACTATCACGGTTCATGAGATACAGCCTGCACGCGTAGCATGACCACTGTAGAAACGAGTTTTGTCTACGGAAGAATCGACATCATGACATATAGACAATGACAATGTGCCAGTTTTTCGATTCTTTCGTCGACATAGCCCGTTTCTACGGCGGTCATGCTACGCGTGCAGGTGACAGACGGACGGACGGACGGACGGACGGACAGAGAAGTCTCAGTAATAGGGTCCCGTTTGACCCTTTGGGTACGGAACCCTAAAAACAATAAGCATAACAACGCGACGACTAAGAAAAGGGTAGATTTGTGGGTAGTGGGTCCAATACCCATCATCATCATCAACCTATAATGTCCCCACTGCTGGGACACAGGCCTCCTCTCTATGAGAGGGAGTGGGCTTTAATCCACCACGCGGGCCCAGTGCAGGTTGGTAGATGTCACATAATTTCTTCAAATATTTAGTTCTAGGACATGCTGGTTTCCTCACTATGTTTTCCTTCACCGTTTTGATAGCAGCGGTGTTGAAATAAATTACACAAAGTAATGGGCCTGCCCGGGTTCGAACCTTCAACTTCCTGCTCGTCAGTTGGGATTGCCACCACTGGGCCACCGCTGTCGAATACCTGTTCGGAGCAATTTACATAGCAAATTCCTAGGTCTGGCAGATCTGTTAGTAAATAATAAGGTTAGTCTGCAAAGACGCAAAATGCAAAAGACAAGCTTGTATTGTTTCATATAATACTTTTGGTTCATCTTAAAACTTTTCCTAATTCAGACTTTCGGGCCACGGACTACACGGACGACTGTCAAAGATCTACAAATGACTGCCGGGAGAACTTTTCTACTCTTAACTACTACTTATAGCTTTTATTTTTTAAATAATAAACTTAATTTCCAAAAGACACACACACACAATGTCTGCATCATTGCGGTAACAACAACTTAATATACTTGTACTACGTAGCTATGCAAAGAAGAATGATAATGATGAAAGTTGGGCACTTAATCTTTATTAGGCCCCGCGCACACCAAAGGCACCGCATGGCAAGGTATTTTAGGTCTTGAATAAGAATAGGACTTATAGGATAGGATAATACGTTCTATAAGATCTAAGACAATGAAGTTGTTTCATGACTAAGTATAAACCTAAATGTTTGCATGTCACAGTATTATGACTAGGTGTTATGGATCTGTATTTATTTAATTTAATGACAGAAATTGTACCAACACTTTAAATAACAAATAAACTGTTTTTTTTCTTCAAAATAATGGTTGTAGGTACAAAAATCCCACAGTATGCATGCCGTATCCATCCCTCGGGACGACGCTTCGTCAGTCTTCGGTATGCTGGGAGGCAAGACAGCGCCTTTTCATTCGTTTAGGAAAACAAACTAGGCGCGAGCACGATGTCATGACGGTGTGCTTTGATGTACTACCGATATCACTGACGGTTGGCCACTTTTCAAACTTATTCCTTAAGGCATAAGGCTGAAAAGTGGTAGACCGTGAATGCGTGCCTGAATCCCTGCCGTGCCGTGCCGCGAGTGTGTGCCGGGCCTTAGTATAAACCTACCACACTGCAAAGAAAGTAACAATACCTACTAAGAAAACACATTAAAATTATACCACAGTCAATACTAATCTAAATGCGTAGCTGGGTAGTGTTTATGACACTAACCTACCTCATGCGTAGATCAACTGCGGTCACTATTTACGATCTGACATTATTTTATGTTTTTTTTTTAAATATATTTTTGTTTGCGATGCGTTCTCTTTTGATTCCAGTCTAGGTCAGAGTTGACAGAGATAAAGTCGACGATGGTACGCGCTTACCCAGAAGAAGCCTGTTCACTCTAACTTTGAAGAGATTAGAATTGTAAGCGTTCGGATATACATGCAGGCAGAGAGTTCCACTCCTTTGCTGTGCGCATTATGAACGACGTTTGAAAACGCTTAGTGTGAATTATTATTATTCGTGAAAGAACATCGTAATTGCTCCTCTTACCTGTCTTGTTTACCTGCACAATTTATTACAAATGAATTCGATTGTATTTCAGCAACTCTCTAATACAACTAAAATATGTCTCGAAACACGATTTTGGAAAAAAATTAAAGCAGGTTATAAGTACACATGACTTGCAAAAAATTATGAAAAAAATATGAGGAGAACTAAGATCAATCTATCAAACCTTGCCAGAAACAACATCACAGGAATCAGATGTTAAAAACAAGAAACAAAAGTAATGTTAAGGTGTAAACATGAGGTAATCGATTCAATAATGTGAGGTGAATCATAAAAGTACACACGCAACAACATCAAAATAATAATAAAAAGTTAAATTATTGTGACGAAAATTAAAATGGGTGTATTGAATTTATGACAGAGCCGCAATCATTATTTCACGAGAGATCAGATTAAAACATCAAACATGTGGTCACAGTATCGCAAAACTGAAAGATAAATGTATTACACGGCCTTATCATATTCAAAAAGCTATCTCAATGATGCGCATATGGTCATAGTAGGTACGCAAACATATTGATTTACCGAAAAATGTTAAACTTTGAAGTTAACTGTGCTAATTTGAACTTTATGTAGTGGACAACAATGAATGAAATTGCTAACACTAAATTTCATTGTTGTTCTCGTCTAATAAAGGCATGACCTGGGAAAATAAACAGTACGTGAGAAGCTTTCCTTAAAGATTGCAAGTAAACAAAGTGTAAAACATTGTAAATAACAAAGCTTTTTTCTTTCAACTACGCAGTAATGTTATCATTAATCACTACAAAACCGATCACAAAGGATGTCTTTTTTGCTTAGAACCAAAACAGTGCAGAAAAGTGATATGAAATCTCATTATTGCACTGTTTTTCATTACTGCACTGTTTTAAATTTTAAATTTGGAATTAAATGTAATGTAAATTTAATGTAATGTCTCCTATTAAGTTACTAAAATGTATGCATTAGATCAAAAAGATTACTGGCTGAAAGTAAAAATCGGCTGAATAAAACTAACTTGGTGAAAAAAAAACAAATGGCGCGCATTTTGTGCCATTGTAAAACTTTGATACTTCTTATTTACCAAATAAAAAGGTAAAAAATCATGGAAATTGACAGCGATAGCGATGTGAATTCAACTCCAGAAAATATAAAACAGCTGCAAATGAAGTTGTTATTAACCTTTAATAACTGCACTTTTAATAATTGTATGTTTGAAGGGAAGATGAATTAAACTTTGTTTCATTAACTTGAGTTTTTATTTTGAGTAGGTATATTTTGTCAGGGTAGTTGAAAGAAAAGCAGATTACGCACCTCGATAAAGTGAGTAATTAATGCACTCGTGATAATTTAGTGCCCTCGCATGCGCTCGGGCACCAACATAACACTCGTGCATTAATGACTCACTTTGCGCTCGATGCAACAATCTACTATAGCTTCACAGCAGTCAGACTATAAACTACAAGACTCTGTATAATAGTAAAAGTAATCTAAATAGTAAATGAGCCTGCATCAAACTTTATCAAATGGATTTTTTGAATTTCCGTCACCTCAATGCGAGACAAAATCTTTGTATTAGGTAATTGCACGTAGTTATAACAAGTCTCTAATATCTCCACTGTTGGAACACATCCCTACTAATATTATAAATGTCAATGTAAGTTTGTTTATTACGCTTTCACGCGAAAACCCCTCAACCGATCATCATGAAACTTTGTACACATATTTTTGGAGGTATCAGAAGTAACAAAGGCTATATATCATCACGCTACGACCAATAGGAGCGGAGCAGCAATAAAAAATGTTGCGAAAACGGGGAAAATGTGACGCAGACGAAGTTGCGCGGGACAGCTAGTTAGTTAATAAGTAAAAAGTTCAGAAAAGTGCCAAAAATTAAAAACATTCAACATACAAAGACAAACAGTGATAACACAAATAGGTAAGTGCAGAAAATGTATTGATAAAAAAAGAACTGACCTCTTGCATATAGAACGGATGGTTCGCTTTATACATCCTTTGGCACGGCTTCCCGTACAAAATATTAAAGGTTTTGGGCAAATTAACGTAATCTTTGAGCGCAGTCCTATCATGAATCAATTGCTTTGATTGGAAAATTCCATCTTCGCCAGTTGCACATAAACTTTTCGAAGCTCCTCTTACATCCGTCACTTTTGCCAACACCATCCCTTCGGGACAACATTTTGTAACACATCTACCACTACACTTATTATCCGTTTTAACCGCCAATTTTGCAAAAGTTCGATTCACATCTAATCTACACGTAACGTAATACTGACAAGTAAAAAACACAAAAAATCTAAGTAACATGTGGTCGGTTGTTTTACGATTTTTATAAGTTATAGTACCGTTTGAGTCCGACGGCTGCAGAATATGAACTGTTGCGGGCGCTTGTAGCTAATCAAAAGTATTGACTTCAGGATCGAGTAACGTCAACGTACAAAACCCTGGGAGGTGGTGGGCCAAGGTATCAATTAATCTGGTATGGATATGGATATCGTTTCGTGTGCTAATTGGCATGTGACAGGCGTTTTGAGGTCATCGGTGTTATTGAAATTTATTTATACCCAGGGGGATATATAGTAAAAGCGATTGTGTCGGACGAATGGAGTGCATTGACTTCTCAATACCTAGATACCTACCTGCTTTTAACTGATAACTATGTAAATACATCCATTTTTATGTCACGGGATGTTCAAAAATAATCAAATTGAACACAATCAAAAAAGCACACTATGGTAGCTCATGAGAATACCTAAAGTATATTTTATAAACAATGTTTTTATCAACGAAGAACATTGACAAGTCGTAAAAATACAATGACCCGGCCGGCACTGTACTGATAGGACAAATAAAACAAGAAATGTAAATGATAAATTTTAATTCTGTTAAAATTCAACAATACGAAACATGAGTAATAAAGACTATACACACAAGGAAAGAATCTGTAACAAACTAAATTCTTATTATAAGACAAAAGAAAGAAATAGAAACTTAAAACAACCATGATAATATTTAGACTATTTACAAGTAAATGCAACATCGTAAGTACATACAAAAGTCATTTGGATACAAAAAAAATAGTTTAATACAAATTGTAAAATTTTTCATCTCAACATTTATGATATTCTTTAAAGTCATTTAATAGTTAAAGGATTAATGAATATAAACTTGAATGCAGGCGTCTCTACGCATTTCGTCGTCCTAAGTACCGGCGCACCTGCGTGCATATTCCTATCAAGTGCAGCTATCTAATAGCGAACTATTTACAACTATAATGCTGATGTAGTATTCCAAAATCTCTGCGTCTCAACAACAGTCATGAAATATCTAGAAGAATATGGCAAAACTACATTAATAAATAAGTATAGTGAGAAATCTAGTCCTTATTAAGTACACACTAACTAAACGGAGATCTAACTTGTCATGTCCACTCATTACACTATATTTCCACAGCGTCGGGGAACACATGATCCAGGTAAGCCTGGTGCCCGTAACTTTGCAGTGGCTTGGGTCTTTCCCTCTTAGTATTCAAAGTTACGTTACCAGTGCTACACTTGTTGAACCTCGAAGCTATTTCCCTGACCTTACCTGGCCGAGGCCTAAACTCTTCTTCAATATCCTGCGTCTTATTCTGTTCTGTAAAATCTTCAAAAGATCTCTCCTTCTCTTTTGTGCCTTTCCAGCTACGATAAGAAGATCTTTTGTAATTCTGAAAATCCTTTTCAAAGCCATTCTGATTCTTTCTATCGTACTCCTTCCTGCCAGAATTATTCCTGTCGTACATTCGGGAATAATTTTTGGTATCCTTGTGTTCGTTGTATTTTTGTGCATTTTGATTCATCGAATCTGTACTTCTAACTTTACCAAAGTGGGGGTCTTTGGAGTATTCTATATCGTTATTTGTTTTGCAGACGTAGTTTGTATTGTTCTTGTTACTTTTATTAGATCTTCTGGCTTTAGGTGGTCCTGTTTTGAAAGTGGAGAATCTATCATAATTATTATTGTTGATCTCGTTGGTGATGCTAAGGGGGTCGAAGGCGTGAGTTCTTTGGTGAGTTAGCGGCTTCGATAAGGATAAATACTTAGGCGGCTCTCCGTGCTTATTAATCGTTATTTCGTACTGAATGTGCGGGTCTAATACCGCATATACATTCTCTTTGGCTTCTTTCTCCAGCGACGTTAAAGCTGCCTAGAAACAAAAAGAAAAGATTGAATAAGATTGCAGTCAAAACGTTAGTTGGATGAGTGGGATGAATATTGCTTGGAGTGGTATTAGTACAAGGAATGTTAATACCATAGATCAGTTAGACAGTCATAAGCCTGGATCAAGGAATGGTAATCGTGTTTTTTCAGCCTTGTTATTATTTGATACAGAAATCCAGAGTGCTGCAGCTGCAGATCTATCTATAATCATTCATGTTAGCCCCTTACTACACTTTTGTGTAGAGAAAAGGCTCAAGGATGTCCTTGAAAGACAAAATTAATAAAGGTACTGCCGCCCAGAAGAAAAATGAGTCTTACTAAATAAAAAAACAAACATGTCCAGTGGCTATAAGACTCTTTTTCTCCATTCCTTTGTCTCCGACACTTACGGCGACAACAAACCTTACTCAATAAACATTGACAATTATTTTTAAAGTCTATCTCATTTAATTCTGACTATCCGGTTTAGCCGGCGTCATAATTCTTAAAAATTCTGCTAAAATACACAGTACAAAATTCTCAGTAGAACTATTAAAACAAAATTCCCGCAAGAGAAGTATCGTGCACGGCCACACAGTCCCCTTGTGATCGTAGTGTGCACTTAATGTAATTAGACATCGGTCTAGCAGTGAATCATTGACTTGTTTAGTAGTTTTTTATTGTGGTTCGGATAGTTTGAACACTTTTTGTTAATTACCCACACCTAGTGCGTTGCTTGGTTAGTTTAGTTTAGAAAGTGAGGTCTCGTTTGAATGTTGTGAGTGTCATGTTGCTTCTATATCGTTGTTGTCTTAGGGCCGCGTTTAGGAGGGTGCGTTTTGTAAGATCGCTACGTCGCGAATAGCTGTCAAATACGGCGCCGTTTTATCTTAAAAAAAAATTGAAATGTATGTTTGTAATTTTTAAATAACAGTTTTTACTGAATTCATTTGAAAGTATACACGGTACTTTAAACAAAAATATTTTTTTTGGACAAAAAATGGAAAAATGTTGAAAAATGTTGTGTATGAATGATTTTGCGTAATAATTAATCTTTGCCATAGATGTACGAACGACGACCAATCACGCTATACAAAACCAGTTCATGCAGATCTCTCATTGTACGGGAAATCTCTCTCAGTCTACAAAGCGAGGCCATGATATACTGGAAATGTATAGCTTGATCTTGTGTTGCCGGGTGTACACTCGACTGCATGTCTCTAGTAGACACTTTGACCTTGGGCTGGCTACGCTAGTAGTATGGTGTTTCAATTTAATAGTGCTTGGAGTAAACAAACTAAATACAAGCTAGCGTAAGCTAAGACAAAATCACTACAATAGTATGAACTGTATATACTACGTCTGTTTTTCCGAACGCTTACAACCCTAATCTCTTCAAAGTAAGAGTGAACAGGCTTCTTCTGGGTAAGCTGGTACCATCTCGTCGACTTTGTCTCTGTCATCTCTGACCTAGACTAGAGTCAAGAGCAAAACCATCGCAAAAAAAAAACCGGACGCGGCTGGCTGATTATCAGAATTTCATATGAAACGATTGCCTATTTGACCTGCACAACCAAATACCAGATACCAGGACGCCCGTTAGTAAGACTGGTTGTTAGACTTTCGCCCCACTGAGTATTTGTAACGACTGTCAAATATCTACAAATGATAGCCAGGCCGAACGCCTTAACGTGCTTCCGAGAGACGGAAAAGTCTCAATATGACGTAATTAATGATCACCCATCCACGGATTACCCTCGGCAAGCATAGCTGCCATTATTTAGCCTCGAGCATAAGGTAGAGTACCTGAATACCCCAATCAAAGATATCCACCATACGCTCTGTCTGGAGAGAATTAAAATCCCACTAAACCCACTTTGCCTTCTACTATCGTAAATCAAGAGCCTAGCACATACACACTCACAAGCCTAGTGAAAATGATAATATCGTTGTTTACGCACGTTTCCGAGTAGTTTATTTTATTCGGCAACTAATAGGCAAGGGAGTGGCCATGGATTTAATGGCTAATAGTTCCATTGATAGACAATTGATATCTCCCGTTTTTGTCACACTTAATTGTCCACTAATATGGCGGCATCACAATGACGGCAACTCAAGGACACTATGGCAACGTAATAAAAATATTTATTTGTTTTTAGATCTTACTTATTTGGCTTCAAAACAAAGAGTTTCATGTAGGTAAGCATTTCTTAATAAATCAATGATTATTTTCATAAATTAAATGACATCATAACTATAATAACATGCTTGTAACCGCTGAAGAGATAAGCAGGCTGTAACTTCTAGTATCTACACCCGTCTTTTGCCAGTTATGTTTCATCATCATCATCATTTCAGCCCGAAAGATGTCCACTGCTCGACATAGGCCTCCCCCAAGAACGGGGGGTTTTGCCATAATCGCCACGCTTGGCAGGCGGGTTGGCGATCGCAGTACGGTTGTTACAAAAGCACAGAGAATGCTGCTGCCCATTCTCTAGTAAGTCCCTTAGTGCCCTCTTACGACACCCACGGGAAGATATGGGATGGTGCTATTCTTTACGTCCGAGTTCCGACACCACACAGAGCAAAGCAGAGCAGAGCAGTTATGTTTAAGTACCACTTAATAGGGACTACCCTTTTGCCAACCAGGCACAAATCCTGACTACAGGCTACATGAAATCATACAATCGTCATTGATGTTCCCAAAGTGACTCTGTACGACCTTTGGGATTCCTCGGAACTGAGTTTTTGTTCAATAGTTACGACCATATGTATCAGACGTAAACACGATAAATCCTATAAAAGTAAACAACGCCGATTTGGAAGCACATTTTATACAAACGGATAACAAACTAACAAATAAACCAAACCAAACTGATTCCAGTTGACACCATTTCCTTCAAATGTTTCGACTTTTTGTTCGTGCAAATAAAGTTGATTTTGGAACAACTAGTAATATTGTAAAAGCCCTATTTTTTTTTAAGTTGTAGTGTCAACTGAACCTCACAATATGTGGTTTTAAAGTTACTTTTCAAAAAATACTTATTTGTTTTAAAACAAAATTGCAATCGCAGTGTCTTATTTTTGGTTCCCTCGGCAAACCGCAATCATTTTATCAGGAAAAGAACTAATACCGGGCTGATAACTTAAAAAGTCTAGTAGGCTAATGCCACTGGCTTATGACCCAGCCTACAGGAAATTATTCCTGTAGGTTTGTGGTCATGGGCCATAGTAGTAGTAGGCCATAGGCCATAGTGGAGTAATACACGTTTTGTTCAGGTCGGCTTGACTTAATATTGCTGGGCGGCAAAATCATAATATACTAATCACAATGATAAATAAATCATACATACATAACATCACGCCTGTAATCCCCGTAGTCAGGCAGAGATGTAGCTAATAGTACCTACTCCCATATTTCGCCACTTACGTTTTTAAGTCCCATGTAAGATTTGCCATCACCGGGCTCAAATCCAGAGTCCGTGACTGCTACTGAGAAATTCCTGATGGAAAAACCCAATAACACTTTGCCTGACCTGGGAATGGAAACCAGGACCTCATGCTCAACAGCCGCGTTTGCGACAACTACACCAACGAGGGCGTCATAATAATTAAGATGAAAGTTATTCGGGAAAAAAACAGCTCGTTCTAGCTTTAATTTTCCTGAACATGACTCAGTGAATAAGTCCAGCATAGTTTATAAATCTGTTTCAGAAGAATTGTAGCCTTTGGGTAGTAAATGCTTCAGGAGGACTGACACCCGAAACAAGTAAGTTCCCGGAACCTGCATGGAAAGATAACGAGAGAAGAAATCCGCTGTCGCAGAATAGAAACAAAAAATACCGAAAACATAATATTACTGGGTTCTGGGTCCCGTAACCCAAAAGACCTCTGTCCTGAATTTGATTCCAAATCGGAACACGTTCGCGCTGAAACTAGGAATTGTGTAGGGCTTTGTCTTGCCACAACGACCGTGAAGAAAACAAATAATCATCATCACCATCATTTCACCAGGACCTCATGCTCAACAGCCGCGTTTGCGACAACTACACCAACGAGGGCGTCATAATAATTAAGATGAAAGTTATTCGGGAAAAAAACAGCTCGTTCTTATAGCTCTAATTTTCCTGAACATGACTCAGTGAAGACTATAAGTCCAGCATAGTTTATAAATCTGTTTCAGAAGAATTGTAGCCTTTGGGTAGTAATTGCTTCAGGAGGACTGACACCCGAAACAAGTAAGTTCCCGGAACCTGCATGGAAAGATAACGAGAGAAGAAATCCGCTGTCGCAGAATTGATACAAAAAAAAACCGAAAACATAATATTACTGGGTCCTGGGTCCCGTAACCCAAAAGAATCAAATCAAATTCAGGACAGAGGTGTCCTGAATTTGATTCCAAATCGGTACACGTTCGCGCTGAAACTAGGAATTGTGTAGGGCTTTGTCTTGTCACAACGACAGTGAAGAAAACAAATCATCATCATCACCATCATTTCAGCCGAAAGACGTCCACTGCTGGACATAGACCTCCCCCAAGAAGGGGAGATTTTGCCATAATGGCCACGCTTGGCAGGCGGGTTGGCGATCGCAGTACGGTTGTTACAAAAGCACTTAGAACGCTACTGCCCATTCTCTGGCAAGTCCCTTAGTCGGCTCTTACGACACCCACGGGAAGTTATGGGATGATGCTATTCTTTACGTCCGACACCATACAGAAGAAAACAAATGAAAAAAGCTATATAGAGGCTGCACGAGTCATCGCAACGCTACTTGCAAAGCAACGATACACACGCGGGGGAAAGAATAGAAGCGCGCGCGTGACACTTCACGCAAATCTCATCGAACTGCGGTTTTATGAAATAACAATAGAACAATCCCGTATTGCGAAACAGATAAAGTTAAAAACAGACATCCTCTAAAAACATTGTTGTAGAACAAAGCGAATGATAACAATAATCACGACACGCGCAACAGTGACGAGCTTGTGATAGTGTCGAATTCTGTAACTGATCCGATTGAAAGTGTTTTCAATAATAGAATGCAAAAAAGTGATACGTAAAAGATAAATGTTGCAAATGGGATTGCAAAAGAGGAGGAAAACCCTGAACGAATGTAAATTACTGATGAAGTGATGAGTTGCTGAGTCAAAGTTAAGTCAAGAAACACTAGAATGGGGATGTCCCAGGTTGCATAGTGTTTTTAAGTATAGTGTATTTAGGTAGATGTAACGTCACTTACCAGTAGACTGGTATACTGGCTACTTACAATACAGTGCTTTTACGGTTATTATGCCTAGTGGCTCGGGGTGAAATCCATATTTTTTTTGTATGTGGCAATTCAAAGGTGCCTGTACCTGGACTAATTGAAATAAATGCTTTGATTTTTATTGATTTTGACTGCATTATGCAGTTTGTGAGCCTGTAGTGTGCAAATGAGTCCCAAAATGAAGTTCTTAAAATACTTCCAAAATGTATATGAAAGAGTGTTAATGTAGGTGCTGGTCTCTTAGCATAGCATAATTATATTGAAACTCCGTAGTACGCTGGGCCAACCGTAGCCTTCAGCTCCCAATGTTAGCCTACTTCATTTAGACATAGTTTTCGCTAAGCCGTTAGACATGCGCCGCGTCTTCGATCTCTTATTAGTTGTATCATATATTGTCGTTCCATCGGAGAGTGAGAGCAGTACTCTTTATATATCTCCTGCGTCTCTGACTAGTCTCCGCTGAGGTTGATCGATCGGGCCGACTATCACTTCCCCGAACGGATCCATACAGCTGTCCCTATCAGGTAAACAACAGGTAAAAATGGCTTAAACATGGAATAAACTTTTATCGCTAACATATTTTTTCGTGTAATGTTATCAGTGTTTGGTGTAAAGTCGTAATTAATTCGGGAGTTGAGAGGATAATGTATGACATGACATGCCTTATCTTTATCGTAATCTAATGGTGCAGGAAATCCAATATCAACATTATCGTGCCTGTTAGAGCGTGTCCACACGAAAATTCCTACTAACGTTTCAAAACCAAAACGATCGCTGCAGGTCACTTGGTGTGGACACTCTCTTATGTTTACAAACTGAACCTCACAAACGTATCCCACCATCACCGGTAGATTTATAATAAAATATGAATGATTTTTGCCTTAATGTTGGAGAAAATAGGGATCAACGGATGGAAAATGAAAAGTTCGATTAAAATGACGGTTGATGACAGATCTAGAGACTTGAAATCATTTAGGGGTAACCAGGAATTTATATTATGTTCCTTTTTTTCATGGGTAGTTGAAGATTTAGAAAGTCGGTTCCATACAACAGGGCAAAACGGGCACAAGGTAGCAAGATAGTGCGTACGCACTTGATTAACTAACTATCCCAAACAAATGACAGCCGCTTTACATGAGCTGTGCCCAAAACGAGATAAGCTTTTGCCCGATATATGGATATGGAGCCGACCTTCTGTGGGCCTAGTGCGAGTTTTTTTCACACTAACAAACGTACTCGATAACGTTGAAGTTAACTTAAATACGTAAAGACTAGTAGTGTTTTCCCATTTTGTCATCAGGATAATTATTTTAGTTTCAAAATGAAGTTTAGGAAAAGGTATAAAAACTCGCACTAAGCTCGTTCAAATCTATCGAATGGAGTTGGTATGGTTAGTCCATGCGTGCAATCACACCTGTGCTCGTAGGTCACACGGTGGTGGGGGGCTGCAGCACCACGGCAGCGCGCCGCACCTGCAGCGCCTGCGGCGAGTAGCGCGCCGCGTGCCCGGGCCCCGCTGCGTGCCCGGGCCCCGCCGTGTGCCCGGGCCCCGCCGTGTGCCCGGGCCCCGGTACGATGCCGGCCAGCGAGCCCGCGCCCGGCGGCATGGGGCGGGGCGTGTCACGCGGCGTGTATACCGCGTCCGCTGGTAACGCTGCTTTTTCGCTGTAGATAAATACCATATTGTTAAACTGTTATCGGACGCTTCACTCGAGTGAAAAATGCGGATTTACCGAAACAAGGATAAAATAAAAAGAAACTGAAGTGCCAGATTTTGGCTTTGGAGAACTTTAGGCATATTTTTTTGTAGCTGATTAATTTAGTCTTGAATTTTAAAAGCTGGAAGCTTTTAGTATAAATTAAGTTAGTAGAAATGCTCACCTATCTAAATCTTCAGTCTTATATTCCACGCTTTCTGAAAAGAACAAAAAAACATTATATTACTACAACAGAAGTTTTCGTCGAAGGGTTACGCTACAATACACCCACTTTTCGCCAGTTATGAGCATTGACCAAGTTCAATAGGCGGCCTCGTCATCAACCAGCAACATCAATTATCAACAAATTCAGACTCCGGGCTGTTACTGAGAAATGCCTGATAGAAAACTTAATACCACAATACCTGACTCTGATATCGAACCCAAAACCTCAGTAGTGGCTGCGCCAACTAGCACTGCCAAGTGAAATCCTTCAAGGCTTTAGTCAAGGCCCTTGATTTTTTTTGCCTTTTTTTTAAACTTTGCTCACTAAAAGTTTCTCCTGCGTCGTGGGTGCATTTACAAACATTGAAACTCACATACACAAACAGCCTGACCCATAACAAATATTTGTAGTCCTTACAAGTATTTGTTCCGTGCGGGGATCGAATCGTGACACGCAAGTTGACAGCGCAGCAGCCAGTAGCTCAGCCACTGCGCCAACCGTGCCGTCATACTGTCCCTCTGCTGGGCAAAGGCCTCTCTATTTCCTTCCATAAGCTCTTTTCCCGTGCCTCCTCGAACCAGCTTCTCCCAATTTACATCTACTTTGCTGGTCGCGCTGATTATGGCCGACAGCGCAGCGTAGCGCAGCTCCAGGCCGACACAGCGCGGTCAGCGTGCAGCACTTGATGGACGAGCTGAGATAAAGGCCGAGACCGTAGGTCGAGGCCTTTACAGCGAGGACAGCAAGAGCTGCAATGATGGCCAAGCTGAAAGGCCTAGAGCGTAGCTAGGCTAGCTCGAGGCAATCATAGCGTGACCAGCGAAGCAGTCATTGTGGGCCAAGGTTTGTATAGTGCTTTACTCAAAAATGCAAGTACCTAATCTAAATAAAACCAGCAAGTAATTTAAATAAAAAATACATTATTTAAATTTTCGCTGAACCGCGCTTTTGTTACTTCTTTGTTTTTTTTGAGCAATGGTAGTTGGAACTATACAGCCTAAAATGGAATAAAATCTTTTTGTACCTATCTCTATAGATACAAACAGCTATGTTCTAAATAAAATCTTTTTGGATTTGAATTTTTTAAAACGTTGAAAGTTTGAAACGTCAAAATAGCGGCCGGCAAAACTTTGCCGGCCTGTTAGAGCGGCCAGCAAAACTTTGCCGGCCGCTCATTGAAACAGACCGGCAAGGTCGACTTTGCTCAAACAAAGTTGTCAAAATAATGACCACATTACATGCATTTTTGAGTAAAAATAATTGCTACAACATACCTCTCCGTCTCCTACACCGTAAGATCAGACAGAGCACGATGACTAACAGCGCCGCGATGACCAGAGCCGCAGCGATGAGCGGAGCCACGTGCGCAGTCTCTGTTAGCGAAAAATTATCTGCGTGAACAAAATTATTGTTACGTTATAACATGCAGTACATAGACAGGCAACTTGCAGGGTAAGGGAGTAGGACACGTATTAAGAGCTACATGCATATTATTATTATTATTGGGAATTTGTGCTAGACCATGCCTCGGCACCAAATATTGGGCCGTGTGGTGGATTACGACCAGAGCATGCGAAACCCGGTTTCAATACTCAATAATTTTATTGCATTCCACATGTTATTCTTAGGTGGTAAACTTATAATTAGATCATATGGGGCACCTCGGCATCTCGGGCACAGCATTTTCACAAATTATATAACATTAAAACTACTTTATCGAACAAACTATTATACTAAAATAATAATGGGACTTTCAGTCCCATGGTAAAACCCGGTTTTCCCCAGATTTACTATGGAAAAGAAACCGGGTTTCGATGTCTTAATTACAGCTCACCCCATCTCATACAATAACGTAAACTGTTGTTCTGTAAGTGGGGGACGATATCTATCTGTTTATCAAAATGGAATACAATGATTAAAACGGTAGGTATTAAGAGCGTTTACGCAATTCAAGTCCTTCTTTTCCGAAATGACTGAACCGATTTTAATGAAACTTCATACGCATAAGCAGTATACACAGATCTAAAAAGATCTATAGAAACAGACATTTCCAATTATCTTTTTTTGTAAAAGACATTTCGAGAATATTTTCTAGTAACTTTTTAGACCTATGTATTCTGTAAATGAGTATTAAGTTTCATTAAAATCGGTTCAGTCATTTCGGAAATTAAGGACTTGAAAGCTTGTTTGAAATGATATGAAACCGTAAGGTGTTAACGCTCTTAACATTCACTAGCGTATCAAGGCGCGAAATTCAAAATTTGCCGGCCAGTGTGATGCTGTATGTTGAATAGAATATTAATCGCGACCTTAACACGTATGTAGTTACAAAATTATAATCATCAAAATTATCTACACAACCCTCATAATGCATTTAATCCCATTGAATGACTTCTACATGAAATAGTCACTGAATGGGATCTGCAAATCACGTGAGTTTTTTTTTAATTTCGCGGTATATCCTGTCGCTTTCACCTTATTAACGTCCACTATATTGTTCATGCGTTTAATTAATCGCTACACAACGAATAAAAATAACTGTCGACTATCCTGTTTCATCTGGTTGCAGAATTAAAAAATATATTACGATCACCAAACTGTCATCCATTGATCATTTTTGGGACTGTTACTGCTCTTGACATCTTTTACAATCACGTAGTACACGTACAAACAATTGCATGTAGCGGAGATGAGAATGTTGAGATGGATGGACGGAGTGACAAGAATGGATAAAGTAAGGAGTTTAAAAGTGGCGCCGCGCTTGCTATAGAAAAATTTAAAGGAAGTATTTTGTCTTCGTATGGATTATGTAATGAAGACGGATGAAACGCATGATTGTGACTAAAAGAGTGACGGATATGAATGTTGGATGGAGAGGGAAAGGAAGGCAAAAGAGAAGATGGATGGATGGTGTGAGGAATGATATGAAAGAGAAAGGAGTCAATGATGCCGTGACGTCTGACAGGGAAGAATGGAAGAAGGAAATCTGTTGCCCCGACGCGCCCCAAGTAAAATGAGACAAAGGCAGGAAGATAATGATGATCCTACCTCGCAAAATCTTGAAAATCTTCTCACGATTTTTACCTCTTTGGAGAAACCGAAGGTTTTGTTTGTGTTGACAGATGTCATAAAGTTCAAATTCCTTCGTAACCTTATCTCAATCCGTCTTACGAATTTTCTAGTTTTGGAAACCCAAACTCAATGACAGATGTCATAAAGTTCAAATTCTTTCGCAATCTACGTGACCTGACGCGAGACCTGGCGTGAGTTTAACATTTTTTACCCATCACAAAAGTGCACAACGCCACTAAAGAAGTTTTCTTCTTGCTAAAATCAGCTTATGGAAACAACTTACCATGCACAGTGAGAGAGACAGCATGAGACGAGAAGCCCCTCACGTTCTCCACGTGTAAGACGTAGACGCGCGCGTCGGCGATGCCGGTGTTGGAGATCAGCAGCGTGTAGCGGTAGCAGCCGCCGTCAGTCGCCGGCTCTAGAGTGCGGTAACGACCTGGTGGACGAAAACAGTGGTAAAGTCAGAATGCAAAGAGTAGAAGTATTCTCAAAGATTGGAATACTTAAACAAAACGTGAAACGTCCATCGCCGTGACATTTATTTTTAAACGTTGCACATGCCATCATGCTGAGATAAGCCCTTTGACCTCGTACATTTAAGTGTTTTCTATTTTCATATTTATATTTTTTTTTGTTTTTATTGTATGTGCGCTGAGTTCAATGACTAACAGAAAAAAATCCTCCGTTTTCTTGTGTATTTTGTTTTTCTACATCCACATGGTTTGTTTCACAGGCACATTACGACGGTTTATATGTATATGACGGCGTATTATAACGGTTTTGAGCGGTTTTTAATTTTTACTCGAATAAAGTCGTGAACAGAGGCTACCTGTCCTAGATCAGTTTGAGTTTTATTCGTTCCACCTGCTGAAAATCTCCCACTTGGGCATGAGTTTCCCACACACGTCTTCGAATTTTTAGTTTTAGGACATACCTATGTCTCTGTCATCTCTGACCTAGACTAGAGTCAAAAGCAAACCCATCGCAAATATAAATAAAAAATCAGCCAAATGCGAGTCGGACTCGCGCATGAAGGGTTCCGTACCATTATTTATAAATATGAGTAAACAAAACACTTTTTTTGCATGGGAGCCCCTTAAACATTTATTTTATTCTGATTTTAGTATTTGTTGTTATAGCAGCAACAGAAATAAATAATCTGTAGAAATTTCAACAGGCTAACTATCACGGTTCACGAGATACAGCCTGGTGACAGACGGCCGGACGGACAGTGAAGTCTCAGTAATAGGGTCCTGTTTGACCCTTTGGGTACGGAACCCTAAAAAAAACCTGTTTTGAGAGCGAGTATAATACTCGTAATAGCATACCGATGGTAGAGGGCACGTCGAGGCGTAGACTGCCCCACAGCCAGGCGGCGCGCAGCGGCGGCGGGTCGGCGCACACGCTGGCCGCCACGCGCGCCTCCGCGCCCGACCACGCGTGCGCCGCGCCGCTCTCCGCGCCCACCGGCGGACCCAGCACGTTCAGGGTCACAGCTTCTGATTGCTGGCTCCTGTGGACAAACAGTGATTTACAATGATTTAACGCGTTCAAGAGAGGGTCAAAGCACGCTAGAACAAAAAACACAACGTTCGTTTTTAGTGCTGGGTGGCTGGGAGATCCTCCGGCAATTTGATGGGGGATGGAATATGAGCTCTATAAATATTTTTTTTTTTATAATAAGTAATTGTAGTTTTCATAAGTGCGTAGAAAGGGGGCAACATTAACCCACAAAAGACCACCCCGGAACCCCTTCTACGGAACGCCTGTTAGGGCTTATTCCCGGGGAGACTAGGGATAAGCCCTAACTACTACAGGGGTCTCCCTAGAGCCTCGTCTGGTAAGACGGCTCTAACTACTGTGCCACTGTCTTGTCTGAAATCATTTGATGGGTAGACTTGAGGCCAGCCTGCTTTTTTTTGGATATGGTGAAATCCTCATAAATAACCTCTGTCTGAGGAAAATGGAAGATTATGGCCGGACTGTTACCAACTTAAACCCCGGTGTTACTACTACAAACATGCGTCGTACAATTATATTCGCGCACCTCCAAATGGTATCAACCCACTATGTCTAGTGGGCCTCATCATCTAGTGCGGCCGATCCCACGATTTGCAAATCCACAAGCGGCAGCAAAGAACAGGATCAACAGTTGTATCTCACCTATCTTCGAGTCCTATCTGGTTGGTGGCCACGCAGGTGTACCGTCCATGTTGGTCGTAAGACACGTTGTGCAGTTGAAGCTGAGGCGTCATGGAGATCGGGTAGGCGCCATCTTGCAGAGAATTGATGCGGGCTGACGATGCTGGACTGGAAAGGAATAAAAATTAATTTATTAGAACACAACCTGGCATGAATGTGGTCATGAAGAAATAGAGCGAAGCGACTATTTATGTAAAGATTAGACAACATTGGGTTCCAGGTGGCGTGAGATAATTAATCTTAGAAAGACTTGGGGGAGGCCTTTCCCAGCAGATGGGCAGTAAAGGCTTGTGTCAAAAAAACTAAGTTGAGTCAAGTGGAGGAAAACTATAAACAAAAAAAATATCTTGACATAGCTTATTGTTACCTACTAATATTTAAGCGATTGATTGATAATAATTAAGCGAGAAATGAAAATGATAACAAATTCGCAGCGATCAATTTATGTAGCTCTTTTTAAAATAACATCACCTGCCATCCCAAGGGATGATATACAGGGCAGATGTGTTATGGTGCACCCATATTTTCCATGATTTTTTAAGCCCTATCTAATAAGTGGCGAGCCAAGCAGAAAGCTCTCGCTCTTTAGTTGAGATCAGTAACCATGGAGTTTCTTGCCGGTTCTTTTCCATAGAAAACCACCAACCCGAACCGTGCACCTTTTAGCTACGTTTTATAAGTGCCCATGTAGGCTTATGTGAAATAAAATATTTTGAATTTGAGAAATAATACCGGAATTTTGCGCTCTGCGATTAACTCTACTATTCCTAAAAAGTAACTTACTTATGATACCACGTGTAGGAGGGTGGAGGGTTGCCCTCAGCCTTGCAGTCCAACGTGACCTGAGAGAACAGGTTCGCTTCCACCACCGTGTCGGGTCCTACCCACGTCACTCGAGGAGGGTCTGTAAGTACAGTGCATTAAAGAATAGATTAAGAATTTCTATCATCATCATCATTCTGTCGAAAGATGTCCAATGCTGGTCAAAGGTCTCCATTATCAAGTATTTAATTTTATGAACATTCAGTCTCCTTCCCATATACCAATTTACAAAGTGATCAAGCAATTTTTTATTTTGTTCAAAAGATGATAGAATATTGTGCTAAGGACAGGAGAATTATGATTATAGTGTCCAAAAAAATATTGATTTGGAACAACAATACACAAAACTGCAGCCAAAAACGTCAGCTGTTTTGATTTATATGACCGCAAATATTCAGCCAATCGAACCACTTCACACGAGATTTGACAACAGATGTCCAAAAAAATATTGATTTGGAATCTGAAACTTCGGATCAAAGAACCTGTTTGAAAATGAAGTAAGACTTCAGGTGGCCTACCATGACGTCTTAAAACATTATTGTTTTACTCCATTTCCAAAGTGGGAAAGAGATGGCGCCAGACATTATGTATAGCTCCGTCTCTTTCCCACATTGGAGTAAGAGTAAAACAATACTGCTTTAAGACGTCATGGTAGGCCAGCTTAGGGCATAATAGTCCGGGGAATTTACGCCGAATATTAGGCTAACTTTGCATTAATTAAAAACAGCGATTTTTTTCATTGAATGTGTAGGGTATGGATAGGAGAGTATATTAAGCTGTATCCCGCGAAAAGTTCACCTCCGCGTATATGTTTTTTTTAAGAAAACGTCTAATATGTATATAACTTGGTGGAAAAAAAAATAAACAGGTATGTTTATTTGGAGTATTTGTGGAACAGATTGAGTACTACAAGTAGGTCAGAAAATTAAACATTTTCGTCCACGGAACATTCGTTTTTTTTTAAAAATCTTTTAATTTGACTTCGTACTTAAGGCAAAAATATTAACAGGACAAAAATAGTGCTAAAATGATTTATATCACCATGTCTAACTATTATTATGAAAATTAAACAAATTCTGCTCCGGACTTCACAGAAAATCAAGAAAATCAAAAAATCTTAAATACTACTTACGGCAAAAATGTAACAGGATTTAAATTCATTTAATAATAAGAAGTATATAAATCCAAACCTTAATCCCCCAAAATTAAACAAATTAGAGCGATAATTAATATTGTCAAAGTAAAAATTAAATTACGATGCACGGTGTCAGCGCTAAGTAGCGTGCGGCGTACGGCGTGTGCTAGTGTGCGTAAACAAGATAAGCGCTGCGTTCATTGTGTGCGTATGACTGTGTTGTTGTTTGAGTCGGTATTTTATTGAGTTACGCGATTGTACACCTTATGTCAATTTCGGAAAGATCAAATTCCTATGAAAGTGCTGCGCCAAATACTAGATTATAGCTTGCAGACGTATTTTACGTAAACATTAATTGATTTTCTTTCACGATTTGCTTTAAAGTGTTTAATTTTTGTATAAATAGGTTAGAAATAGCCTTTAGATGAAAGTTAAACTAAATTAAACCCTGTTACATTTTTGCCTCAACCGCTATTGTAAAAAAACTGGTAATAATAACTTTCGGTAGTCCAATTTGTTTAATTTTGTTTATTGGCGGTGTAATATATTAATTTAAGTTATTTTATGTAAAAAAACCGCTGTTTATATTTTTGCCTTAAGTACAATCCAAAAATTTCGTAAATGTTTTTTTACCGTAATTTCCGTGGACGAAAATGTTTAATTCTGAAAAAATATATTACTGTCACCAATTGTTTACCTAAAGTAACTAAATTTGTCCTGTTAACTTTTTTTCCCATGTTTTTATTCACAAAAACGCGTTTTCGTCTTTTTCAGCTTGATCCGGTCTCGGAAAATGTTTAATTTTTTATTATTATTTGAAGAGCTAAGGTCAAGTACACGATTCAAGAAAAAAATCGCTGTTTATATTTAATGCAGGGTTCAAATCTAAAAGCCCCGGACTATAAAAAGAACATAAAATGATACTTACATTTTATATCTATTTCAATCTTGACTGAATCTGATGTTCCCAAAGAGTTTCTCGCTTGACAGCCGTAGATTCCTGAAAGATATCAAACAGAAGGTTAAAACCAGTAACAAGACACATGATAAAAATTAAAGCACATCCCGGGAGAGCTCGTGGCTAAATAATAACAGCCACTCGAGCCGATCTTCAGGGTAAGCCGAGTTTGCCTAGGTTGGTCCGTGGATGGGTAACAATCCATTACATACCGAGTTTCCTACGTGTCTCGGAAAGCAAGTTCAGCCGTTGGTTCCAGATGTCACTTTGTAGATCTTTGACAGTCGTTACAGGTAGTCATTGGCCCGAAAGTCTAGCAACCAGTCTAACCAAGGGGTATCGTATTACCCATTACTAACTGGGTTGTCAAAGTCAGATAGGCAGTCGCTCCATGTAAAGTACTGGTATTCAGCTGCCGGTTAGACTGGAAGCCGACCTCAAGATAGTTGGAAAAAGGCTAGGCAGATGATGATCCCTAAGCTAAGCCATAATGTAAACATTCGTCTACCAATAACCAAAATAGAAGGTCAACACCTTCTTTTCTGTAGATTTTTGATGAAAAAGTAGTCCAAAATAAGTAAAAGTAAAAAAAATAATAATCACAAGTTATCTTTCTATGCACTCACCAGAATTATTCCTAGACACGGGCGCTAGAATCAGCTTCGCTCCATTAGTAGCGATGACTTGTCCGTTCTTGGTCCACCACACGTAAGGACTAGGGTTACCATCAGCTCTGCACTCCAGGGTGAGGGCACTTGAACCTTCTTCTAAGTTAGCCAGGGTACTAGCGTCTCCACCGACTATGGACACTACTGGAACAACTGTAAAAGGAGGTTCTGTTGTTAGATTGAGTCTTGGCATAGAGAATAATGCATTTCGTTGGTCAGATTGTGATTTAATGACGAAAAAGTACAAAGAATTATAAGGCCCTGACCATTGCTCTGTATGGTGTTAGACGTAAAAAATAGCACCATCCCATATCTTCCCGTGGGTGTCGAAAGAGGCGACTAAGGGATTTGCCAGAGAATGGGAAACAGCGTTCTCTGTGCTTTTGTAACAACCGTACTGCGATCGCCAACCCGCCTCCCATGCGTGGCGATTTTGGCAAAACCTCCAAAACGTCAATGTGGCGACACTTGGGGGAAGCCTATGTCCAGCAGTGGTCGTCTTAAGGGCTGAAATGATGATGATGTTGCTGATGATGGTGACCATGGCAGGCAAATCAAACAACCAAGCATAGACTAAACACTTTCCAATATTGCCAAAGGCGTCACTTGATCAAGTAACTTTTGAAATTTGTCAGATCAATTTCATTATGAAACGCAATTAATAACGATGTCCTCCCATTATTAATATGATCAGTAAATTTAGGTAAATATTTTGAGAATTACAAAATAAATCTTATACTTCGTGTATGCAGGGTGGAAGCAGGGACACCGACGTGAAAACAGTTACCACGTGGTAAGACCATCATCATTCTGAGCCCCCCTCCCTCACCTTGTCTTTTTAGGGTTCCATACCCAAAGGGTCAAACGGGACCCTATTACTGAGACTTCGCTGTCCACCCATCCGTCCCTCCGTCTGTCACCAGGCTGTATCTCATGAACCGTGATAGTTAGC
The DNA here is from genome assembly GCA_949152445.1 of Cerastis rubricosa. Taxonomy (NCBI): domain Eukaryota; kingdom Metazoa; phylum Arthropoda; class Insecta; order Lepidoptera; family Noctuidae; genus Cerastis; species Cerastis rubricosa. Next base: position 5,652,308 of record OX424540.1, on the reverse strand, counting down.
CAGTTGACATTTGTACAGATTATGTATATAGGGGGCTCCCATACAAAAAAGTGATTTTTTTGCTCGTTTTTAAAAATGGTACAGAACCCTTCGTGCGCGAGTCCGACTCGCACTTGGCTGGTTTTTTTGTTTCCTACAATAAAAATGAAAAAAAGGTACCTACACGGTCAAAATGTATGGAACAGCCGTTTTTTTATCGAAGAAAAATTTGTATGTGGAGCTCAGAATGAGGAACTGAATATAAGGTAAACGTTTTCGCGTCGGTGTCACTCCCACCCTCATCATCATCATCATTTCAGCCGAAAGACGTCCACTGCTGGACATAGGCCTCCCCCAAGTGTCGCCACATTGATCGGTCCCGTGCGACTCGCATCCAGCGGATCCCCGAAACCTTCACCAGGTCATCGGTCCACCTAGTGGAAGGCCTTCCAACGCATCGTCTCCCGGTTCGCGGTCGCCATTCCAGAACTTTTCGGCCCCATCGGCCATCTGTTCTGCGAGCAATGTGCCCTGCCCACTGCCACTTCAGTCTGGCAATTCTTCGGGCTACGTCGGTAACCTTGGTTCTCTTGCGGATGTCCTCATTTCTGATTTGATCACGCAAGGAAACTCCGAGCATAGCTCTCTCCATTGCCCTCTGGGAGACTTTGAGCCTTCTGATGAGGCCCATTGTGAGCGGCCACGTTTCGGTCCCGTATGTAATCACTGGCAACACACACTGGTCATAAACCTTTGTCTTGAGACACTGCGGTAAGTTGGACGAGAAGATACCACGCAGCTTCCCGAACGCTGCCCAGCCGAGTCGGATTCGACGATTGACCTCTTTCTCGAAGTTAGACCTACCCAACTGGACCGTTTGTCCCAGGTAGACATAATCGTCTACAACTTCGATAGTAGAGTCTCCGATCTTGATAGGAGTGGGTGTTACATGGGCATTCAACATGACCTTGGTTTTGTCCATGTTCATTTTAAGACCCACTCTTTCGGAAGCTCTACTGAGGTCATCGAGCATTGTACTGAGGTCCTCCATGGTCTCAGCCATGACCACTATATCGTCGGCAAATCGAAGGTGAGAGATGTACTCGCCATTGATGTTGATGCCTAGCCCTCTCCAGTCCAGAACCTTGAAGATATCTTCCAGTGCAGCGGTGAACAGTTTCGGAGATATGACGTCTCCCTGTCTCACACCTCGCTGCAGAAGGATAGGTTCCGAGGTCTGGTCCTGAAGTTGGACTGACATGCTGGCGTTTTTGTACAAACACTTCAGCACCTCGATGTACCGATAATCAATTTGGCACCGTTGGAGAGACTGCAGTACAGCCCAAGTCTCGATCGAATCGAAGGCTTTCTCATAGTCCACAAACGCTAAACAGAGAGGCAGGTTGTACTCTTCGGTCTTCTGTATAACCTGTCGCAGCGTATGTATGTGGTCTATGGTGCTAAAGCCTTTACGGAATCCGGCTTGTTCGGGAGGCTGAAAATCGTCAAACCTGCGCGCGAGACGATTCGTGATGATTCTTGAAAACAACTTGTAGACATGGCTTAGAAGTGAGATGGGCCTATAGTTCTTCAACCGGGCATTGTCGCCCTTTTTGAAGAAGAGTACCACCACACCCCTGCACCATGCCTGAGGCGTTTTGCCCTCGAGTATGACGGAACCAAACAGCTTCTGAAGGGCCTTAAGTACCGGTTTTCCACCCGCCTTCAGAAGTTCGGCCGTAATTCCATCATCACCCGGTGCCTTGTTGTTTTTAAGCTGTTTCAGAGCCATCCTAATCTCGTACGTACGCTGATGTCCGGGATGTCTTCGGTGTAGTGTCGGGTCAGTCTAACTCCCACCCTGTATACACTTTATTTTTGTGTACATCGGAGTATCTTATGGTTAGAAGTGTTTCATTAATTTTTAGAACGACACTTGATGCAAGCGTAAATCGTAATCTACGAGTCAAAGCGTTGCAGGTACAACCGAGTTCAGTGACGGTCTGCCACTTTTCGCTCTTAAGCCCTTTGTAATAAGGTTTCTAAAGTGGTCGACCGTCGGTGAACTTAGTAGTACAAACGTAAATCACGCAGCGGGACCGCGAGTTCATCCTCTAGCAGTTGCATCTCGTATATATCAGTCGCAGTTGATTGATATTTACGAGATGCAATTGTTTAGATAGAAGCAACAAGTAGCTCAGGTCAGATATGAGTTTCAGAAAAATTAGGAGTTGATTTTATTTCTTAAACACGCTAAATGGAATTCCATAACATAACATACCACCACGTCTGTATTTCCCCAAGATTTAGGTTGAGCTGTACCAATAGTACAGCCACGAACGGTGGAAGATTATAGGTTTGAGCCTCATTGTTGTAAACATATATAGAATCCCTGATCAGAGAAAAGCGCAAACAGGTGTATTTCTCCATAAACTTGATAATTTGTTAAATTACTTGACGGACCAACACAAGAGAAAAAAAATTATTATTTGTGGTGATTGGAATATCGATATTTTAAAACACAACTTCGCAACAAAGGAACTTTTAAGTGTACTAAGCAACTACAATTTTGAAGCTCATATAAAATCACCAACTCGTGCGAACTCTTGCATTGACCAAATAGCCAGTAACATAAAGTGTGTACACCCTGAAATTCATCACTTAGGTCTGTCAGATCACGAAACAGCACAATCAGTTACAGTAAAAACGTATAACTACAAAAAATTAACTTGTTGGTCAGAATTAAAACGTGACTACTGTATGGAAAACCTAGATAAATTTCGCGAGTGTATGTCTGCTCTTTCATTTTCGGAAACATTTAACTCGGACACTCTAACTGAAGCCTTCAATAACTTTTATGAAACTTTTACATTATTTTACGATCTGTGTTTTCCGGTGATTAAAGTTAAAGTTAATAATAAACCGGTTACACAAAATTGGATAACGAAAGGCATTAAAAAATCTAGCAAAACAAAACGTCAGCTTTATCTAAAATTTAAAACATATAAAATGAATAAAAAGCAAAATGAGAATTTCTACAAACTTTATAATCATATGTTTAGGCGATGTGCACAGCGAGCGCAAAAACTTATGAATACAAGACGTATACTCAGGCATAAAAATAAATGTAAAGCTACATGGAATGCAATCTCCTCAACAATAACTGGGAATAATAATTTGTATAAAAATGACATTGAAGAAATAAATTTTAATAATGTTACATATAATAATCCATCTGACATTTGTAATGTATTGAATAACTACTTTATTAATTTGACATCTAATCTGCCTTTAAATTCTAATAATTCCAATAACTCTTATAATTCGAATAATGCTAACCTTAATCCAAAAAATAAAAATCTGAATACTATATTCTTGAATCCTGTAGATGCAATGGATGTGTATAAAATAATTATGTCCCTCAACAACAGTAAGACTAGTGGGTATGATGACATCGCCACAAAGGTTTTGAAAGCTTGTGGTAGCTGGATATGTCATCCACTAGCACATCTGATAAACTTATCTTTTTCGGAAGGTGTATTTCCTGACCAGCTTAAGATGTCTGTCGTTAAGCCACTAATTAAAAATGGAAATAAGTCAGATCCCAATAATTATCGGCCTATCACGATAGTACCCGTTATATCAAAAATCTTTGAGAGGGCAATGCTTATTAGGTTAAATAATTTTCTCAGTACACATGACATACTATGCAAAGAGCAGTTTGGTTTCCGTAAAGGTAGTTCTACTGCTCTTGCAATCTTTAACTTTATTAAACTTGTAACGGAAACTATAAACAATGGCAATCCAGCGGTGTCCCTTTTCTTAGATATGAGTAAGGCCTTTGATTTTGTTAACCATGACAAGCTACTAAATAAATTAGACTTCTACGGTATTAGAGGAAAAGCTTATGAATGGATATCTAGCTATCTAGGAAACAGACAGCAGTGTACCGAGATATCCAGAGTTGTTAAGAAAAGTGACAAGATATTTTCCAAAGTAAAGTTCAAATCAATAGCGGTAATAAATAAGTGTGGCGTGCCTCAGGGAAGCATTCTCGGTCCTTTACTTTTCTTGCTTTACATAAATGATCTTCCAGAGGCCACCTTGCAGAAATGTATACTTTTCGCAGATGACAGTTGACAGTTGTCATAAAGTGTCAGGGAAAAAGCGACTATAGATCAGCCACGGTAAAGGCCCTAAAAGATATAATAAGTTGGATGCAAAATAATAACTTACATATAAATGTTAGCAAAACTAAATTGATTGAATTTAATTCTTACAACAGCAAACCTTTAGCATTGGATATTATGTATAATGGTGAAAAGGTACAACAAGTGGATCATTTAAAATTTTTAGGAATTCATGTTGACAAAAACCTGAATTGGAAAAGCCATGTTGAGCATATAAGTCAAAAACTGGATCGGTTTGTGTTTGCTTTAAAAAAGCTGAGACAAAATGTGTCTGTAGAAGCTGCTCTTGCGGCTTACCATGGTTACGTGTCATCTGTTATAAGCTATGGACTAATCATGTGGGGTAACTCGACCGATGCCGAAAGAGTTTTTAAACTCCAAAAACGCTGCATCCGGGTATTAAATAGGGCATGGTTTTTAGATAGCTGTAAACCCCTCTTTCAAAAATTGAAAATTCTCCCATTGCCCTGTATGTATATAAGAGATATCGGCATTTTTACAAAGACAAACATGCATTATTTTAGGCAACATACCGAGGTTATACAAAGGCAAAAAAGGGCTAAATTTCGCAACCTTTTATATCATCCTGCTGGTCATAAAGATATTTATAAGAAAAATGTGTTTAATATGTGTATATTAATTTATAATGCCCTACCAAATGAATTTAAATTGTTGCAGGGTAATGTTTTTAAAACAAAATTGTCAGAGTGGTTACAAGAAAAGTGTTTCTACAGCATAAAAGAATTTTTAGAACATAAAAATACTTGATGGATTAGTTAAGGAATTTAGTGTAAATTAATTAAGGACATTTGTATGTAATAATAATGCGTAATAATATTGTGATAATAATGTAGCAATATGTACTAATAATTGAAACTACTTAATAATTGTGATATTTAATTTTTTATATAATTGTGATAATTGAAATATGAATAATTTGCACGCTTGCTTGCAGGCAGAATACAATGACTTTAAGGCTGTAAGATCTTCCCTTGTGAACCATGTATTTTCATGCAAATAAACAATTTGATTTGATTTGATTTGATTTGAAGAACCCAATACCAATTTGCCCTACCCGGGAATCGAACCCAGGACCTCATGCTCAGTAGTTGCGCTTGCGACCACTATACTAACGAGGCAGTCGATAGATATTTCATACTCGACAAATAAAATCGTAGAGCCAATATAAGCTTATAATCAAACAATCATCATATATTTTTAGATGTCAAAGTCGACGGGACTTTGTAATCAAAAAAAAAACCGGCCAAGTACCATTATTTATAAAAACGAGCAAAAAAAAAAACTTTTTTGTATGGGAGCCCCCCTTAAATATTTGTGTTTTTCTGTTGTAGTATTCGTTGTTATAGCGGCAACAGAAATTCATAATCTGTAGAAATTTCAACTGGCTAACTAACACGGTTCATGAGATACAGCCTGGTGACAGACAGACGGACGAACAGAGAAATCTCAGTAATAGGCTAAAGTTTATCCTTTTGGGGTAGGAACCCTAAAAATATGATCTTGGTTAGCTGGCGCAAACCCGATGAAAACTACAATACACAAAACTGCAGCCAAAAACGTCAGCTGTTTTGATTTATATGACCGCAAATCATCAGCCAATCCAACCACTCCACACGAGATTTGACAACAGATGGACAAAACGGTCGGTGGCAAAAAGTCAATGAAACAAATAAAGTCACCGACTTCCGAAATTAATGTTTTTTTTTGGAAATCGGTTTTTAATTTTAGTATCTCACACAGAGCCTTGTCAAGTGTAAATTTTTATTGTAACTAGAAAATATTATCCACAAAGACGAAGTAGAAACAATGCATAAGAGGTGATTCATAAAGTACTCATCATCATCTGCCTAGCCTTTTCCCAAACTATCTTGGGTTAGGCTTCCAGTCTAACCGGATGCAGCTGAGTACCAGTATTTTACATGAAGCGACTGCCTATCTGAACTCCACAACCCGGTAACTGGGTAATACGATAGCCCTTGGTAAGACTGGATGTCAGGCTTTTGGCTTCTGACTACTCGTAACGACTGTTAAAGATCTACAAATGACAGCCGGGACCAACGGCTTAACGTGCTTTCCGAGGCACGGAGGAAACTCGGTATGTAATTATGGTCACCCAAGCATGGCAGGCAAGCACGGCTTAACCTTCAAACATCGACCCGTGTGGCTGTTATTATTTAGCAACGAGCTCCTCATATAGCAATGATTCATAAAGTACTAATGCTTAATTAATACAATTTATAATGGTTTACCGCACAACCTACGCAGAAATCGGTGAACAAAGGTACATGAAAAAAAAGAAGTTGGTGAAATACAACCTCCTTCTTCAATTAGTATTTGTTGCCTTCGGAATTGCACTTTAATTCCCTAGTCTTTTAGCACCAGAGGAGCACGAGTGCGAGCGGTGTAAACGGTATGTGCTAGGGCCTCAGGCGGCTATTTTCATTCACGTGTTCTATTTATTGTTTCGTCTGGAGACAAAATAACTGTTTTTCTTTCTTTCTTTAATTAACGTTCACTTAAGCTCGATATCAAGAAAATTACTCCTGAATAGACTATAATTACACATGAAAAAAGAAATATAGAGGTCCGTATTTCCATTCTATTTACGATTCTATATAGGATCAATTTGTGAGTGTCGATTGTTTTATAGTACAGCTATGCTGGCTGCTAATTGCTTATTGATTTGGTTCTATTTTGTGAGCGTGTGCTATCCTCGAGAAATAAAAAGATCATGGTTGTAGAATCCTTGTGTATCCGCATAGATTTAAAAAAAAACATTGACACGTTCGAGCTCGATTTGGATTCTTCGTTTTTCAGGAGAGAGGTAAGTAAAAATTCTGAGGTACAATCATCGTAAACCCTGGGGCTATGAGGTGTTCTAGCAGACACTAATTCTGTAATTGGTCTTAAACTGTAAACCTCAAAAGCGGTGCTTTTAAGGCAGTACTTAAACCAATCGTTAAGACACTGCGCGTTTTGAAGTTTAAAACATTTTATCTGTTTCAAGAATAACCATTAATCTCAAAAGTGTTGGTTTGAGATCAAGGTGTTCTACGTGTCGATGGTAGGATAGTCTTCTTTTATTAGTCAGTCCCGTAATTCACCACATTTACGGATTTGGGAGCACAGAGGTCGCTTTAACTGTAGTTATTGGGATACAAAAAGACAGTTGACACCTCCGGTTTTTAATTATTATCCAACTAATATTATAAAGAGGAAAGATTTATTATTATTATTATTTTTGTTTCGACAGTTTTGTTCCTCCGTTGCACATAAAATTAAAAGATATACACACAAATAATATATAGCTAATGTACAACGGCGAGCTTAACCCAGAAATGGGTTTTCAAAAAAAAAAAAAAGAAATGAAGTTGAAAGATTTGATTGTTTGTTTGTTTGTTTGCATTGAATAGGCTCCGCAACTACTGGTCCAAATTGAAAAATTCTTTCAGTGTTAGTTAGCCCATTTATCGAGGAAGCTATAGGCTATATATCATCACGCTACAAACAATAGGAGTGGAGCAGCAATGAAAAATGTTGCGAAAACGGGGAAAATGTGACGCAAACGAAGTTGCGCCGGACAACTAGCACTAAAATAAACCTTCTCCTGTATCGTGTGTGTCTATATGTGAGTGCGTTCAAAAACATTTAATCTCACTACACAAACAGCGAGAGCCGGAACAATAGCTACGTGTAAGTCATACAAATATTTGTTCCGTGCCGGGATCGAACACGCGACACGCGACACGCGACGTAACAGCCAGTGGCTTAGCCACTGCGCCAACCGTACCGTCTAGTTGTCAAGGAGTCAATCAAAAGATATTCATCACTGGCCATAGACCTCTACCAAATGTGCTTTATGGACCGATCCTGTAATTCACGCTTCCCGCTGGATCCTAGAATCCGCTATTTCAGTCAGAAGACCAACAAAAAAATCTTCGAAAATTTGGCTATTTTCGAAGATTTTATTTAACAGATTTCGGCCATTGGTCTGGCAGAACCTTATTAACCTTGTCCATAGAAACCATATAGGTTCTGAGCAGTAAAATCCATTTTTTTGCAAATTTTTGTACAAAAATGTTTTTAAAGCTAAATATTATTTTTTTGGTTTTCTTTGAATACTATTGTGCAGAATCTGGTTCTTTTAACCTAACAATCAATCTGGTTCTTTTGACATTCAAAAAGTGCTGATTGTCAGCCTAATTTGAATAAATGACTTTTGATTTTGATGTTTTATTTTTTATTTTTTGCTGTTCATAATGCCAATAAGCGTATACTCCAACTCCTACAAATCCGCCCCTAAGACGACCCACTGACCAAAACTACTTTGTCATAACCCCAATCATGGTCAATCTTTATGCCGAACATCAACATTAAATTAATAAAAATATACTTACAAGTAACATCAAGCATAGTATACGAATCCCTGTAGTATGGTGATGGGTAAGACGGATGATGAGCCCTGCAAGCCAATTGTCGCCCGTGAGCTGATCTGGTGGCTCCAAGCTCGAGGACTGACCGTGCTGCCCAAACTCGAGGTCTTTCAACTTCGGAGGCGTTAGTCTGCGACCACGCTGTTAGACGCTCTTTTTCTGGAAATTTTAAAGTTGGATTTTAGGAGTTGACACGCTTGCCTGTCTCAGTAGCCTAGTAGAAGCAATCACGACTGTCGAGGGACAATAGGGCCTCGAAAAAGTGACATTCTATTAACGATTGCGATGACGGAAAAGTCAAAACAGTATTAGATTGACATAAGCTATTATACCGTAAAAGTTATGTGTGTACCTATATTTGTTGGAAACAGCTATGGAAATACTAAACGCTCTGAGAACGATTGTCATCAACGGTTGTTTAATATTCTTGGGTTTTAATTCCTAGATTGGGCAAACTGGGTTTCTTTTTTCAAAAACGTCAACATTCTCTGGGTATTTCTCCTGTATCGTGGGTAGGCCATACAAATCGTTTTTCCGTGCGGATATCGAACCCGCCACATACAGCGCAGCAGTCATCGCGTAGCCATTGCGCCAGCCGTGCAGACGACTGATTTAGTGTTTACCACGAACTTTATGACTATGTTGTGACTGTATGACTTCGGACATGGATTTTGTGCCGTTGTGGCCGGTTGATGGCTCTGAGCTGACCCCTATTAGGTAACTAATCATACTGGCGAAGTGTACCAAACTAATATTCATCATCATTCATTTCAGCCGAAAGACGTCCACTGCTGGACATAGGCCTCCCCCAACGCCACATTGGCATAAGGGGGGTTTTGCCATAATCGCCACGCTTGGCAGGCGGGTTGGCGAACGCAGTACGGTTGTTACAAAAGCACAGAGAACGCTGCTGCCCATTCTCTGGCAAGTCCCTTAGTCGCCTCTTACGACACCCACGGGAAGATATGGGGAAACTATTACATCTGCCTAACCCCTCAGGTACAAGAGTGATACTGTTTCCTTAAACATTCATTTGCTCAATGGTCTATATAAAACAAATCTTTTCAATCATCCCTTTCTATCAAGTTTTTACGTTTTTGCAAACGTTTTTGCACCAGCTCGCTTATAAAACTTTTACCCTTCGTCGTTGAACAATGGCTTATTATTTCTTTAGAAATAAAATTTAAATTACATTGTCGATTTAATAATGGTCCTTTTTTGTACTTTTATGTAACGGATTGTAACAGGAATTGATAACTCTGGCTTTAACCCTTTTATCGCTACCACCGAATAAATAAAACAACCTTATTTTTTCTATCAACATCACGATCATTACAATTCTCTAATGTCTGGCCAAAGGGTTATACAAACAAAAGTCTAAAGAAAACTCGGATATTTCCGATATTATGGATGTTTTCAGTAAAGAAAGGGAAAACATAACAAACTAAATATTGAAAGAGTTTCAACAAATAGTTAAACAAACAATCACATCGCACGCTATCGTTAGAAACATACAATTAATGTATGGTGTGCCTATTCTGACACGTGTATTGGAAGTTATTAATGGTTGATCGAATTTAGAAGATAATAATTATTTAGTTATGGTGGAAACGCCACGGAAGTTTTTTGTTATTTTCCCGTCAGTGTCAGGTTTTATGTTGAACAAAATATGATTTACGATAGCAAAGCGTATGTATTTACATAAGTGTGGTAATTAAAATCATCAATACAACACCTTTGAGTTCATTATCCCATTGAATGACCTTTTTCATGAAATAATCATTCAATGGGAATTAATCAACATATAAACTGACATTAATCGGCAAATTACAAAGTATGAAAATTAGAGTTTCGCGGACTACCCTGGAGCTTCCCTCTTAAAGCTTCATAACAACCACAGAGTAAGGAAACGCCTTGGTGGCTGCTGCCAGAGGTGGCATTGCGACTTTCGCGTTTTTCAGACGACACCGTTCGTCCGCGCGGTTTGGTGGTGAAGCGAATGTCACGTCGCATTGCCTAAGTACACCAATCAAGCTACACAAAACCAGTGTATGCGAACCTCTCATTGTAAGGGAAATCTATACAAAACGAGGCCATGTTATACTGCAAATGCATAGCTTGAAGTTTCGCCGTGTGGACACTACCCGCGGACGCGGTACGCTGGAAATGACGTTTAGGAAATGACGGGTCGAAACTTTTAAAGCTCATTGCTTTTCAGTGCCTCGAAGTTTATAACTGCCCATAGGTACAATCATTTCCAAGCATTGCCGTCACGGTTATTCTGTGCTCTGTGATATAATATAAAACACAAGCTACTAATTCACTGTTGAATTTCTTCGACAGTGAACTCTTGTACCCATATAATTTAATACTAGACCTATCATATTAGACAACAACCAGTAATGGCAGCCTTAAGTACCTACCTAATTACTAAATAAATAATCTAATGCGGTAATCATAGGCCTAACAACAAACCCATTAATAACGTCGAAAGCAGGATCAATGCACTGTACGGGCATGTCGCTTTGTAGGTCGTGCGCCATCGAGCCAGTTCAAACACATGACATGCCATTTAGAATTTTATATGAACGTATCAGGTCAATTGGGTCCTGTGTTGAACGTAGAATTGATTAAGAACGGCTAAACATAGGGCAAGGTTAGCGTCCTGCAAGGCTTTGATATGAACATGTTTGTTTAGGTTCCTTACTGATTTGCTTAGGTTACCTTCTATTGGGAAATGGTTACTACTATAATATTTCCTTGCAGTGTGAAATTATAATCAGAATCATTCAAAACAATCTTTAATGCTGTTTTGCTCGTATTTTGTTTCGAGGAAAAGTGTGTTCCTTGTAAAGACTACACGCTATATCCTCTTAGAAAAAAAACCCAAATTTCGCAATTTCTGATAACTATTTTATGCATATTGGGTACTATTCCGACTTCATTCAAGAAAACACGTTAAAAAAGCTGAACAGACGAACGGTACTGAAGGCGCCAAACTTATAGCCCAATATTCGGGCTCCCAATTTGCATTAATACCGACACGCTAAGACGATCCAGACAGTACCTTTAAATACCGAAAGCTGCTTACCCAAATACCACTCAATATACGCTGGAGGGTTGCCATATCTGGCCTCGCAGACGACAGTAGCCCTGTTCCCTGCTGGTACCGTGATGTTCTGGCCCGGCATCACATGGGAGCCGTTGAACAGGATCCGAGGAGACTGAGGTGGTACTCGCACAGCTAATGCCGCTGGAGGACTTGATAGAGCGTCCTGAGGAAGAATTTTTAGAGTTAGTAGTATGGTATTTAATGTTACTATGCGTTCCCATTGATGCAGCATTCACGTAAAACATTATGTTTGATGAGAATAGTTTAAAGGTTCAAAAACTACAGAAGAGAGACAGTTACAAGTTGACTTCAACCTGCTCTAAGTGCCAATCCAAATTCAGTACTGAACTGAACTACTCAAGCTTAATATTAGTGTTATCAGTAGCACATACGTCTCGTTAATATTTATGTAGTTGACAAGTGTAGTAAAAACTGTTCATAATTTTGCTTATTTATTCACCTCTATCTGATTCTCTTTGTTTTTCTTAAACTTGTTTTGGTATTTAGTACGTATTATTAAACCCAATTCGCTTTTTCGATCGAAGACGGGGTTGGTCTACTGGGTCTGATGGGTTGATGGGACAGAGGAATCTGCTTAATTACGTTACCTGCACGTCGTAGGTGCTAGCTGTGACCTGGCACTGCCACTGCCCGTCGTCCAGCTGCAGCGTAGCAGCGCGCACCCACAGCGAGCAGTCTCCACCCACAGGGCTGTTCTCGTTGGCCCACTCGTACTTCCCGCGGTAAATGCCCACCGGCTGCAAATAAAACAATTCGTCAAATTATTTAGAATTCTTAAACTTTTCACAAGTCAGGAAAGTCTTGAAATACAATTATTTTAGACCTAAATCACGCAATTGTTCGAAGGCAAATCGTTAATTGAAAGGCTGATGTTGATTGAGAACAAATTATTTAAATTTGCGATTTTATGGTTTGATTATATACTTTCTTTTAGTTCAGGTAGGCACTGTATATTTTGCGTCGTCGTGAGAAAATAATACAAAACAACTTTACAAAAATGAATACGCCTATAAAAACATAAAACCAATCAACTTAAGCTTTAACAATACCAATTTAGACGCTGAACATAATGAGTATCTTCATAAAGAGGCGAATTAAACATGTACGTAATTTTATTTAAGAATGTAATACTGTTATTAGTCCAACGATCGAATTACATATAAATATAAGTATGTAAGTATTAGTTTACAAGCTTGTCTGATGAGAGTCGGACCATGAATGGAGATCTTTAATTCGAAGGATAAAAACCAGGAAGCAGGGGAAATGAATTTGTATAGGGGCCGCTTTGTTCATGTTAAAGATTAAATACTTCTTGCTCATGACCCCGTACTTATAAGCATTTCTGGTTGTGGATGGGTAAAATAAAAAGGTTGGGCAATCATCCAAATAGCACACAATCTATAGGCCAAAACAGGGTATTTACAGCTTGCTAGTATGTTGATTAACCAATCCGTTTGCCAAGCTCTGTGATCGTGGTAAAAGGCAATTTTGTTAGGAACGTTTATTGCAGTGTTTTATTTTTTGCATTAACAAGCTGATAATTGTAATGATCCATCATTACAATTATCAGCTTGTTAATGGGCCTGAATTCCACTATTTTACAAATGTTGCAGTGTTTTGTCAATTGATTTATGGCATACCAGCTCATGCCCGCGGCATTGCCCGTGTAGATTTCTGTATTGCCCCACGAGATCTTAATATCAGGATAAAAAGTATTATTTGTGTTAATACAGGTTATAAACAGATTGAATGGACAAACGATCTCATTATAGTGACCGGAAGAAACTGGATAGCCATGACAAATAACCACCAAAAGTGGAGAGATTTGGACGAGACCTACACTCAGCATTGGGTTGCCAAGGGTTGTAGAAGAAGAAGGTTATAAACTATCTGTATGCCTTTTTGCGGGGAATAGTAACAAACATCTATACATACATTAATTCATCCATGGTACCAAATTTTCGCATTTATAGAATAGAAAGAGAGAAAATCTAGGAATTTACTTTAATATACACCAAAATTGAAACATAACATTTAATAGAATATTCTATTCTATTTCTTATTATGGCAAGCAAACACAATGTCGACCATTCATCCAATACCTGAATATAGTGCGGCTAAGATAATATTAAATCTATTTAAAACTCCCAATCAAAAGACTGACTGTGCAGTCAAAATTTACTACGAAAGCTCAAATTCTTGTCATGTAATCAGTTTTTGTGGAAAGATTAAAATTGTATGAAAATTCTCTTTTCAGGGTTCCGTACTTCGAAAGAAAAAACGGATGTATGTCAAGACCCTTTTTCTCAGGAACGCGTGGAGGTATCAAGCTGGAATTATATATATGTTACCGGCCAAACCCGATTTCAGGCCAAACTAGTTTGTCCTAGGCCAAACCGGTTTACTGGTTTATCGTGTCAGGATATACTAACCAACCAACTTGGATGTGGCATCGCTCGCTACGCTCGCTCAGCTCGCTCGTTTATGGTCACAGTCCTTTTGATTGAGTTTGGCCTAGGACAAACTAGTTTAGCCAGAAATCGGGTTTGGCCGGTAACAAATAAAATACTCAGTTCTACTGTCCCTTGGAGCTGTGAAAAAATCAAACTTCTAAGCCAACGCTATCAAAAGATACAGCCGTTTATGCCGCAAATTCCGCAAATTTTCGACACTCGCAAGGGAATCAAAACCTACAGGGTACTTCCCGTGAACTCAGAATCTTGAAATTTGGTACGAAGCAACGTCTTATAGCACAGATAAAGAAAAATTGCGAAAACCGTAAATTTTTAGTTACCTCATATAATAAAAATATTTTTTTATTTTTTGTACGGAAACCCTCGGTGCGCGAGTCCGACTCGCACTTGGCTGGTTTTTTTTTCTGTCAAACGTCAGTCATCTATAATTGAACCGTGACGTTAGCAGCATCATTTACATGGCCATTTCATTTAAAACACGGGAATTAATTAATTTAATCAATTGGTACGGTTCACTAAGTTGTGATATAATTATGTATTGTTGTGGTTGAAATAGTATGTGATATTGTAAAGGCTTATGCATAATGATCTCTGAATTTCATTTGATTTTGTAAAGCAGTGCTCTAGTTATTTATTAAATTATAGCTGTATTACTTTGCATGTACCTATGGCAAGTAATTTCATAAAATGAGACGTTTTATTTATTTAAAGTTCATATAAAATAGCGGTACCTACATAGGCGGACTAAATGTCACAAGGCATTCTCTACCAGTCCACCTTTAGATTAAATAGGACAGCATTGTGAGAGGGTTCAAAATAATATTTAATATTAACCCATATACTTTATATGAATGCGAACATTTGTATACTTACATAAGGACTAATATTCATATAGACAAATAAAAATAGACTAATTAATACATGCCTACTTTAACAAATACCAAAAAAAACGAAAAATTAGGTTTCTTGTCTTTTGAATTTTATTTATTTAAAAATGAAGTTTTTAAATAAATAAATAAAGCATTGCTTTACAAAATCAAATGAAATCCAGAGATCAATGAGAGCTATTTAGTCTTAATTAAATAGTGGTAATTTATGATCAGGTACTTATTATGAGAAAACATTGAAGATAACTTCGACGCTTTCGTTTCAGTACTTGAAACAACCATATTTGGTACGTAAATATGTAAGGTCGTAGATTTAGAGAATTACACAAGATGTTTTACTCTATGTTAACTAAAAAAGTTGCCCTGTATGCGCCCTAACAATTAAGCAAAACCTTCTATTATTACCGTATTGATTATGCTTATTTAATATATTAATGTGCCTGATACTCACGTACGCGGATTAGTATTCATTAAAATGATACCAATTGTATACAAAATAGGTTCATTAATTTGTCAGAGCTAACCGCAACGCCCGTTTTAAATTATACTAACTATACGGACTAAACCCTCTAAATATTCAAATTACGGGTTATACGCAGTACGATTCATTTAAAAGATACCTGTAAAACAAACAGATAGGATTTAAATTTATCACAGAACTACAAACTTATCTGGCAGGCCATGCTAATAAATCTAAAGTTAGCCAAATTAAATCTAACTTTTGAGATACGGCAATAGATATATTTTGATTAACTAAAAAAGCTTTCCGCTAGCCCCTTAGCGTAGCATTTCTTTCGGGAATAGCATTATGCATGCCGAGGCGGTTAAAAACGAGATGTCTACACTTTGCATAAGCGGGTACGGTTCAGCGGTTTCTCCTTTTATCTTTGCCAACGATTCGTGAAAAACATAAGGTCGGACGATTTGCTAAATTGCAGAGCGAGCGCACACTCGTACAGAGAAAACCTCACTATTGTGATGTGTAATGTTGGCACGCAATCTCACGTAAAGAGGTGTGTTATACGTGTTTCGATAGGTATATGATACTCGTTGCAGATTAGCTGATGTTGCCAGATAGACTTTCTCTTATTTCAAACCAGATTTTTTTAGTCTTGTTCAGCTTTGAAGAACATTAAGCAAATATGTATAGGTATGCATTAGGTTTCTATGTAATACCAGTTTCTGGATTATGAGTATAAAAACTCATTGCGTTTTATTTCCCGGTATTTACCCAAACCAACTGACTATGCAGTATGGTTACTTATAGTACGCTAGAAATCTAAGCCCCGATCCTACTTGCTTTTAATAATCCTAGTCAGAATCACGTAACTTTATATTAACGTACGCAAAATACGTGCTTGGATGTAAACTAGCGGGCACCAGCCCGAATACTTTATATTTTAAAAACTATAAGTACACGATTGGCAGCCAATTTAAAAAGTCCGACAAGTTAAAAATTATGTGAAAAGTCATACAATTCCATCGTATCGAATTCGTAAGCTTCGCTGCTCAGAAAAAAAAAAATTAAAAAATACTCGATCCGTTCCAGAGTATAAAATTCGAACATGCGAAATTATTACAATGATCGCTTCGAGCTCGTCCCAGGCTTGTAATTGAAATTCTTTTGCCCAATATTTGCACATAATAACTCTCGATGATGTGTTCCGGAATCATTGGGGACCGAGGAACACGCAATAATGGCAGGAGGAAAAGAAAAGAGAGAAAACTGATAAGGAAGATTAAAGATAATCTGGAGAAATGTTCAACATTATTGTTCTATTAAATGGTAGCCTGTGATATCTTAGTTGATACTACATTAGTCGTAGTGACTTTGGTGGCTTCGTATAATGCTCAAAGTGGCGTCTCCTCATGCATGGCTGACGTGATTACGGATTACCATAATAGGTACCAAAGTATATTATTCCCAGTTTATAATATTATAAGTCAAATTTTGCTAAGCAAACACGCTGCTGCAGCAAAGTAATTTTAGTGAAGCTTTCGAAATAACTACAAGCCAAAGGCAACTCTAATAACCAAATTACTACATCTCTATTTTCTAGTAGATTACCAACAACTTCTCGGACATTTTATCAAGACATTTTCCTAAAACATCGCCTAATAACTCCACCTCCTAACAAACGACCAGATATATTTTCCAATAATGTTAAGGTCCGTTAAAAAGGGGTTCTAAGTCGAGGACCGAAGGAACCGGACGTTTTCAATGGACATTACTTGTGGTTGAACTCGAATAAACGACCGTACAATTTACGATTTGAAAACTAGTAGAGGAGGTATTCATTCGGTCTTGACGTAGGGATCTCTCAATAGAGATAGGTTCTCAAATAGGGCATGTTGTATAGGGGTACTTGAAGCGTAAAGGGTCGGGTTTAGTTGTCCACTAGGGTTCATGTAATTTAAACAATAGTCAGTTGACATTTTAGTTCTTAGTTAATGTATTTATGAGATTGAGATCGTTGAGATAGTGGAATTAATTATTAAGCTGACCTACCGTTTTGAATTTTGAATGTCATTGTTGTGTTGGCTACGCTAAGTGCATAGTTTGTTGCTTGGCGAGCTTTGAAAGCCAGCTTTGTCTGAAGGTACCTAAGGCAGCCCAGAATCACCTACTGTATATTGTCTACTGTACCGGGCGCCTCCCTTATTTTCTTTCTAATTCGCAATTCTTCGAAATTAAAGTATAGAGATAACTCCAGGTAAAAATAAGACCTACGTACTGAAAACTTCTCCTTCTTCTTTTAGAAACCCAGGAACTACCTACACCTAGGTCTGCCTACCTCTTTCAACAATATTGTGAGCGTGATGAATGCTTTTAATGATAAAACTATTTATGAAGTCGTAATGCGTTCAGTTTATGAATAAACTGACGCTCGTTTAATAGGAGGTACTTGCAGAAATAAGAGTAAAGCTAATAAAATGAACTAAATTTCAATTTCGCTTTGCTACGGAATAGCCAAAAGGTAAAAAAATATAATGAATTTGCCTATTCTATGGCGACGGTATGCGGAAAAACTGTCATAAAACTAGGAGCAAAAACAAAATTGCAAAATTCACTCTTTTACTTTAGTGATCTATGGGGATTTGGAAATGTTTGTGATTTTTGGTAGTCGAGAACTGTAGGTACCTACAATAAGTTAGATACAGGCCGTCAATTCACCTTGAAAGGCTTGTAAGCCTCGTGATCACTTACAAGTAAGTAATCACTTTATTCCAAGGCCTTGCCGAAAGTCCAAAACC
Organism: Cerastis rubricosa; assembly: GCA_949152445.1. Lineage (NCBI taxonomy): Eukaryota > Metazoa > Arthropoda > Insecta > Lepidoptera > Noctuidae > Cerastis > Cerastis rubricosa. The sequence continues at coordinate 5,633,936 of OX424540.1, read as the reverse complement.
CCTAACTTACGGCATTGATTGATATTACCAAATCATTAGAGTTACTTCGACTTTAATAGTCACAAAGTTACATAAACTCTGGAATTCTTAGCTAAGAACAAAGGAATGCCAGACATCAGAATACTAATTACCATTTAAAGAAAAGTTATTTCTAAACAAAACAATCAACAAAGTAACTATCCATTTAATATTTTCTTATCTTACGTAAATTCAGTATTAATTGCTTCTCGAACGTCGCCTGACCAATTAAAACATGATTGTCCACTTCATTAGAAAGCATTTTAATAAATAAAGGCTAAATGTTTAAAAGCATTGTCACTTTCTCATAGAGATGTTAATGAAGGAAGGCACTGTTCTCTGCTAATGAGCTCAAAGCGAAGGCTTAATTAGAACAGGCTTATGAAAAACAGGAACTTCGGTTTCTACAGCGGACGATAAACACAGGTCATGTAAAATACAATGGGTTTTTGCAGTAACAACGTGATGGTTATAATATCGGGACAAAATATTACTCGAAAATCACTCGAAATGAGTTTCACAATCGTGTTTCCAAGTAATATTCTGGTCAAAGAATTCCATCATGTTTTCGCATTCAGTTTCAGAACTTCTTTCATCCCCATAAAGGAAGTAAAAGAAACAAGAAAAACAAATAAATCTTCAAACACAATTCGTAAAAAAGTTCTGGCTTTTGTGTGAACACACTAAACGCAAGTTTCACCTTCTCTGAAGCGAAGCGTGACGTTGTTAGGGAACACAAACAAAACAGCGACAGTTGTCTGATTAATAACCGCGGAGAACAATACGAGACGCAATATCCGCCAGTGTAGGCCGCGCCTCGCGTTTATAGCGGTTTATGACCCGTAGTCGTCTTATGAACAGCTGCGAAGAAGGTACATTTACTTTCTATCGTAGATCTTATGAGCGGATACATTAACGCCATGTGTGAGCCCTATTTCAGAGTTTGCACATTTAGCACGTTTAGGAATCTTGAACATAGCGCGTTTAGATCTGAAAATGGGAACCCAGAATTACCTTGGATTAAACGTTAACATGTGTTCTTAATGCTCGAATTCCGTGAGCATTGAGAAAAGCTTTTGTTCTAGTTAGTTTTTTTTTAATATTAAAAGAATCAAAATAATCTAAGAATAAGATGCTAAAAGGTATGAATTTATGTTAAGATTTCGCTCGTTCCACACCCTGATCAACCGAAAACTCATATTTTTTAAGTTACAACACTCGATACGATAATAACACATTTAAATACAACATACTCAAGATACAGCCCACAAATTACGACCCAAAACGGAGGCAGAAGTACATCTGCGGCTTATCAAGCCGTTAGCTGCAAATCAAATGTCGGAAATGAGTGATACCAGCGTCCCGAACTGAGATCTGTGCTGCTAATTATGCAGTAACTGCATACAAACTAATGACGTAGGTAATTAGGTGTTCGCGCCTGGTGTATGATGCTAAGACGGTGAATGTGAAGCTTGTAAGGGATTTGATTAAGGCTTTGATGGTATATTGGAGAGAGGGATATCGGTGTAGGTATAGGTACCTAATTAGAAGACATCTGACTGATAATCAACATATATCATCGCCGCAAGGTTGCCTGCTTGTCGGTCTTCTACAGATTGTACTTCGGTGAGTGTGCCCAAGAACTCCACGACCTCATCCCACCGACCCCCTTGTATCATCGGACATCTAGTCGCACTGCAAGTTACCATCCCTACCTTGCTATTCCACCATTCGCACAAAGGGTTTTCAAACGTTTTTCATAATGCGCGCAGCAAAGGAGTGGAGCTCTCTGCCTGCGTCTGTGTTTCCGAACGCTTACAACCCTAATCTCTTCAAAGTTAGAGTGAACAGGCTTCTTCTGGGTAAGCTCGTACTATCGAAACACAGTTATTCCAAAGAAATAAAAGGCAACATTTACAAGATCAAATAGGTTTTGTATGTGATAAAAACACGCACTAGGTCCGCAGATGTTCGTAGGTACGTAGGTAAACAGATCTATTTGGGATCTAGTGATCTAACTCCAAATTTCTACTATTGTTCATGAAAATCATGACGATTTGTAAAGCGATCTTAAGTTAACCTAAAAGCTATCACACATCAGGTGTAAACAAAATAGGTAGCAGGTGTTCCAAACCCTTCTACGACTCCAACTACATGCGTCAGTAAATATCAATAAAAATGCGATATCTACGCGATCAATCGTCAACGAACCCAATTTTTTAAGCAGTCCGTTAAGAAGAAACTTCTCGCTACCTGCAATTTGTACGTGTCCAACTCATCACGAGCAGAATCTAGGAAACGTTCCATCGCTCGCAAGAAACGTGGGAATACTTCTAGTTGAAAGCGTTTGAAAATCTTCACTGAAGATAGCCGTAGTAAATTTTACGGAGTTTCTGGTTTAAAATAGTTTGTAACTGTGGACACTTGGACAGTTTAATAATTAATCTGCCGCTAAAGACATGGTTACTATCAATAAAATGTTATGAAAGGTTTATTATTATTATATATTGCGGTGACTTGAATTTTATCTATGTAGACACATAGCTAAAATTTCTGCAGTCGTGTCTACCTTCTATATTCCAAAATAAATTTAAATAACAATCAAATCAGTTTACCTATTGTATTTTAGCAAAACAAAAGGCCTACAACAATCGCTGTTCAACCAACCACTTATTTATCTAACCATCTCAAATTCATCTTTAGCATTGAACAAGCATCATCCACTTAAAATAAATAATTTCCATCAGAAATAAAATAACAAAACGTGACGAGCGCCTTAAAAACACGATTAGCAAAAACGCACGCAGGTCAGGAACTGCAGTTAGAAAATAAACAGTGATGGGTTGCCGACCTAGATGATCCATCACCCACGGAGTAACGGGGTTAGAAAAATACGGATGAACAATAATAATAACGTAACTGAGGTGTGCATTATCATCATCTGCCTAGCCTTTTCCCAAACTTTGTTTGGGCCGGCTTCCAGTCTAACCGGATGCAGCTGAGTATCAGTATTTTACATGAAGCGACTGCCTATCTGACCTCCATGACCCAGTAACTGGGTAATACGAAACCCCTTGGTAAGACTGGATGTCAAACTTTCGGCTTCTGACTACTTGTAACGGCTGTCAAAGATCAATGTGAACATAATAATAATGTTATGGAACAATCCTTTTCTTTTGGTCAAGGAAGTGTGAATATCTATAAGTATACTTACTTTTGAATGGAAAAGAACATTATTCACTATTACAGCTGGGTTATAAGTAAATAAAGATGTGCAATAGGACTGCCCCGTTGGCTTAGTGGTCAACAAGCACGTCTACTGTGTTTGTGGTCCTGGTTCGATTCCCATGTAGGGTCATGTGTTAATGGGTTTTTTCCATCTGGAATTTCTCTGTACCAGCCAGGGAGTCCGGATTTGTGCAATAGGCTCGCCCCTCCCATAACATAGGACTAGAACATTTCTGGCGAAACGTACGTACAAGAAATTTTATACGCAGCTGTGCCTAAACTTTCAAGGAAGTACTCGTACAGCCGTTTTATGGACTAGTTATGTTAACCTCACACAATCCATCCTAACCTAATGCTTTATCTACTTAATAATAAATTACTTCTACTTTGATCTTTCTTCTAAACTAATATTATAAAGAGGAGAGATTTGATTGTTTCTTTGTTTGTTACGATTTAACTCAAAAACTACTCGACCGATTTAAATAATCACAGGTAGAAAATAGACACAATTGTAGTTAGCTACATGATAATTATGTACATAATGTGTTTGCGTGAAGATACTTACCCTCCTAATGCATACACCTAATGCACGAGACGTGGATGCAGCTAGACTGCTAGACCTAAGCGATGTTCCACCTAATGCGAGAGCAAGTAGCTAGGTATAGCGGGTTTGTGACACACGATGTACGGCCCAAACAAAGCGAAGAGTAAACTATACATGCAGTGTAGTTTTCCGTTGTACTTTCCTAACAATATTGTATTATGAGTATGCTGCGTAATCAAGTCTTTTGTATACACCTACTAAGCCATCCCTCTTGCAAATAGGACAAGCTTTAAATACTAACATTATGTTATGTTTAAACTTAAATATTTAACTTGACTGCCTCGTGGTCTGTGTGGCGACTACTGAGAATAAGTTCCTGGTACGATTCCCGGGTCGGGCAATTTTTTTTTAAATTTTATGCCTCAGGATTTTTTCAGTAACAGCCATATAGTCTGGATTCGTGGCCGGTAATGGAAATAGGCTACCCCCTATTACAAAGGAATTAAACATAAATGGCAAAATGTGGGTGTACTATTATGAACCTTTGCCTAACCCCTCAAGGATTAAATGCGTGATGGTAAGTTATGTGATATGTTTAAACTTGAATAATTATTTCAAAAAGCCTAGTATTTATGATCCTAACTAACCTAACCATTTTGCCGCCTGTGTCTTTGTTTGAGAGCCACTGAAGAGCTTGGTGGTCAAAACATATGACTTCCTAAACTACAGGCAACAGGATGGTGAAGCGATTGACCACTTTGTGACAAGGTTGAAAAATCAAGGAAAAAAGTGTGAGCTAGGTGAAATGGAAGACAGGCTAGTTGCAATAATGTTGGTTTGTTGCCAGTCCGGATAAGGAAGTAAACCTGCGTTTATTTTAAAATTTCACGCACGTTTTCTACGTTACGAATTTACGCTATAGGTTTGGGTACCATTACGAATTACTCTTCAAAGGTAAGTCCTTGCAGTAAGCTGTAAGCAATAGTTAAATACCGATTATGGTATGGTGAAGATCACAAGATCCTAACTAGCGAATGACCTACATGAATCTGTTAAAGCTCTAGTGATTGTAGGAGAGGAAAATGTTCAGTACAGCATCTTTGTCGTATTTCGATTTTCTTAGTTAAAAGATATGATCAATCCAGAATAAACACATACCTATTACTACGCCTATAATCTCCGAAGTGCTAGGCACAGGTGTACGAACGTATAACTTACACACACTTTTATGTTTAAGACCTGGAAAATGAGGTGACTGTGTGTTGGCGAGTAATATCAGAAGTATGCAAGATGAAGCTGCGCCAAGCCCAAATAAATTGTGGCATGAGAGCAGCGGTGGCCCAGTGGTGGCAGCCTTGACTTACGAGCAGTAAGCCGTGGGTTCAAGCACAGGCATTACTTTGTGTAATTTCAACACCGCTACCCTTAGAAACGGTGAAGAAAAACATCGTGAGGAAACCGGCATGTCAAAGAACTAAAAATTCGAAGACATGTGATATCTACCAATCCGCACTGGGCCTGCGTGATGGTTTACAGCCAACTTCCTCTCTTAGAGAGGAGTCCTGTTTCCCAGCAGTGGCAACATTATAAGCTGATGATGATGTTGATAAGGGCAGGACAATGATGATTACCAAACGTAAGACCTGGAAATTAAACCCTTACCCAAATGCGAGTACAAGACCAATCTAAGTTATATTATGTATAATTTTGCCCGCTTACCAATTACAACTAAAATTGATGGCTGCAAAATCCACAAGCATGTATAACATCCCCACTACCAACAGGCATATTAGATATACAGGGTAAACCGTTAATTTACCCAGGCCTACAGCAATGTATTGTATGTACACAAAACATTAGATTACACACCTATGGGACGAGAAAAGCAAACAAAAACAACGTTAATTCCCGTAGAACTACGCGTGGCTATAACAATTTGTTTTGATTGCAACACCAATTGTTTACACAATGCCAAATTATTTACCAATTAACGGGAAAGGTAAACGCTTGGTATGTAAATAGAAATGGTTATAATATGTTTAACCGACTGAGTAATAATAAACATGAAACAACGCGTTTCTCTAGCAATGCTGTTGTTAAAACATAAATTGTTTAATTGATACTATAATGATTCGATTCCCATGTTTTTCAAAAAACAGTGATCTTTATTTTCTTTTGAAAAAAGTTGTTTTTGGTTTGCTGTGTTAACCTTTCCGTCCCGCGCGTACCGAATTCGGTACGCGCGGGACGGAAAGGTTTTTTAGATAAAACTTTTTAGATAGTCATTTGCTTGAAAAAATAACAAAAAATTATGATTTGAGCCAACAAAAAATCCTTTGTTGTGAAGTTTGTTAGTCGAAATTAACAAAAATAATTTGACTCTTTAACCATGTAAAATGGTCTTGGAAACAATAGTAGCAAAGAAAAAATAGTGATAATTCATTATTTCATGTATTCGAGGCATATCTATTCATATTTATTGATATTTCAAGTATTTTCATGCTTTGAACAGCGGAATTCTAAAATGGCCGATTCTAACAAGAAGTTTGAGTTAGGATCTTATAAGAATAATGTATGAAGGACTCCTAAAAAACACTGTCATTAGATTACTTGTATATTTGTGATGTTAGATATAAATTTTCGTGTAAATTGAATGAGTAGTTTTACCAAACAAAAATAAGCAACGAAAACAGACGTATTTACTGCGACCTCTCTCATATATATGGGATATGTATAATTCTCAAGTAGTTCTAAAAGAGTTGTTTATTATTAATAAATGGCCCCGTTCATCACGAACCCGACACTGTTTACCGTTTAAGATTAGAGCTAATATAACTCGAGTTATAAGTGTTTATCTTTACGATATCGGATGACTCACGCGATGGCGTAATCAAGGGGCCCCCGAAGGGCTACACGCGGGGCTTTACTGTTCGCGCGAAAGGATAAAGAGGGAGCGTTAAGGACTTGAAAATCTGTATGAAATGTCGTAAGGAGTAAACGCTCTTAAGTGAGCTAGTAAAACTATGCATGACTTGGAAGTTCCTATAGAGCTTAAAAATGCGTCTTTGGAGAATAGGAACAGTAGTTTATGGAATCGATTAACAGACCATTACAAGACTTGTGTGGTTTATACGTCCCCCATGAACCCCTAAGAGGTCGTTTATTGTGTGTAGTTCCCCTATGTGAGCATTAACTACTCGTCAGCTACCTACTGTTGGGTACTATTAAGAACAATGAATACTGATAAGTATTCAATTGTCGTACTTGTTTGTAAGAAGGTACAATTCCTTGCTTATCCTATGTTTTGTTTTTCACTATGCTACGTAAAGAAATATGCACCGCCCGTCTTATGTTTTTCACTTTGCAGAGAAAGATTAGACGCTTAATTCTTATTTTTCATTTCGAAGAAAAACATAGGATGCTCGTCTTTTGCTATGCACTTTGTAAGGCGAAAAGTGGAATGGTCAATTATAGTTATTTATCCAACATGTGAGGAAAGTTCGTTTTTCCTATGAGTTTTGATTTTGAGTCTTGAGCGAACGAAGGATTGAAAAATAGAATCACGAGCGCAGCGAGTGATTATAAATTTCAATCCTGAGTAAGCGAAAGATTCAACAAAACGAATAGCAAATGAACTTGCTCACATGTTGCATACAAAACTTTTCACCACTCCCAGCAAGAAAGTATTCAGTCATCATAGGTAAATAAATTTTGTAATAAGCATAGCAAAATAATTAAATCAGCGCCATCTGTGACATTTTGCCAGAACTAGCAAAAGCCAAGCAAGTTATTTTAACCAGGGTGAGAAATTGTAGGACTTAAACTTACTTTTAATCCGAGAAAAGTATCATCTGGGGCATCGTTTAAAAAAATCTCAACTTGATTTGCCGTAAAAACTTTTGATTTCTTGCTTTTGAACCCAGAAGACTGTATTTTAAGAAATGAAATCAAGCTTAAGATATTCTTTTATATCTATTTTATGTTTCGTTACCAATACTAATTTTATCATAGAATAAATACTACACAATGTACTGGGTTGCTTCGTTTTTGAAATTTCCATGAAATAGGTAAGACAGCAAAACCGTTTCGGAGATAGTTTCCACATTTTTTGAAAGTCTCCATTGATTGAAGGTATCGAACGTTTTAAGATATCTTTCCTTCGATTTTTTGGGCAAAAAACTTAGTTCGGCATTTGAAACAAGGTTTTTTAACTCTTTTGGAGTTAATCTTAAATCTTCCTCACTAGAATCACTCATTTCTTTTAGTAATCAAAACCGTAAACAAAACTTAGAAAATCTAAATGAAAAAAAACTAAAAATTCGAATGTCCTTCTTTCACAGGCTTCTTTCTTTGAGTGCGTTCAAAAATTATAATTCTAAATTTGACGATGTAATTTTTTCAATATTTTATTAAACTTTTTTAATGTTTCTGGACTTGTACACTTACAATAATTTGATAAATTTTATAAAAAAAACATTAATCTTAACTTATAAATATTTCTATTCTAAGCATAAAATTATTTATTTTTTAAAATATCTGACGGCGCCTTTGCAGAAAGGCTTCATATATGATTCACGTTGCAAACTAAACTGTGACCACAGACGAGAGAGAAGCGGTCTACAATTCTCTCTGGCGAAACGTCAAGTCGTTGCGGGTAGCCATAATGCCATATTGACTTGGGTAGTTGTCAAGGAAGGTGGCGCGTAACAAGACGTTGACGGATCGCCGACGTCTGTTTGCTTAATCTAATTAAATCTGGTGCCAAATATCATAAGTAACTCCGATGCAGCGGGTAAGAGCCTTCATCAGAATTGGGATAAAGAATCGCGCCCTTCACGAAAGTAAAGCCAAGTGAGGAACATAACCAATGAATTTTTCAAGCAACAAGGAAAGCGTCCAAACCTGCGAGCACAAATCATCAAGAGGGTACCCTCACAACATCATCGGGTGAGACCGTTTCTTTTCTTTTTCAATAAGTAGGTCATCTGACTCATTGCTTAAACATGGCTTGTTTAATTGGTTTATGGGTGACATCATAATCAGTAAACCTTACTGGCATCGGAGGTTATGATTTAAAATGCACGATGGAGATCGTACCATTAAAATAGGCGATATTTTGATAAAATAGGTTGTCGGCCAATAAGTTCAGGAATTATTAGATGCTGGCGTAATTTGTAAAAGTTCTTTGACGTTTGGAGTAAGCGCTTGTGTGGTCCACATGTTTCAGTCGAAAAGAAAGTGTGTTTAGTCGAAATATCACTGTTGTCCGGTTCATGCTTTACGATGATCGAAGGGACGCAGGTGCCCGGTTTATGATGTTTTTGTGATGACGTTGGTCGAAGGGACGCTGTTGTCCGGTCCGTACACTGGTATGGTCGAAGGGACGCAGTTGTCCGGTCCAAACGTTGGTATGGTCGAAGGGATAATGTCGTCCGGGCCATGCAGCTGATAGCGGCTGGTTGAGGGGACACATTCATCCGGTCCAACCTTAAGTGTTCACTGGTCGAAAGGACAGTGTCGTCCGGGCCATGCAGCTGATAGCGGCTGGTTGAAAGGACACACCCGTCCGGTCCAGGTGTTAACTGTTTAGAGAAAGGTGTCGTCCGGTCCATGAGTGGTCGAAAGGACACACGCTTTCGTTGTAGGAGAAAAGTGTCGTCCGGTCCATGCGTGGTCGAAAGGACACACGCTTTCGTTGTAGGAGAAAGGTGTCGTCCGGTCCATGCGTGGTCGAAAGGACACACGCTTTCGTTGTAGGAGAAAGGTGTCGTCCGGTCCATGAGTGGTCGAAAGGACACACGCTTTCGTTGTAGGAGAAAGGTGTCGTCCGGTCCATGAGTGGTCGAAAGGACACACGCTTTCGTTGTAGGAGAAAGGTGTCGTCCGGTCCATGAGTGGTCGAAAGGACACACGCTTTCGTTGTAGGAGAAAGGTGTCGTCCGGTCCATGAGTGGTCGAAAGGACACACGCTTTCGTTGTAGGAGAAAGGTGCCGTCCGGTCCATGAGTGGTCGAAAGGACACACACTTTCTTGGTAGGAGAAAAATGCCGTCTAGTCTGTGAGTGATCGAAAGAATACACGCTTTCTTTTGTTCTGAAACAGTTACAGTTACGACGAGAGTAATGTTTGTCATAGTTTGTCAGGATGGAAGAGCGGATGTCTTGGTGATTAGACATTGTTTGTTCCAGGAATACAATAACGCCCGAGGACGGTCGTATGTCAGTCTGGCCGTGACAGCGCCTTTGCAGAAAGGCTTCATATGATTCACGTTGCAAACTAAACTGTGACCACAGACGAGAGAGAAGCGGTCTACAATTCTCTCTGGCGAAACGTCAAGTCGTTGCGGGTAGCCATAATGCCATATTGACTTGGGTAGTTGTCAAAGAAGGTGGCGCGTAACAAGACGTTGACGGATCGCCGACGTCTGTTTGCTTAATCTAATTAAATCTGGTGCCAAATATCATAAGTAACTCCGATGCAGCGGGTAAGAGCCTTCATATCTTTAAAACTTAACATAAAAAAATCAGGCAAGGTTAGTTTCTGAACGGGATCATTACTTTCCTCACTGTTCAAACAGTGAGGAAAAACCAACTTTCCTCACTGTTTTCGTAGAGGAAAGACACTTCTTTCGTGCGGGAGTGGTGAAAAAGTTTTTTACTTCATGGCTACGGAAAAAAGTCTCGTTTTTTTTTTTTAAATATACTTTTAAAGCTCTAGCTCTCGGTAAACATCGCGAGGAAGCGAGCATATCCTTAAGTCCTAGAGCTGAAAATTCAAAAAGACATGCGACATCTACCAAGCTTCCAACCCGTACTAGGCCCGCGTGGTGGATTACAGCTACGACATCAAAACCGGATTTCGGTCTCATAGTAAAACCCGGGACAGAAACCGGGTTTTACTTGTCGTGATTACAGTCTACTCCCTCTCATAGAGAGAAGGCCTGTGTCCCAGCAGTGGGAACGCTATTATGTTATGCTTATGCTAAGCAATAGAAAAATACCAACCGCAACTCTCATCAGTAACAATTTCAGTACAAATTCAAGAATTATCCGGTTGACCGAATTGTGACCGGTATTTACCGTAATTTTTAGGATATATCACCGTTAAAAAAAACTAAATGCCAACAACCGATTACCAAATTAGTCATAGTGCTCATTATAGATTCAGCAGGAAAAGTGACTTGCAGAAAAAAGGACTGTCCGTTGATTTCCACAATGATTGTTTCAATTAGTCCTACACATGCAGGTACGTAACTATTTGTGCCAATTGTGCTCTCATCTGTACATAAACCTTTATACGGGTTGAATTTTTCAAGTGGGCGTGTGTGCAAATCCGAATCTATGCAAATACCGAAAAATACTCAAAGGAGTCTCGAGCCCAATTTTAATGAAAACTGAAACTACTGGTCTAATAAATTAATAAAACAGTGAGTGTTTTTTTTTACCTGGCTTTTAATATTGATTCTTCAAAATTGTAATGATACTGTTTTAGATTTCATCTAAATCGTGCCCGATACTCCTTTGAGTATTTTTCACTATTCCTCATAGTTTGGATTTGGCCATCCACAGCCACTTGAAAAATTCACCCTGTATAATTATAGGTACTACTATATTATGCATCACTTGTAACAGTAACTTACGCGCTTTAAACATAACAATAGCATGATTAAGAGGCCCAGATTGTTTAACAACGTTTACGGTTTAGTAATTTCTTAATTGGCGGAGAATAACAATAGAAGGGACAAGAGCGCAACGGTTGAGGAGGTAGATTTGCAGTCTAAAGGTCGGGCGGTTTCAAGTCTCAAACCACGCCTGTTGCTATTGTGGATGTGAGTTAGGGTGTTACCACACCAATCGACAAATCGTCAATCGATCGGCGGTCGATCAATTTTTTATCGCAGTATCCGTTCGGTCAGCCAAAGCTTTCGCACCAACCGATCAACGTCGACTGATGTCGATCGACGGAATGGATCACTGATCGATCGATTGGTGTGGTAACATCCTTTTTATTTTTTTATATTTATTTTAGGATTTGAAATCAGACTTGACTGACTAAAACCCATCCATGTTCCTTCTTAGCCCTTTGTGTTCCAGGGCCACGGTATCTCTTTCGAACAACCCGCAGCCCTGGCAGGCATCGGCCCTCTCGGACCCCTTCCGATTTGCTGACATCTCTTTGAGGCGCGCGTAGAACACGAACGCGCCGTCGCGCGTCGGCACGGCCTGTCGTCATAAGACGGACGGACGATGAGCTAGCCCATTACTCATCTTCCACAGACCCGCGGTGTGGTAACATCCTTACATACGATTCAGGTATTATACTGGTGGATACTGTACATCTACACTTAATGGAGGCCTGTAATTTCTTAGGATCGGTTATTACAACATCAAAATTACAAAATCCATAACTACCATTTTCGTGTCCTATTTCTAAACTGATTATATAAATAGGAAAGATTTGTTTGTTTGTTTGCATTGACTAGGCTCCGAAACTACTGATCCGATTTGAAAAATTCTTTCAGTGTTAGATAGCCCAATTATCGAGAAAGGCTATAGGCTATATATCATCACGCTACGATCAATGGGAGTGGAACAGCAATGAATAATGTTGCGAAAACGGGGAAAATGTGACGCAAACGAAGTTGCGCCGGACAGCTAGTATAATTAGGGTTTTAAGTACTAAAGCCTTTAATTTCTTAGGATCGTTTATTACAACATCCAAATTACAAAATATGTAGCTAACATTGCTCCCTACCATTTTCGGGTACTATTTCATGTATAATTAGGGTTTTTAAGTAACTAAATATACGTAAGTAGATAGGTGTATAGCACATCATCCTTAAACTGATTATATTATTTTAAAATGAAGTTAGTTAACGCAAAACACAATTACTGCATTCTTAATCATGTTTTACTTACCTATGAAATAAATACAATTACTGAATTTCAGCCAACTCCACAAAATTGATCAGAGATTAATGAACTGAGAAAAGGTATGTTACCTACACTTTACTATTTAAAACTATTTAGTAATGAATGCTACTACAACATACTATAATAACTACCTTGATGTTTATCGTGGGAAAAACGCGAAGATAGTGAGAGAATATAAATATGAACAAAATATTTATTGTTCATAATTACTGCTAGCACAATCTGGGTACATGGCTCTGACACACAAGGTTGTGTGAATATTTTGAATAATTCATTAATTAACTAAACATTCATCATACATAAAATCACGACTGTTATCTTCGAAGAGTTAGGCAAAGGTTTCCCCAAAGCAATATAAAAAAGAAAGAATTTTCGGAGAGCCTTGCCGGTCTTTCTTCATAGGAAACGACTAACCAGAGTACCTTTTGTCGACGTTTTATAAGTGCCCATGTAGGCTTTATGTGAAATGAAATATTTCTATTTGATTTGGTTTGACAAGGTGTACCCAATAGTATACAATTCTGTAATAGGGATGAGCCTAGGTGTTCTGTATGGTGTCGGACGTAAAGAATAGCACCATCCCATATCTACCCGTGGGTGTCGTAAGAGGCGACTAAGGGACTTGCCAGAGAATGGGCAGCAGCGTTCTCTGTGCTTTTGTAACAACCGTACTGCGATCGCCAACCCGCCTGCCAAGCGTGGCGATTATGGCAAAACCCCCCATGTTATGTCAATGTGGCGAAACTTGGGGGAGGCCTGTGTCCAGCAGTGGACGTTAAAGGGGCTGAAATGATGAATGATGATGAATGATGAGCCTATTGCCATCACTCGGGCACAAATTCTAACTCCGGTCTGCTATTAAGATATTCCGGCTTGAGCACTTGGCGGCTTTTGGGGCGATAATTGTACCACAACTGATTAAAACCGTTTAATCGTATGTAAAACTTCATCGCGATCGTCTGTCTCTATCTTCTTCAATCAATTGACAGAAACAGAATGATGTTTAGAACACGCTAACCGTTAAACGCGTTTAGAAATTTGTGGTGTAACCGGGCCTTAACGTAGTAAGGTAAGTAAGTACTTACCTACTTTTATCTACAACAATCTACATGTTACAGTTTTACTACGGATCAACACGCTTTACGCTTCTTAGGAAAATGGGGTATAACATTTATTTGTGTGTAAGGTCAAGGCCTACCATGTCGTCTTAAAGCAGTACTGTTTTACTCGTATTCCAGTGTGGGAAAGAGATGGAGCTATACGGGATGTCTAGCGCTATCTCTTTCCCACACTGGAAAAGCAGTAAAGCAATAATGTTTTAAGACATCATGGTAGGCCAGCTGGTCAAGTAAAAGAAGATCGTTGAAGTTTTTTGTACGATTGTAAGTTGGTCCAGTCAAGAAGATTTAGAGAGTTAACATCGGCCACTAGAATCAATTCTACTTGCTTGCTCGCCTTATTTATAGCTGTCCGGCGCAACTTAGTTTTCGCAACATGTTTCATGGCTGCTCCACTCCTATTGGCCGTAGCGTGATGATATATAGCCTATAGCCTTCCTCGATAAATGGGCTATCTAACACTGAAAGAATTTTTCAAATCGGACCAGTAATTTCGAAGCCTTCAATGCAAAAAAACAAACAATAAAATCTTTCCTCTTTATAATATTAGTTTAGACTTAATCAAAATATGTATTTGTTGAATCTGCTTTCAGGTATTTGACCAACACCGGAATCTTTGAGAAAGATTTAAACATAGGCAAGTAAAACATTATTCGTCATCTAAGTACTTAAACATAACCACTATTCCACATAGATCACAGATTTATGTAACTACATTAACATTTACACTACGAGTCGTCAGAAACCAAAAGTCTGACATCCAGTCTTACCAAGGGGTATCGTATTCACCAGTTACTGGGTTGTGGAGGTCAGATAAGCAGTCGCTTCATGTAAAATACTGGTACTCAGCTTCATCCGGTTAGACTTGAAGCCGACCCCAACAAAGTTTGGGAAAGGGTAGGCAGATGAGTCAGATTAACAATTACATTAGTGTTTTTTAACCAAACCCAAATGAAAAATTGTACTATATTGTCAATTATCCATACTAATATTATTATATAAATGCGAAAGTAACTCTGTTTGTTTGTTACCTTTTCACGACTAAACGGCTTATTGGATCGTTATGAAATTTGGCAAAGAGATAGATTATATCTTAGACAAGGACATAGGCTACTTTTTATCCCTAAATGAAACATAAAAATTTCCACGCAAACTAAGTCGCGGGCAGCAGCTAGTCTAAACTAATATTATAAAGTGGAAAGATTTGATTGTTTGTTTGCATTGAATAGGCTCCAAAACTGCTGGTCCGATTTGAAAAATTCTTTCAGTGTTAGATAGCCCATTTATCGAGGAAGGTTATAGGCTATATATAATCACGCTACGACTAATAGGTGTGGGGCAGCAATGAAAAATGTCGCCAAAACGGGAAAAATGCGACGCAAACGAAGTTGCGCCGGACAGCTAGTTTTTACTAAAAGAAGAAGGCACAACAAACAGCAAACTCCCTCAGCATAATAACAACACAACTCATATTTGCAAAGTGATAGTACATCTGTCTATTTCGATTACAACATCCACAGTTATGTATGGATGAGAGATGGACGGCCGAGACATTTACCACGCCATACAGCCTCATCACTCATTGCTCAATATGTACGATCTTTTGCACTTGCTGTTATTATACAATGTCAAAGGTTATGAGAAGGAAATGTTTTTTAAGGTGAGGGTTCTGTAGCTTTTTAACGATGGTTTTTTATTTAGGAAGTTTTTACACTGACAAGTAGGTAAATCGATTCTTCTAGTGTCCGGTGTGCAGAGCCGCGTTTGCAAATTGTCCACACTGGTTTTGCTGAACCATTATTAAAGAAAACTGAACCGCGCTACTTCGTCTGAGTCACATTTTCCCCGTCTTTGCAACATTTGTCATTGATGCTCCGCTCCTATTGATCGTAGCGTGATGTTATATAGCTTTCCTCAATAAATGGGCTAACCAACTGTGTTAAAAGAATTTTGAAAGATGGGCTTGCGCGTTCGAACAAACAAACAAACTCTTCAGCTTTATGATATTAGTAAAAGAGTACATCTGTCAGTATGTTGTTTATCTGATCCTTTACTACATAAAGTATATCCCAACCATGAATGAGATGACTATGACCCCATCCTCGAGCATTAAATAGAGTCAAGACCCCATATAACTCTGAAACTTACTTAAAAGACATTTTGTAGTGATTTATCTCCTACATAAGATGCTTAATATTTACCTAGTTTCTAAGCAACGACAAATATCTTGTTTCTCATTAAGCGTCAGCTCGAAGGCCGTGAAATCCGTTTATGTTGTGATTGCATATTGATTGATTTATCCCACACGTCGCGTATAGCTGTTACAGCGTTAAAATAAAGCAGGAACTCAAAAATCAATACACATAACACAACATCACGCCTGTAATCCCCGAAGGGTTAGGCACAGTTGTACCTATTAGATTTCAACAGTTTTGTTAAGACGAAATAGTCCAAAACTTTGCCTGTCCCGGGAATCAAACTTAGGACCTTATGCTAAGTTGTAGCATTTGCTACAACTAGAAAAACGATGCAATACATAGGTATGAAAAGAAAAGTCTTGACTCGCTCACTCATGAATGGTCAAAACCAGAGACCGAAATTTTACCGGACCTTTATGATGTAGACACGATTATGGGAGAGAAGCGGTGGCCCAGTGGAGCCCAGCCCCGACTTACGAGCAGTAAGCCGTGGGTTGGAACCCAGGCAGGCGCATTACTTTGTGTAATTTATTTCATCAGCGCTGCCCTCAAAACCGTTGAAGGAAAACATCGTGAGGAAACAGGAATATCCCAGAACAAAAAATTCGAAAACTTGTGACGTCTACCAACCCGTACTGGGCCCGCGTGGTGAATTACAGCCCACTCCCTCTCATAGAGAGGAGGCCTGTGTCCCAGTAGTGGGAACATTATAGGCTGATGATGATGGAATATCTCCGTATTTTTGGATATTCCCATGAGAAAGGAAACATAGGGTAACCGAAGTCGCTGGCAAAGTGCTAGTATAAGCTACACTAACTACAAAGCTTGTATTTAAAACGGGCCCCTAAAACATAGAAGCCCAAATTACTGTTTTCATCATGTTATTAATAAACACACGAAAAAATAATAGCTGTGTGTTTTAATCACCAAATCGTCCGGTGATTGTACTACGAGTTACGCAAGGGTTGCTACAACCTGTTCGGGTGGGCAAATTCGATTCGCTAGTATTTATTGAATAATAAAGTAGACCCAAAGCAATTAGTGCACCCGTTCAGCATTTATCAATGAATGTTCGGGGCATTTTGAGCTAATTTTTGTTTTTTTTTTTTAAATTCAGTTTTGAATAAATACTTTTTTAGCCTTCTTTTCTTTTTCGTGTGTTTAGTGCCTAACCTGGGCCTCAAGTCTGCTATTACAATAGTGTCAGAATGGCCTATCATTGATTTCATAATTGTTGATTTTGACAATTTTGGTAATCTACTAATTATAATGGCGTCATTATGACTTCACAATGGTCAACCACTGACACTACATTGAAAGAAATGGCATAGAATTTGACAGACATATGACAGATCTTTATGAAAAATGCAAAATGACAATGGGATCATGTTGGAATCACGATGTTTATAAAAATAGCAGACCCTGGTGTGAGAGTTTTTATGCCACCTATTGGCCTCTGAATTGGCCTCTTACATGCCGTCGAGACATATCGCTCAAGCACGTTTGGTTTCCTTGCGATGTTTTCGAAGAAGTGATAATATATTAATTGTTCAATACGCACATGACTCCGAAAAATCAGAGGTGTGTGCCTTAGGTTCGAACTCCTTGGTTGTCCGACGGTCACACCACTAGGTTATCACAGCCGCTACTTTGTTATCCCGGTAGTAAGATTCAGTGGGACAATAACGCGGGCATAGCCACGGGCTAGTATCTACCTAAATCATAATGCCGACCCGAAACTGTATGAGGCGCCCCTAACTCGATACAATCGACTAACAATGTACCGATTACCGATACTCTCTATACCTACCTACAGTCGATTCTCGATTTATTCGCGATGACTAATTGTAAATACCGATGCGTGGGAGGAATAACAATGAGTTATTATGGTCGAACCTATTTTATAAAACACCGGAGGTTAATTAAGCGTATTTTCTTAGACAGTAATATTAATTGCAATAGATATTCTATTAATTATAGGTTCGTACTTATCTAGGTGGATAGAGGAGCTAATGGCTAAATAATCGTCAACAGCGGTTGCTTAGGTTGGTCCGTGGACGGGTGAGTACCCAGAACATACCAAGTCTCCTCCATGCCTTTGAAAACATGTTAAGCCGTTGGTCCCGGCTGTCATTTGTAGATCTCTGACAGTCGTTACAGGTATAGTGGCCCGAAAGACTAACAACCAGTCTTACCAAGGGGTATCGTATTACCCAGTACTAACTGGATTGTGGAGGTCAGCCGCCTTGGGTTCTCGGGTTCGATTTCCAGTGTTGTTGGGTTTTTCCATCAGAAATGTCTCAGAAGTAGCCTCGGAGTCTGGATTTGTGCCCGGTTGATGGAAATAGGCTCGCCCCCACACAAAAACAAAACTTGCGAAAAGTGGGTGTAGGTATGTACCTACTATTAGTTACACCTCTGCCTAATCCTTCGGGGTTTAGGGGCTTGATGTTATATTATGTTATGATCCGATCTCTAATCATAATAGCCTTTGATGTTCATGTTCAGATTACATCAGTCTGTAATTTGTGTTGACAAGCATAATATCTTCAGTTAATGATGAAACAAAAATTGCGGTAAACACGAGCGAAAACAACTCGTAAGTTAATCCGACATCATATACAGGGTGTAACGGAAAGGGTATATACATACTTAAGGGTGTGCTACAGACCATCGAAATGAACATGTTTCTCCATCGGACAAACATCGTAATAGCGAAAAAAATATCAGTTGCCCTATACATTGGGTCGAATAGGTATTGAAATTTTGTATGGAGCAGCAAATAATTTTTTCGCTATTACGATGTGTGTCCGATGGAGAAACATTCAATTTGATGGTCTGTAGCTCACCCTTAAGTATGTATATACCCTTTCCGTTACACCCTGTATATATATGTATTATGCGTATATATATAGTCCTCCTGACCGTTTTCGGTCACGGCGGCCAATCTTGGTGGAGATTAGCCATCGGCGCGGGAGATATTATAGTGTGCACAAGTGTATGCGCAGGCACAGGTGCACTCTCTGTTCGTTTACTCTTATAGTCCGATGGGACGGCAATCCGTCACGACTGGAGAGAGATCAGGCGCAGTACCAACGGCTTAACGTGCTTTCCGAGGCACGGGGGTATCATACCGCCAACTTCCAAACTCCGGGTTACTACTATGAAATTCCTTAAAACCCAATAGCACTTTTTGCTCGACCCGGGAATCGAACCCTAGACCCCACATTCATGATCGCCCTTGCGGCCACGAGACCTACGGTGCAGTCAAGGGGCATTATGCGTTTACACGGCACTTCGAACTTGTTCTAAAACCATTTAATTTTCCTTCGGCTCAAGAGAGGTTAATAACAATTTATCAAGCAGAAGCGTTTTTTCACAGCATAAGAAGCAGCAGTATATGTATAGTAGATTATTGCATCGAGCGCAAAGTGAGTCATTAATGCACGAGTGTTATGTTGGTGCCCGAGCGCAAGCGAGGGCACTAAATTATCACGAGTGCATTAATTACTCACTTTATCGAGGTGCGTAATCTGCTTTTCTTTCAACTACCCTGACAAAATATACCTACTCAAAATAAAAACTCAAGTTAATGAAACAAAGTTAAATTCATCTTCACTTCATACATACAATTTTTAAAAGTGCAGTGATTAAAGGTTATTAACAACTTCATTTGCAGCTGTTTTATATTTTCTGGAGTTGAATTCATATCGCTATCGCTGTCAATTTCCATGATTTTTTACCTTTTTATTTGGTAAATAGGAAGTATCAAAGTTTTACAATGGCACAAAATGCGCGCCATTTGTTTTTTTTTTTCACCAAGTCAGTTTTAATCAGCCGATTTTTACTTTCAGCCAGTAATCTTTTTGATCTAATGCATACATTTTATTAACTTAATAGGAGACATTACACCTCTGTGGTAAATTTAATTCCAAATTTAAAATTGTAAACAGTGCATTAATGAAAAACAGTGCAATAATGAGATTTCATATAACTTTTCTGCACTGTTTTGGTTCTAAGCAAAAAAGACATCCTTTGTGATCGGTTTTGTAGTGATTAATGATACCATTACTGCGTAGTTGAAAGAAAAGAAATTAACTCAATAGTATTTGGGTATCAGAAATCTTCAGTAGCCAGAAAAAAAAATAACTTAGGCCCACTCGCACCACCATCATCTTCATCTTGCTACTGCCTAGCCTTTTACCAACTATATAGCTAAAAAGGTGGTGACCGCAGAGATGAAAAGTAATAGAGAAATATGGAAGAACAAGACATGCTGCGCTGACCCTAAATAAATTGTTATGAGCGTGTGAATGATGATGTTGGGATCGGCTTCCAGTCTAACTATATGCAGCTTAATACCTGTTTGGAGCGACTGCCTATCTGACCTCTACAACCCAGTTCCCGGGTTATTCGGTACCCCTTGTGCCACAGATCACTAAATGCATTAAGTGCTAAACGAATTGAAAACGTCGTTCTATTTCTGTCAATCGTTTAAATATGAGAGACAGAAAAGTCTAGCAATAAATACATTTCGTGATTTTTGGTGCAATCGGGCCAAAATACCTACACATTTATGTATTTTAATCCTGTTTGTTTGTACGCTAGTTCCAAAAGTTCGATTTCAGTATTTCACCACACAGTTTTAATCATTTCATTATTTTCAGTAACCGAATAACACAAACTCATTTAGCACTATAATTAAAATAAACACCATCATTAAAATATTCCCTAACATATTACGCATATGGTACGAACGAACGCTCATAATTAGCTGTAATCTAACACTGACTTTAATAAAGTGTTTGGTGTCTATATAATACTACCCTTTATTCCTCACTTGATAGCCGAGAACAGTCGGTCAGTATTTGTTAGTTAGCGATTTAGTACTGTTATAAATATTTTAAACCACATGAATAACAAAACATGCTTTTGTATTCACAGTATCGTGAAAGTTGAGTATGCTCCCAATGAAGGGTTAAAAGGGAGAAATTGTCGTTATTACCTCATTTGGTAGACGGTTTAGGGTTACAGTTAAACTTCGATCAAAGCGGTACTAATAATCTGTGGACACCGACACTGATGAAAACTGTACTGTAGTTAGTCTATACAAGCTGTTGTTTTGCATCCTCGTGAAATTTAAGGATGCTACTACTGACTCTCGACTCGAATCAATAATAAAATAAAAACGTTATTTTTTGTTTGTTTCATATTTCCGTAAATCGGTAAGTGTGAACCACCGGTGTTTTAAACGCGGTCCGTCTGTTCCACACCCTATAACTGCGCTTTCACACATACAAACAATCTCCAACGTTTTTGATAATTCCCTAAACGAAGGGGGTTATTCTGAAATACTGTCAAATTTAAACAATAAAAAAGCAGCATTTGTTCATAATTAAGTAGAAACTGTAATTTATTGATTATTTATGTATTTTGTGACAACCTCCTGAATTTTGACGAGGATGCGAAACAACATATTGTATATATCGTACCAACCCGCACTGGGCCCATGAGGTAGATTTCAACCCACTCCCTCTCATAGAGAGGAGGCCTGTGTCCCAGCAGTGGGAACATTATAGGCTGATGATGATATATAGCGTCAGCAGTCAGACTTAATTTACTGCTGCCTTTCTTCTTAGCTGTCTCTCTGTCACATTTAACGCCACCTATCTTCATATATCCGTGGTGTTGATGACTCATATTTAGTTCGACCAGTATGTACTGCAACCTGGACAGCTCTTTGGTCTGCCTCTACGAAGGACCTTATTACCCATGATTATATTTATTTAATAAGAGATATGTTGTTAAATAAAAGACGATGAGATGACGAGTAATAGAGAAGTATAGAAGAAGAAGACATGCTGCACCGACCTCAATTGAGATAAGGGCAAATAATGTTGTTTATGTAAAGATAAGATAAAATAAATAAATTACATTTAATTTTAAGCATAGCACAAAATTAGTTTGTATTGTTCCAACTGATGGAACACAGGACCTTTCTGACTAGTAAAAAGATCTGGGTCAAATAGTAAACCACCATGCGGGCCAGGGAGGGATCACGGTTTTAGGTAATGCCCGGATAACTTTTCATGATTTTGCCAAATATTAACGAACACAGCTAAAACTATCAAGGGTACAGTAATTGGTAACTACTGTAAGCGGGCTGGTCTACACCTCGCCGGGAACCAACAGGCCTTTTGCATTAATCAAACAAAAATACATTTGTTATCTCAATTTCCACGCTCAACAAATAACCGATGCCATCGTGTGTATAGCCGTTACTTTTTACCCCGATCAGTGGAATGGATCCCTGGGGGAGAGTGCAATTAAACAATCGTTTCGAGTTTCATATAGATGGCGCTGGCGCTGTCTACTCATAAACGTGAAGTAGGTAACGTTAGCTCGCGACTGACGGGTTAATGGACACTCTTCATCTAGTGGAGGGTTGAGTGGCATTCAGTAGCCATGCTTAAAAGCGGCTTAAGCAAAGGAGTTTGATAAACATTTGGAAACTGACTATGGGAGCCCCGGTTAGGCTTTGAATATCAGCCAGGTAGAAACGCTATACCGTTTTGTGACTGGGTTTTCCAAATTTTAGAAATAAATAATGACATTTCACAAATTGTTGATCTACCTTTATGCAAACATTTGTCGGACATAAAACGGTATACGTGTGGCAGCTAATTACTCATTCTCATACGTACATTAATTAAATGTATGAGATCATTAATCCAGGCACTCATATTCGTACCTCCATTACATATGTTTCAATACGCTTTGTAAAATAAGCCCCGTCAACCAATATTGCACAATATTCTGGTATATTTCTTTTCTACGCCAACTTACAAGAAAATCCTTCACCAAGCTAGTTAAGAATACATTCCGGCACGATACACATTAACTCCACAAAAAATCAGCCACATTTTCACAAAAAAGAAAATGATTAAAAGGCACCAATTCGGTATCACCACAATCAATCTTGCTATCGTGTTTTGCCTTCATTTTTCAACGCGGACATACCATAGCACTCAATGCGGCGTACCTTCGCCCACGTATGTATCGTCGAACAATGATGGGATCGGCTTCATCCAGCCAATATGCCATGAAATCACCATAAGGCCCATTGAACCACCAAGGACGGCCTTTATCTACCTTGAAGATGGTTTGTGTTGAAGTATTGGCAGATTTAGGTCGTAGGTGTGGTCGATTAGATTGTCATAATTCTTGGTTGTTGAAATAGGTGTGTTGTGTTTGTTTGTTAAGGACCTAACCTATAATGTAGTGAGTGTAAATTGAGATGATCATAAAATTTCGGTAGTCATAAGTCTACGTTTAGTGCCTCTTTTGCTTCTTTAGTTTCGCTACCGATATCCATCTTATGTTTTACTTAAAACTGCTTCTGGTTTAGAACTCAAAGGCAGGCAATTTAGGTATAACAATAACTTACTCAATATATTTTTTACGGGCTTCTTCAAGTTAAAATATTTTCGCTTTACTTTTATGAAAAAAGGCACTTGTTCATGTAATTTAGAAATAACCTTTGTTTTTTTTTAGTCAACCTTTTCGCTAAACCCTTTAAATTACTCACTCATAGCGTTTAAAAACAAATGATTAAATATTTAAATTCAAATACAACCCAGACTCAAAAAAGATCAAATAGGGGTTGAATTTGCCAACCACCCGCATAAGAGATTATTTCACGTGGCTTACATTGAATCCTTTGATACGTTTATACCTATAGAATCGTCCTGCTGGTTTCACATCCAGCTTTGAAGTGGTCCCTCACATACAACGAGACATTCAATACTAAAGCATCAATTATGAACACGATTATCGTATATTAACATCGCTAATGTACTCGAGAACCGACGAACAGAAACGCTTTTATTCATAAGCAGTTAGGGGCGAAATGAAAGCAAGAGCTTGAAATAAAGGTCGAACACACAAAACGCGTGTGTGTGTCCGATTCGCTATGAATAATGTACTGTCAACGTATGTTTTTTGCGACCCGTTCGGGTGAGTTTAAGGATTTATTGTGTTCGAACAATTAAAGGATTAACCCAACGGGATTGCCTTTTGTTGTGAACTTGCGTAATCGTTATGTTTAGAATGTTTGACAATAAGCCAGTTGTGCGGAAGCGATCTGTTAAAAAAACGGTTGTCTTGAGAAAAACTTTGAAGTGGCATTCATGACATCAATAGAAATGTAAGAAGATCTTTGATAAAAACTGGCAACAGCTTTGTTAAAAAAAGATTTCTGTGTGACTACAATGACCTCAGCCTTTATTTGTACAAAAATTGCGCCCTATCAGGCATGGCCGCGCCCTTCAAAACTTTACTACCTGCGAAATCGCAGCGACATTTCAACCATACATATGAAAGACCTTTACACCTCTTTCATAAATATCGATGTATCAACGCATAGCAACGCGTCTGAGACGAGAATATTAAAATGTACAGTCACGAACACCGAATTATCGTGACGCCGCCGTGTGAGACATTGCCTCAGCAATTAAGTAGAAACATGTGTGGTCTGCCCTATAATTTGTGGATCCGAAGAGATTTCGTTCGCTGAGAAATAAAGCGCATTTCGCAACGTAATGGATTTAATGAATTTGAATAAAAAAATATTTCATAGTGTACGGGGTTTTTAGCTTTTTTGCTGGAGAATTGGCCTGGTTCATTCAGATTAATTCGATCGGTTGGAGGTTATTGGTTGAGCTAATAGCAATGGAATTACGTTTATTATTCAATTGCGGTTCAAAACTTTTTTATTCAATCTTTATTTCACATACTTGTGTTTTCTTTTGTATAATCTTTACCCTTCTTTGATTTCTCCTGCTTGTTACTCGAGTTTATATCCATCCTTCGTTATGTAGCTTTAGCCGACTCCCACGGGGCCATATTCCCAATAATACTCCGTGCAAGAAGAAATCCGCGCAAAAAATCAAGCCATCAAAATATAGTATCGAAAAAGATACTTCAACGAAACAACACCTTTCTACCTACGCCTCCGAACACGTCGTGATCGTGACAAAACAATATTATTTTATAGCTGTCAAACGGCCGTGAAAGAAACCTATGCCGGCTACTTATCATTCCCAGCACGGTGTACGAGTCGGTTCATGGAATCGGGTCACAATCACGACACCATAGCTTTATATCCTCGTACTCGCAGTCACTGGCAACCCGAGACTTTCGCAACGAGTGCCAATCCTTGATTCATAGCTGAGTTTGACGGTTGGTGATTCAAGATAGTTTGAGTTCCTCCTTTTGAATAATAACGGCTTTTTACAGCCATATTTGTTAGGTGGATAATTTTGATGGAATGGAAAATGATCCTCGCATCTATTAAATTGATGGTAAGGGTTTTGGTTCGTGTTTAATTAAAAAATGATGGATAGGGTCGATGAAATTACATAAGATAATATAACATCACGCCTGTAATCCTCGAAGGGTCTGGCAGAGGTGGACCTAATAGTACAGCCACATTTTGCCAGCTAAGTTTAAGTCTCATGTAATAGGGAGCGAGCTTATTGCCATCAACCGGGACTCAGTGGATCATCATCTTCATCATCATTATCAGCCTATAATGTTCCCACTGCTGGGACAAAGGCCTCCTCTCAATGAGAGGGAGTGGGCTTTAATCCACCACGCGGGCCAGGTGCGGGTTGGTAGATGTCACATGTCTTCGAATTTTTAGTTCTAGAACATGCCGGTTTCCTCAGGATGTTTTCTTTCACCGTTTTGAGAGAAGCGGCGATGAAATAAATTACACGAAGTAATGCGCCTGCCTGGGTTCAAACCTACGACTTTCTGCTCGTAAGTCGGGGCTGCTACCACTGGGCCACCGCTACCCTTCCTACTCAGTGGATGCTAATGAGAAAATACTGATGTATAAACCCAATAACACTTTGCCCGACTTGGGAATCGAATCCAGGTGCTCATACTCAGCAGTTGCGCTTGCGACCAGACCAACGAGGCTAGAAAATTACATGTACAAAATAAGCCACAACAAACTTAAAAGATCGCAAAACAGAGGGTATAATTGGACCTAAGTTACAGTCCTCATTGGGAACTCGTAAAGCATTTTTAGAGCATTCTCAGCATAACTTAATTCCTTTGTGCCACATAGAACTGTTTGAAATCCAAAGAAAATCACAATAAGAGCTACCTTCATAAAAAGGGCTCACGAGTGCCTTATCAAATCGTGGAAGCTTTTAACTTTAAGTGCGGGTAATGATCTCAAATGACTGGGATTAGGGCGTGGATCGACTGTGTACTCAATTTATCAATTAATTTTACAATTTCACGGTTTACCAACATGACGTTGTTGTTGAGTGGACTGGTAGTGACAGCTGTTATTAAACAAACTCACAACATAGTTAACGTTAAAATCCAGAGAAAGCTAATATTTTATTTGAAATTAGATTTTGCTGGCGTGGAGATTGGATATTATCCCACAAGGAATTACTACCAGGATATATAAAGAAAGGTCTAACTTGACAGATTTCCCTATCGATGTTTTTTCTATGAGTTTCGCTCCATACAGACGTTCCTTAAATGTATAAACAGTGCGAGTATTGTAGGAGTACATCGATGTAGCTCAAATTGTTTTGTTTTTGTGGTGTTCCGGACTTAGGTCTACTGGACACACTTTTTAATTTTTTCTTGTCTCTAACATTCATTAAGTAAATGTCATGCATACCTGTTATTTGCATGGTTCCTAGATAGCCAATTTTAGATGTTAGTTTATTTGAATTGTAAGTAACTGGAAAATATTAAAATATGAAGCATCCTATGTCCTTAACTCATATCCATTGTCCCATATCTTCCCGTGGGTGTCGTAAGAGGCGACTAAGGGACTTGCCAGAGAATGGGCAGCAGCGTTCTCTGTGCTTTTGTAACAACCATACTGCGATCGCCAACCCGCATGCCAAGTGTGGCGATTATGGCAAAACCCCCCGTGTTATGTCAATGTGGCGGCACTTGGGGAAGGCCTATGTCCAGCAGTGGACGTCTTCCGGCAGAAATGATGAATGATGATGTCCTAAACCAGGTCACAGTCTTATTAGTGTGCAAAACATCATGGGAATCCCTTCAGCCGTTAAGACGTGAAAAGGTAACATACAGTTGGACAGAGAATCTTATACGTTTATAAAATTACTTAGGTTAGATTCGTCTATTTGTATGTATACAATTGGTGGATCGAGTTAAGTATCCACCTTTTAACAACTAAACTACTAACTATGTAAGGTGGTACTTACCTCTGTCCACTAACGTGAAATACTACGTAATTCCACTATACAAAAAGATACCTAAGCCTTGTACAAGTTTCAGCAACTGAAGAAAGGAGTCCCACAGGGAACTGAATAACTTCTTAATTAAATATAGCACTAAGTCTGAATCATGGATCAACTTCTGACCAGCTTAATTCAGTTAATCTGTTACGAGTATATTTGATTTATTACGGGTACCCGTATCAAGGAGACCCTTGTTGAACACCGTGTATACTCGATGAAATGTCTGCTGAGGGATTTTGAATTAACATATACAAATAGATGGGAGTTTCTTCTCTTGGGGACTATAAGAAAATATGTATGTCAATAGAATATGTGGGGTGGCAATTTTCGGAGATGTTCATAGAAAGCTACGCTACGCTATACTGAGCTAATTAGCGACATTACAGCTTTACAGCCTTCTTAAATCAGCTCAGTAGCTTGGTCCGAAACTGTAGCAAAGTGATAAACAAAAACGAGTTTTCCCATAGAAGGTCAGAATTATGTTGTGCCTTCGTTTATATTTCGTCTATGTTTTCGCCCTCTTCGCATCTGTTACTGATAAAAATATTGAACGGAGGGCGTTGTTAGTAAAACACAATTATATATATGTAAATTGTTTTAAAAACCAAGATGGCGGTTGTTACTTCTAATTTTAATCAAGCTATAAAAGCCTTTATACAACTGCCTATACATTCCTATCTTGCGTACCAAAATTCTATTACCAATTCAATCCGTCCGACAAACATATCTGTACTATGATAACCAACATCCTTTGACAGAAACATAGATAGCCAGTGAACGTGTGAAATAAGCAGTTGCTTACAGGCGTACCAATTCCCAGAGGCAATGCGGTAGTACCCACACCGCATAGGAGAACGCAAAGCTGGATGCAGTGCGAGCGGCCAATATGAATTATGTTGTTTGTCTGTTCTGGCGTACAGGTGACTGCGTCGAGCAATCAACGGTAGGAAGGTAATCAATGAGCTTACACCTCCTCTACATCGCTAGCTATATCTGTGACTAGCTTTTACCCAAGTCTTAGCTCGCGTTATGGTCATCCTTTATAGCCTTCAACACTGTGAGATATTGCAGCTTCACATTAGTTAAACAATTTTCGGAATCTAATCAGTAGATCTGAAGATTAACTTTTTTATATTTAGTGAAGTGCTATTAACATAGTTTTAAGTCTTATTTATTAACACATGGTTTGTATTTACTTTAAATTATGTTAGTTATTTTTATTTATCTGTGAGTTATTATATCCTGAAATAAATGATGTCATTTTATGCTAATCTCAAAAACGGTAAAGGAAAACTTCCTGAGGAAACCGGCATGTCCTAGAATTAAAAATTCGGAGACATGTGACATCTAACAACCTGCACTGTGCCCGCGTGGTGGATTACAGCCCACTCCCTCTCATAGAGAGGAGGCCTGTGTCCCAGCAGTGGGAACTTATAGGCTGATGATGAAGATGATGTTATGTTATGTTTATATCTTAACTTACCCCTTTTAAATATAAGTGTAGATAATGTGTCGCAAAAATTAATTGGTATTAATATGTTTATCTATGCGATGATCGAGGATGCCTTTATAGCTCTCAGTATCTCTCCCAAAATAAAATTTGCTAATTAATTGGTTATTCACTACCCATAGCGTGTTGTACGGATATAATTAAATTCTTTGTGAGTTATTTGTATAGTTATTCGTGTTAGCCTAATGAAGTGTTCAACGCTGAATGCTCTGATTCCAATACTAAAAACGTCCCTACCGCAATATGCACCGCAGTATTTAAAGTGGGTATTGCAAAAAGTTTTCTCAATTTTATTCACACATTTAATACACTGAACACTCGAGTATATATCACTCTTCTAATTTGCTCCATGTATGTGCAAGTTTCCTACAGACAGTACCGACTTCAGATTTTAATCCTGAGAACACCATCAAAAACTAGCGAGCTAATTAAAGTTTCGCTAGATTTTATATATTATTTTATTGCAATGCCACTCCTTTAAAATACAGGACGTTTTAAAATACACCAACTTTGTAATTTGTAACTTGAACTTACATTTCATATGAACTGTCGCGAAACCGAAACGAATTTAGAAGCTAATAACACTATGTATGCAATTAAGAATAGCTAACGGTTCGCAGCGCAGTTCTTGGTATAAACTAATGCCAGTTTTCTAAGAAACTCTATTAAAATTTTATTATCACACCTCGTTTTTATTGTGCGCATACTAACGTCACGCTATTTTAACAGGGGGCAGGCAGTTGCATGCATCTAATAACACGGAAAGGTTAATTTTGTTGTCATTTCCAAAATACCAGCGCTGTGAACCAAATAAGCGTATGATGCCGTAGGGAATTCTGCTAACCACGTTTGAAATGGATTGATAAATAAAAAATGTGTGCCGCAGGTGATCCCTGAATTTGAAATAGGTGGTGTGAAGTAATTGCTTTGAAGTACCTGTTTGAATATAACCTACTTACGCAGCTTTTTTTTAATACGTTGCCCCACTCTAGGAATTTGTACTGTGTCGTGGGTGCGTTTACAATCATTTTAACTCACATACACATACAGCCAGACCCGGAACAACTATCTGCAGTTGATAAAAATATTTGTCCGTGCGGGAATCGAACCCGCGACACGCAGCGCAGCAGTCGATCGCTCAATCACTGCGCCAACCGTGCCGTCAATGTTGCATGCATATAAGAAACCCGAACAAAAATAAAATAAACCATTAAACCTAGTAAATTTCGATCATAGCAACCCTACCTCAAGTAGCTCGGATGCTACATTCTGATCTCATTTGACTAAACTAATATCCTACTCCTGTTAGGCCACTTATAAAATTAGTAATTCTAATTCATACACACTCGTAGAGTGGACACGTGAGCAGAGCACTATGTCTACAAACTTACGTCGTAATTTGTGGCTGGTGGTTCCGTTTTCATTTATTTTATACCACCTTTTGCATGCGGTTTCGCCTGTGTGGACTTCAGAAATCTATATTCTATATATAAATTACGTGTCAAGTTGTTTGTCGGGGATGGACTCCTAAACTACTTAACTGATTTTAATCAAATTTGCACACCGTGTGCAGTTTGAACCAACTTAAAAGATAGGATAGCTAACATCTCAATTTATAGTCGCAATATTATTTTATTGCAAATTAAGTCACAATTATCTGTTAGCTTCAAACGATTCTAACAGATGGCGGTATCTGTTGATAGGTTTGAGTAAGTATTCAATAGATGGCGCTGTATAGGAGCGGAGCAGCAATGAAAAATATTGCAAAAACGGGGAAAATGTGACGCAGACGAAGTTGCGCGGGACAGCTAGTAGTAACATAAACTTAAGTAGTTACTTTCGCATATAGTAAGGATCTCATACAAAATTCTTTAATGATAGTTTAAATCGAACAGAGGGCGATTATTCCCTATCTTAATTCCGAACATGTAAATACGCAATATCACTAGAACGGCTGGCAGAAACACCTACGCACAGAGCGTCACGCGAACAATACTTAAACTTCATTCATGAAAGCCTGGTTTACATTCCTAATATAAAGTACCTGATCAAACATTTGATCAGCACAGCCTGTACAACTCTGTTGTCAAATGTCACCGCCAAAAATAACAAAAAACTAATCATAAAAGTTGAAATGAGATTTGAAAACAAAATAAATTGAATGGTACGTTATCTTTCCGAAACTGGTGAATACTTTCACATTTTCTACATGATCGCCTGACTCTTTTGACTGACTTTAATTTAAGTTATGATTCAAAATCAAAATCAAAATATTTTATTTTACATAGGCCTACATGGGCACTTATAAAACGTCAACAGAAGAGGCACGGTTCGGGTTGGTCGTTTCCTATGGAGAAGAACCGGCAAGAAACTCCATGGTTACTCTTTTAAAATCATTTGGTTCTACAATATTTGGATGTTACAGCGCTAGTACTTAAGTATGAGAGGACAGCGTAGGCCCGACAATAAGTCATCGCTTACTACAAAAGGTAGAAAAAGATGAAGCTGAAAAAAAAAATAAAAAAAAAATTACAAAGCCAACAATGTCCACACATTCACAAATAATATGAATGAAAAAGAATCTATACAAAAGTAAAAATAAAACTAAGAACAATTAAATAAACAATTGACACAAATGTAGTCATCAGTACTGTAACTATTCTGCACAATGAATAAACGGTGCAATGATTTGAAAACTATTGTAAAACATCTGAAAAAAAAATGAATCGAATAAATAAAATTCGGAATAGTTAGAGACATCCACATATTTGTGTCGTTTTTGAGCTACCAGGGAAGCCGCATGAGCAGAGGGAACTACAGCCAAACTTCTTTATCTTCAACATAGTCCTTAATTTTGTAATATGCTTTTTTAATAAGGACACGTTTGATGCAATTTTTAAACTTTCCACCGGTCAGTTCAATAACTGACTTTGGCAACTTATTATAAAAGCGTATACTGTTTATAAGAAATGACTTGCTAGTTTTTGTTATCTTTTGATTCGATTATCATCATAAACCTTGTATTTCTCCGAAGGGTTAGGCAGGAGTGTTTTACGCCCACATTTCGCCAATTATAGTTAAGAGTGTTTACACTTTACTGCATTTCATACAAACTTTCATGTCCTTATTTTCCGAAATGACTGAACCGATTTTGAATGAAACTTACATACGTATAAGCAGGATACATAGGTCTAAAAAGTTACCAAAAAAACATTTTCGAAATGTCTTTATAAAAAAAAGATACTTGGAAATTTCTGTTTCAATAGATAATTTATAATCGGTCTAATTTAACTCTAACACTGTTTTTCGAAAATGTTTTTAGTAACTTTTTAGACCTGTGTATCTTGCATGCGTATAAAGTTTCACTAAAATCGATTCAGTCATTTTGGAAAACAAGGACTTGAAAGATTGTACGAAATGTCGTAAGGCGTAAACGCTTTTAAGTCCGATCAGCTATGTAATAGCCTATTGCCGTCAACTATGCAAATTCAGAGCGCTGCTACAGAGAAATTCCTGATAAAAACACCCAATAACACTTTGCCCGGTTAGGAATCGAAGTCAAAACCTCAAACGCAGCAGTAGCGCTTAAAACCAGAGATGTTATATAAATGATATTTCGGATCTGGATACGGATATGGATATAGGAATAAAATTATATCGGTTTCGGATATGTAATTATTTCGGATTATCCGTTAGTTTCGGTTACGGATTCTGTCATCGAGTTTGGGTTTCCAAAACTGGGTAATAATCTTATGCACAAACAAAACCTTCGGTTTCTCCAAAGAGGTAAAAATCGTAAGACGGACATTGAAGTAAAATACAATCATATAAACACAAATAGTATGTAATAATTTGGTTTTTATAGGTTTTACCTAGTCTAGGTTATTATTTGGTATTATAATCATTTAGAGATGTTACTAATAATAATTACGTGAAACAAAAACCTGTCAAAACATGTCCTTTTATTTAGACTCCGCCCTAATACGAAGCTATCCGAAACTTGTGAAACGGATACGGTTACGGATATATTTTTATTATTTTCGGTAACGGTTACGGAGCTTCATAACATTTCTGCTTAAAACCACTAAACAAACGAAACAGTCGAGTTAAAATAACTGCTAAACACTGTTCAAACATTTGAACAAATAAAGCGCTTTGTTCTGAATAAAAACTTTATCTCACAAACATTATCGTAGTACAATACCAGACGTAGAGGTATGCTATCGACCCAGAAGCTTTTTCCGTTCTATAGCAGGGACTAGTTTAATACCGTTTGACTAAAACTCAACGGAATGTATAGAACTCTATTTATCTTTGCGCTGGCTTTTCAGTACGTGGTATGGACAGATATTTCAGCGGTTACGACAAAGTGAAACGAGAGACAAACCACATTTTTCGGGGAACATCGTGAATAGGATTCGTGAAGAAGTTTGCTATAACGGAAAGCACAGTAAAGTGAGATAATGTTGATATATCCCTTTGAATAAAAACCCCCTTTTAGTTAATAAAGTTTTTTTATATCAATATTTTTTGCTCGTTAAATATTTATTCAATTCTGTTTTTAGTATTTGTTGTTATAGCGGCAACAGAATAAATAATCTATAGAAATTTCAACTGGCCAAATAACACGGTTCATGAGATACAGCCTGGTGACAGACGGACGGACGGACAGCGAAGTCTCAGTAATAGGTTCCCTTTGGGTACGGAACCCTAAAAAGGAAAGGTATTGATCACCACGCTTGCTCATGATACTACCGAGCTCACTGACGGTCGACCACTTTTCATCCTAAGGCCCTGGGTAATAAAGTTGAAAAGTAGTCGACTGTCGGTGAGCGCGGTAGTACATTGGCGATTTCAAACTAATATTTGTTAGAAGTCTAAGTTACGTCAATCATTTTCCACATTCAGTAATAACAGCCTTATGGATCGATCTTTCAAGGTTAAGCCGTGCTTGCCGAGGTGGTCGGTCCGTGGATGGGTGACCATAATTATATACCGAGTTTCCTCCGTGCCTCGGAAAGCACGTTAAGCCGTTAGTCCCGGCTGTCATTTGTAGATCTTTGACAGTCGTTATGAGTAGCTAGAAGCCGAAAGTATGACATCTAAGGGGTACCAAGGGGTATCGTATTACCCAGTTACTGGGTTGTGAAGGTCAGATAGGCAGTCGCTTCATGTAAAATACTGGTACTTAGCTGCATCTGGTTAGACTGGAAGCCGACGCCAATATAGTCTGGGAAAAGGCTAGGCAGATGATGATTTGTGTCATACCATGAAAATCTCTTCTCACCTACCTGAACCTGATAATCTCTCCCCTACCTAAAGTTATAATACCAAAACTACCTCAAATGCTGAAAACTCGCTTGGAATAGAAGTTAGTTTCAAATTGATATCGTTATACTGCAGGGTTTTCAATCCATCCGACATTAAAATGTAGAAAATAGTTTTTGTTAAAATAGATTATGGATAACGTTTCAAATAACTTCACGTCTGAAGTTGTAGCTTTTGTGGATCCACATTTCATCAGTTATTATTTAGAACATGTAAGAGGAGCTCGTGGATAAATAATAACAGTCGCACGGGTCGATCTTTAAGGTTAACCCGTGCTTGCGAGGTTGGTCCGTGGATGGGTGACCATAATTACATACCCAGTTTCCTCCGTGCCTCGGAAAGTACGTTAAGCCGTTGGTCCCGGCTGTCATTTGTTGATCTTTGACAGTCGTTACAAGTAGTCAGAAGCCAAAAGTCTGACATGTAGTCTTACCACGGGGTATCGTATTATCCAGTTACTGGGTTGTGGAGGTCAGATAGGCAGTCGCTTTATATAAAATACTGGTAGTCAGCTGCATCCGGTTAGACTGGAAGCCGACCCCAAGATAGTTTGGGAAAAGGCTAGGCAGATGATTATATTTAAAACATGTAATAGGGGGCGAGCCTATTGCTATGACCTATTGCACTTTTTCTTCTTCTATTGTCCCCTGTCAGACCTATTGCCATTTATTGGATACAAATCCGGATCCTGATTGGAAACGCAATAACACTTTGCCTGAACTGGCAATCGAACCCAGTACCTTATGCATTGTAGCGTTTGCGACCACTAGACCAATGGGGCAGATCATCCCCTCCTTGCGTCGTACTCCCTTCAGTATCACCTTCTCTCGGATGATCTTTCTCCAACTGTTTCTGTCCCTGGCAGTGTGAACGGCGCTGTGGACTGTGGATTTAAGGGCGGTGCGGATCTGGTCAGACCAACGTATTGGGCTGCGTCCACGGGGCCTTTTCCCGTCCATCTTGCCGGTCACGATTAGCTTTTCAAGGTTCAGAGAGGTTTCAACGGGGCAGATCAGAGTTTTCGTTAAAACTTTCCGAAATTATTATCAGCTGTTTTCCCAAAAGAAAAGAATAAATCTATCGCAATTTCACGCAATAAATCTCTTATCACTCAACAAATCATATAAAATCTATCCCCTATAATCCTAAGAAGCTCAACACTTAGGCGACTTCAGGCGCAGTGTTAAAAGTGCTAAACTAATTCGAAACTTGGTAAATATATCAATAAGTTGGGACAACAAGTTAAATGGGAAAACTTGGGAACTAACCGCCGCCTCCGTTAGCAGTACGTGACAAGTGAAACTGTGGAAGTAAATATATGAAATCAGTTTTAACTGCTCCCTTTGATACAGCTAATGAATTTATGGATAAAGCTGGGAATACAAAAGATAACGGAGTATTACGTCTGCAGGCCCCGAAGGGTTATACAGAGGTGTGATTGTACAGGTTGTTTGGTAGAAAGATGATACACTATTGGAAGAGTTGGGAGTGACAGAAAGATATATTATCTGTAAACTTTAAATTGACACATTCTCATACACTATCTTAATTCAAAGAATTTAGAAGGCTAAAACATCATTGTCATCATCATCAGCCTATAATGTTCCCACTGCACAGGCCTCCTCTCTATGAGAGGGAGTGGGCTGTTATCCACCACGCGGGCCCAGTGCGGTTTAGTAGATGTCACATATCTTCGAATTTTTAGTTCTAGGACATGTCGGTTACCTCAAGATGTTTTCCTTCACCGTTTTTGAGAGCAGCGGTGATGAAATAAATTACACAAAGTTATGCGCCTGCCTGGGTTCGAACCCACGGCTTTCTGTTCGTTAGTCGGGGCTGCCACCACTGGGCAACCGCTGCTTCGACTCATCATTGTAAACTCATAAGTTCATAACATAAAACGCCAAAAAATATTGCATTCTATTACAGCTCTGACCAAAAAAGTTTTCATGACTGGTAGAAGACAATTCGCAAAACAAAGAAAATAACATCGCAACTACTATGATATTCTATAGGTGAAAACTAGAACAAAACTCCCCCAACACTAAAAATTGTCAGTCCGCCATCAAAACAGGCTGTATAGGAACCGTCCTATACAGGGTGTTTACCTACCGAGATACACCCATATATTTTCGTCATTTCGTATTTAAGTCCCATACAAAAGATATAGGGTTTGTAAGTTTAAACAAATGATTGCGTAATGCGTATACCTTTTTGTGTATGCCAAGGGGTTGCTTTGTGTAAAGGTTCACCTATTGGTTGTGTAGACGAAGCACAGTTATAATGGAAGCACAGTAATGCTAGCTATGAGTAAAAAACAGTAGGTTCTAGTAATAAGTAATAGTTTAAGACATCTGTAATTAAGTTAGGTATCTTGTTTAGCTATGTATACTTATTTAATATGTCTAGGGCAAGCATGTATGTGTTAACTAACCAACACATAGCCATTTGGGCATATTTTCATTAGTATATAAGAACATTTCTACTGTAAATAAAGATAAAATAATGTCACTTCCAGTAAAATCTGTGTAAGTGGGAATGACAAGGTTCTAACGTACGATCATAACAAACCACCTGATTGGTCGAGAGATTCCTTTGTTACGATCGTAACTGCGTCATTAGGAAAGTCCCCGTATTGAGGTCACAGGGGTGAAGAGCGGGACGCGAGAGGCAGGGTTTTTTAACGGTTTTTTCTGCATGAATGGTCAAAAGGCGACAAAAAATGCACAACGCCTCCACTACCTGCACCCATGTGCACAGGTATAAATATTGCGGCACCGGCCGCAAACAGTTTAGTATCCTCATATCCTTCGAAATTGTAACACGTCGTAGTTACTCTGCGCCGCGATATCGCCAAATTTCTTAAGTAATATTGTTTTAATCTGTGTTTATGTTTTGCCAGTCTTATTGTTTGTACTCTTTCATTTAAATTAGTTTGTGTGTGATTCATGTAAAGCTCCAGTGTCTGTATCGTTATAAAGTGATTAAACCGTGTTTTAAATCAAGACGAATAGTGAGTTTTATTTCCACTCCTCTATAAAGACGACAACGTCGCCCCCGACCTACCTTTTCCAAGCTAGTGTCGCATCGTCGACATTTTTGGTCCTTCGCGAGCCGGATAAGGTTTGTCAAGAGGAGTGGAATCATGAGTCAAAAGAGTACCATTACCACGCGAAGCAAGATGAGCAAACTAAGAAGTTTGGCTGACGAAAGGAGTCGTCGTAATAATGACGTAGTCCCAGATTCAGGATTACCGTCTGAAAGAACGCCGGGCTCACCGTCCGCCGCACCAACGGTGGCATCGACGTCAGTAAGAAATATTCCCCTGTCGGGCCCCGGCGGTCGAGTGTACGATTTTACAAGTTCGTCAGAGAGACAGGCAACCACGGCAAGACGCCAGGGTTCGAGGCAAAGCAGCAAAGGCTCCTCTAGGAATAGTCGCAAGTGCGTCGAAAGCCTAAGAAAAAGGATGGAGTACGAAGCTGAACGCGACTTGGTACAATTGAAGGAGAACCTCGTGAAGAAAAGGTTAGAAGCAGACCTCGCCGAACTAGAAGCGGCTGCTGAAAGTGAGGACTCAGACTCGGATGTGGAGAAAACACATCGCGTTGAAGAATGGATAAATACAACGCCCCAAGTAACTCAAACGGACACAGTGATGCAGTCTGTGCCGCGCGAGCCTGTTGAAGTGGCCGCGCCCAGTAAAACAGCTGCCATCCAGGAGCCAACTGTAAGTAGAAAGAATATTGAATCGCTTACTTATAGTGAATGTGGTGTGCCCCGCGAGATAAATGTGTCACGTGTAATAGAGTCGTCTGCGTCAGTCCCGGTGGGAAACATTATGACACCTACTACGCAGACGTACTTGCCAGTGTCGACAGCAGTAAGGTTCAATCTACCCGATTACGGTACCGTCTTTTCCACTCCGGCCGCTTGTGTACCTCGAGTTTCAACACTCGAAGCAGAGCTACGGCGGCAGAGGTTTGACAGAGTGGATGAAAAAGAAAGGCGGCGAGAATCGTCGGGAGATAGAGACAGGAAAATCGACCAACTGGCAGAAGCAATCACGGGCCTGGCACGACCGCGGCCGGTACCTCGGCAGGCGTATGAGTTGCCGCATTTTAACGGCGACCCTGCCGACTGGATATCGTACAGAAACATGTATTACGATACAACAGAGTTATATAATTTTAAAGCGCATGAGAATTTAGCGCGACTAAAAACCTCTTTGCACGGCGAAGCTAAGACCGCGGTTGAAGATTTATTACGGACATCTACAGACCCGACGGCAATAATGCGCGCACTAGAGGAAGAGTTCGGTCATCCGACCCTAGTGCTACAATATGCTCTGCAAAAGGTCAAGAATTTACCCAGAGTGACGGAGAGTTGCCGGGAGCTGGGAAAATTCTCCACAACAGTAAAAAACTGCGTGTCTCTACTGAAAAATATTCACGCAGAAGGATATTTAAACAATCCACAGTTAGTCAGTGAATTACTGAATAAACTAACTCCAGTACAACGAGCGCAGTATGGGGATTTTGCTATGGGTTTGGACAACTCACAGGGAGTGGATTTGAGAGTGTCACCAAGTTTGGAAATAGTATCGCATTTTTTGGTACACTTGGCACGATCAACATCATATTATGTACAGGCAACCATGTACGAGCCTAGTACACAAAAGAATCCTGTGAAGCAACAGAAACAAATTACCGGTCAAGCCCGACCATTGAATACCGCACGTCCAAGCAACAACAGACCGCCGTTCGTACAACGAGTAAACGCACAGAGCGACGAATCTCCAATACCGAAAGAGTGCGTAATATGTAAAGAAGAGCACACAATAGAAAAGTGTGAACAATTTAATAAGTTGAGTGTTCAAAAACGCTGGGACACAATTAAAGATAAGAACATGTGTTTTAAGTGCCTCATTGGAAAACACCCAAAGAGATTTTGCCGCGCAAATAAATGTGAGAAGTGCGGCTATGCTCATCACCTATTGTTACACGCAGACAAAGCACATAAAGAGAACAAAGAACACAGTGTAACTAACATTGGTGAATGGCGAGCCTCAGCCCTATTGAAAATATTGCCAGTAACGTTGTGTAGTGAAAATAGTGACGATATTCAATGCTACGCGTTACTAGACGACGGTGCGACCGTATCACTCATCGACAGTGCACTCGCTACTAACTTGAAGGGACCGCGCGTACCTCTCATACTTAAAACAGCGGGAGGCCACGGAGTGACAGATGACGGAGTGACCTCAAGAGTGGTACAAGTACAAGTGAAGGGACCAAATGGACAATGCCATAGAATCAAGTGTCGTACAATAGCAAACGCGAACTTACCAACACAAACAGTGCCCGCCGCGGTAATCAGTGACAATGCGCACCTCAGCAACTTGGGTTGCGTGGAAATGAGGGGTGCCAAGCCAATGCTGCTGCTCGGGCAGGACAACTGGGAGCTGCTCGTCGGCCAGGACATTCGCCGTGGACGATCCGGTAAGCCAGTTGCCTCACTTACTAAGCTAGGTTGGGTCATACATGGACCACTTAATAATTCTAACCATATAAATTCAGTAAATTGTACGACAGTCTCCCTTCCTGAATTACATAATTTAGTAAAGTCACAATTTGAGTTAGAAGCACTAGGAATTTCAGCGAACCTTCGAAAACATAAGGACGTTGAACGTGCACTAAATGTTTTAAATAATACTAGTCGTCGCACACCTAACCAGTCACATTGGGAAGTAGGTTTACTGTGGAAACAAGAAAATACACAGTTACCTAATAATTATAATCAGGCTCGTCAACGATTATACGGTATCGAGAGGCGCATGCGCAAAGATAATGAGTTTGCCGAGGCATACAGTAAGCAAATAGAAAGGCTATTAAATGAGGGTTATGCACGTAAGGTAGAAGGCAAAGTAGATAGCTCTCCGGTTTGGTATCTACCACATTTCGGAGTAGTAAACCCTAACAAACCAGGGAAGTTACGATTAGTGTTTGACGCCGCCGCTACGTCTCACGGTACGTGTTTAAACGATAATTTATTAACAGGACCCGATATGTTAAATTCATTATTAGGAATTTTATTAAAATTTAGGATAGGTCCCATAGCATTTTCAGGGGACATAGCAGATATGTTCATGAGAATCAGGATCAAGGAAGAGGACCAAGGTGCTCAATTATTTCTATGGCGAGGGACGGACCAAGATAGAGAACCAGATACTTACGCAATGAACTCTATGATATTTGGTGCCGTCTCATCACCAACCACGGCGATATACATATTAAATAAAAACGCCAGTGAATTCATTGAATATTATCCTGAAGCTGTAGAAGCTATTAGGACCAAGCACTATATGGACGACTATTTAGATAGCGCTTGGTCAAATGAAAACGCTAATAGGCTTATAGAGCAAGTGACCAAAATACACGCTTCCGGTGGGTTCATAATACGGGGGTGGGTCACGAACTCTACAGAACTCAGAGAAAGGCTAAAGTTAGACATGCCTGATAGAGTAGCATTGGAAAAGGGAGCAGGCACTACTGAAAGAACGTTAGGATTAATATGGTCACCTAAAGAGGATGAATTAGGTTTTGATCTCTCTTTTAAAAGATTACCAACAGAGCTTGTCAATGGTAATTTAGTGCCTACTAAACGACAATTTTTAAGTTTAATTATGTCAATTTATGACCCTCTAGGTTTCCTATATCCTTGTGTGATTCAATCACGAATATTAATGCAACGGGTATGGAAATCAGGAATCCAATGGGATGAACTCTTACAAGATAAAGACGCCAAAACCTGGTTTAAATGGCTTCAGAATTTACACTTATTAAATAAAGTTAAAATACCTAGGTGGTATGGGTTAAATAAAGACAACGTAGAGCTACATATATTCGGAGACGCAAGCGAGTTAGCCTACGCCGCAGTCGCTTACCTAGTAGGCTATAACTCCGAAGGAAATAGGGAAACTGTCATGCTGTTAGGAAAAGCGCGAGTAGCGCCACAAAAGGTAGTTTCCATACCAAGGTTGGAGCTACAAGCCGCAGTATTAGCCTGCCGACTAGCGGAGACTGTCGAGAAAGAACTAGGGTTACTGATCAGCAAGAAATTTTATTGGACTGACAGTAAAACTGTATTAAAATGGATAAATTCTGATGCACAAGAATTTCAAAGATTTGTTTCTCACCGACTAGCGGAAATAGATAGGCTGTCAGAAAGAGGCAACTGGCGCTGGGTCCCTTCGGAGGATAACCCAGCTGATGACGCGACCAGATTCCTTTGGCCCGATAATTGCACAAAGTGGCTCTCGGGCCCCTTGTTTTTACGTGATCCACAGGAGCTGTGGCCAGCGTGTTGCGAGTCTGAGGCAGCAGAGGACGACCTGGAGCGCATCCAAAGAGTGCACGTGACAACTGCACCTGCAACACCGCTCTTCGAGTACGAGCGATACTCATCTTGGACGCGCATTAAGCGCGTCATGGCATGCGTCCTAATTTTCATTGGGCGGTGTCGCAGACGTCGCACCACAACAGAGTTACAGCTGCGCGACATGGAGGAAGCACACGACAGCCTCATAAGGTTGTGCCAAGAAGACAGCTTTCACGAAGAACGGGCTGCTATTCTACAGGGGCTCCCCGTGCCGAAAAACAGTCATGTGAAGGCATTAGACCCAATGATTACCGATGATGGGTTGTTACGAGTCAGAGGACGTCTGAGTGCCTGCGAGGAGCTCACGTTTGGAGAAAGGCACCCCATAATTTTGGACGGACGTCATCCATTGACAAGAAAGCTAGTCGCACACTATCACGCGCTAGCTTTGCATGCAAATCATGAAACCGTCGTGAATAACCTAAGGGAGAAGTACTGGATCACTAAGATCAGAGCAGCAGTCAAAACGGTGGTCGCAAATTGCCAACTGTGTCGTATTGGCAAAGCCAAACCCGCCCCACCAAAGATGGGCGATCTACCTGCCGCACGATTAGAGTCCACAAGAAGAGCTTTTGTGCGAGTAGGGGTGGACTACTTCGGCCCAATGGAAGTAGCAATTGGGCGACGCCGCGAGAAGAGATGGGGGGCACTATTCACCTGCCTCACTACACGCGCCGTTCACCTGGAGTTGGCCGCCTCATTGAGCGCCGACTCAGCAATTCTAGCCTTGCGGCGCCTGATAGCGCGCCGTGGGCAACCAGCACATATGTACTCGGACCAGGGTACCAATTTCATCGGGGCCAACACCGAGCTTCGAGCAGCCCTGCGAGAAATTGACCACAACAAGGTCAGGGACGAGGCCACTAAACGTGGCATAATGTGGCACTTCAACCCCCCGGCAGCACCACACATGGGTGGCTGTTGGGAACGCCTGGTGAGGTCCGTCAAAAACGCGTTACGGACCACACTAAGAGAACGAGCGCCCCGTGAGGAGGTTCTTTACACCCTCCTCACTGAGGCCGAACTCATCGTAAACAGCCGACCGCTGAGCTACGTGTACGACGATCACAACCAGCCGGTGGTCCTGACGCCGAACCACCTACTCCTGGGCACTGCGTCCGGGAGTACTCCGTTTACGTCGAGCAACACTGAAGACATCGATTCCCGCCGGCAGTGGCGGCGCGTTAACGCGCTCGCCGATATGTTCTGGCGCCGCTGGCTGAGGGAATATCTTCCGACGCTACAACGACGTGATAAGTGGATAAATAATGTGCCAAATGTGCGGGTCAGTGATGTGGTAGTGATCGTGGACAACAACAAAGACCGTAGTACATGGACAAAAGGTGTCATAAAGGCTGTATATAATGGACACGATGGTGTTATCCGTGTAGTAGACGTTAAGACAGTAAATGGGGTCCTGCGTCGACCCGTAGCTAAGATTATTGTGCTTCCCACAGACCAAGAAGTAAAAGGTTGAACCCTATTACTGGGGGTGGAATGTAGACGAAGCACAGTTATAATGGAAGCACAGTAATGCTAGCTATGAGTAAAAAACAGTAGGTTCTAGTAATAAGTAATAGTTTAAGACATCTGTAATTAAGTTAGGTATCTTGTTTAGCTATGTATACTTATTTAACCTCTCTATCCTTTCGCGCGAACAGTAAAACCCCGCGTGTAGCCCTTCGGGGGCCACTTGATTACGCCATCGCGTGAGTCATCCGATATCGTAAAGATAAACACTTATAACTCGAGTTATATTAGCTCTAATCTTAAACGGTAAACAGTGTCGGGTTCGTGATGAACGGGGCCATTTATTAATAATAAACAACTCTTTTAGAACTACTTGAGAATTATACATATCCCATAGATATGAGAGAGATCGCAGCAAATACGTCTGTTTTCGTTGCTTATTTTTGTTTGGTAAAACTACTCATTCAATTTACACGAAAATTTATATCTAACAACACAAATATACAAGTAATCTAATGACAGTGTTTTTTAGGAGTCCTACATATATTATTCTTATAAGATCCTAACTCAAACTTCTTGTTAGAATCGGCCATTTTAGAATTCCGCTGTTCAAAGCATGAAAATACTTGAAATATCAATAAATATGAATAGATATGCCTCGAATACATGAAATAATGAATTATCACTATTTTTTCTTTGCTACTATTGTTTCCAAGACCATTTTACATGGTTAAAGAGTCAAATTATATTTTTTAATTTCGAATAACAAACTTCACAACAAAGGATTTTTTGTTGGCTCAAATCATAATTTTTTTGTTATTTTTTCAAGCAAATGACTATCTAAAAAGTTGCATTATACACTTATAACATACTATACATTTACTTACCAAAGTTTTACAACGTATATCTCACAAAAACAACACTTTTCCGAACATAATAACACGGGTTGCCATTGACG
Organism: Cerastis rubricosa; assembly: GCA_949152445.1. Classification (NCBI taxonomy): domain Eukaryota; kingdom Metazoa; phylum Arthropoda; class Insecta; order Lepidoptera; family Noctuidae; genus Cerastis; species Cerastis rubricosa. The sequence continues at coordinate 5,589,888 of OX424540.1, read as the reverse complement.
TTTGACATTCGACATAGACGAGTTTTTTTTTTAAATTTAATAATGTTGTGCCGTTTAGTATTACTAACGATTGGTTTTGTTTGAATCGACTACTAGTTGACCATAGAGGTAAATTTTGACAGAACGATTTAGAAATTTACTTTTTTTAATATTAGCGTTTAAGTTTGCCGGTGCGCCGTTGATCCTCGGCGTACCGAATTCGGTACGCGCGGGACGGAAAGGTTAATATGTCTAGGGCAAGCATGTATGTGTTAACTAACCAACACATAGCCATTTGGGCATATTTTCATTAGTATATAAGAACATTTCTACTGTAAATAAAGATAAAATAATGTCACTTCCAGTAAAATCTGTGTAAGTGGGAATGACAAGGTTCTAACGTACGATCATAACAAACCACCTGATTGGTCGAGAGATTCCTTTGTTACGATCGTAACTGCGTCATTAGGAAAGTCCCCGTATTGAGGTCACAGGGGTGAAGAGCGGGACGCGAGAGGCAGGGTTTTTTAACGGTTTTTTCTGCATGAATGGTCAAAAGGCGACAAAAAATGCACAACGCCTCCACTACCTGCACCCATGTGCACAGGTATAAATATTGCGGCACCGGCCGCAAACAGTTTAGTATCCTCATATCCTTCGAAATTGTAACACGTCGTAGTTACTCTGCGCCGCGATATCGCCAAATTTCCTAAGTAATATTGTTTTAATCTGTGTTTATGTTTTGCCAGTCTTATTGTTTGTACTCTTTCATTTAAATTAGTTTGTGTGTGATTCATGTAAAGCTCCAGTGTCTGTATCGTTATAAAGTGATTAAACCGTGTTTTAAATCAAGACGAATAGTGAGTTTTATTTCCACTCCTCTATAAAGACGACAACGTCGCCCCCGACCTACCTTTTCCAAGCTAGTGTCGCATCGTCGACAGGTTGAGATGAATACCCCTCATGACATGAAGAGTAGTGCATTCATTCTCGATAAGTTTTTCATTTGATAGGGCAGCACTATTCGGACCCTCCGTTTACATTGATTTGATCGCTCTTTGTTGATAACATGTGGTATTAGAGGACCCCGACCCTGATTAATCATCTTTAATCTTTTACCTCTATAAAACACAAAAGACATTTTTTCTTTGAGTTTCGTATTAAAAATATCCCTCTGTAATATTTCCACTGCATTGCTAAACCTTGTTTTTATGAAGTTCTGCATTTCTATTAACCTTTTCATGTTTTAAGTTTACTTAAAGTCAACGGATAATTATGTCTCAACATACACGCGACTATTATTTATGCCAACAGCTGTTTAATCAAGATTATTATGTTTATTTTAAAACATATTTTCGCCCGCATGCCCGTGGGAAAAGCTGTACATAACCTGTCTTGTATTTCAGTATGCACTTTAGCGAATAACCGCGTACCTACCGCGCCGCGGGCCTTGTGTGTCGCTTGAAATAACGACTTACAATATCAGCGTTATTAATTATCAAGTTTTTAATTTAAAATAATAAACACACGAAATATATGGAAGTAGCTGTGTACGCATAGTGACCCAGTTCCTTTTGCTGTGTTTTACATCCTGCAAACAGATTCCAAGCCTGTGTGCTTTCTTTTGCGAGGTCGCGACGGAGTTTTCCGAAGTACGCATATTAAGAAAAAGTAGCATAAACTGTGGAACCTACAGGATATGGCCAAGATAAATACAGGATATTCCTCGGGGTGCGTGCCAGTAATGATGGTAAATGTATCACAAACACCTGAGCCAGCGTAATGGTTAAATATTGGAACCCATTCCCGTAAAACGTGGCCAAGTTGTTTACCCAAAAAATACTACAAGCCATCACGAATGGCTAAATCTGCACAGTCTGTGCGTAAAAAACATCCATATTGGTCCGAACGGATTGTTATTTGGTTCACAAATGACATAGCAAAATAATCCGCGTTCCTATGTCCGGAATGAATCGGTATTTGTAACCAATGAGCATATGGTTGGCCTTTTAAATATCCTGTGCTATTTTTATGAGAGTGGATCTAATATGCGGAAATATGGATTTCATGCTCACTTTTGATAAAACAAAACCGCTTTAGCTATTACTTTTCCAACATTAATAATTCCAGTAAGTATAGGGTTCTACCATTTACTCAACAATCATGACTTTACAAAGACAAAAAAAAAACAAGAATTGATAGTCATGCTCAAAAACCTCCACCAAAGGGATCCCGCGTCACATTCAGACTTTATTCCAAATTAGCATTGACAAAGGCAGACCCATCTCAACTCAAATCAAGCAATACTATCAGATCTATATCTGTGACTTGCGTTCCCTTATCGATCGATCTCCATTATCAATACTTTTTGTGTTGTGTTAAACGAGGGACATACTTTAGGATAAACAACTTTTGCCATGGAGCCAACCAAAAATTCGGGCTTTCCCTTAAAAATTACAATATCCACGCATCTGACTTAATTTATTTTTATTATTTAATTTCAGAGGCGGACTTAATGCCATAAGATAGACTTATCTTATGGCATTACCATAAAAAAATACCATATGCCATTTGCCAATTCTTATGTTTTTCATATTATATTTTTATTATTTATTTTTCAAAAAGATGGTTTAAAAGCTATTTTTAAAAACATAAAGATACCAACACAATCATTATTAATGAAAGATTAAGAATAATTTATAGATGTGTACGTAAATTTAAGGAACAACTGACTTGAAGAACAAATTTATTTCAGGCTTGGTCTCATAGTAAAACTGGTACATTTTCATGAGAACTACATCCCTTTAAGTACCTTTGTATTACGTTTAACCTACCACACTGTAGGCACACCTCTTGTTTCTCAGGAGTATGCAAAAAGATGGATGAGCCCCTAAGTACCTTCGTATTACGTTTAACCTACCACACTGTAGGCACACCTCTTGTTTCTCAGGAGTATGCAAAAAGATGGATGAGTCAGCTACCCAATGGATGAGTTCTTATCCTGCTTATCAGATCTATATGACTAATGGTCCTGTTCTATATGGGATCGTGGTGACTACGCAATAATGGCCTATTGTGCCTCTAATTGGCGTGACGGATGCCGTCCCTAAGAGATTAAGATAAACGAAAGGGCTTTGTCACAGGCTCGAGCTTATTGGCAAAACTATTGACACGACAAAATATGTCGGTTGTCGGCCTGTGCGCCATATGTCGGTACATACTAAAATTCTTTTATGAATATAAGGAAGCTTTTGTTCAGATTTGGACAATAAGAATTCCTTGTCGAGCTCTGTTATTGGCTTTGGTATTTTTTGTGAGCTGTTATAATGAATTATCCATGCAACGTAAAATTTGCTTAGGTATTGAGCTGCACTGCATAATTCTTGGTGATATAGCCTACTTTGTGAAATAAAAAGTATAGTAAAACTGCCAGCTAAACGAACGTAATTTATTATTAAATGCAAAACCACTCCATGCTGGAACTAAATTACCAAGGTATCGACGCTTTAATCCTTACTTAGGATTAAAAATATGCTACCTAAAAGCACGAGATTTACGTCTATAAACTCTTTCCCGAAACCCCGAACCAATTTATAACTTAGGAGCCCAAAACTCATAACAGCTTCCATAATCCGCTACCGGCATCCCATCCCACGAAAAACTAATAAAGTCATAACTACAACCGAAATACGGCCTAATCCGTCCGAAAAACAAAAGTTAAACACGACAAACAAAACACAAACAAAACTTGTGTTTTAACATACGCCAATATGTTATCTAACAATATGACAGTGTACCTAACAAAAATAGTGTCGAACAAAAATGTAATTACTAAAAAATGCGAGCCGTGTCAAAAAGTAAAAAGTGGTAAAAACTAAAAAGTGGTGTTTTTAGCAGCGTCAGTGGCGCATACGGACGTGTGGGGCCCGAAATGTCAGCCGCATGCTGGTGAAAACGCTTTCTGGTTTGACGTGAAGCATAAACAGACGCGGACGTAGTAATAAAAAATAAAACATATGACCTCTGCAGTGGACTGTGGACTGTGAAAAACGTTGAATTTTTCAAATCACGCTATTTATTCCCGAAGGGTAAAGCAAAGGTGTTCCATAGTACACCCAAATTTCGCTATTAATGTGTCCGTGTCCTAGTAGGGGGCAAGCCTATTCTTAATTAATACAATATTCAAAGTTACTTAAAATTAATTTAAATAATTTAGGTAGCTTTGGTATGTAGGTACTTATATCTACTCGTGATGTTGCACTTAGGAAACAAAAAGCAAAATATAATAAATGATTGCATAAACCTCAGCAGCAGTAATAACTTTGACGTCAATGTTTTTGCTCGTAAAGATCATAAAAACGATCAACAAAACATTTCATGGTTGTGCGGTAATCATCAATAAATTATTTAATATTACCGTGATAGCGAAGTGCTTTTGAATAAGTTATTAGAAAGGCTATATATAATCATCAGTAATCTGTTCATACTGTTTAAGGAATATCTCACTCTAAACTTGAAGTCTACATTTATGATCGCCATTAATTTAAAACTAACACGGGATAAATACTTTTTTTAGTATTTCATTTATTTTTCAAGCTTTTAATCTCAATTAAAAATCGCTTTCTTTTCACACATCGTCAGTAATAATTTTACAACTGAATTTTAAAACTTACTTGTCTGCTTCAACATCGAGTTTAACTTCAAATGTTTTCAGTTTTTATTTTACACTAATAATTATTAGGTATTTTCATTAATTTCACCACATTACAGTCATTTGACGATTATCTGATCTATGCATATTCCAAAACGAATACTTTTGATTCGCTCCAAAATGTGTACTGACTGACAGCCACGCACGCCGTTTATTTTTTATAATTTTATGGCATCCTAAAAAAGTTTGTAAACGCTACCGGAATGCCATCGATGGCAAAAAGTTTTTATTACAAAGAAATGCGCAGTCTCTTTACTATTCGGACTACCGAAGCTTCTTATGGTGGAAAAAAAGTAAACAAAAAAGAGACCTTAAGGCATCGTTCTAATAGAACGCGAATGCGCGATCATCGTAGTTTCGCGCGAATTTTACTCGTACGATTAAACATATTGAACTCGAATAGGTGTCCTAACTGACAATCGCACGACGCGGTCGCGCGACTCAAATGTTTGTAAATCTATTCGCACGAACTTAGTTCGTACGAACGCGCGATCGAACATATTGAATTCGAATAGGCGTCCTAATTGAAATTTGCGCGATAAATGCGTCGGCGCGGCGGGCCGCTGTGCCCGCGCCCCTCGCTCGCTCGCGTCGTCAATTCGCGCGATGATAGGAAACCCAGTTTTGCCATGGCGCGAACACGCGATGTTCGCATCGCTTACTCGCGCGATGATCGCGCATTCGCGTTCTATTAGGACGATGCCTAAGCTGTACAAGGATCTTACGGCTCATAGCCAAAAATGTGTTTTTCAATATATTCCATAAAACAATTATATTAGTAGTAGTATTATATTATTATTATTTTATTAGATTTAATTAAATAAAGGAACGACCATCCCGAAATGAACAAGAAAAAAAAAAATACAATTTCACAATATTAACAAACAACGCTGCCATGTCAGCATCATACGAGCGGCAAAAGATCCTTCTAGCACTTTACTTATGTATTAAGAACTCCTTCCTCTAATTACAGACGAGTGCCGAAGCATACAATTACCGAAGCAATATAATTTGAATCGTACTCCGTTTTCGTCGCAGTGAGAGACCTTCGAAAACAAGGAATATGAAAATCTTAATGATTACATGTTAAATATTAAGATTATTTAGTCACTCTGACTGAATATTTTGCTCAAGCTTCACGACCTTCAAGGTTTAGATTTAAATATATTAACTAACACAGATATATGAAATGCGGTCTCGTTAACAATTCAGAAGAAATAAGGAATGGAGTGTTAATGTTGCGAATGGTGAACTTGAGTGGTTAATAAGGTTGTCTAAATAAGTTTTTTTACTGTATGACTTTTAGATTTCGTAAATTAAGACTAGGCAGATACGTAGTCGGTACTCATAATTAGAGATATTTTGATTTATTCTAGACACTGTCTCAAGGTGCCAGACATAGAATGTTCTGAAGAAATTCTTCTTTGTTGCACTTCTACATAGCTTATTTAAAAAAAAAAACGTTGTTCCACACTAGGAATTTCTACCGTATCGTGGGAGCGTTTACAAACATTTAAAGTCACATACACAAACAGCCAGACCCGGAACAACTATCTGTAGGCCTTACAAATATATGTTCCGTGCGGGGATCGAACCCGCGACACGCAGCGCAGCAGTCGATCGCTCAGCCAGCGCACCAACCGTGCCGTCGTGTCGTCATAGCTTTGAACAACACATTATTTCACAGAACAATTTATTCTGTGGTCTATGCTTGGGTATTAGGATTAGTAGTTAGTTTTGGACTGTTTATTTCATCAGTCTTACGGTCATACCGCTGCCGCCTCCTTCTTGCACCATCCCACATAGGCTCGGAACAATGCTCTGGCGGCGTGACCGCGAGGCGTGACTACTACGTACACGTACACTCAGTGTTCGCCGTGCTATATGCCATAATGACGTCACATAACCAATACCGCTATTTTTGAACCGGCGACAAACATTCCGCTAAGCGAACAACCCGTATGCAGGTGCGATATCCCGATCTTATGTAAAATTAACCTTTTATGGGACAAACATGGTTCCTTTTAGAATTGAGTGACGTGGGCAGGACGAAGCTGTTGGTTAACATAACATGTAATAATATCACGCCTATAATCCCCGAAGGATTAGGCAGAGGTGTAGTACCTATATATATATCCACATTTCGCCACTTATGTTAAAGTCCTATGTAATAAATTGTGAATTTCTCAGACTAAGCCCACATGCAAAATAAAATCAAACCCATTTATTTCTTAGAAACCAGTCAGAGACACTTTAAACAGTCTAAAACTAGAAGATAGAACTACCTATAGTCCTGCCACAGGCAGAATAGCTTCGAAAGGAGCGTATTGCCTATTTCAAAACGTAGATCTTATGGTGAATAATGGGCAAGAAACGGATGGATGCGGACTGTCTCTTGTAATTTTGACGTTCAAAAAGTGCTGATTATCAGCCTAATTTGAATAAATGACTTTTGATTTGATTTGAAACACCATGGATGCTCTTTTAAAACAACCATGCAGCACTATAGCTGTATTTTAGGCTTATGAAGCAAAAGAAACGATGTAAGCGAAAGCTATAATCTGCTACAATTTGTACAAAGTCATGGAGGTTATGACAAAAGAAAGTCACGACATGGTTACTACATTAAGGTAAAGCATTAAATAGGCTCGCAGGACCTATAATTTTATAAGTTTCGCATAATACATAATATGAGGGAATTTGCGGTGGGCCGGTCGTAAATGTACGTAAAATTGCGTGATCTATTAATGGGAAATAACGATTCCGTACCAGTCCTGTAATTGCTGTGTTTTTGGCTAAAGTAAAGATTTCTTTATTTTAGCCAAAATACATAGGAATTATGGATGTAGTAATGGGAAACATAGGTATTTACCTATATTTCCCATTACTGACTATCAATAATTCCTTTTAAAATACAGAAACTTAATTAAGCTCAAGTCAAAGTCACTTAATTAATCAAACTACCATTTAACATAACTGACATTATTAATTGATAGAACTTCACTATTCTTTGTACGAGTATTAGTCCATTCACCCCATAATAAATTCTATACCAAGCAATCCTAAGAATACCTCGACAAACAGAATGAAACCTATACCCTCACCGCATAAAGTACCCTTTAATTTAAAGCAAAACGGTTCAACTGCCATCCCTCAAAGGGGAATCTGATTAAAAATCCATCAAACGATTTCTTTGAAAACTCGATGGATAAGTCCGAAGGCCGTTTATCTTTGTAATTTACTATTCAATCGGTATTACAGTGCGACATGTATCCATAATTCTCACATTAGATTTTATGCTAAGGGTATTAATATGACAAGCTATAAACACGTCAAGGTAAGGCTCGTAAAACCTGCGAAAATATATCGCTGTGTTTTCTCGAGGATTTATTTTTCACGCAAAGTTACGACTAGAACTTGCGGAGGCAATATTAAAATTCTGAATGTTGTAAAGATTTTCACATCAGCCTGTCTGCCTCTCACAGCATTAATGTTTGTTTGTGTCGCATCAATGATGAAGTTGGTTGGAGTCTTAGTCTCGACAGAAGACACATTCGTTCTGAACTTAATTTTTATGTTTTATCGATCCAACTATTTAAGGGGAGTGGTAGTTTATCACCGATACTTAAACACGTGATTATACTCATGATAACAAACACCTTTCCCAAAGAAACATTTTTTTTATACTCATCATCATCTGCCTAGCCTTTTTCCCAAACTATCTTGGGGTCGGCTTCCAGTCTAACCGGATGCAGCTGAGTACCAGTATTTTACATGAAGCGACTGCCTATCTGACCTCCACAACCCAGTAAATGGGTAATACGATACCCCTTGGTTAGACTGGATGTCAGACTTTTAGCTTCTGACTACTCGTAACGACTGTCAAAGATCTACAAATAACAGCCGGGACCAACGGCTTAACGTGCTTTCCGAGGCACGGAGGAAACTCGATATGTAATTATGGTCACCCATCCACAGACCAACCTCGGCAAGCACGGCTTAACCTTAAAGATCGACCTGGGCGGCTGTTATGATTTAGCCACGAGCTCTTCATTTTTTTCATACTCATTCACTTTTATTACAAGCTGATAGGCCCAAGGCGCGAATTTCATACGGTTGTTGCATTATTGTGATAAACGTAAATGAGAATAAAAATTTGTTATCATAATTATAATCACGTGTTTAAGTATCGGTCACTAATAACTAGTCACCCTATATTTTCGTATCATATTTTTATGCGACGATATTCCCAATCACCACAACTTCTTTAAGCCAGAATCCACAGCGGCAATCACTAGAAAACCACCGGGGTGATGAAGCTCGACGACTCCCGGAAAAACTATTCAACTCTCTCGGATCCCACAACACAATTAATCAAGAAAGAACAGCGGAGGAGTACTAGAAACATAATTTCTTTCAGCAACGCCTTTGTATTTTTCGTTTAACCACTGATATTTACAACGACCTATTTTAATTTTCTGTATTTAAAGTGTACAAAAAGTCATGAAACTAGTGGTCGCAAGCGCGACTGCCGAGCTTGAGGTCCTAGGTTCACCGTGTTATTGAGCTTTTATATGAACTTCTCAGCAGCATCCACGAAGAAGTTTTTTTTTATCCACATAATATGGGTTTGTGCCCCGTGATGACAAAATAGGCTCGCCCCCTTTGTGAATAAAACATAACAGGAGAAATGTAGGCGTACTAATTCCTCTGTCTTACCCTTCGAGGATTACAGGCGTGATGGTATATTGCGTTATAAATTGTTAAATAAATAAATACATCATTAATAGCGCTCTATTCTCATTCATACCCTAGCAAGGTTGCATTGCCGGGGGCCAGCAGGCTCTCTGCCAACTCCGCCAACGTTCCCAGGGAGCATGAATCACGGAGTGCGGACTCGTGAGGGGCTTGCTAATGACTATACATCGAGCCTTTGTCTCCTCCGTATTGTACCGATAGATAATCAGTAATGTCTATGACTGGGAGAATACGTATCAAATGTCAGCGGTGTAGAGATGACAATATTTAATGGTTGGATAACAGTGTGAAAAGAAAATATGGTGTTTAGAGAACACACGTTTTGCTTGTATTATAACCAGAGGTCGGAATTAGGTAGAGTTATTTTTGTGCTTGCATCGAAATGTTGATATTAATATGGATCTTCCCTTGCGTGTGCGCATTGGAATTTTGCAACTTCGGACATCCGATGTCGGATGATTTAAATTGTGTAAAAGTAAATAACTAATCCAACTTGCCATTCGCAGGTCTGCTGGAAGAAATTTCTTTTGAAATAAGCAGTAATTTTGTGCTCTTGTATCTCAATGTATTGTCCTGTTAAGTGTTTTAGATAAATTAATAAATAATAAATAACTTTTTTATTTAATAAATCACGGGATTTTTCGGCTCTCTATAATTAATCTCAGGATTTGAGGCATATCCACTTTATTTTTTCGCTGTATTCAATCAGTGTAAGTACACAAATAACTCCATCTAATTCCAACCTCTGATTATAACAAAGACATTCAAATATTTACGAGCAACAGACGGGACAAGAACAACGAAGGACGAAGAAAATCCTCGGAGGCTCTCGGGCCCCGACTGGAAGGGCTCTTAAGCGCATGCTTGGAGAGAGGCCAGTTCCCGCTTCGTTGGAAGACGGGGAAGCTGGTCCTCATCCGGAAGCCGGGGCGCCCTGCGGACTCTCCGTCCGCATACCGGCCCATTGTGTTGCTCGACGAGGTGGGCAAGCTCTTCGAAAGAGTCATTGCCAACCGCCTCGCCGGGCACCTTGTGGGGATTGGGCCGGATCTTGCGGAGAACCAGTTTGGTTTCCGCAGAGGGCGCTCGACGGTAGACGCCATCATGCGCGTGAGGGCTCTCACGACGGGGGATGCGGTGTCCAGGGGTGGGGTTGTCTTGGCGGTGTCTCTTGACATCGCCAACGCCTTCAACACTATGCCCTGGAGCTGCATTAGGGAGGCACTCCGGTATCACCGGGTGCCGACCTACCTTCGTCGTGTGGTCGGGGACTACCTGACGGACAGGGCCGTCATCTACCCCGGTCGCACCGGAGAATGGAACCGGCGAGAGGTGTCGTGCGGTGTCCCACAGGGATCGGTTCTGGGGCCGCCCTTGTGGAACATCGGCTACGACTGGGTGCTGCGCGCCGACCTCCCTAGCGGTGTCAGTGTAGTCTGCTACGCTGACGACACGCTGGTGCTGGCACAAGGGAGGTCGCACGAGGCGGCGGCCGAACTTATGACACGCGGGGTTGCGATAGTCGTGGATAGAATCCGGCAACTGGGTCTCGAGGTGGCATTGCACAAGTCCGAGGCCATGTGCTTTCATGGGCCTCGGAATGCGCCACCGTCGGGATCCATACTGACGGTAGGAGGGGTTCCCATCGGCGTCGAGTCGACGCTGAGGTACCTAGGGCTTGTCCTCGACAGCCGGTGGAACTTCGTGGAGCATTTCCGACGTTTGGCCCCCAAACTGGAACGGGCAGGGGCTGCGTTCAAGCGGCTCTTGCCCAACCTGGGGGGTCCAAACGCCTCCTGCCGCAGGCTCTACGCGGGGGTCGTGCGGTCCATGGCCCTTTACGGGGCCCCGGTGTGGGCGCGTTCTCTGAGGCGGCGAGCCGCCCATTACCTGAACGCGCCCCAGAAGGTGGTAGCCGTAAGGCTGATCCGGGGGTACCGCACGATCTCCGGCGAGGCGGCGAGCCTCTTGGCCGGATTGCCGCCATGGGATCTGGAGGCGATAGTCCTCGCGTGCCTGCACGAATGGCGCGCGGAGGCACTACGCCGGGGGGAAACTCCGCTGCCGCGGCAAATTGTCGCTCAGCGGACAGACCTCCGGCGCGATCTCATGGCGACATGGAGAGAGCGACTGTCGCAACCCCGTGCAGGGCACGCCACAATAGTGGCGATAAGTCCCCTCTTTGAGGAGTGGCTAGAGAGGCGCCACGGCGCCCTCACCTTCCGCCTGACGCAGGTCCTCACCGGACACGGTTGTTTCGGGAGGTTCCTGCACCGAATCGGGCGGGAGGAAACGCCCGGGTGTCACCACTGCGAGGATCGGCCGGAGGACACGGTGGAGCACACTGTGGAGCTATGCCCCGCTTGGGCTGAGCACCGCCGTGTCCTCGTAGCGGCGATTGGCGGCGGCGACCTCTCGCGTCCGGCCCTGGTTCAATCCATGGTCCGGAGCGAGAGGGAATGGGAAGCCGTCGCCTCCTTCTGCGAAGCAGTCATGCTAGCGAAGGAGGTGGCGGAACGTGAGAGGGAGAGAACCTCACGTCCCAGCCGCCGCGGGAGACGCCCCGGGCGTCGGGGGGCAACCAGTGGCCCCCGGCCACCGTAGGCGCGGGCCTGTGGACGGTGAGTAATGGGCTAGCTCACCGTCCGTCCGTCTTATGACGACAGACCGTGCCGACGGCGCGTTCGTGTTCCACGCGCGCCTCAAGGAGATGTCAGCAAATCGGAAGGGGTCCGAGAGGGCCGATGCCTGCCAGGGCTGCGGGTTGTTCGAAAGAGATACCGTGCCCCTGGAACGCAAAGGGCTAAGAAGGAACATGGATGGGTTTTAGTCAGTCAAGTCTGACACTCCCTTCCGCTCCGCCCAGAGCGGAAGAAGTCATTTGATGATTTCCCATCCGAAAAAAAAAAAAAAAAAAAAAAAAAAAAGGACGAAGAAAATCGTAATCCAATGTTGTGTCAAACTTGTTACTATAAATTTAGTAACAATCGTTGTCTCATACGGCCGCTTGTCATGTTTTCATGTAGCATTCGGGAGTCTAAATCAAAAATATTCGGGATCATAATTTTTGTATGTTAGTATTCCCAATGTCCGCGCTAATGTATTATAATTTAAAAAAATATATTTATTATCAACACACATCATCATCATCATTTCAGCCCAAAAGACGTCCACTGCTGGACATAGGCCTCCCCCAAGTGTCGCCACATTGACATTTTGGGGGGTTTCGCCATAATCGCCATGCTTGGCAGGCGGGTTGGCGATCGCAGTACGGTTGCTACAAAAGCACAGAGAACGCTGCTGCCCATTCTCTGGCAATTCCCTTAGTCGCCTCTTACGACACCCACGGGAAGATATGGGATGTTGCTAGTCTTTACGTCCGACACCATACGGAACCAACGCACGGTATCCTCAAAATGTCCCTAAGGGTTTTAAGAATCCCGCTTCACTAATTAGGTAACTAGCTACGCCATCTGATACTACAGATTATTTAATAAAACAAATTCAGAAATGTTCACGAACAGCTGTCAACGTTATTCGAGCTCCAACAAATCCTTGCAGCACAATAGTGATAGATATGATTTTCCGAATTCCCCGTATTGTTCGGAAAAATAGACAGAATTTTGTAAGAGTCCAGTCCTACACAGCAAGCAAACTTCAAAGAAAATCGCGAACATTGTACTGCACAGTATGGATAACACACACTCAAGACCTATTGTCCTGTACATAGCACAAAAGCCATACTCGAACAAATATTTCAAACACGAAACCTTCACAGTTCCGACCAAAATCAGTTTGTCATAGAAATAGAATATTTTTCTCAATATTGATTCGTATACCGAATACGAGCTGCCAAAAAAAAAAAAAAACTACGAAACGTGGCTCGCCATTGGACTGGCACGCGTCGTATTAATATGGCATAACATTTCCTCGAAACTAGTGCACAGAGATGAAATCTGTAGCTAAATGTTGGCTTTGGTATTAGCTAGAAATATGCCCTGATAGACGGACAAATGCGGTTTTGGCTCTGTGAAATAGAATTTAGGGATATAATTTTGACAGTCGGAAAGGATAATAAGTTAGTATAGACAATCTAAAACAAATGGACCGGGCAAGGAACAACCCGCACTGGGCCCGCATGGTGGATTACAGCCCACTCCCTCTCATAGAGAGGAGGCCTGTGTCCCAGTAGTGGGAACATTATAGGTTGATGATGATGATGATTATGATGTAACTGAACAAGGGTTTCATTTTGAATTTAAAACTGTAACTGAACATTCCACACTGGGCCCGCGTGGTGGATTAGAGCCCACTCCCTCTCATAGAGAGGAGGCCTGTGTCCCAGTATTGGGAACATTATAGGCTGATGATGATGTACCTGAACAAGACTTTCATTTTGATTTTATTTATGTAAGCTTAACTTGTTTTCTTTCATAGTCCTAACTTAAAAATGTTGAGTGAAGGATTCTTGCAGTCATCATCTTCCTGTCTTTATCCCAAGTTACTTGGGGGCTCATATTTTTTTCTTCCATTCTCCTCTGTCAACCTCCTTTCCTCACACAATCCATCCATCGTTGGCTCTCTCCCTCTCCATACACCTACACCATCCAAAAACATTTATATTTAAGCACTCTTATAGTCACATGCGATTCTTCCCTCCTCATCATATGCACATACCATGACAGTCGATTTCCATACGCTTCTTTTAGTACACATTATTATTTCCCATTCAAAGTGCCCCTTAAAAATATCATGAATATTTTTTCCAGACACTACAAATTCTAATTCGTTCATAAATACAAAAGGTGTTCATAAAATCTTAATACTAATAGTGCTCGACAGGATAAACAATTAAGATAAACTCCATTTTAAATCTAAATGGTAATGATATTCATGGAACGGCGGCTTTTAAAAAACCGGGGCATAGACAAGAGGTTTAAGAAACGAGTACCAAACAAGGAGATCGTTACCATAATTACTGATGCAACGATCATTGTCTAAAAAAGTTTGGGACACAATGCTCAATTTTTCCTTTTATATGGGATGACAGAGATGTGTTTAAAGTAACATATTTTTAAATTTTAGATGGTAAATTAAATGTGGGTGGTCAAATGTATAAATTAGGTTCAAATTAAAAATAAATAATGTGATGTTTATCGTGGCCATATATTTCTTTGTGGACCAGCGTTAATTATTATTTTTATAAACATTAATTAAAAAACAATTTAGTTCCACTACAGCAAACTATACAAAAACATAGGTAGTTAACTTTAAAGCCAGTCGTTCAAAGTGACACGCATGAACTGCGGTCCAATATTTACATAATTATCGCACATCATGAATGGCTAATAAATAACAGCCGCTAAATAACATACCTACCCTTAAAACATACGAGCAGGCGAACAGGCAGGATGCGACCAACGGCATCATAATCCGTTTAACTATAGTTAGTTAAACTTTAAAAACAATCGTGACTAAGGTTCGTTAAGATTCTGATCTCGCACGGCAACGATTGCTCATACCAAACAGCGCGGTTTACGTTAACCCGCCTGATAAACACTGGTTAATGTTAACGTTTAGTTTTATCTGTATTCCTGGCGAGTTTTGTTTATCGCTGTGCAAGGATTGCGCTGCATTAAGGCGTTTTAAGGAAAGTTGCGATTACTAGAACTTCATTTGTGTCTGTGGAGGTTTATTGTGGTGCTTTCAATCTTTTGTTCGAACGATGAGTGCTTATCGGAGAATGTTAAAAACTGCTTTATGGATTTAAGATTTATATTGACTGAATCATCTAAACAAATATTATAAAGAGGAAAGATTTGATTGTTTGTTTGTTTGCATTGATTAAGCTCCGAAACTACTGGTCCGATTTGAAAAACTCTTTCAGTGTTATATATATAGCCCATTTAGCCTATAGCCTTGCTATTTATAATCACGCTACGACCAATAAGAGTGGAGCAGCAATGAAAAATGTTGCGAAAACGGGGAAAATTGGACGCAAACGAAGTTGCGCCGGACAGCTAGTATTAGAGTATATGAATACTTAGGTTGGTAGGAGTGCTCGAGAGTTTGGTCTACACTTTCTCGCTAGAGCATGACAACACTGTACAAGTACAGTGTCATTTTGAGGACATTATTACGATTATTCATTAGTAAGTATCAGTTTTTTTTTTCTTATTCATAACATTATTTTATTATGAATGTTATTCATAACATTCATTTAAGATTCCATAATACAAAACTTCGTTGTTTTTTGTTGTGTAGTACAGACCTATCTACTCTTTTGTATGGTAATAAAATTCTTTGTCAATTATTTAACAAAATATTTTCGCCTGAATATTACTGCTTAAATTTCTCAAAGAATTTCTAATAAAAATGCTCCGTAGACAGAAGACACAGACACGTCGTACGTTCGCAGTAAAAAGTGGTACCCGATCCGCCCTGATTCACGTATCAGCAATTATGTATGACAGAGATACCTTAAGTACCCTGCCATGAGGCAGTCACTTGATATTGTGGAGGTGCTTACAGACATGAGTCTGTAAGCACCTCCACAATATCAAGTGACTTCTATTTTCACCAACACTAAGCGCTACCTTACTGAATACCTTAATATTAATAGACGACAAACTCTAAAGTTTGTACATAAAAAAAAAACATTTTTACAAAAAAAATAACCGACTTCTACTTTTTTGCCACCGACTTCCTAAAGTAAAGTTATCTTCTATTTTATTGTGTTTTTTTTTTTGGAAGTCGGTTATTTTTTTTTGTAAAAAAAAGTTTTTATTTTACCTTTAATAGTTGTGTTATCCTTATCTCACATAAATCCTAGTCATGTATCAATTTTACATTGTAACTAGGCAGCACATCGTCCATACCATAAGAATAAATAAAAAAAAAAAAACATAAAATCAAAACTATTGGGCCAAACTATTTTAAATTTTTATGGGACCAAATGGCAACTATTCCACATCAAACTAAAGAAGAATCACGTAAATCGGATCATAAATCTCAGCGTAATCAGTGTATACATATAAAAAAATATCAATCGAATTGAGAACCTCATCCTTTCTGGAGTCAGTTAAAAATAAAACACGCCTGTAATCCCCAAATGGTAAAGCAGAGGTATACCTAATAGTAAACCCACATTTCGCCAGTTATATTTAAGTCCCATGTAATAGGGGGCGAGCCTATTGCCATCCACTGGGCACACATCCAGCTGAGAAGCTCCTAATAGAAAAACTCAATAACGCTTTGCCCAAAGATTGAATAGAACGTTTTAATTTAGTCATTGTTTTTTTTTTTTTTTTTTTTTTTTAGGTGTGTATTATTTAATTTAGGTGTGTATTATTGTTTGTGAAAACGGTAGGTACCTAAGCCAAACAAATCAAGGAACGAGTACTTGTAGGTACCGGTACGTAAACGACTTTTGTTTACGTGCAAGTGGGAATACGCCGGCTTCCGTTTAAGGTGAAGTCTGTATGCCGTAAAAAACGTATAAAATCTAGCGAATAAAATTGCGTTTTTACGTGTAGTTTTTACAACTCTCGACGCTTTTAGCTTAGGCTTTCCTGTATGTTTGTCAGTTTATATGCACCTTGTTGGGAGAGGCAAATATCAACAAATCTATAAACTAGAAGTTTTCTTCGACTTCGTTTGCATAGAACCCTTGTTAGACCAACTCACGGATACGATTTCCCAACATCCTTGTAGCAACCTACAAAAGCAGCTTACAACATAAAGTAATCGAAATCGAAATCGAATCGAATCGGAATCGAATAAGGCGAATTATCGCCCTATTTCCCTGGCTACAATCATGGCTAAGGTGTTGGACAGTATGCTTGACTCATATTTGAAAACAATTCTAAACCTTCATGAAGCACAGTTCGGGTTCCAGCCTGGGCTATCTACTGAAACTGCTATCTTGAGTCTCAAGCATACTGTTCAATATTATACTGACCGTAAGACGCCCGTGTACGCCTGTTTCCTCGACCTCTCGAAGGCCTTCGATCTCGTTTCCTATAAGGTGCTTTGGGACAAGTTGAGGGACAGGGGTACCCCTGCTGAAATACTGAAAATCTTCCAATACTGGTATGCCAATCAACAAAACCAAGTAAAGTGGTCTGATACACTCTCTCCGGCATATGGATTAGAATGCGGTGTGAGACAGGGGGGTTTGTCATCCCCTAGGCTCTTTAATCTATATGTTGATGGCCTCATCACCGAGCTCAGCAGCATGACTGTCGGATGTCGAATAAATGGGGTGAGCGTCAATAACATCAGCTACGCGGATGACATGGTGCTGCTGGGCCCGACTGCTGGGGCAATCAGGGGATTGCTCAGAGTCTGTGAGACTTATGCTGCTTCACATGGACTTATTTATAATGTCTCTAAGAGTGAATATATGATCTTTAAGGCCGCAGGTAGGTGTCCAGACGCTGTACCAGAACTTATTAGGCTGAATGGGCTCCTTTTAAACAGAGTGTCTAAGTTCAGGTACCTTGGACATTTCATCACTGACGACCTTAAGGATGATATAGACATTGAGAGGGAGCGTAGGGCACTGGCGGTCAGAGGTAACATGTTGGTCCGTAGATTTGCTCGGTGCTCTGACCTAGTTAAAATTACCCTTTTTAAGGCCTACTGTCAGAGTTTTTACACGGGCAATCTATGGGTCAACTACACTAAGAGATCGCTGGTTGTCCTGCGCGTTCAATATAATAATACTTTCAGGATGTTGTTGCGACTGCCCCGTTTCTGTAGTGCCTCGGAAATGTTTGCTGTGGCCCACACAGATGGCTTTCAAGCCATAATACGAAAAAAAAACGGCTTCACTGCTATGCAGAGTGCGGAGTAGTCGCAACTATATCCTGAGAGCTGTGGCGGAGAGCTATACTCCGGATATCAGGTGTTTTGTGCGGAGGGTGATAAGGTAGGAACTATATTTTCCTGCCTTGTCATCCTTTCACAAAAATAGATTTTATTTTTATATCACTTTTACTAACACTAGAATATAAGCAGTTTGTATTACTAACAAAATATGGATCCTCGTTGTCCGAAATAAATGAATTTTAATTTTAATTTAATTTAAAAAGTACTACAGCGCCATCTATGACACGACGGAAGAACTAACATCAATTTCCAACAAGTCGCAAGCAAATTTTACGTCGAATTAAGAGTATATAGGAAAACCCGACAACAACTGTCGGGCAGTTGCCCACCAGACACAACACCTGTCTGGTCGGAGGATCCTCCCTGTACCATGGGGGATGAGGAACTTTACACCCTTTTCTTCATATACTTTTTAATGTAGCTAACTAAATCTGCTGGCTCAGCGAAGATTGTCAAAAATCCAAATCTGCAAATAATATTTAGATGATAGCGTCACAAATCCGGATTCCGTGGTTGGCACTGAGAAACGAATGAAAAACCCAATAACACTTTGCTTGACCTGGGAACCGAACCCAGAACCTCGTGCTCAGCAGTAGCGTTTGCTACCACTCGACCAACGAGGCAGTATCTTTAATGTCTATAAATACTTGCCTTATTCACCACTAAATAGAGTTCCTTATTATTTTCACCGACAGTCCCTCAACACACCAGGCGTTCTGTACTTGCACATAGCGTTGCCAGCCGTCCGGATAAAGCCGGACACTGTCAGGCTTTTTGGTTGCTGTGCGGCCAAACTTGACGGTGTCCAGCCTGTCCGGCTTTTCAAATTTGGCTACTTTTGTTACATTTCTCATGTTTTTATATTTGATTAATAATAAGGCTCATTTATTAAATTTTATTGTTGTTTCGTTAGAATTTAAAAAAGATTTGATGGTTAAACTTTAAAAAAAGATTTGACATTTTGATAACTGACTAAAAAATTAAGGGTGTCCGGCTTTTTTACCTAAATGTCTGGCTAAACTAGCTGGACGGCCAGCCTTTCGGTTTTAAGACCTGGCAACCCTACTTGCACGTACGACCAGACATTCCAATGTCGAAGGGTATACATAAACATAAGCGTGCACTAGTGATGAGTCAATCAAGCATAAACCGCAATGGCGACGCATTAAGGCCTTTTTCATAGGACAATACTAACGAGGTCACTGCATGACTTGAAATTTTAAACACTGTGAATAAGAGTTCTTGGAAAATGGTGATAAAGTCGTTAGCGAAACGATTTACTATCTACCTACGTCCGTACTTAGAGCTCAACTGTTTGACATACTAGTACAGACGGTAACACATCAATCTATACATTTCCAGTATAACATGGACTCGCTTTGTATAGATTTCCCGTACAATAAGAGATCCGCTTATACTGGTATTTTATGGCTTTATTGGTCATCGAGCGTATGTTGAAAGTGTATGGGAACTGATTCAACCTTCTTTAGGGTTCCGTAGCCGAATGACAAAAAACGGAACCCTTATAGATTCGTCAAGTCTGCCTGTCTGTCCGTCCGTATGTCACAGCCACTTTATTTTTGGTATAGAGAAATCCTTATGGAAACCCTTTGGCTGTAACGAAGTTTTATGTACCATCTTACCAACTAAAATCCTATTGTTCCTACTACTATCATGAGTTGGAGTAAGGGGGGTTTTCGACAATTTATTCAAACTACAATATAAACCCAATTTATTCAGAGAATCAGTCAAAATTAACACCAATCCGGAACGGAGCTGCTGCGTTCCAGTTTTGAGCCCATGGCATGCCCATGAGAGACATTAAGCTTTAACAATGTTCCAAAAACAAACACAATAAAACCCTTGGTGTTGTGGGTCAGTGGGTGTCCACATTTTAATCAATGCTGTCAGCCCATAATTCACAAAGTAGCAAGTTCAAAAAAAAAAGCAAAAACAAAAAATTAAGAAAAGACATACAAAAATGAGCCTGCTTACGACAACTACTTCGTCGATCGAGAGTTCGCAAACGTGTCTGCTGAGCAAGAGCCCAGAGCCCCCGTATTCACAAACGCTCGGTTTCGATTTCGATTCGATAAGTCGTATGTCTATCTTGTTTAGGCATTACGAAAGCGAGCGAGATAGACATACGACTTTCCGAATCGAAATCGAAACCGAGCGTTTTGATCTCCGAGTCGGGCATAGTGTTGTTGTGTTTTTCTGTCTGGATTTGTGCTCTCTTTATGGAATTAGGCTCGCCCCCTATTAGACGGGACTTAAACGTAATTGGCGACATGTGGGTGTGTTGGTGTAATGATACCTACACCTCTACCTGACCCTTCAGTGACTACAGGCGCGATGTTATGTACTTACTACAATGAACAGCAATAAACACGACTTCTACAGAAATGTAAGCAAGGAAGCATCTTGAGCGTAACCAAGACACTCCATCCTTCATAGCATAAGAAATTCATTATATTCCTGGAGGCTAGTAAAGCAGCTCTAACCAGATTTTATACGAGAGGTATCACACTTGAACGCCGTAGATTCGGAAAGCAACGTGCCAAGCTTAGGCAAGTGGCAAACTTGGCAATTGAAGACGCGGTTACTGACCCGATTCGATGTATAGACGTTAGTTAAGATTGAGAGAAGGAAAACTTGCACTTCTGGTAAGTACGTGATAAATTGCATAGATAGCCTAGATCATACTGAGATCCTGGGAATCCAAAATGGCCGCTTTATTATGAATTGTAACGAAATTAAATTATTATCCTATTCTGATTCTGTTAATGTAACATTTTGTGCCCCCAGGCTTTCACAAATTAGCATCATCTCCCTAGCCTTTTCCCAAACTATCTTGGGGTCGGCTTCCAGTCTAACTGGATGCAGCTGAGCACCAGTATTATACATGAAGCGACTGCCTATCTGACCTCCACAACCCAGTACCTGGGTAATACGTAACCCCTTAGTAAGACTGGATGTCAGACTTTTGGCTTCTGACTGCTCGTAACGACTGCCAAAGATCTACAAATGCCAGCCGGAACCAACGGCTTAACGTGCTTTCCGAGGCACGGAGGAAACTCACTATGTAATGATGGTTGCCCACCCACGGACTAACCGGGCCTCGGCAAGCACGGCTTAACCTTAAAGATCGACCCATCATCATCGTCATCATTTCAGCCCATAAGACGTCCACTGCTGGACATAGGCCTCCCCCAAGTGTCGCCTCATTGACATTTTGGGGGGTTTTGCCATAATCGCCACGCTTGGCAGGCGGGTTGGCGATCGCAGTACGGTTGTTACAAAAACACAGAGAACGCTGCTGCCCATTCTCTGGCAAGTCCCTTAGTTTAAATATTAAAGATTGACCCGTGAGGCTGTTATTATTTAGCCACGAGCTCCTCACAGCTTTCACAGATAACCACTAGTCATAAATTCAATAAATCAACTTGACCTGTCATTTCTTCTCTACCAATCTTTGCAACAACACCCTGTTATCCGCGATAAATGAACCTGTACTTTTTGTCTACTCTAGACCTTTGCAAAACTTACTTTTAAACTACGAATCGGAACTAAACTGCAACCAAAATGGCCGGGCGTGCCACCAGCCTAAAAACACGATGGTACATAAATAATGGCAGTTTGCAAACACTTGCTCACAAAGCCCATTACACATCTATCATGGTTGACTCTTTACAACTTTCTTGGAATAACAAATTGACAAAGAGCGAATACACTCAGTTTTCTTTCGTTTTTGTTTCGAGGCCTATGGTTGGTATGGAAATAAGTTGGTTGGTAGAATTATTACGATTGGAAACTGATATATGTTGGCCAAACCTTTTAGGGCAATAGTTGGTGATGGATTACTGAGTTTGATGGATTTCATATAAGTATGTCGGATCCGGTCAATAGTACGGACAGAAAATGAATCGAAAGCGCGCAAAACGTTGCAGCAAGCTACCTACGACTCTACCCACACCTAAGCGCGCTTACTACAGAGTCGTGATGTTTCGAGCTCGCAGCGACGACGACAGTCAGTGTCTGATCTCGGCGGAGTCAAGACGTCCCGAAACTGTAACCCGATTCATGGTGCCTAGTGTTATTGTGTTGGATTTTAATTTCAAGTAATTTGTTAGTTCGATAAAACCAGTGTACCGTGTGTAGTGTGTGTTTTCATAGCACGAACCCCATGTTCCGCCCACATGATGACCGAGTCTAATGGAAATAAATCATCTAACTGCGGCAAGTATATTACTTAAACTAACTATTCTGTTACTCTGTCGATGTCAGTCGGTTTGTCAATCTCGTTCGTCAAGTCTGTCTGGTTTTCACGACTTAAAGCGCGACTTAAGATTTGGGGGAAATTGATACATGGATACCCATAGGAATAAATAAATAGGACACTGTTTATCCCAGTACCACGTTTCCCTGGGATGATTCCTCCACGAGGGCGAAGCCGCGAGCGGCAGCTAGTGATAACATGAAAGTATAAAGTATTCATGAAGTCTATAGTTGTATTATCTGTGGTTTGTATCCAACTGGGATCAATCCGTTTCAATATTCCCTAATATAACAGGTGTAGCAAGCATTATGGATAATGTTTTGTTTATCAAGGAAAGTAAACGCTAAAAATATTTTTGCTACACTGGCTTTGTTCCACTTTCTTTTGTGTTAAAACGTTACACGGTTTACAAAATAATGTTTGCTGAAGTATTATTAACTCTTATAAAATTATTTTGTATGTAATTAATTCAAGCTTATATTAGAGTGTATTTTTTGTAAGAGTAAGCGGTAATTATTCGTACATTGACGTTGCAAGCGGCTGCACTACATTACGCCATTTTGAATTCTTCAAATACTTTTATTTTACATGGCAACATTACTGATATTTTCTAAAGTGAAGAGGTTTTATGAAAGGTCTGGGAAATAGTTATTGAGAACATTGCTGGCTGAAAGCTGTAGCCTGAGGCATTATATACTGGGAGGGGCTTGTCGAGGGTTGTCGATGTAAGTACCATTTCTAGTAATAAAATAGGAGCTCAACATCACACACGGGTAGGACAAACCAATCATTAGGACGTAAGACATACCAATCATTAGTGCTTCTTTTCTCAAAATCTATTATTTAGAGCCTTGCCTCATTTATTTTACAACAGCTTTGATATAAAGATTGTCATGAACTTTTTTTTCGTTTTGAGTCAATGATACATTTTAGCTTAGTTGGGCGAAGTAGGTGGCCCGAATAATACGAGGATACTCCTACCAGACAGGTGTTATGTTTGGTGGTCACAATTTCCTTAACAATCCTGCTGATTGGCAATGTGTGCCAATCAGCAGCAGTATATTAATATGGTAGTACCGTATATGTTTTCATGGAGAGATTGGTATGAATACGAGTATGAGTACGTGCCATCTAAATGAACTTGTATGATAAAAGACACATGGTCCGTTTGGACCTTCCCACTTCATTTTGAATCTTGTTACTGTAGGTGAATGACTGATTTTTAGGGTTCCGTACCCAAAGGGTCAAACGGGACCCTATTACTGAGACTTCACTGTCCGTCCGTCCGTCCGTCCGTATGTCCACCAGGCTGTAATCTCATGAACCGTAATAGTTAGCCAGTTGAAACTTCTACAGATTATGTATTTCTGTTGCCGCTATAACGACAAATAAGTACTTAAAACGAAATATTTAAGGGCCTTCCATACAAAAAATTTTTTTTTTACTCGTTTTTCTAAGTAATGGTACCCGATTCTTCGTGCGCGAGTCTGACTCGCACTTGGCTGGTCTTTTCTTCTAGATTACGATGATTCACTCATGGCCAGGCTGTACAGTATTCTTAACATGTTATAATTCAGGGACGAATGGTTATCTAGACGTATCCCTGCGTTCAGTATAATGTTTTTTTATTAAATAAATAAGCTTGCGGCCAAATGACTACAACTCGCCTGAAATGAAGCGATGATGCGGCCTAAGGTGAAGCACGTTTGCCTAGAAGAAACCGATTCACTCGAACTTTAAACAAATCCAGATTTATAATGACGGCACGGTTGGCGCCGTGGTTGAGCGCTGCCTGTCGCGGGTTCCTGTCGCGGGTTCGATCCCCGCACGGAACAAATATTTGTATGGCCTATAATAATACATAGTTGTTCCGGGTCTAGCTGTTTGTGTATGTGAGTTTAAATGTTTGTAAACGCACCCACGATACAGAAGAAATTCCTAGTGTAGAGCAAATTTAAAAAAAAAGATCAGGGAACACAGAAGCTAGGGTTCGCACAATACATGGGAAGCAAAGAGCTTCGTTTTCTTTTATTTGGAACTATTTTTTTCGGTTATTAAAGAATATCAGCAGTTCCGCATATTTTGACCGAGTAGATATTGCACTCATCTATGAAACAGTCAATTTTTTTTCAATAACCAAAGAACAACGTCATCTCGTAGGAGTCTGGAGAATTGTGTGTAAACTTACACTGTATTGTGTGGTTTATACCTGAACTTACACTGTATTGTGATTTTTATTTTCATAATACCGGCTTTTTAAAACGTTGCGCGTCCGTCATACTGTAAGTATATATTATTATAGTCACTGACCTTATTATCTTTCTGCCATGAACACACGCCCTTTTTGTCTGATATCCTACACTTGAGCAGAGCATCTTCACCGGGATTCACTTCAGTATACGTTGGCATCTCAATAAACCTTTGTACAGCATCTGAAAAAGAAATATTCAGGTCAATATTTTTGGTATTTCTAACTGCCTCCTTTGTTTAGCAGTCGTGAGTGCTACTGCTGAGCTTTGGGTTGATAATACCGAAGTAGGGCATAGTCTAACTGTAGTTTAGTTTATTAGGAAGACCTCAGTCTCTAAAAACGGTATTTAAAAAAACAAAAAAACTCGACTGAAAAAAAATACAAGTAAAAAAGAAGCATATTTTTAATTGTTTTATAGTCAAATCGGGAGTTGTATTTCATTAATTACTTTTTTTATTTTCAACTTTTTAGAATAGCACTAAGAAAGATTTCGCAGTCGATTTAACTTATTATACGCTTTTTCAATTAAATTTTAGTGTCCCAAGAGCCGTCAATTTAAAAAAAAAATGTAACTCCACATATGGTGCCCAAAATCCGCCATTTTTCTTTGTTTTTAAATTTTTATGTCAGCGGCAGTGTCAGTGACTCTCGCGCCATCAAGACGTAACTTATAACGTATCCAAATCAAAATCGGTTCAGCCGTTGAACATGAACCTCCTTCTGGGTCAGTCAGTTATAACTGTTATAAGATAAAAAATATTCAGTTATCTTTTCCCATTTTGTACATCCATAAGTGGCGAAATGCGTATACTAAACAGAACAAAACTATCCCTTGGGGCTACATAAAAACGTGATGTTATGAATATTTTTGTGTTTACGAAAGGTTCAAGCAAAAACTGCAAAGGTTTAGTATAGATTGATTGATTGACAGAAGTGTCTGAGTTGCACACAAACGGCTGCATGCAAAACTGCACGTCAATTTTCTGCCTTTTTTTTCCTTTTTTTTTTTAGTTGATCCGATTTCGCATTGCAGGCTCTCCAGGCTGACGTGCGCCGTCTATTTGGGTGAACTTTAAGTACGTATTTCACGATCATATTCCATCATATAGCCATATAGGTTTAATATGGGGTTTTGATAGAATGTGAAGCGATAAAGTCTCTTTTATGGGTGTTGAAAACGGAGTTAGGTGATTATAGTATAACGGGCAGTATCTACATGTGCGGGTCGGTGAGGCCAATTTCACCAAAGAAAGTAAACAAACGATCAGCATATTTGAACTGCGTTTAAAAGTTGTCAATGGCATCATTGCTATGAGATATAGTCACAGTCGGTTATTGAACGATAATTTTCGATGAGCTGATTGCGTTTTTTTTTCTTTAGTGAAATTGGCCCTTAATTTAAGGTCATGAGAATAAAAGTTCTGTATGGTATCGGTTCTGTATGGTGTCGGACGTAAGTAATACCATCCCTTAGCAGCGTTCTCTGTGCTTTTGCAACAACCGTACTGCGATCGCCAACCCGCCTGTTAAGCGTGGCGATTATGGCAAAACCCCCCTTATGTACACTTGGGGGAGGCCTATGTCCAGCAGTGGACGTCTTTCGGCTGAAATGATGATGAATGATGAGAATAAAAATAAAGAGGTAGTGACGAGTGTATTTGAATAAATTATCGAAAGCCAACTTTTGATTTTATACTTACTACCATACTTAAGTATGTGATTTCAAAACTCATGTTATCTGATTCCTGTGTGAATGATTGTTAGAAAAGTTGGTGGTTGTTGGCAATTTAATGATTAGAAACTTTATTAGGCTTCCAAGAAATGCGGGCTTTGCCCAATTTGGGATGCGGGATATCTAGAGATTATTTTCATCAACCTCTATTTTCATAATTAAATCAAAGTATCACGAAAGTAGGTTTTTTTCTGAATCTGTCTAGAATACTCAATCAGGAGTGCGTGTAAGACTAGAATACTAGATTTATGAACGTGTTTGAGGGTAAATATCGTACTAGGTGGCGTACTGATCGTTCTGCCAAACCCCACGGTAAATTGGCGTGAATATTCTCTGTTAATAAATAAACCAGTTTGAAATCTAATACAGGTAGCATCATATTTCGATCAAAATAACAAGATTCGCAACATCGGAATCCCATAGGAGCAGGCCCCTTCCAAACTAGCAGTTTGTAGAGTACCGGCCTATATTCGGGTATTTCCGAGCTACTGACTAACAATCAGAGTAACGATGCTGTGGGGTTCTCAATCAAACGTCCACTCACTGAAAGGATGACATACGAGTACAACGTTACAAACGTGTAGATAATTGTGTTTTAAGGAATCATCATCATCATCATCATCATTTCAGCCGAAAGACGTCCACTGCTGGACATAGGCCTCCCCCAAGTGTCGCCACATTGATCGGTCCCGTGCGACTCGCATCCAGCGGATCCCCGAAACCTTCACCAGGTCATCGGTCCACCTAGTGGGAGGCCTTCCAACGCATCGTCTCCCGGTTCGCGGTCGCCATTCCAGAACTTTTCGGCCCCATCGGCCATCTGTTCTGCGAGCAATGTGCCCTGCCCACTGCCACTTAAGTCTGGCAATTCTTCGGGCTACGTCGGTAACCTTGGTTCTCTTGCGGATGTCCTCATTTCTGATTTGATCACGCAAGGAAACTCCGAGCATAGCTCTCTCCATTGCCCTCTGGGTGACTTTGAGCCTTCTGATGAGGCCCATTGTGAGCGGCCACGTTTCGGTCCCGTATGTAATCACTGGCAACACACACTGGTCATAAACCTTTGTCTTGAGACACTGCGGTAAGTTGGACGAGAAGATACCACGCAACTTCCCGAACGCTGCCCAGCCGAGTCGGATTCGACGATTGACCTCTTTCTCGAAGTTAGACCTACCCAACTGGACCGTTTGTCCCAGGTAGACATAATCGTCTACAACTTCGATAGTAGAGTCTCCGATCTTGATAGGAGTGGGTGTTACATGGGCATTCAACATGACCTTGGTTTTGTCCATGTTCATTTTAAGACCCACTCTTTCGGAAGCTCTACTGAGGTCATCGAGCATTGTACTGAGGTCCTCCATGGTCTCAGCCATGACCACTATATCGTCGGCAAATCGAAGGTGAGAGATGTACTCGCCATTGATGTTGATGCCTAGCCCTCTCCAGTCCAGAACCTTGAAGATATCTTCCAGTGCAGCGGTGAACAGTTTCGGAGATATGACGTCTCCCTGTCTCACACCTCGCTGCAGAAGGATAGGTTCCGAGGTCTGGTCCTGAAGTCGGACTGACATGGTGGCGTTTTTGTACAAACACTTCAGCACCTCGATGTACCGATAATCAATTTGGCACCGTTGGAGAGACTGCAGTACAGCCCAAGTCTCGATCGAATCGAAGGCTTTCTCATAGTCCACAAACGCTAAACAGAGAGGCAGGTTGTACTCTTCGGTCTTCTGTATAACCTGTCGCAGCGTATGTATGTGGTCTATGGTGCTAAAGCCTTTACGGAATCCGGCTTGATCGGGAGGCTGAAAATCGTCAAACCTGCGCGCGAGACGATTCGTGATGACTCTTGAAAACAACTTGTAGACATGGCTTAGAAGTGAGATGGGCCTATAGTTCTTCAACCGGGCATTGTCGCCCTTTTTGAAGAAGAGTACCACCACACCCCTGCACCATGCCTGAGGCGTTTTGCCCTCGAGTATGACGGAACCAAACAGCTTCTGAAGGGCCTTAAGTACCGGTTTTCCACCCGCCTTCAGAAGTTCGGCCGTAATTCCATCATCACCCGGTGCCTTGTTGTTTTTAAGCTGTTTCAGAGCCATCCTAATCTCGTACAGGCTGATGTCCGGGATGTCTTCGGTGTAGTGTCGGGTCAGTCTAGCTCTTGGGTCATTCGCTAGATTTACAACGGGTTTCCTGGTTGACGTGTACAACTGCCCATAAAAACTCTCGATCTCCCTCAGTAGCTCCGGTTTGGCGGATACGATTCTGCCATCGTCGGTCTTCAGTTTCGTGAGCTGGCTCTGCCCAATAGCCAGATCTCTTGCAAATACCTTTGAGCCTTTATTCCGCTCAATGGCGTCTTTAATACGCTCGGTATTAAAGCGGCGGAGGTCGTTCTTCAAGGATTTAGAGATCTGTCTATTGAGCTGCCGGTATTTCCACGCGTCTTCTGAAGACTGCAGGATCATCTCACGCCGTTCCTTCATGAGCTTAAGAGTATGATCAGAGAGTTTTTTGTTCTTCTGTGTACGACGCGTCTTGAAGAACTTTGACCCTGTCGTATGGACAGCTTCCACGAATCCATCGTTGCATTCGTCCACTGAGCTTCCTAGGCACTCGAAACGATTCTGGAGTTCAAGCTGAAAGCTCTCGGGGTTTTGGATCTGGATCTGTGCTGGTCGGAGCGTAGACTTCATCAGTCGAGACCTTTCTAGCTTAATATTGATGTTCAATGTGCCTCTTACCATGCGGTGATCGCTCCCAGTTTTCACCGAATTGATCACAGAGACATCATTGAACATTTGCTTCTTGGTTGACATGATGAAGTCAATCTCATTTTTAGTTGCACCATCGGGGCTCTGCCAGGTCCACTTCCTGTGCTCACGCTTTCTGAAGAAGGAGTTCATCATATAGAGGCCCTCCTTCTCCATAAAACAAGCTACCGGTTGGTGGGTGGTCAGGGCTCTTGAGAGAGGAACCTCCTAACAATACGCGCCGTGTCTGAAAGTTCTGCTTTCTGAATCAAGGCCTTGATCCAGCTGCCAAGAGGAGGCACCTCAGATTTTGGTCGAGGCTTTTGGTTATTAGGCCATTGGCCGACAGACATTGCTATTAGATTTGACTGTGACTTTATTTCTTTTGTTGGATACCTATACTGTTTTCGCAATTTATATAGGTTAAAAGACACACATTTACAGACATCCACACTGTACCTACATATACTCGCACACACACAGGCACGGACGATACCTTTTAATGCCAATTAATTCGAGTTACTCTCTTCTTACTATTTTAATATTTATCTGTGTACTTCGTAATTGGCGTAATGATTAATGTAATAATTTTATGTTTATTTATCTATGTACTGTCAGCTGTGAAGCTGCCTTTCATAAAATAAATAAATAATTATAATGTTAAAACTATCAGATGACGGACGCTCGTGAACATGCACAGACATTACGGAAAATGCTTTAAAATTACCAAAATGGACGAAATTCTTTCACCATTTAAGAGATTATTAAATATGTATGATTTTCCTGTCCATGTTTCTCTCTCCGACTTATATTCCTATTTTCAATAAATTAAAAAAGGTCTGTTTCCAAGAGATGATCCGGCGAGAAGCTTCCTTCTTTGTGTCGTATCTTTAATTAATTAGGTTCGTCATTATTTAGTCTGTTGCACAAGTTATTCAAGTAATGTATTGAATGCTCCAAAAGGTATTCGCGCACGTGAAGCACCTAATGAATTAAATGCGCCTTTACTTTGAAAAACAGTTAAAGAGCAGAATGGAGAATTGGGTGAACATTAGTCTGTAAGAAGGCTTAATTAAATATGCTAAAGTATTCTATGTAAGAATGAATGTAAGATGTACCTAAACTGTTTAAAATATTCTTAACTAGCTGTGCCCGCGACTTCGTCCGCGTGGAATTAAAAAAATAAGTTATTTAGTTTATTTTTAGTTCTTCTTCGTTTTTGCATTTTTATTTTAATTAAGTATTTAAGATTATTTCTAAAATAGAAGTAGCACGAGTCACACTCCTTATAACATCAGCTATTTGCCAGTGAAAGTCCCGTCAAAATCGGTCCAACCGTTCTAGAGATTAGCCGGAACAAACAGACAGACAGACATACAAAAAATTAAAAAATATATATATTTTGGTATATGTACCGTATTTACATTCATATGCATGTAGTAAAAGTGGTTATTTTAATATTGCAAACATACACTTCAATTTTATTTATTTGTAAGTATAGAAGATGTTTTAGTAGTCGAATAGATGTGCTACTATTACAATCATGTAAGACTCTTGGTTTGTTGGTCCTTCAGGACGAATTTATGTACTTGTCTAACCTCTTTTACTTATCCATACCTAATAGAAATTTCCAACCTATGAGAATGAAAAATAACAAGCTTCCTTTATGATTGCAAGCGGATTTTATGCACGATTCACGGAAATTATACGCGGCAATAAAGGAAACGGACTGCCATAAGCAAAACACACAAAGTAAAATGATTTTGAACCTCACTTTTTAAAGATTTCAAATCCTACAATTGAATTTTGGGCCGCGTTTTCCAATTTTGAATTTCAATAGTGCCCCGTAGGTACTTTTGGTTCTATTTTCGAAAATTGGAATTGAATTTTATAATATGCTTTCGAGCTAAGCCTTCCCAATTTAAATTCAAACGTTTTTAAGGCCAATTTTTGAACTTGGAAAGTAAATCATGGTAATAACGCCTAATTGCTGATTCGTAAGCCCGCTTAAGGGTATATATGTTCTGTGTTCGTAAACGTCAGCATTTGTGGCATCCCGACGTGCTCGTAGATATGCCAGACCTAATGGCGTCAACCTGTCACTAATTATGCACAAATTGTGATCTAAAGCCTACACGGTTCTGCTGAGTATAAAGCTATAGGTGTCACGCAAACAATCGATAACACAGATTTGCACTGAGTAGGCACTAAGTTCCTAAGACGTGAACACAATGGAATGCTATTAAGATGTCTGGACTCCACTCTCTCACTCTCAAAAGGACTTATTAAACTAATGCCTGTTTTTGCTAAAACTTAAAGGCGCTGGATTTCCAACGCTACTCAGCATCGAAAGTCGAAATTTCAACAGAGCAATCAATTCAGGCATTAATTTAAGTGCCGCCTAATTTGCGTGAAAAGAAGAATAACATTCATTTGGAAAAATCTAGTAGACTAGACTTTGACTTACGATCAACATTATCCAAAGGTTGACTGAAACACAAAGGTCACCCTTTTCTATCCTCTTTTCTCCGTCCTTTGACAAACTTATCTATCTGAAAACATGCAGGAAATAAGGGCACACAGAGGGAGCCACATTTGAGCGTCTCGCGTTGCACTATTGTCGCGCTTCGACTCCTGGCGCGGGCGTAATTAGCCCAGTTCGAGAGGCTGATTGAAACACTAGCACTGTTATCCATATTGGCAGTAACTTAGCATTAGGTACATCACGTTTGTATTTGTTTAGCCTGGTGATCGAATTCAACTCATCAGATTGGCAGTAACCGTCCATAAAAAACGATGCTAACAAGACAGTTCTTACGGAAGAAAATCTCAAAAAACAATCCAAAGCACCAATTGATTCAATTGATCCACCCTTTATGTCGCAAGTGGCTAATGAACGTCCCATATCGTAAGTTGAAAGCTTATTCGCCGCATAAAAGGGTAGGCCCGAATCAGCACCCCACGGCAACATTACAGCAGTTTATGAAGATTGCAAATATTTCTCACAAAGCGCCATCCGCGGCTACTAGCGTATCAAACCTTATTGTTCCCGTGAATGGAGTTTACCAAGTACTTTTCGTTGGTTTTCATTTTTAGTACTGAGCAGTTATTTTGTTGTAAAAGGTTTAGCGGAGTTCCGAGAGAGGTAGAGGGATTATAGAAGTTGTTACGTGTTTGGGACCGGTTTAAAACGATGTCGTTTTATCCGTTTTAAGGTGACAGGGAGATAGGAAGCGTCTTTCGTGGTTATGTCTCGGAATTTTTACAACCCTGTTTTCTACCGTAACCGCTGGTAATCGCATAGCCTTATATTGAAGACGTACGGAACTCTAATTTTGCTGAAGAACACCTTTTACTTAAACATTCCAAAAACCATTCTCTTTACATAAAACGTCAACCGAGTTCCACAACTTTTCACTTTTCACAATAGTGTCAGCTCCTTCAAGTAAGCATATCAAATGTAAAATGACGAGGGAGCTTTCAATCGAGAGTGGTATTAATAAAACGGGTCTTAGAAGTGAACACGAAAGGAATATCAAAGAAACCACCACCTGACATGAAACTACAAAAGCATTCGACCCCTATTTAATAAAAATAAAGAATTTTATACCCCAGCCGAATAGCTACATTGTTATTCATAGCATCGATATCGTAATCCATAAGAATAATCTAGAAATTTTCCTTTCGAATCGAGTATTGCACGAGTTTAACGGTTGCTCATTACGGGTGAGTCGAAAGGCGTGAAGATGGCCTGATAACGAGCGCAGTCACACACACGTGACTCTAGAGCAGATTCGAGCAGTTTCGAGCAGCTCTGAATACTCCGAGTATTTTCAGAACTCAAGTATTTGTTGTAGATGTTGTTAAGGCTCGATATCTCCTGCCTGTCTTTGAATTATGTAAAGTACTTTCATATAACTACATGATGAACAGCGAACTAGTTTTTCTTAGTTACCAAGAGTGCCAAACAAAGTCATATTTTATGAGCCACAGCTATGATGGAAAGACAAAAATGTGTGAGATTAATATAATCTGCCGAAAAACATACCTACCAGTCAGAAGTCGTTGCAGAAATAGGAAACGCTGTACAAGCAATTTTCACTTACAAAGACTCTGTGGACTCTGTGTGTCGTAAGAGGCGACTAAGGGACTTGCCAGATAATGGGCAGCAGCGTTCTCTGTGCTTTTGTAACAACCGTACTGCGATCGCCAACCCGCCTGCCAAGCGTGGCGATTATGGCAAAACCCCCCTTATGTCAATGTGGCGTTGGGGGAGGCCTATGGCCAGCAGTGGACATCTTTCGGCTGAAATGATGATGATGATGAAGACTCTGTGGTAATAACAAGACCATGGGAAATTGGTATTGCCTGGCAATTTGTTTGCGGACGTCCAATGACCTTGACTACGAGTAAATTATTGATAGGTCGCATCTGGCTCAACCGACCGACCCCAACATATTTGAGAAAGGCTACGGTTAATTGCCTCCCAAAGTAAAATACTCTTCGCACCTACTTATAAAGCCATTAAAGTTAAAAACTCTTTTAAAGTACTAGATTAAGCCCGCGACTTCGCCCGCGTGGAGTTTGGTAGGTAATTATCCCACAGGATCGTAGTAACGGGATAAAAGTATCCTATGTGTTAATCCAAATTATCAACTACCCGCTTAGCAAATTTCATCCAAATCCGTTCCCTAGTTTTCGCGTGAAAGAGTAACAAACATCCATCCATTCATCCATCGATCCATCCATCCGTCCATCCACCCGTACATTCTCATAAACTTTCACATTTATAATATTAGTAGAAATTAGAATTAGTCGTAAAGAGAACTATGAAAGTTGCGAAAGCAAAGCTGTGTAGATTGCTAGAGTTTGTAAGTTTGGTATCTCCCTGTTCTACCTGCGCTGAATTAAATATTAGTGTAGATTGTTTATGTTGCTGCTAAATTACTTATATTCTCAGTATCTAGAGAGAATGGGGGCTGAATCAAGCGTAGTTGGAAAAAGGCTAGCGGGATTGATTGCGTATGGATTGTGTAGCTGTGTCAGCGGGTGGATATTAGCGCTATTTTTTCAGGAAAAAGCGTTAAATTTTACTGGTATTCGGGTATCAAGTGAATGGGATATTTCCATGTATTGATCGCTTGGACGAGACCACCTATAAAGAAAGGCTATTTGATCATCATGTTTGGCTCTGTATGGTGCTGGACGTAAAGAATAACACCATCCCATATCTTCCCATGGGTGTCGTAAGAGGCGACTAAGGGATTTGCCAGAGAATAGGCAGCAGCGTTCTCTGTGCTTTTGTAACAACCGTACTGCGATCGCCAACCCGCCTGCCAAGCGTGGCGATTATGGCAAACCCCCCAAAATGTCAATTTGGCGAAACTTGGGGAGGCCTATGTCCAGCAGTGGACGTCTTTTGGGCTGAGAGGATGATGATGATTTGATCATCACAACAAGCATTTTGAAAAACCACTAAGTTGATTATCAAAATCAAGCTTTTTTGCCTGAATTGTTTGTAATTTTACGGTTTATTTTTTTTGTCTTTCCAAAAGTATGAAGAAAGAATACAGGGTAAAGTGAAACAATAACTTTTCTAATAAACTTTGTTGTCCCATCAAGATTTTCACACATCGTTGGGGAAATTCTCGCAATAAGAACCCTCAATGGAAGCAATCAAATTCAACTTTTCCGATGATTGGCCCAAAAAGTTTTATTACTCTACCAACATGGGGCAAATCGTATCAACAAAAATAAATAGACAATCATATTAATTTGTACAAAAGGACATTTATTTTTAAAACTAGAAATCACAAATTCTTAGAAAAAATCTCAAAGATATTAGTAAGGACGGAACCTACATGAATTAAAAGTTTTCCAGTCCAAAACAATAAGAAAAACTTCGCATTTCCTATAAAAAGTACCTACAAACTCGACAATCTGCACCGTAATTTAGTATAAAAAATCATTTTTTTTCCTTTGTTAAAAAACTTTTCTCCATATTGATATCTGAAACTTTTACTAGGCACTAAGAATTCCCTGCTAATTTCAGAACTTCTGAAATTTCCCTGAAGTTCTTTGGATAAAATAGGTTTGCCCTTACTTCAACTGAAAATACGACTAAGTGATTATGATAAAGACGTTTTTTTAATTATTTCAAAATCAAATGAGTCTATTCTAAAAGCATCTGATAAAAACATAAAAAAATAGAAAAGTTAACTGTGATTACCGCTTTGATTTTATTTAAATACTTAAACCTGAAATTTTAATTTTAAATCAGTGTTCTACATATAGATTTCAAAGATTTCAAACAATAATTGTTAAAAAACTTGGCGAGATATAACTTGACGGCACGGTTGGCTCAATGGTTGAGCGATCGACTGCTGCGCTGCGTGTCGCGGGTACAAATCCCGCACGGAACAAATATTTGTATGGCCTACAGATACTTGTTCCGGGTCTGGCTGTTTGTGTATGTGAGTTTAAATGTTTTTAAACGCACCCACGATACAGGAGGACTTCCTAGCTTGGGGCAACGTTTTTTTTTTTAAAATATATAAAAATATGAAGTGCAAAACTTATAAACAAAGATGTTATACCTCCCATGTAGTCTTTAGTGATTCTCTTGGGCACATTACCTGCTGACAGCGTTGAGGAGGAGTTTTTTGATGCCCTTTTATAGTTTGTTGTTAAGTTTATTTAATAGTTTCTAATGGCTATCAAAGAGGTGCTGAGATAATGAGTAATAGAGAAGTATGGAAGAAGAAGACATGCTGCGGCGACCCCAAGTAAGTTGGGATAAGGGCAAGAGATGATTTAATAGTTTTTAATTATTATAGTTATTTTACTCTAAAGAGATTTGATGATGGTGATATAATGACATCTGAAACAAGCGTGCTTGTCTAAACTAATATTATAAAGAGAAAAGATTTGATTGTTTGTTTGCATTGAATAGGCTCCGAAACTACTGGTCTGATTCGAAAAATTATTTCAGTGTTAGGTAGCCCATTTATCGAGGAAGGCTATAGGCTAATATCACCACGCTACGACCAATAGGAGTGGAGCAGCAATGAAAAATGTTGCGAAAACGGGGAAAATGTGACTCAAATGAAGTTGCGCCGGACAGCTAGTTTACAAATAAAAACATTGGCACGTACTAGGAATTTGACGATATCGACTTCATATTCCACGGTCAATATTTAAAACTAAAACCGTAGATACTAAACAGATACTATAGTTTCACAAAGATAGCTTTCACCTGCAATACAAACAAAATCATACTGCGATGCTCCCGGTGCCAAGTATGGTAATTACGCCATTGTTTCTCCGAAACGCAGCGCTGAACGTGATACTGATGATAAATAGATTCGTACATAAAACCGTTACGCTTGCTATCATTGTGTGCTAAGCACTAGTCATGATATACGGTTTAAAGTCGCATTGTGTGTGAGTCACTGTTAATCAGGGACGATTTTAAGCCTGGCTGAATCCAAGTTTATCATAGACCAAAGTTTAATGATGGTGGAGGAAAGTAGGTACCCTGAAATCTGGGTTTGTGTCTGGTTGATGGGAATATGGTAAAAATGGGTACTTATGAGGCGAAATGTGGGTGGCGGGTACCTAGTACACCCGGGTCACCTATATCTAACCCTTTGGGATAAGAGCCGTGAAGCTATGCTTATTTAATTTGAAGCATGGGTAAATCGAAGTTTATGTAATGATAAAAGTAAAAATATAGCCAAGAAAAACGACAACACTTCCGAGTTATATTGAGTGTATCGAGTGGCTATATTTTTACTTTTCGTTCATTCATTCTTTTCATGAATGAATGAAAAGTAAAAATATAGGTAGCCAAGAATAACGACAACACTTCCGAGTTAGTGTGGATACCAGCACACGTAGCATGACCACTGTAGAAATGAGTATTGTTTACGGAAGAGTCGACAAATTGACACATTGTCATTGTCTTTCTGTCATTATGTCGATTCTTCCGTAAACAAAACTCGTTTCTACAGTGGTCATGCTACGCGTGCAGCCTGAACCTTTTTATGCATAACTCTAACCAAAGCAATCGGTCGCGCGAATTCGCGATCGTCGCATTCATAATTT
Organism: Cerastis rubricosa; assembly: GCA_949152445.1. Lineage (NCBI taxonomy): Eukaryota > Metazoa > Arthropoda > Insecta > Lepidoptera > Noctuidae > Cerastis > Cerastis rubricosa. The sequence continues at coordinate 5,552,424 of OX424540.1, read as the reverse complement.
CACACATTTGTTCGAAAAACCTAGGGGTTTCGAACAAAAATGCGACAGTATTGAGATCGCACAACGATCGCTTTGATTAGAATACAGCTTTAGACTTGACATTTGGCCTATAGAAACGACAATTACTGGCTGATAATAGATAGCCTCATTTAACTCCAAATCCTATATTTCTCTTCTGCTGGACAAAGGCTGATCCTAAAACCCGATATCTATTACTCGTAGTGAACGGGGGGGTTGTGAAAGGTGGAAAGCGGGGGAGGTGTCCGGGGTTGGTGACCGCTAAGCCAGGATTATCTTAATTGTTAAGTATTCTAAGTTGTCGTCAGTACAGGTACCTACTATCGAACTTAATTGCTTACCCACTTTTTTTAAGGTGATGTCATTGTTGAGAAATGGTAATCGTTTTATATCTTTAGTAATAAGTTTGTGGCTGATTTAAGTTTTGCTTTGATAGTATCTATAAATTCTGATCAATGGTTTTAAAAACATAAATTCGTCATAAATACAGAAGAAATAATTCTATCTGTTAGTCTGCGTGCCTGTTCGTCTGCCAAACAGATGTCACGCACTCGGATAATCTATGATACCTACTTATTATCTATTACTACGGTCAAGTGGGATAGTATTCAATCTAAGCAAAATCACCCAAACGATATTCAACTCTCAAAGACTCTGATAATCTGCATTTTCCGATCGTTGATATCCAATAAAAGGTAACGCCAAATCCACCTTTCATTATCAATTTGATCTTCTCACACAATCCACATTAATCATCAATGTTCTCTTATATCATTTCCAATATCTATCGTATATAACTCAAACGTTCTATGAATAACAATGTTTCCTACAAATGTAACGAATTTCATTCATTGTTGTTTGATTCATATCAGTATGCCGTATAATTGTTTTATTGTTGTTGATAACAAAAGTAACTCAAAACTCATGAACATAATTTTCATTTTCCATTAATTCTTCCATCTAGGGCATTCTAGGGTTACCATTTATTCGGATTTTTTCGGAGACATCCGGATTCATATGTGTCCCTATCTAGTTTTGTTTCCTTGTCATTTGTTTGAATTCCTTTAAGAAAATATAAAAGTGACATAAATCTCTATTCTTATGGAGGAGCTCGTGGCTAAATAATAACAGCCGCCCAGGTCGATCTTTAAGGTTAAGCCGTGCTTGCCGAGGTTGGTCTGTGGATGGGTGACCATAATTACATTATCGAGTTTCCTCCGTGCCTCGGAAAGCACGTTAAGCCGTTGGTCCCGGCTGTCATTTGTAGATCTTTGACAGTCGTTACGAGTAGTCAGAAGCTAAAAGTCTGATATCCAGTCTTACCAAGGGGTATCGTATTACCCAGTTACTGGGTTGTGGAGGTCAGATAGGCAGTCGCTTCATGTAAAATACTGGTACTCAGCCGCATCCGGTTAGACCGGAAGCCGACCCCACGATAGTATCTGTATTGAAGACATATAAATTGAAAAGTAAAATTTCCGCACTTTTCCGAAAGGCATTTTGTCAGACTTTTCAAATCGCGGAATGGTAACCCTACTTCCATCCATTAAACTTATCGCTATTACTGGGAAACAGGAAACTGAATAGTACTGGCGTAAAAGGAATAAGCCCAAAAATTTTGCACATAAAATGTTATCGGGACAATGTTTCGAGAACTAGAATGACATTGATATCGCTTGGGACCTGGAGGTCCACGGATGGGTCTCCACTGATTAGATAGGAAACCAAGCTGATATCCATATATGAAGTTCAAATACACCGACCATATATTTGTGTACATAAGGACTCAAGGACACGCACAACAGATAACGTTGAATAAGTATTAATGTATTGTATTTTCATAATACTATCATCTCTCGCTCTGTATGGTGTCGGACGTAAAGAATAGCACCATCCCATATCTTCCCGTGGGTGCCGTAAGAGGCGCCTAAGGGACTTGCCAGAGAATGGGCAGCAGCGTTCTCTGTGCTTTTATGACAACCGTACTACGATCGCCAACCCGCCTGCCAAGCGTGGCGACTATGGTAAAGCCACACATGTTATGTCAATGTGGCGAAACTTGGGGGAGGCCTATGTCCAGCAGTGGACGTCTTTCGGCTAAAATGATGATGATGATGAATACCATCATCTGCCTAGCCTTTTCCCAACTATGTTGGGTCCGTTTCCAGTTAAACCACAGCTGAATATCATACCATTTTTGACACTGTGAGCGACTGCCTATCTAACCTCCAAAACCCAGTTACTGCGACAATCTCTCTCCTTGCCCCTTTGTAAGACTGATAGGCATACTTTCAGTTTTCTGATTACACGTAACGACTGTCATTGATCCACAAATTTTATCATCTAAATGTAAAGCCGGAAAATAATGTTTGAAAGATGTGTTTGATATAGGTATGTGAATCTAATAGAAGATTGAGATTATTGGAATCTCTGAAGCATAGAGGATGTATCCGTGTTCGATCAAACAGATTTTAATCAAATACCGAAGGTGTAACAAACTACTTCAGTAGTGATACAAACATAATATGCTGTTGTGGCACCTGGGGCAAGTTTACCTCCAGCAGTGGATGGAGGTATTTTGGTTGTAGTGATGATGATGGTGAATATGCTCAGATAAGATACAAATCTTAACACAGTCGGGCAAGGCTAAGTTGTTGACGAAATCATCATCAGCCTACAACTGCAGTCCACTGGTTCGTCATAGGCCTCCTCAATAGAACGCCACTCAATTTTACTGTCGGCAACTCTCATCCAGTTGCGTCCAGCCACCATACGATGATCATCGCTCCACCGAGCCTGAGGGCTTCCCGGCTTATGATTTCCGATTCGCAATGAAAACGACGACGAAATAATCGAGATCAATAAAACAGAGTGTCGATGATAATCTAAATCAGTAGCGTCCATCAATTCTTGGAACGTGTGGACAACAGGATAGGTAAGACATGATTTTAAAAGTCCGATCGTTTGCGAAACAACAACTTTAGACATGAGAAGAAAGAAACACACATTTCTGAGCAGTGGTGAAATTTTATCAACGAGACTACTAGAAATTGGACAAGGGCATATACACCACATACTTACATCATCAACTACTTAGCCTTTTATTTTATTTTATTTATTCAGGGACAATAAACAGCTACAATATGTGTTGGAACAGTGGAAAAATAATACAAAATATTAGCAATATTGTAGCCATTTTCAACATATTAATCTTTTTTTTTAGAATGCTGGGGTTAGCTTCCAGCCTAACCGGATGCAGCTGAATACCATTATTTTACATGGAATGACTGTCTTTCTGACCTCCACAACCCAATTAGGAGTAGGTAATACGACATCCCTTGGTAATACTGGTTGTCAGACTTTCGGCCCAAAGACTACCTGTAACTGTCAAACATCTATAAATGACAGCCGGGACCAACAGCTTATCGTGCTTTCCGAGGCACGATGCAAACTCGGTAATACCTTCGTGTTTGCTTCGTGGTTTACATACCGACTCGGTTTGTAAACCTTCGTTAATTCGCCACTGGATATTAAAGCGGTTAGTTAGTTTGTAATAGCCCATAGCTGTCCTCTCAGAAGGCTTCCTCCATAGACCCCAAAGTTAATGTTCTTGGGTGGACCATATCACTACTCATAACATGATTATATTGTGTCCAACCATTTGTAGGACACTGTGACCTAATTCCGCCCTTGTATGAATAACATGCGGATTTGTGTATGCATAAAATTTATTATGTTACAGCAAAAATCCGACTAGTGTGGGAATTTGATTTTGTCAATCAATGCTGCCAGTTTTTTTTAATGATTTGTTTATGACATATATTTGACACAATGAATGCCATAATATACAGCAGTTATTATGGTATATTTGAAGTATTAATTGTATCCCAATGTCAACAATTTGCTTGAAACAAAATTCAAATGATCTAATTTGCAGTCTAACGGCAGACGTAATCCCTTCATGGGCGTACTACGTACTAAGCTCTAAAGAAAACACTATCAGCCAACTTCAGAGGTTCATGACAAGAATAAATCGACCAGAATTCAACCAGATTGTCATAAGATTATCAGGAGCTTAAATCAACGTCTGACAAGCAGTCTTACCAAGGGGTATCGTATTTAGCAGTACTATGAGTTGTGGAGGTCAGATATCTCCCCATGGGATGGATAGGACCCTCCATGTAAAATGCAGGTATGCAATTGCATCCGGTTAGACTAGAAGCCGACCCCAAAAAGAAAAAGGCTTGGCAGATGATGATGATGATGCCGTCAATCGATACATATTTGGGCTTTTGAATAAACATTATCGCTGTTAGAACATCACTATGTCTGCTCATACATCATCAGGACAATTCCCACGCTCCTAAGATTTCCAGAAAGTTGAAAAGTTCTTTTCTGTTTTTCTTCCACACCAAAGCATGTCACTTGAAGTGAGTATTATAATGAGCTTCAAAACAAACGTACAACAGACTCTTCTGTCACAAAATAAAGGCATATTTACTCTGTCTCGGTTAGCGGAGCCACTAAGTACATCTCAGCCTACATGTTTGACGGCGCCTTACTTACTTGCCGAGCGAGTTTGAGGGAATTCACATACATATGTACGTTTGCTAAGTATCACGTAAATCACTCATGATGTTCAGAAACAATTCATTTCATCGTTTGCTTTTGGAACTTTAGTATGAAGTTGGTTTGATAGGAATTGGGAACACAATATCTGTGAAAACTTTTCGATCAAGTTTTTGTTTTGTACTAACTCACTTCTTGATTCAATCCAGTACCTATACCTATATATATATATGAGTATTTACCAAGAGGGTGTGGAACTGTGGATGGCCAAATCCGAAACTATGCGGAATATCGTCTTTGATTGAACGGTTTCATCAAAATTGGTCTCGAGACTTCTTTGAGTACTTTCCTCTCATAGTGTCGGATTTTGCCAATCACGCCCACTTGAAAATTTCACCCTGTATACCTCGCAAGTCTAGGTTTGAAAAGAGAACTGACGTTCGATTTAGAAAAAGTCGTATCTAACCTACATCTATCCTGAAGGGTTCGCTTTCTTAGAAGTTACGTCATATAGTAGTACGCAACTGAATTTGGCAGGTTTACAGCCTACAGGGACATTATTCCAGCTTAGATACTTTGAAAAACTATTCAAGTATTCATAGCAAAGAGATAACTTTTCTTTCCACTTACTTTACTTTAAACATAAGATGGCTGGTTTTCGCCCGCTTCATCTAGAAATATGGCAACAATTTCTTTGGGCAATATCTTGGGAACACTATAAAATATCGAGATGAAAATGAACAGCTCCTTTTAGAGGCTAGAGAATTTTTACAAAAAATTTTAGATTCAAGATATTATGTGTAGTAGAACAACAAAACAAGCTATGTTGTTCATACTCATGATTTAACTTTACTCATAATGTAAAAAAGAAAAAATATTCTGTTTTATATCTAAACGGTCGCGGTCCCTAAAAGGTTGTTCGGAAAATGTTAAAACCCTTTCCAATGTTCGAAATCGTTTCGTATTCTTTTATTTTTTTGACCGTTTGTTGAGCCATGGAGAACGGGTTCAACAAAAATTAATAAATGCTGAAAAATACATTCAAATGATGTTTGGAAAGATTTTTTCAAACACATCATTGAGTGTTTTTTCAGGCTTTTTTTAACTTATTTCTTTTAGGTAATAATTTTCCAAACGGTATGTTTTTTTTATATTCTTGAACTGAACAATGAAGTCGTCGCTCATTATTAGAATAAAAATACTGACAAAAAAACTTCGCAGATACGTCGTTAGCCTCAGTTCTACATTTAGCTAGCTTTAGTGAACTTACAAGCGATGAATTTATTTAACAAAACCTACACTGGAAAACGGTCTAAGTGGCGGAAACTGTGCCAGAATCCAGTCTGTAATTTTCTCGATTAGCCCGAAGTACGGAAAGACGCAGTTAGTTATATTTAACTGTACGAGGAGGTTTAAAAGTCAAGTCGTCTTCATCATCATCAATTCGAATTCTAGTCCAGTTTTCAGGCTTTCTGAGCTTTGTGTCAGTCAGTTATTTGACAGACTATCAATATTAAATTAAATTAAATATTTAAATTTATTATATTAAATTTAATTTAATATTGCAAATACCTCTTTTTTCTTTTTCGTGTGGTTAGGGCCTAACTAGGTGTCAGAGTTTTTATGCCACCGTCGAGAAATATGTCTCAGGCATGCTGGTTTCCTCACGATGTTTTCCTTCACAGAAGCAAATGATAATCATATCATGGGCCTCAAGTTCGAATCCATGACACGCACCTCTGTTTTCTCAGATTCATATGCGTATTGCAAATATTGAAAATGTCAAAGAGTAGAATGGAATGGAAGTGTCCAATTCTATTCTTTGATATTTTCAATATTTGAAGGTGAAGCTAGCAAGTGCCCAAACTAAGGAGTGCCTTAGTTTGGGCAATTGCTAGCTTCAGCGAAACATTAAAAGGGCATTAAAGGGGTCTTTTGACAGACCTAGTGATTGTGGCTGGTTTATCCAGGCTAGTACATTGAGGACACTGGTCCTTAATGACCTAGCTGGGTATACCAGCCACTCAAGTACGGAGTTGAATGGATGTTCTCTCTTCCATCGCTGAAGCAAGTCAAAGGTAGGAAAGGCTTTGTTCTTTGGGTTACTAGGAAAACGTATGGTGACGGAAGTTCTAAAGCAACAATAGCTCAAACTATTAAGGTTTTAGCATCTGAACTCGTGGCTTGACTGGCCATGAGTTCAAATGAAAACCTACTCGATCTTACCCTTATAAGAGATCTTGCAACGCCCAGTAAAAAAAAGATAATTTTATATTTTGTGGCTAGGTGGATATTGCGCCATGCGCCAGGCCGCTATAAACACATAAAAACTTTATCTACCTTGGTCGTTTTGGTTTCATTCCTATTATTCGAAAAAGGGTAGTCAAACTTCTGTGACCTAATGATAAAAAAGTATAATAAAAAGCTATATATTGCTGCATATTTTTTGGTCTACTACTATGGATCCACACAACAAGGGTACTTTTTTTTGTTTTACTAAGGTAGACTATTGGTCTGCACGGTAAACAGACGTGGTCATCGTGTGCACGTGGTTTTGTTTAAAAATCGGCCAAGTGCGAGTTCGGACTCGCGCACGAAGGGTTCCGTACCATTATATATAAAAACGAGCAAAAAAATCACTTTTTTGTATGTACCGTAAATATTTATTTTATTCTGTTTTTAGTATTTGTTGTTATAGCGGCAACAGAAATACATAATGTGTAAAAATTTCAACTGGCTAACTATCTCGGTTCACGAGATATAGCCTGGTGACAGACGGACGGACGGACGGACGTACATTTCCAAGTTCCATCTTTTTATCTTTCCACTATCTAGGTAATGGATGCTACAGATACAGATAATCTCATATTTGCTGTTTGATCCGTAAACGAGAAGCAAATACAGTGAGAGCGTGTCGTTTTGCGCCAACTACGACCAATTGAGCGAAAAGCGATTACTTAATGGCGCAGTCCGTCTGTTTACGTACTCCGCGTACTCACTATAGTGCGGGGCTTTTATACTCGATTTGTTACTTACTGTTATTGAATCGAATGCTGCTCTCGTATTGTAAACAGTGACAGGGGATGCTAGGGAGGGGAAAAGGGACCGTTAATGATGATTTTATTTACTTAAATACTTACTACTTTACTGAAATAGTTTTTTTATATGGTGTGGTGGCGACTACATGTTTATGATTATCTCCAGACTTTTTTTTTTACTCATAACCAGTGATCGTAGTAGGTAGATTGATTTTTTGGACTTGTATAATAAATGCACACAGAAAGAATAACATGGATAAGTGATTTTTCCGGAAAGTAATTCCGGTATTTCCGGATTCAATTAAATATTGTTAATGTTGGTAGTGATAATATTACTACTCAATTCAAAATTTAAAAGAAGTTATCAAAACTAAATTAATGTATTATTTATCTGTTGAATAATAAAAACAATCGAATTCAAATCGTAGCATTAATATTATTTTTTTATATATAGCCGTTTTATGGCCAAAACTTTTTATAAATTGTTGCACTTAAATTTCAATCAAATCAACCAATTCCGGAGGAATGTCCATATTAATATAAACGTTTCGGATCAATGACCCCAATTCAATCTACCTACTCCGATCTATGCTCAAAACTTAACATCACGCCTGTAAATCCCGAAGGATTAGGCACAGGTGTACCTAATAATACACCCACATTTCGTCAGTTACCGTTACCGGGCACAAATCCAGACTCCGTGGTTGCTACTGTTTTTTGTATTTTTATTTGATAATTATCATATGACTTGCAAAAAATCTTCTGGGTAGCTCTAAACGAATACAGCCACTCAGAAAAAACAGTTGACAAAGCTCTAAGAAAAGATAAAATAATAAAGACATAATATCGAATTCTTAACAGCAGGTACGGCCATTAAAAAATGATAATCTTTTTAGGGTTCCGTACCCAAAGGGTCAAACGGGACCCTATTACTGAGACTTCGCTGTCCGTCCGTCCGTCCTTCTGTCACCAGGCTGTATCTCATGAACCGTGATAGTTAGCCAGTTGAAATTTTCACAGATTATGTATTTCTGTTGATGCTATGTTCTGTATGGTGTCGGACGTAAAGAATAGCACCATCCCATGTCTTCCCGTGGGTGTCGTAAGAGGTGACTAAGGGACTTAGCAGAGAATGGGCAGCTGCGTTCTCTGTGCTTTTGTAACAACCGTACTGCGATCGCCAACCCGCCTGCCAAGCGTGGCGATTATGGCAAAACCCCCCCTTCTTGGGGGAGGCCCATGTCCAGCAGTGGACGTCTTTCGGCTGAAATGATGATGATGATGATGATGTTGATGCTAAAACAACAAATACTAAAAACAGAATAAAATAAATATTTAAGGGGGCTCCAATACAAAAAAGTGATATTTTTTTGCTCGTTTTTATAAAAAATGGTACGGAACCCTTCGTGCGCGAGTCCGACTCGCACTTGGCCGGTTTTTTCGTATTTATTTACTCCGTCTCCGAACGAAATTGAACTAATTACATCAACATCAAAATTCGATTCAATATCATAAATAAACCGCCCATTATGAACGCGGGAAAAAAATCAACCCAAATTCGAACGAGCAATCAAATAAACGCAAACATTCGCCATTTTTTAAACTAAACGCGACACAGACAATGAGGAGGGGTCCATCAATCACCTGTCCCAACAAAAGGCGAAGCATAGACAACTGCCCAGAGGCTGAGTGCTTATTCTATTATATCGCTTTATACAACTTACAAAGTAAAGTCTGCGGTCATTATTGGCGCTAGTGGACGCACAATGGACCGTTTCTCCGAACAAATGGCGTAGTTCCAAATTCAAACGCACGCAACACTAGCTTTGTGATCGAGTATCTTGATAATAGCCCCGTGGGAAGTGTACCAAGTGTATTGAATGATTGTTTTTTGGAACCGTTAATAGTTTTTCGTTGGTTATGGTTACATAATTACCTACGTTCTGTAGTGAGAACATTTTGCCGCGTATCTTAACTTTATGCTGTTCGCGACTGCATTCGTGCGAACTTTAAAGAAGTTAATTAGCCTACTGTAATGCCGTCGCCGGACTATTTTAGTTCGTAAGTTTTAATGAAGCGTAAAAAGCTGTTATTAAAATTCATAGTTTCTATTTAAACATGCAAGTTTTGTTTAATTATAGGTCTGTGGGTAACATTCAATTATACACTCATACATGAAAAAATAGTGGATGGTATAAATAGTTAGTAGCTACCTGAGATATTTACTATAGTAAAAACAAGGAACCGATCAAATAACGAAAGCTCTGCACCGCAATGTCTAATAACTTTCAGTAACGCGATTGCCGTCAATATTTATCGTTATATTATTGTCTTTTTTTTGTTTTTATACAAAAATACGTTTAGAAAAAAGCAATAAAAATGTAGATGCATCCAATTCGGTTGGGCCAGATCGAGATCTATGTAAAATATATGCACCGTTGGACGCAAACATGCAATAAAAATATTATGTTTTATTCAACAGAGCACGCTCGGAAACAATATACCAGACCGAAGAGTTTATTGGATAGTTATATAAAATGAAATATGTAAATTTCATTACGGAGAAATACGTAGATAGAATTATTTGCTCGGCCCGGTACGATTTCAGGCAATCTCCTTTGGTAAAGCGATCCGTGTTGTCTTGGTTTTACGAGTTACCTTCGTCAGGAAAAAAATAATATCAAAAAGCTATTATTTTGTATATAAAATACCGCACGTAATTGAGGTATTTGGCTTGTTTTAATTGGATCAAATGCTCACATGCTCCAAAACATTCCAATAGGGCAAGTTCCTACCGCGAGTACTATAAATTTCGTCATTATTTCTCTTTCACGTTCCAGGCCTTATTAAAACTACATTCTGGCATACAATACATACAGCCTTACACGTAAGCATGCATGCATGAATGTTCCTACTTCCAACGTGTGCAGATTATCTGTATAGTTTACAAACAAAACTGCGCGTTGTTGACTAATGCTATATCGCGACACAAAGTTTATACAGCCAGATCATATTTCCAAATAAACAATCGATACATATTCAGTAGTCTACCGCAAACACCGGCGAAAGTGCCCACCTAACTATAACGGGCGATAACATCGGAAATTGAAAACAGAACATCCACATTGTATTGTTGCAGTACATACGGCCAAAGCAAACAGACGGTCACGTCTAATGTCTTTTTAATAGCCACGCCGACAATCAATTATAGAATCCTGTCCCGAACAGGCTCACTTGGCAACTTTTTCATATAAATGTCGATAGGCAAGCCAGTAAAAAATAATTGAAAAAGCGCAACTAATAGGCGCAAAATCAGCTTGTAACGAAATACAAACACAAGCGTGGATAACCAGACGCTTGTACACGAATTCTTAAGAAATTCCAAACAACAATTATTCATGGAAAACAATGCGTATGACGGACGTTATATTTAACTCTCGGAATATAAAAATCATCGGAACAATCTTACGAATTGCATTGTCACAGTCACGTCGGAAAGTTGACTGTATAGCTATTACCGATACTCACTCACAACTCAGCATTAGCCTTACAAAAGAAATAAGTTTAAAAAAGTACGACAAAAAGAGTCCGATGTCACGCCCATGCAGTTCCGAAGGTTCTCACGCGATCGCGCGCGTCTCGAGCAAACAAAACCAGTACTGCGTCATTGTAACCTGAAACCAGAACGCCCACTTTCTTGAGCACTCAAACCATCTCTCGTCACTCGAGGAACAACATTACTTTAAGTGGAAGGAAGGCAGCAATGTAAAAGGAGAGCGGAGATACGACCGACGAGGATGCGCTCTAAGGCTTCGTAACAAGAGTGACCGCAGTACAATATCCTACTGCGCGCCTAATGTTACAAAAAGTGTGAGCCGCGAGGTTCGACACGTTTGTATGTGAGTTACAAATTTTACCATCCCGTGGGAACTGTCCGGCGGCGATGTGATAATTGCTCCGTTTGCCCAAAGCAATGAACAAACCCTGGACCAAGTAAAGCGAATATAAACAGGTAATTATAGGGACCCACGAGAAAGTATAGGGATGGGGCAAGATGGGGGACGGAATGATAGGGATTGATATGAATTATTGAAATGGATTTGTGTCGGACCAACTTAATGATACATCTCGCCGGTTCCCAAACTTGGAAATTGGAATTTATGATGATTTATAAGTTTAGGCAGTTTAGCGCGACGAAATGAATTATGGATGTTTAGCGTTGATAAATAATTTGTTGGATTCAACATTGAATAACTTTCGCAATGTTTTGGAATCATTTGATGTTTTTCGTTCCGGGAATTTGTATTGTAAATATTTCAGACTGTGATTACTGTGATTAGCATTTCAAACGTCGAGAAATATAGAAGAAATATTAATTTTGATGTCTACGAGGAAAAAACCCAACGGACTCATCAATGAATTAGAAAAAGAAGTGCTAATTGCAGAGCCTATTGTAGAAGTGCTAAACAACCCAGTTTTCCAGGTCAGCTCAGTTTAACACCATACACTACTCCAATTTGGCAGGGAACAATCGAATTAACTGATGCTCGCCAAATTCCAGTAGTATGCAACTGATATTTTGCACTTATGGAGGCAGAATTTAATTTTTGATATTAATGCCAAGTGGAACAGCAGCAACAAGGGAATTGTTCTAGATAATGGAGAAGCGTTAAATATAGCTCAGAATGAACACATTATTAATTATATGTCTGTAAAGGAAATGAACCCGGAACGTGATAATAAAAGAAGCGCTAAGTCGATACGAAATTGGCTCGGTTTCCTGCGCGCGGGGCCCGTTTCGTCGCCTGCGCAGCCAACCGCGACAGCCCCACGTACACTCAATCTCGTTGTAAACAAATATTTGCTTTATAACCCCGTGACGCCAGTGGGATACCACTTTTTATTTCTATCTTAATTCGTTTTACATTTATTTTCTTGGCAATGACTTGTAAAGTTGTAACAATCATTTTTTGTCCATCTAAGGTCGATGCTAAAGAATTCATCAAAAAATGTCAATGGATTTTTAGATTCTATTAACGCTGAATAAATAAATCGACTAAACATTCAAGATTGGAACAAAGAGTTGATAAAGATAGACTCTATAGAAAGCGATCGTAAAGTTCAAGCAACTGGAATTCTGTACAAAGATTTCGGGAGATTTACAATTTGGAGATAAATTCCGAATTTTAGACAGAAAATGTTATCAAAAATCTGGATCTAAGATAAAGGGACTAAGTGTTTTTATATTAGAGAGTAAATATCCTTCCTGTTCTAATAATATCTGAGAATTTCATTTCCAAAATCCAATCGCGCTGCAAACGGGTCAAAGGCAACAAACATTAATAACAGCAGGAACTTGTCAAATCACCGAGTTTCAAACATTTAATTCGTCCTATCTATATCTCGGGTTTGTTCAAAGCCAGCGGAGTGAGACCCCTATTGAAATCATAAGCCGTGAGACGGACCAGCGACCGGACGCGGGATGCAAAGGTTCAATGGAAAGGGCGAAGCACCCTCCTTATCAAAACTGCTTTCAAGTTCTCTGAACAGTAAACCTATTTGCCTTCCAATCCATCAAAGTTTACGATAAAGGTCTTTATCGTATTTTCTATTTAAAATAGTGTATTGGACGAAAAAGGGAAAGGTCCTATTGATATCGGAGTCAATATTAGTTTATAATATCGATACGCTATTATTTGTTCCAACAAAGATTAAGGTTTTTTACACGGTATGTTAGCTCGTATGTTATATATAACTGCCCCAAATGTGAGGGATAAGGGACGATTATTTTTTCTTCCGAGATATTCCAATATCTTTGGTAAATACTGATATGTAAGTACAAGCGCTTTATTGCTTTTTACTCGACAAGCAGCTGTTACGAGGCTTCAACTAAATAGGTAATCAGGTAACTAATATTATTTATTTGGGATAACAATTAAAGTTTTTTTGTAGGAACACACTCTTCGTCATAAACTCTAACGGTCATTCGTCAATCCCACCAATATTTCAAATGGAGTTCTATTTCCGTCATGGCAACTCAATCCGTCTTCGCAGCCAGTACTTTCTATACATAATCAAACTTATGTTTCCATCCTTCGTGCCAAGTCGAGTTCCTTTCAGCACCTTTCACAAGACGTATCGAGCCAGCATTTATGGCGTATTACGTATGGCTATGATTGTAACCACCAACACCAAATGATGACAGATTGCTGGCCAGTTGCCAACCGGTGCCATTAAGTAGCCATGTCTTTAAGTTGCCACTTATAACTTTGTGCGGACGGCAAAGTAGTAATACAAGGTGTTGTTTTGCAACCTCGTCAAATTCTAGGAGGTAACTATGCTAATGATTCTCGACCCGAATCAATAATAAAATGAGTAGGTAATTTTCTTTTTTTTTTATTTACTGAAATCGGTAACTGTGAACCATCCGTGTTTTAAACACGGGCCGTCTGATCCCCCCCGCCTTATAACGTCGCTTACACACAAATAAAAAACCTCAAACGTTTTTTCGATAATTTCATAATCCCTACACCACGTTAAGGGGGTTATTCTGAAATATTGACAAATTTAAACAACAAAAAAACGCAGTGTTTTTTAATAATTTACTAGGTACCGTAATTTATATTGATTATTTATGTCTTTTGTGACAACATCCTGAATTTTGACGAGGATGCAAAACAACACCTTGTATAAGTACTTCATTTTCTATTCTCGTTGCTTGCGTAAATATTTATGTAACGTATTTCAGGAGGAAATTGATATCGCAAAACATTTTATACTCATGTATGCAAACAATATATTGAATGGGTTCACTCTCGAAATATTAGATAGGTGACGCACACATACACGCGCTAAGCTCAACTCTCGCCCCGTGTCACAGGTGTTCACAATAGATTGTTTTTAGCTAAATGCCTAAGCGTTCGGCTTTTGGTTAAAACCAACCGTTTCACCTTGGCTTTTCGCCAAAATACGAAACCGAATGCTCAACAGACTTACCCACGTACTGAAATAAGCACCTAAGTTATATTTTGTTGTATTACTCTTGGGGCTTCCGCGTGATACATCAAAATTTTGTTCGAAGGTATGATAAGGTATTTTCTCTATAATAACCAGGCAAACAGCGAGTGGAACTTCCTTTTCTTTTTGCGGTAAAGAAATATACTTTGTTGTGGACAACCACAGCACTAGCGTTACGCCTGACATGACGTTTCTTTACGAAACCAGGAAATAAACAGTTATTTTTCGACGTTAAATTGAAATCCAAGTCAATCAATCAATAAGAGTTGTTAATACCAGGCCCCTCAGAAAGTATTGCGAAAAAAAGTTTTTATATATGGGAGACTGGCCAGTTATTATGTTTTTCGAAAATATGATTATTTATAAGTAAAAATAAGTAAGTTCCAATTTCAAAATTTCCCTCCACATTTTTTGCGAGTTAATTCAAAGTATTGTGTCTCACTGAAATATGGATCTGCGCCGGGAACATTTTAGAGCTATGATTTTATACGATTTCAAGTGTCGCCTGAAACCGGATGAATCGTACGATAGACTTCAAATGGCATTCATGGATGAAGGCCCTTCCAAGGCAACCGTGTATCGTTGGTATAACGAATTCAAGCGCGGTCGACCAACTTTGGGGGATGACGAAAGAAGCGGTCGCCCTTTGACGGCTGTTACCGAAGAAAACGTGCTAGCAGTGAAAAATTTAATCCAAGACAATAGGCGAATTACATATCAGGAGATTCAACACATATTGAAGATTGGATCGGGAAGCGTTCACGAGATTCTACACAGCCATCTTCGCGTGAGGAGGATAGTATCACGCTGGGTGCCGCACAACCTCACCGATGCTCAGAAGCAGGCCCGGGTGGAATGGTGCCGTGATATGCTTAACAAATTTGAAGCAGGCTCGTCTCGGCGTGTTTACGACATCGTTACAGGTGATGAGTCCTGGATTTATCAATACGACCCAGAAACCAAGCGCCAGTCGACTGTTTGGGTGTTTCAAAATGAGCCAACGCCTACCAAAGTGAAGCGATCTAGAAGCGGGGGTAAGATTTTGATCGCTAGCTTTTTTAATTTGACTGGCCACTTGGTATCAATTCCCTTACGGGATCAAAGAAGCATTAATGCCGAATGGTATACTTCCAAATGTTTGCCAGAAGTTTTCTCTGTTATAAGCAACAAGCGACCAAACACAGGGCTCCGCGGGCTACTGCTCCACCACGACAATGCACCTGCGCACACCGCACTCAAAACGAGGGACTTCCTGGACAGCACGCCAGTCAAACTCCTGGGTCACCCTCCTTACAGCCCTGATCTAGCACCGTGTGACTTCTTTTTATTCCCAAAAATAAAAAATCAGCTCAAAGGGATACAATTTTCGTCGCCGGAAGATGCGCTGGCTGGGTTCGAGCAGGCTGTAAACGAGGTGTCTGCGGCGGACTGGAAAAAGTGTTTTGAAAACTGGTTTAGGCGCATGAATCTTTGTATAGAGGCTGGTGGAAAGTACTTTGAAAAGATTTAATAAAAATATATGTACGTATAGAACAATTTTTTTTAGTTTCGCAAAACTTTCTGAGTGTCCCACGTAAGTATTAAATTATTAACGATCGAATCACGATTGTCGTTGAAGTATCAACATAAAGACACAGGCATGTTCAACAAATTGAAAAATCAAAACACAAACAAATCAGGGAATGGTACCGGCACGGATTGGCACTGGCTGTTAAACCTCCTTGTGATGTTAGGGTGAGGGTAGCAGGCGCTTTGATAACTCACAAACATTACTGTTTAGGGACAAACACCAAATTGTGGATGACATGAAAATTCGCTTCATAAATGATACTGTTCCACTTTCAACCATAAATCACATCATTTAGCAGAATGACAAAGAGCTGAAACTATATTTGTGTTTCAATTTCGCGTGTCAATTAGAATATGATATTATGTAGTTAGTAACCTACTGCTATGTACTATCTACACATAGAGGTACTTCATTTTTATGACAAAAGTTGTCTGGAAAAATGGAAAAACTTGAGCATAGAAAAGGCAAAATACTACTACAGTTATTTGTTTCCAAAATGTATCAACCAAAAAGGCACGTACCCAATAAATTAACCCTAAAATGCGCGAAACAGGCCATCGTGTTCATTAAGCCATCAAAGTCTAAAAAATAAAGAATTTACAGAACTAATCTCGATGAAAGGAAACCGTAAATTCCCAGCTGCTTTCTATAAAGTTGTTTTAAACGATGGATATACTGAAAGATTCCGTCTTGGATACTAGTATAGGCATTGGTCACGCTAAGTTTCGAACCTGCAGTAGCCTAATGACGGAGCAACTGACTGGTAATCGAGAGGTCGTAAGTTCATGAGAGAGCCACTCCCTGCTGGGTTGAGAAGCTAGGGCTACCACAGTTATACAGTCTATAAGTACTATCTAAACTAATATTAAAAAGAGGTTACATTTGTTTGCAAGTTTGTATGTAGGGAGTCTTCGGGACTACAACCCGATTCCGAAAATTCTTTCAATAATGGGAAACTGAAATGATTGTAAGTTTGGATAAAAGAGGAACTCCAAAACTATTCATCCGATTTAAAAAATTCTTTCGCTGAAGGATAACCTACACTATTTCCGAGTGTAATAGGATTTTTTTTTCGGACGAATAGGCAGGCAGAAGCTAGTCATAATAGCGAGAAAATTATTCGGGCCAAAATTTAGAATTCCTCATTAAATATTATACAAACTAATCATTCGCAGAATTAACTATCTCAACAACATATCTATGTTCATGTCAGCTTCTTGTAAGTTCTCTTCCTGTTTATTAATTAGTATATTATTAATTTTATATGTGTAAGATAGGGAAAACATGTAATATCGACGTATATTAGTAACTGAACAGGTAGGTATTATTGACTAGGCAGAGAGTGAAATCGTATGTTAATGTGCCATCTTTGAAAGTCCTAAATAAAAAGAAAACATTTCTACGTCCAATTGATCCCATAAGTGGCTGCTTGAGCCAATTTCATGTGGTATACAAGTTAATCGATACCTGCATACCACCGTGTCATGCCTCAGGGGGCTCATTCGAAAGCGATCCACTCCACCAAAACGGCAGAAAATTCACAAACAAAAATACAAGTCAATTTATAATGAAAATTCGAACTAGAACTGAAAGGGGTGCCATATCCGTCCTGTTCGGCATTTTGTCGGTCACAAACCCGGTAAAATGTACTATGAAAACTCGGCATAAAATAGACCGTGCAAAAGGTAGCTAGATGAACTCAGTATTGATAAAAAATAGATTCTTTTCTCTTTGGGGCCTTTGACGCGGGTACAGAATTTGGTAGCAATGGACTGAACTTTGTTTCTGTGTTCTTTTTTATCTACCTATACTTTTCCACAACTAGGCAAAGGCCTTCCTCATACTCATCCATATTTATTTTTCCATCGCTTTCCTGGCCAATCTTAGGGAATTCAATCGTCCTGCCAGCACTTTTTGGTCAATCTTCGCTGAGACTTTTTCGCAGCCACCTACAGCATCGAAATCTTTTATAGTTTCTTCGCAAACAAGACTAGTATTAAAATCAGTTTAACAATTAGCAATGAAGGAACGTCTAAACTAACATAATAAATAGCTAAACCGCCGTTTAGTTCTCAAACCACAGTCAAAGTTGGGTTTTGAATTATTAATCCAGTTTTCTTGGACCCAATTCGTTGATTGTCAAAGACATTTCTAAACTTCGTAATGCAATAATTGTGTTTAGATGATTTTATTGGCCGCTTTGTTTAAGAAAATTAGCAAGTCTTTCTCCGGGGTTTAAAGTTAGTTTAGCATTCTAATTATTTGCCATACTGAACATGTTGTATGTGGTAATAATTAGTAAACCAGTAGGCAGACAATTTGGCTCCAGTCTTTTATTAGAGTCTATCAATGCCCCTTGAAGAAACCAGGGCCGTGCTTAAGATCGTTGGGTTGATGATATTGTCTACATCGCGGGCAACGCCTGCATGAGAGACGCATAGGACTGGGAAGTGTGGCTGGTGAAAGAGGAGGTCTATACCTAGCAGTGAGTTATTCCAGGCTGATATGATACTGATGAAGTCCCCTGGAGCCTAACTAATGGCGATCACTTTCATAGTGTTGGTTGATGCTTACATCAGCTTTACATCTATATAAATATAAATACACGTCACGTTGTTTGTCCGGGATGGACTCCTAAACAACTTAACCGATTTTAATTAAATTTGCACGAGTTTGATCCAACTTTAAAGATAGGATAGCTTACATCTCAATTTATAGTTACAATACTATTTTATTGCAAATAAAGTCACAATTATCTGTTAGCTTCAAACGATTCTAACAGATGGCGGTATCTGCTGACCGGATTGAGTAAGTATTCAATAGATGGCGTTGTATTGAGGCGGAACAGTAATGAAAAATACGAGTACTGCGAAAACGGAGAAAATGTGACGCAGACGAAGTTGCGCGGGACAGCTAGTTAGCTTTATAATTATGTCGTCATCGATGATGTTTAGCCTCACTTTGTCTCGACCCTAGTCTAGTCCTCACTCAGGTTGATACCAATCATCATCTGCCTAGCCTTTTCTCTCTTTTCTCTCTTGTTGGGGTCGGCCAAAAAGTCTACCCGGAGGCTGCTGAATACCAGTATTTTACATAGAGCGACTGCCTATCTGACCTCTGCAACCCGGTTAGTACCGGGTAATACGGTACCCCTTAGTAAGACTGGTTGTCAGACTTGACTTTGTTAAGTTGAATAATAACGACTGTCAACTATCTACAAAATATGACAATCAGAACCAATGGCTTAACGTACTCTCCGAGGCAGGGAGTAAACTCGGTATGTAATGGGTGGTCACCCATCCCCGGACCAACCTAGGCAAGAGCAGTTTAACCTGAAGAACAACCTGAGAGGCTGTTATTATTTAGCCAAGAGCTCCTCTGACTGCTGCAAGCTGATTAGCTAGTAAATTACAATTAAGGACACTCCCAATAATTCATCATCTGCCAAGCCTTTTCCCAAACTATCTTGGGGTCGGCTTCCAGTCTAACCAGGATGCAGCTGAGTACCAGTATTTTACATAAAGCGACTGTGTATCTGACCTCCACAACCCAGTAACTGGGTAATACCCCTGTGAACACTTGGTCCGACTGCTATGTCCGATCAATCGGACCACGCGAACTTTTTTTTCCTCTTGGTCCGATTAAGGAGTCGGACCACGCGGTCTATCGTTATTTTAGAACACTTGGTCCGATCGATCGGACCACGCGAACTTTTTTTTCCTCTTGGTCCGATTAAGGAGTTGGACCACGAATCCTATCATTAATTTAGAACACTTGGTCGGATCGATCGGACAACGCGAACATTTTTTCCTTTTGGTTCGATTAAGGAGTCGGATTATGAGGTATATATCGCGGTTTAGAACATATTATTATTATTGTTCGACCGATCAAATGTTGAACTTCTTATTAGCTTTAATTAAATTTAACTTGCCGTGTTAGTTTGTTTGGTAGTATTTATTGGTGACATTACAATTTTATGCCAGACATTACTTCATCCTGCAGCCACGATCGTCTCCTCAAGAGGGAACTCCTCAACGGTTAAATTGTGTCATTTGCATTTGGGCATGAATGGGAGACAATACTCAAAGAGGGATCCGGTTTGTCATTAGTTTGTATGGAAAACGTGATAAAGTTCTTTTACATTTAATGTAAGTAAATGTCATTGTTTTTTCTACATTTAATGTAGGTAAATTCGTATTTAACCAACTGGTCACAGTATTCATGCCTATCTAAGCTTTGACAAAGACTTCATGCCAGGAGGTACTGAAAAGTAAAGCCGTAACATCAGCAAACGCATCAATTTTCGAATCTGGAAACACTAACTGACATACATCATTTATATAGACCAGGAACAGGGTCAGTCCAAGAATAGTGCCCTGTGGAACTCCAAAAGTCACTGGGACCTCTTCACTAGTTATGTTACCGATTTTAACACATTGTGTTCTGTCAGTTAGGTAATCCTTAAAGAGTTTTCATTGAAAACCCCGGATACCCAGGCTTTCGAGTTTTGTTAACAGAATAGAATATTAAAGATGGAATATTCCGTGAAACAAACTTTAGAGGACGCTACTTGACCATTACGTTATTTTAATATTTAATTGACATGCGCGTGCGACGGAGGAATATTATTTCTTCGTCCGACATATTTTTTTTTTTCTTGTTTTATCTTTTCTACACACTGTGTCTACATTTCTAATTCAACTTCACAATTCGTAGGTCTGCTGGAAGAAATTTCTTTTGAAATAAGCAGCACCTTTGTGCTCTTGTATCATAATGTATTGTCCTCTTAAGTGTTTTGTGTGTACATAAATAAATATTTTCACTTGACGTACTCAGACTTACTAGAAATATTAGTTTTCTAAGAAGGTTAGCTTTTCTTATTATTTTTTAGTGGTAAAACGGTTTTAAATTTGAGCGGACTAGACGGAATCATAATTCCTCTTTGTCCGATCGATCGGACTATCAGAATTTGTGATTCCACTTGGTCCGATTGATCGGACTGAGCAGTCGGATCAAGTGTTCACAGGGGGTAATACGATACCCCTTGGTAAGACTGGATGTCAGACTTTTGACTTCTGACTACTCGTTACGCCTGTCAAAGATCTACAAATGACAACCGGGACCAACAGCTTAACGTGCTTTCCGAGGCACGGAGGAAACTCGGTATGTAATTATGGTCACCCATCCACGGACCAACCACGGCAAGCACGGCTTAATCTTAAAGATCGACCCGTGCGGTTGTTACTACTTAGCCACGAGCTCCTCACACCATCAATAACTCAACCAGTATAATTAACCAATTTCATCAATTGTCGTTATCGAATGTTTAAACAAATAATAGATAAACACACTCATCAATATCAATATTTGGTTTTAATAACGCATTTCCTGACAGATATGCATGTTGACCGACAGTCCGAACATAGATACGGGTTACCTGCATGTACTCGGACTCGTATTGATGCCACATCCTTTGGGAGGATCTTAGAGAGTGAAATATGGTACGTGTTTCTTTCTTTCTTTACGTGACTTTCTCAGGTCACTTGGGCTTTAAAAGTGGTTAAGTAAGTATGGTCACGTGTAAAAGATGTATAAATTATCGCAAAAAAACACACACAAATGTGATTTCTTGTCTTTTCTTTTGCATCGATTTATCCAAGTAAAATTGAAATAGTGATCAGTTGTTTAATGTGGTCAATAATGATATCTGCTACTGTCAGCAAAACCCGATTTATTTAAGAAATATTTTCTTATGTATATTGTAAGGTGTTTTCTTATTAGACTGGCATCTGAACCTAACATACATAGTTAGAAAATAGTAGTCAGATATGATGATAATAAATTAAAAAAGAAAATGTCAGAAAGACTTTAAAGCTTTATTTAGGACTTAGTTTATGTTAATAACAGCGAATTACTACAATATCATTAAGCGATTTTCAACAAATTACGGTTACAAATTAACACCGAATAACTTCCAAAAGTGCGTCCTTTGCTAGTAGTTGAAAACCATACTGAATCAAATGCGACCGTTGGATTTTGAGATTAGACCAAACATCAGAAATGGATGGGATTCGGAACTTTGCTTTATTTCAGTGATCGCTGTTCCGTTCCAGGTGAAATATCTATTCTGCTAGCTTTATGTTGTTTCAGGAACAGTTTTGTATGCGGTAACGCAGGGAATTTAGGCTTGCATAGAATATTTTTCATGCGACAATTTACCTTGGTTCTCTATCTACAGAGTTGGGTTTTGAGATAATTAAGGCTTTAAAAGCTTGAATTATGAGGAATCTATACAAATGTTAATAAAAGGGGTCAGTTGGTAAGTTAGTATGTATGCACATAACGTTTAATATTTGTAAGTACAGATCCGATTCCGAAAATTCTCACTTACTAATGGGAAGCATTACCCCCAAGTGTCATAGGCTATGTTCCCGTGGGATTATTTCTAACCAAAACGCGAGCGAACCCACGGGACGGAGCTAGTAGAGAAATAAAGTCAAAGAAGCTTATGACGATCTTTAGATATTATAAATACAAAAGTAACTCTTTCAGTCCGTTTTCACGTCTTAACAGCAGAACAGACTTCGATGAGAGGCACACAGGTAGAGAGAGAAATTGGACTCACGTCATCATCATCTACTTTTCCCAAACTATTTCGGGGTCGGCTTCCAGTCTAACCGGATGCAGCTGAGTACCAGTATTTAACATGAAGCGACTACTTATCAGCCCTCCACTACACGATACCCCTTGGTAAGACTGGATGTCAAGCTTTTGGCTTCTGACTACTCGTAACGACTGTCAAAGATCTACAAATGTCAGCCGGGACCAACGGCTTAACGTGCTTTCCGAGGCACGGGCGAAACTCGGTATGTAATTATGGTCATCACTCCACGGACCAACCTCGGCAAGCACAGCGTAACCTTAAAGATCGGCCCGTGTGACTGTTATTATTTAACCACGAGCTCCTCCGATTTATTGGACTCACACAGGATACAAAAAAAAATGGTTAAAACATTACCATGATCACGATCAGTGTGATCACTAGGAGCCGCGTGTCATATTTTATTCAACATAAAACCTGACACTGACCGGCAAAGTACAAAAACGTAAGAAAATTTGAATTTTGCGGGCCACCATGTCGCTTCCACCTTAAGAACATTTTTTATCCCAAAAAAGTACAACTTTACGGTCGGGTTCAGCCGCTGGCAAATCTAGTCCCAAGTATTTACCGAGTTTATATTCCGAATTCGACCTCCTATTTCTAGATAAGTTATTTACGAATTGTAGTTTATACTCTGTGCCTTCCCGCCTATCTTTTACGCACGGATGCAAACTGATCGACCGCTATTACAACATAAATATAGAATCTCTTTGCGGAAGGAAGATTGAGAATTTCGGATAGCAAGTTGTTGGGTCGAAATTCCGAAGGCTAAGAAACAATAGAAGCAGTTACAGTTTGCAGATATTAACTAAACTATGTCGTTTCGTAAACTATATTATCATTGATTCAACCAATCAGTAAGTTGCGTTATTCTATAGACATCACTTTGAAATTCGAACGGTATGGAGGTGTGAATCCTCAACGATAGGTATATACATATACCTACGTATTTATAGGTGAAATTGCTTTCGAATTACGTGCGGTCTGGTGATCATCTGAGTGAGGTTTGAAGCATACTTTACAAAACATCAATACAGCTCCCGTACGCACGACGACCAATCAAGCTATACAAACCAGTTTATACGGATCTCTCATCATACGGGAAACCTTTACAAACCGAAGCAATGTTATACTGGAAATGTGTCCACTATTGCATATTGTTCCTATAGTAAAGACTTACAACTAGAAGGATATTTTGGTAAATGAATGACATTGACAGATGGCGCAGTTGCGAAATTGTCTGTGGAAACTGTACTGAAAAAATAAAATGGCACCATTTGTTCCAATTTCAAAGTCATTGTTTGTCAAAATGAGAGGAATCATGTTCATTTTATCTGAAAATTGTATTGTTTTTATACTACTTTATCTTTAATACTTAATTTAACTGAATCAGATTACGCATCTCGGGGAATCCAGCCTTTCGGAGGGTTCAGCTGCGGTAAAAGGGTCCAATAGGTATATTTACAGAATTATAGTATAGGCTAGAATAAAGCAGATATATTAGAAGTACATACAATACTAGGACAAAGAAAGATTAAGTTCTAGTTATCTGTATTCTATAATAAAGAAAGAAAAAAACATGTATTTTCACTAAACGCTTTGCTTATTCCGTAACAGGAACTCTTCGTGCTTAATATTCAGTTGTGGCAACACTGACTTTGGCAATTTACGATCAAAACAACCTAAAGGTGAGTTAAAAGTTCAGTATCTACCGGCTAATGGCACCTCTGAGTGCATTCTACTTTACGCGGTCAGCACTTTAGTAGTTAAGTAAATAATAAATAAACCGTTCACACTTGCAGTTTCACACTTTTTTGTGGGTGTTACTAACACAAATCACAATGCACAAACAGCTAAACTCTGAACAAATAATGACCCTACTATTCTGAAGAAAATTTAGAACTCATTTTATGTGAACGATGATACTGTTAGTGAGGAGAGCTCGTGGCTAAATAATAACAGCCACACGGATTGATCTTTAAGGTTTAAGGTTAAGCCGTGCTTGCCGAGGTTGGTCTGTGAATGGGTGACCATAATTACATACCGAGTTTCCGCCGTGCCTCGGCAAGCACGTAAAACCGTTGGTCCCGGCCCTCTTTAGTAGATCTTTGACAGTTGTTACGAGTAGTCAGAAGCCAAAAGTCTGACATCCAGTTTTACCAAGAGGTATCGTATTACCCAGTTACTGGGTTGTGGAGGTCAGATAGGCAGTCGCTTCATGTAAAATACTGGTACTCAGCTGCATTTGGTAAGACTGGAAGCCGACCCCGAGACAGTTTGGGAAAAGGCTAGGCAGATGATGATAGTACCAGAAGAGTGTGCTGTTGCTGCAGATGATGGCAGATGATGATAATACTGTCAGTGTTTTCAAAGTTCTCACTAGAGACCTTAGCATGAATGCGCAACGTGAACGTAACAAAATTAGAACAATAATTGAATCGAAAATACAAATTGAGTTCAGCTACCAAACATAGGTGGAATAATAATATGTGGACGAATAAGTCTTACAAACTGAGTAAATATTATAACAAAAACGAGTATTTTATATTTTTGAATGGTCCCGAATTTACGTAACGTTAAATCCGCGCGTTCTCGCTAGGCCCGTTGGACTACATAGAACTCGATAGTTTTCAAAAGGTTTCACAAAATACTGACTTATTTTGTGAATTTACTATTTCTCTTGCGGGATTTTCAATTATTGTGAGCTCAAAGAAATCCCGCAACTAACTGTGTACATCATCATCATCATCATCATTTCAGCCGAAAGACGTCCACTGCTGGACATAGGCCTCCCCCAAGTGTCGCCACATTGATCGGTCCCGTGCGACTCGCATCCAGCGGATCCCCGAAACCTTCACCAGGTCATCGGTCCACCTAGTGGGAGGCCTTCCAACGCATCGTCTCCCGGTTCGCGGTCGCCATTCCAGAACTTTTCGGCCCCATCGGCCATCTGTTCTGCGAGCAATGTGCCCTGCCCACTGCCACTTAAGTCTGGCAATTCTTCGCAATAACTGTGTACGTTTAGTTATAAACCGTGAAAGCTCAGTGTTATTTTGTGAACCTCTTTGGCATAGTCTTTTGATCTCACGTTCATGAAAATCATTATATAAACTTGTAATAATCTGCTAATGAGCAAACGGAAATGAAACTATTGTGTAATGCTAAGCTATACAGCACAATAGGATTAGTGGTCGTATTAGAATTAATACGTTATTCATTAGTACCAGACGAGCTCATGGTTAAATGATAACAGCCGCACGGGTCGATCTTTAAGGGTAAGCCGTGCTTGCTGAGGATGGTCCGTGGATAGGTGAACATAATTACATACTCAGTTTCCTCCGTGCCTCAGAAAGCACGTTAAGCCGTTGGTTCCGGCTGTCATTTGTAGATCTTGATAGTCGTTACGAGCAGTCAGAAGCCGAAAGTCTGACATCCAGTCTTACCAAGGGGTATCGTATTATCCAGTTACTGGGTTGTGGAGGTTAGATAGGCAGCTCTTCATGTAAAATACTGGTACTCAGTTGCATCCAGTTAGACTGTAAGCCGACCCCAAGATAGTTTGGGAAAAGGCTAGGCAGATGATGATAGTACCTGAAGAGTGTGCTGTTTCTCTATAATATAGTCTTAAGTGAAACCGTGATACACACAGCTCCATTGATTGCTATAATCCCATGAACATGATATGTACACGGTGTAAACATTCTGAAAGCAACAAAGCGACAAGCATTCTGTAACAACCTAAGTACTGCGCAAAAATTATTGCTGGGAAACGACTTTTTTATGGTGTGCAAAATCACGGTTGGCGTAAATCAATGTGACACACTTGAAACATTGTGTAGATGGATGTATTGACTAGTGTAGCTGTAGGGGTCTTGGAGGTATTCAAAGTTAAGTTTAATACGAAAGGTTTGCAAAAGACGGAACTTTGGTCTGCTATATCTCCGTTACTAGAGGTTCCCAAGTATCAGTACGATGGGTTGTCCAGGCCCCCTATTCACAAACGCTCGGATTCGATTTCGATTCGGAAAGTCGTATCGCTCGCTTTCGTTATGCCAAAACAAGATATACATACGACTTAACGAATCGAAATCGAATCCGAGCGTTTGTGAATACGGGGGCTGGTGGCCTACCATATCGTCTTATAGCAGTATTGTTTTAATCTTATTCCAGAGTGGGAGAGAGATGGCGCTAGACGTCCTCTACAGCTCCGTCTCTTTCTCACACTGGAATGACAACTGCTATAACATGTCATAATAACCCCCCAGTTGGATGGTAATCCAGACCAGTAATGATCGCCATGACGGGAAGAACAAGAGTCTCTCGACTACGTTAAATGTATTTTCAAAATCTTTATACGCAGTTATCTAAACATCAGCTAAAACACTAGGAAGTGGCAAAGGGCGGGCGTTTTGGGGGATTGTCTCTAGTAATTTTGACGTTCAAAAAGTGCTGATTATCAGCCTAATTTGAATAAATGACTTTTGATTTTGATCAAAATGTTCTATTAGTAATGGGGATAATAAAAAAAGGTGTAATGGCGGTAGGTGTTACAGGTCTCAAACAATTTGAAAAATAAGGTTGGATTCCACGAAAAGCACGCTTAAACTGTGCTCAAAAGCCGCTATTGTCGTCCTTGCGTTGGAATATTGACACTAACAGCTCTCGAAGAGATCTCGGAGATCTAGATAGTTTTCATTAATATGCCGATCGCGTTCAGTTTAATTATTTAAAAATAAAACAGTCCATTTCCATTTTCCAAACACGTTTGGGTCCGCTTCCAGTCTAAACGCTGGCAACTGAATACTTTTACCCCAGACTATAGTACTTTACATAGAGCGACTGCCTATCTGACCTCAGCAACCCAGTATTTGGCTTTAATACTACAAAAAACGTTAGGTAATGATTGTATGCAGTATTTGGTCATACTTTCTACAGCGTCAGTTAAATCCGCTTGCATTACAAAACAGTGCACGTCACTATCACATGGGTATCGGGTTATCAATAACAAAGGAGTACAAATATCATTGTGGCGCGTCTTGCCTGCGCGCGCGTACCGTAGCAAGGAATGTACTAATTGCGACCGTGGGACTCCTTGCGATGTTGTGACCCGGTTACTTATAATATGGCAGTCGATACTTTCAAAAATTGGAAATTTGGAAATATATTGATGATGGGATGGGGTTGGGATTTTCCATTACTTAATGTTTTTTTTTTTTAATATGGGCTTAGTGGTCCCTAAAATAAATGATTTTTAATTAGCAAAAATTACGAAAATATTTCGCCTATTTAACTACCTAAGAAGTTGAATTTTTAAAAATGCTTCCTTCTTGTGTACTTTTGTTATGGGAGGTAGTTTAAAACTGTATGACGCCTGTCAATGAGTAGAATAATCAAAAATCATCAAAAACGGAACTACGTACAGAACAGAGAAGTATGGCAGAAGAAAGCGATGATGATGAAGAAAAAAAAGGTGATGATCTTCAAATGGCTGAGCAGATTTTCTCGAGACATAGCTAAGAACACTCTGTATTAAAATACCTTTCAATCAGTACATCCTTTTAGGAGCTACGATGTCACAGACAGACAAAAAGATACACACGTCAAACTTACAACACCCCTCTTTTTTGGGCGGGGGTTAGTAAAATACTGGCAGGCAATAGTTTCCACTCAACTTTTCAATGCTAAACGCCCAGTCATCCAGCAACAATCTTTTTAAATCATAGAGAAAAACACTATGTAAGATTCGTCTATTTTTAAGATTGCAATAAAAACAAAAAACATGACAAAAAATATATTTAGCTTTATCATCCAATAATGTTAGCCCCAAAATCAACCCCAATCCTCGTCCCCGTCCACAATATTTTCTGATTTAAGCCTTGTACATGACGGGGTGATTCTGGACACATCTTACCCCACTCACCCCTTATACATATTTTATTAACAAGGACAAAACCCAGTGCTATAAGACAAAATAATGTTCATGTTTACCCTCTCTGGCATGGATTAATATTATAAACAGGAACTAATCTATTGTGAACGGGAAAAAGGGAAAAAACATCTTAATAGGTACCCCAAGAGAATATTTAAGGGGAAAAAATGTTTTTAAGAGAAGATGCTAGGCAAAGAAAATGTAACTCAAAGCAAGTTTGAAATTCTTAGAACAGTTTTGAAATTTTGCAAAGTTCACTTAATTTTGACGTTGATTGTACGACGGCTACGATAATTTGCTGCCCCATTTTCGCTGATATTTCAATAAGCAAAGGGAACTTAATTAATAATTATTTAGTCTTTTTATGCTTATATATGTATTGTATTCTATGGGCCTAGTTGCCTGAAATAAAGTATTGTATTGTAATGCATCGGCTAGTTCGTAAATTCTTGAAACTATCTTAGGAGCTTTACCGTACCCAACAGTTTCTCTGTCCCTGAATCAGAAACTATAGGTTAATAATCGCCATGAATAATATTAGATAGGAAAATACGGGACAGGGAATTGGAGGGATCCATACTGCATCCAAACTGTGGTATGTTAATATTTTACACTAGCTGTGCCCGCGACTTCGTCGCGTGGAATTTAACAAAAAAGTTATGTAGTTTCTTTTTATAATAATTTTATTTGTTTCGCCTAAGTTAGCCTAAATTACTGCTTATTGCATCAGCTACAGGCCAGTGAAAGGCCCGTCAAAATCGGTCCAGCCGTTCCAGAGATTAGCCGGAACAAACAGACAGACAGCCAAAAATTTTAAAAAAAGTTTTTTTGGTAAATGTAGGTACCGTAGATACATTCATAATATGCATCTAGTGAAAAGCAAACAGACACTTCAATTTTATTTATTTATATAGATGCGCAAGTGAGTTGTTTTTGTCTGCCTGTAATCTTTTCACGTCTTAACGAACTTCGATAAAATTTGGCACACATGTGGGATGTATCGACCCGGGTAGGATACTGGATACTTTTTATTCCGGCAGTAATTTCTTGTGGGATGATTAGTGACCTCCATATACGAGCGTAGCCACAGACAAAACGTTTAGCAAAGTAAAGCCTTCGCTCTATCCAACTAGTAGTTTGTTTGCTTTGGCAAAAAAAACAACGTGTTACTGGCTAGTAAAATCGAAATAAAATAGAGGAATCAATTAGAACATAAAAAGGTCAGACCTTTATAGTGATAGATAAGTGAAAAAAACGAAGCCAAGGACTCGACAAAGATCGGTAAACAGTTACACCTTTTTTCAGGCATCATCAATCACGTTGGCGATCGATTTGAATAGCTGTGAGTGCGAACATTTGTAATTTGAGAGGCTTTTGTTTTATTTTCTGAGAAATAAGTGCTTTATTTTATAAGAAAAGGTGTTTATTTGATCTACCTATACGCAGTCTGCACAAGTTCATTTCACTTGTGCAAACTGGGTCTAGAATATTAAACACCTAGGTATTTACCTATTCAAACAGAAAACAGACTTATCACTATTGAATACGCACCTACCTACGTATTAATTTCTTCGTCAGTAATTAAAGTAATTACTTAAGTAATAAGTAGTAGCTGTAAAATCATGATAAACTCAGCGATTTTTGATAATTGTTACGTTTTCCAGTGTTTTTAAAATCAGCAGGGACAAAATTTCATCTCTGAATCTGGGTCACTTATTTTGTTATTGACTGTACTTACTTATTGAATGTACGTATATATGTATATATACCTTTCGCTTGACCATTGATTATTACTCACAATAGTATCATTGTTGTTGTTTTTGGCTGGTCAATGAATAACAGAATCATTCAAAATGTTCCATTACCAAAGTGACCAATATATCAAAAATTTCATCAATGTGAAAGATCAGTTACCTACCTACCTATATCTCGTTTGTCTGCTAAATACACCTGGCGAAGGATCAATCCGAGCCGAGAGCGAGTGGTATAGGCGCCTGCAGGCTGCCAAATGACACGGATTGCTATAATTAACCTGTGCCACTTTGATTTGAGTGGCATTGTGCTGATGATGTCATTAGCAATCAATCAACTTGTTTAATGGAATTCATTGACTGAGAGAAACTATAGCTGAGAAAGCCAAAGACGCGAAAAACCAGGATAGCTTAGAAAAGATAAAAAGAGACATGTCTTTGAACTTCGAGCAGTAAGTACCTAATGCTAAAAATTAGCTAGACCAAGATCTGTTGAAACTAAAAAAAACTGCAAAGAAAAAAAAAATAACGAATATAATTACAAAAACCGCAGCTTATCAGTGCAATATAAAGTCGAATAAAATTAAATCTAGAAAGGATAAAAACCCTGATGAAGTTTCGTAAAAATGTGGACAGCAATTAAAATATGTGCGTTGTGTAAACCACCGAAAGTGTGTAGTACAAAAATAAAAAAACATGCTTGAATTAATTAAGATCCATTCTCTAGTTTTTAGAAATAACACAGACAATTTTCACTCAATATGGTTCAGCGATTTCCGAGAAGATTCTGCACATGCAAATGCAATTAAGTACTGCGAATCGAAAGATCATTTGGGTCTCTCAAAATTAAATTTTATTTAAATTAAAACTTAAAATTACAAACGTCTGAACTACCTACTGATTTTAATTAAAATGTTAAAATTGTAATAGCACATTAATTAATACGACCAAATAATTAAAATCAAAGTAACATTTTCGTAATCAGAACTTCTTTTTCGTGAGTGAAATGTAAAATTTATTCATGCCATATATCAATTTATAATTACGACGCGTTGCAGTAATCATGCGATGTGCTTTTGACATTTATTGTTTTGTGCCATTGGAACGGAACCTTTAATATTTGGATCCATTTCAACGGGCACAGAATCCAGGCTGTAAAATAAATCAATATAAATATTAACACATTTTCGTAGAACGTCCGAATAATAGAATAATTAATGGCCAATCCGAAATATTACATGGGCTTCAATAAATACGAGCCTGTGTTATTCGACTACCAATCAATCTTTTATACTATAATAATAATTGTTCTATTCTGAATTAATTCGTAAAGAAACCGATTACATATATAAAAAGTAACTAGCTGTCCCGCGCAACTTCGTCTGCGTCACATTTTCCCCGTTTTTGCAACATTTTTTATTGCTGCTCCGCTCCTATTGGTCGTAGCATGGTGATATATAGCCTATAGCTTTCCTCCATAAATGGGCTATCTAACACTAAAAGAATTTTTCAAATCGGACCAGTAATACCTGAGATTAGCGCGTTCAAGCAAACAAACAAACTCTTCAGCTTTATAATACTAGTATAGATTAGTATAGATCTAGCTTACCTAGATAAATTAATCCTTATTATTAACAATCCGATGGCCTACCATGATGTCTTAAAACATTATTGTTTTACTCCTTTTCCAGTGTGGGAAAAGGATGGCGCTAGACATCATGTATAGCTCCGTCTCTTTCCCACATTGGAATAAGAGTAAAACAATACGACGAACGACAAACAATTAAACGGCACGGTTGGCGCAGTGGTTGAGAAATCGACTGCTGCGCTGCGTGTCGCGGGTTCGATCCCCGCACGGAACAAATATTTGTATGGCCTACACAAAGTTGTTCCGGGTCTGGTTGTTTGTGTATGTGAGTTTAAATGTTTGTAAACGCATCCACGATACAGGAGAAATTCCTAGTGTGGGGCATTGTTTTAAAAAAAGAAATACTGCTTGAAGACGTCATGCTAGGCCAGCAGGTCTATTGATTTCAAGTCTACCGCGTCCTAAGACAGAATAAAAAAGTAACATAACATCACACCGGTTACCTCGTAAGGGTTACGCAGAGCCGTACCTAAAAGTACACCCACATTTCACCGGTAATGTTAAAGTCTCATGTAATAGGGGCGAGCCTATTGCCATCAACCCGGCACAAATCCAGTCTCCATGGCTGCTGCTGATAAATTCTTGATGGAAAAACCCAATAACACTTTGCGCGACCTGGGAATGGAAACCCTGGACCTCAAAATCTGGCAGTCAACATTTAAAAATAGAAGCATAAAATAACCAACGCGCTTCTTCTCAGAAACTCAGATAAAGATCTCTACGCAAACTTCTACTTAAACAAATGCGATTCATCTTATTATTTATTTATCTTGATAATGATCACTAATCACTTCTCATCCGCCTACTAATGAAGCGGTAAAACTTAGGTGTGAAGAATGCTCGTCTTCCTTTCTACCACTAATGATATTAATAGCTTCATAAATCTCTGTGAGAGGGACCGCTGTGATTAATTTGTATTTAAAAGCTTTTTGATAGTCAAATAAACTGATAAATCGTTTTTTTTTTATTGGTTTTAAGTAATAAGTCGCGTTCTCCGAGTTTAATCAAGCATGAGATGGCCATTAGCTTGCGCTCAAAGTTTTAATAAGCTTACTAATATCATGCATTATGAAAAACCATATAGTCGTGCATATTTTGTTATATTTTGAGCTATCTACGTGTTAAAATGAAAGTGGGATTGGTCGGTTCTTTTTCTCTCCTCTGTAGTTTTTTTTTAGGTATTTAGTCATTAGATATATAAATATGTACTAGTATCTACTAAGTTTTATTTTCACAAAAATGGTACATAATATTTATTTTTCACTTCAAATGCAGGTGTATATCTACAAAAACTTCGACAGGTAAAAGCAAATAATCATGAAATTATTTAAAACATCCAAAAACCAGTAGCTCTTGCCACAGCATGGTAATCGTAATGATTTACCTCAGAAAAAGTGGCCGCTGTAAAACCATTGGAAATATTGGAAAACAGCAAAAAATATACATTTCAAATACGATTACAGATTCTGATTTCTCAATGATTTTGAGATATTTTTATTTGCACTTTTTGTGGTAATTTCTTCCGCTTTTTCACGCATCATAGAGAATTTTATTTAAATCTAAGAGCACTAAGTAAAGGATAGTGGGCAAAAAGGTATGGGAGCTGGTCCCACTACCGCCAAAGTCAAAACTACTGTAGTTTTGAAGACTCCTCTTACTCAGTTCAAAACTTATCAAAATCTGTCCCGGGGTTATTGAGTTCTGACAATGTTATGTTAAGGGTTCACGTTTGTGATACGTATAAACAGTTTAGTTTAGATTAGGTGTCAGTTCAAGTTAGGTTAGTAATTACATAGATGCATGTATAAATAGAAAGTGTCGTCAAGAATGGTTTGAGTTTAAATATAGACGGCTATACGACTAGAAAAGAAACGATGGATGGACTGTGTGAGTGTGAAGATGACGACTAACAGAAAAGTATGTAACATGTTGCGCCGATACCAATTAAATTGGGATAAGGACAGTAGAATGACGATGTATAAATAGATAGATAAATTAAAACTTTATTAATTAATATACTACTCGTAAATTACGCATGAGATCAAAAAAGTAAAAAATAAACAAATCGTAAGCTGTTATCGTAATCCAAGTCCAAAGAAATGAGGCTACAAAATTATCGAAATACCTTTTTTTACCATTAAAAAAAAAATGTATATTTAACACGTAGTTTCAAAAGTTTCCGGCCTTCTTTCATTCGTTCAATAATCAATTAGAGATACACAAAACTATTATATTATATTAAGTCTATTAAATAATGCGCAAAACCGGTCAGTAATTGATTTAAAGAAAAAATACTTTAGATACACTTACTACATCGGTTCCTCTAGGATAAATTTTGATAGTGCCATAATAAAAAAGATTCATCATTATTTGCTCTTTCTAAAAATTTACACTTAGTTGCTGGCGGTGCTGGGAACATTTTAGCCTCCTTTTTTAAAAGGAAAAAGCTAAATTATGCGTTGAAATTCTTAGCAATTTTGCTCGAACAGTTTTTATGCCGACCTCCCCCGTAAAGTATGGAAACGTGTATGGTAGGTATAAATAGAAATGAGTTTAAGACAGGAATTTTCGAGCCTACTGAAAGCTAGAGCTTTCAAAACTGTTTTTTTTTTAGTTATTTAAATTAGGCAACACTTTTTGTACGTCAAGATTTACAGCCCTACAAAACACCTGCCCTTCGTCATGATTCTCGACATGATTTTCCAGCACCATAGTTAATATGAATAACACTAGAAGCGGGATATTTACCATGTTTGAACACGTTATGTTATGATAGTGTTAGTGATCATGCCAGTTTAAAAAGTTATACCATAAATCTGTAACAACCTACAAAAAGCAACATATAACAAAAAGTACTACAGCGCCATCTATGACACGACGTAAGAACT
This sequence comes from Cerastis rubricosa, assembly GCA_949152445.1. Taxonomy (NCBI): domain Eukaryota; kingdom Metazoa; phylum Arthropoda; class Insecta; order Lepidoptera; family Noctuidae; genus Cerastis; species Cerastis rubricosa. Next base: position 5,517,335 of record OX424540.1, on the reverse strand, counting down.
AACATCAATTTTCTACAAGTCGCAAGCAAAGGGGCAGTTGCCCACCAGACATAACACCTGTCTGGTCGGAGGATCCTGCCTTTTCTATGGAGTATGGAGGAACTTTACACCCTGGTCTGCTCTGTAATGCATTTTTAACATAACCATCATGGATTACAAAATGTGCAAAAACTAAAATCTTTCCTCCGCTTAAAACTTCTCTCTATTGATACATATAAAATGTAAGTCTAGAATTTAGTATCGGTAATCTAGGGCATGTCAGGAGATATTAGTTTCAGTGCAGTTAACTAAAATCCCAGAACTAATTATTGCGAGTTCTGGCAAGCGTCTGGACCTGTACGATAGAAGATTGCGTTTTCATGATAACTTGTTCATCTTGTCATCTAAATCTACATTGAAATATTGCTGGAGCAGAATTCATTTTTCATATTCTTTTCTGAACACTTTAATTACTTTAATACATATTCATTTACTATATTAAACATATTATATTTAGTTGATTAGTGTATTAAAGGTATGTATGTTGTGTTACATGTGCACTCGTATTAGGCTTCCTCTTTTAATTCCACTCAATGAGGTTTGCAGTGAGAAAATCTAAGGTTAATCCCTTTGTTCAAAGTCTGTATATTTTTGTATATAATAATGAATAAGAATTAAAAACTAATTGAAAAAAAACTAGAATATTAAGTACGTATTTAAAGAGTGATCCTAATTTAATTAACTTCGTTAGCCCCATTTACCAAATATTATGATTGTACGTTCAAAAAACATAAGTAAAGAATTGGGTCAAATCGACAGCCCTTAATAGACAGGTAACGAAATGCTATTAAAGTAATCAAGGGGATTTCCTTTACCTACAAACTATAATTAATTTGAACTATTCGAAAGAAATTCGATAATTATCTCTAATGAAAATTTCCATAGACATTTAGTCGATTAAAGAAAAGTCGACTAAAAGAAGCCAGTTTTAATTAAACGTTACTTGGAAAACCTAGTATATTACAGCCAGGGCTGGCTATCTAAGCTATCCAAGCGATCTATTCGGGTAATAAGCTTTGAAATCGATTTAAAACTATCGTATGGGTGCCCGAAAAGCGAGCAAACAAACTAATAAACATTCGTTTTTATACTGCATAGTTTCAGACTATATTGATCCGAGTTTTCCAGTACAAGGAAACTATCTGCGATCTGCTCACACGTATTCGGAGATTGTAATTATCATCTGATTGCGTCAGATTGTTTGGATGGCTACCTCCATTGTTTACAAGCAATCATTCCGCAACACCGTAATCGACTACTGTAGGAACGAAAGGCTGTCAAATTAGACATGTCCGAAGTTGTTGGATATTAACAGAAGTTGCGTGATTACTGAAAAAGGCTGAAGCTTTAATGTAACCTTATCATAGGTTTTTTTAGCAGGGCTTATTAGGAATTGTTGTTGTGATTGATTGTTGATGTTGATGATTTTAGCAACTGTCATACTTCAACAAAAATGCAATCTGTCTTGATTTGAATTTCTTAATTGGAATAGCCATAGCAGTCCCTATGTAAATGTAAAGTATTTCAGCTTCCAGCAATAGGGAAGTCAGGCGACTAAAGTCTAATAAAAAGTTTTATTAGAAGCAAGAAACTTTTACTCGGTACGGGGACATTGGAGTCTGACGAAATATGTCATTTGTGCTCGAAACTTTTTTACTATCTGCGCTTTAAGTACAGCGGGTTTCGGAGACCTAAGATTTCAATCTAGACATGCCATCTAAATAGGGTTGAAAGGACTGGACCCTTTTCATTTATTGGAAACCATTTATTTTACTTAAAACCGGTTTCAAAGTGACTGGATCCAGCAGATTAATTAAATTAAAAGATGGAACGGTTTTGTCTGAAATCAAGGCCCAGTTGCACCATATAATATAATGTATTTAACACTAAACGTGTTTTAACTGTCGTGCCATTTCTGCCAATCTTTTATACAGAGGCATGATGATGTTTTGAATATGTTTAACGCTAATCGCGTTTAATGATAGATGGTACAATCGGCCTAACTACTCGTACCAAAAAAGGTCACTTCACTAGATGTGTGGAGATAGGTCATAATAAAACTTATTTTAAAATGCTTCTGAAACTTCTACGTTTACTAGAACCAAACTGGCTGGCAATATATTATTAGGTAAGGTACGATCCATGGAGTCTACTCCTGGTTAAATTATCACCTTTGAACTTTCTACTAGATACGATCTAGGAGTATATCTTCTCCGCGATTATTTTCCTGAAAGTAAGTCGGACAAGTTTAAAATTCTGCAAAATACCCTTAATTGCCACGTTTATCTTATGCAGGCAATCAGGGGTTTTGTGTAGATCTGGCCACTAAGACACAAAGGGTACAGAGATGGTGGCCGTTTCCCAAAAGAATTTTGTCCTTTATTTTTTATAGATACCAAACTCTATGACTGCTTTTGGGGGTTCGATATTCAAAGTATGATTTGGTCATAGCTAAGCACTAAGCAAATCAGCCTTAAAATTTAGAACCGCTGGGACTCAGGCCAAAGGGCCTGTATAGTGAGGACAGTGTGAGTGAGAGTGGGCCATATTCCACCACGTGGGCCCAGTGTGAGTTTGTTGGTGTTACATGTCACGTGTAAACCCACGAGTGATTCATAAGTTAGAGCCTTTAATTTATCTCCGGACCGCCACTACTCACCATTATCTTAACCGTCCATTCATCATCATCATTTCAGCCGAAAGACGTCCACTGCTGGACATAGGCCTCCCCCGAGTGTCGCCAAATTGGCATAAGGGGTTTTGCCATAATCGCCACGCTTGGCAAACGGGTTGGCGATCGCAGTACGGTTGTTACAAAAACACAGAGAAAGCTGCTGCCCTTTCTCTGGCAAGTCCCTTAGTCGCCTCTTACGACACCCACGGGAAGATATGGGATGGTAACTCAGCTGCATCTGGTTAGACTGGAAGCCGACCCCAAGATAGTTTGAGAAAAGGCTAGGTAGATGAAGATGTTTGTCAGTGGCCCGAAAGTTTGACAACCAGTCTTACCAAGGGGTATTTGTAACGTAATGCTCAAAATCTAATCTAATTGTTACATTACAGACAAACCGTACCATATTTCTGAACGTGGTTTAAAGACGCTCCCTCATGGAGCGCTTGAATAGCTTTAAACCACGTCCAGAAATAGGTATAGCAGCTCAGGGAATGTTATAAGAGGTAGGTTGAACGTTGATACGTTAATTACTGGATGTCGTGTCAGGCAGTCCATTAGGCTCTGGTTTTATCTGTTCGTACAATGAGTCTATTTTCCGTTGGGGGATACTGGAGATAGGTAGGTATGTAAGTGTATGTCTACAGCAATGCAGTTTTTTTCTTTTCTTTTAATGTTTCTTTATTAAATGGGGCTTTAAACTACGTAACTGCTGAGATGACGAGTAATATATGTCGGAGACGGAATATGAATCGAAAGCGCGCCAAAGGTCAAGCGACCTACTTACCAGTCTACCCACACCTAAGCGCGCTTACTAAAGAGTCGTGATGTTTCGAGCTCGCTGCGACGAGGACAGCCTGTGTCTGAGCGCGGCGGAGTCAAGACGTCCCGAAACTGTAACCCGATTTATGGTGCCTACTGTTATTGTGTTGGATTGTAATTTCAAGTAATTTGTTAGTTCGATAAAAGCAGTGTACCGTGTGTAGTGTGTGTTTTCATTGCACGAAACCCATGTTCTGCCCACATGATGACCGAGTCTAATGGAATAAAATCATCTAACTGCGACATATAAAAGTATGGAAGAACACATGTAATGCCGACCTTAAATAAATTGAGATAAGGCGGGAGATTGGTAATGTTTCTTGACTAAATAAGGCTTAAACATAACCTCTGCCTAACCCTTCAGGGATTACAGGCATGTTGTTATAATAAGTTTCTTTCGGACTAAAATAATTAAGCTTAAGAGTGAATTGACTTATATTCACACCCCTTTCCAATGTAGACTCTTCAAGTAAACGCTATAATCTAAGAATCTAGCCCAGCCCAGAATGTTTACTCAGGTCTGAACTAAAAGCTAATCTGTTGCCAATCGTACTACCCGAGCTATTTCGCTCATGACTAGCTCATTTTCGAAACGTTTTAAAAAAACATGTATTGGAAATTTCTGTTTCTATAAATAATTTATAATCGGTCTAATTTAGCTGTAACACTATTTTTCGAAAATGTAGTAAGTTTTTAGACCTATGTATCCTGCTTATGCGTATGAAGTTTTATTAAAATCAGTTTAGTCATTTCGGAAAATAAGGACTTGAAAGTTTGTATGAAATGTCGTAAGGCGTAAACGCTCTTACGGAATATATTTTTCAATATGTGACTGTAGGCTTTATGCGTGCTATTGTAATATGGTGATTTTACAATGACTACGTTAAGTTGTATTACTAGTTTTTTGTGTTTCCAAAGCAGGCATCGTGCTACGAAATCATTTGATTGTAACAAAAACTTATTATTTTAGATAAACTTGCAAATTTTCTTTAGCCGAAGACTCACAACCAAAGCACTGCATAAACCTTCTCTGCAGGGTAATTCTTTCACAAAACCTTCCCAATATTATCCTTCATTCGTTCCCATAGCGAGTTGCATTAAATATCTGCGGGCATTCGATAAAATGATCATACCCGACCCGGCCTTAGACCCAAGAGTAACGAGCCGATATCCCAAATATATGTAGGCAGGGATCCCCGCCGATTTATTGAAAGTTCATAGACTAAGTAGAGGTTTAATGCCTTTGCTTGATGGAAACTTATCGCCTTTCGTAATGCTGTGCTATCACCTCTTTTTTTTGCTGTAGGACCGAGGTATATTGGGAGGTTAGATGGTTTATTCTATGACATTTCGACTACGTTTATGTGTAAAGGATGCTGAAAATGAGGTAATACGTACGAATTTAGATATTCTTACAAACAAAAGTGATTGTTCCTACTGGAGAAGAGACTAAGAAATAATTAAAAAATAACTGTTAAAAGTTTAAGATATTCATATTATACATCGTCGCTTAAAATACTGCAAAGACAAATTACGATTGATGATTGACACAAAAACATCAGCGCAATACTCAACAACCCTCGCCAGTAACGTTCACCAAATTAAAATACAATCTAAATCAAACATTACGAAATAATAAGACAAGCATCTTCAGTGTTGCAGTGCACAAAATTGCAGCCATTATTCATAGATCACATAATTCTATCGTGTTTCCCTTTCATGCCGTGTGTACGCGAGATTTTAATCGTTTTAAATTAGCCAGAGACAATACACGTTAAAATATTCGGCCTGCATGGTCAGGCACCGTGAGCTACGAGTATGATTGTTCCGACTAAATTAATGTCCTGGATATTTTTAAAGTCGTTGCATTTTATGTAATTTATAGTTATATAAAATTATAATAAGAATGTACGTAGGTATGTTCTCTTTGTTTTATTTATGTATGGTAAAACTACTTTACGTTTATAGTAGTTTATTATAAATCTTGTGTAGAATAGAAAATTAATTCATGAAAATTATCCATGCCGTCCGATGTGAAAAAAAAACGTACCTTGTATAACTACTCCAATCAATGAGTAAGTAGGTAATTCTCCGATTGAAAATGTCACGGTACGGTGCAGTAACTAAGTACTATTGTACCAGTGCTATAAATACTGGGATGCAAAATATTTTGAAAACAAATTCAAATAAATCTGATGAAAAATCATTAATTACTTTAGTACTTAAAAAATATCATGCGAACTTAATTAAACATTGTTTGCATTTATCTAGGTATGAAAAAAAAATACTCACCGACATACGTCGCCAATACAAATAAAACAAACAAATGTACTAAAAAGTTCCATCGCATCTTCATCTTGATAGCTTTATTGTTCACAAACCATTGCACAATTAATAACAACACATAACGTTCTGTTTTTTAACTATTGCTCACATTTATTTAGTCGTTCATAGTAATAAGTCACTTCACAACACGGAACTTTTTAGCCTTCCTCAATTAAATATCAAAACAAAAATAGTAAAAAAGTCTATGCTTATAAAAAAAAACAATCGACAAATTTCAAATTTCGAACAAGAAATTTGGCGCGAAGCGTTCACCGTGCTCGCGAGTAAAGTTCGGAATGTAGTGTGTAAAGGCACGCATACACTACGGCTTGGTGATCGACCCCACCGGAACCACAGTCGGTGGGCGCGCGACTGCCGACTCCATGTGCACCGCACCGAAACGTAACTTAGAACCAACTTAACGTTTGCCGTCGCGTAGCTCTTATTTTGTTCGCGATAAAGTTCATTTTCTAAATTTACTTTCAATACAACCTACTGTTAATGATAATGTTCGTAGTTTTGTAGAGCGTACGCGCATAGAAACGCTGTCACCCTATTGAAGGTATTGTTACGGAAGGCGATAGGAAAAACAAAGAGACGTCGAAAAAAAATGGGCAGATAAAGAATTACGCAGTAAAATGGAATGCGTTGAGCGTATTACGAATGAATGAAATACTATAAATGCAGTTTTTATTAGTCATTGTTTACATTTTAACTGAAGTTTGTGATTGCGAAGTTGGCGTGCGGTTGTTTTTGATAGCAATAACATAATAAATGCAATCATTTTTTATACACGGTGACACATGCGGTGAGCGCGGTATATTGGACGGCATGCGGCATAACGGACGAAATATTATGCACATAAGTTCAGTTTGTGCATAGAGAATCTACCTACGTACAGGTCGGATATCAGTAGCTTGAATATGGCTCAGGTGTGCGAGTTTCGTTGTCTCAATTAGTCGCGAATGCTCACGTACGAATACTTTACTTAGGGAGTTGAGAATAAAAAGTTGGGAGTTCTGCTAGTTAGGATTTCTTTTCTTTATGCTAAAATTCAGTTATACATGTATCTAGATAAATGATAAGTTTCTACCTAGGTACATTTAACGTACCAACCTACCGAGCATCTAGTTACCTAAGTAGGTAACTTTAACTTTTTTCCTTAATAATTAAATATTAATTAAGAAAAAAAGTTACGGCAAACATAACTTCCTCTAACGCTAAGCTAACTAGCAAAGACAGAAAAAAAACCAAACGAGCTATTTCGTTAATTAAACAGAGTTTTTATTTCATTTTAGGTAGGTAGCTCTTGACACTAGATTTTTTTTTCTGAAATTAACGTAATGTTATACTTACTTAACCATTTTATTGCCTTAGAACAGTAGGGCTTTTTCGGCCAATGTATTTTAGCATAAGATACACAACCTTTTGAGGAAGCCAGGCAGGCGTAAGTTAAACTTAAGTTAGACACATGTTCTTATTATGGTTTCGCACATGGCCGGACAACCGCAGCATGTGTTTTCAGAAAAAACGGAAGCGGACCGGAAGATACTTAAAAAAATCGTTTCTTGGTATGCAGAGCACGAATAGGCAATACTTGGACTCGACAATAAATGTTGAAGAACAGAGGAGAAGAGGAAAGATAAGCATATAACATAGCGAAGTTTGGCCTTAGCCCCTTCGCACATGCGGCTTCGCTGGTAGCTCATAAACGGCACAAATATGTGGATGTCTCTAACTATTCTCAATCTTATGTTTATTTTTCCTTTCTTTTTAATCAGATGTTTTACAATAGTTTTTAAATTATGACACCTTTTGTTTAGAATAGTTACAGCACGGATGACAACATTTATGTCACTTATTTGATCTAGTCAGTTTGTGATATTTTCTATTTATTTTTTGTTGTTATATAGACTCTTTTTCTTATTTACCGATTGTTTGTAAATGTGTGGACATTGTAGGCCTTATAGATTCCTAGATCCTTGGTAACTTTTTATTTCGTTCTACTAAAAAAAAAACTAGATGAAATGAGTGACACAAATGTTGTCATCCGTGCTGTTCTAAACAACTATTCTAAACAAAAGGTATAATGATTTAAAAACTATTGTAAAACATCTGATTAAGTAGGAAGGAAAAAAAATAAGACTTAGAATAGTTAGTGAGCTACCAGGGAAGCCGCATGTGCGAAGTGGCTAAGGCCAAACTTCTCTATCTTCAATGTAATCGTTAATTTTGAAATATGCTTTTTTTAATTAGGACATGTTTAATATAATTTTAATATAAAATATTTATTTATATATAGATTATTTCTTATTTGCTCGTTTACAGCTCAATATCGAAGAGTTCATACATAAATAAGTAAAATATTTTCATACGCTACCACAATGTTATACTTTCTGGTATGCCTACGAGAATTTTAGACAGATAGAAGGTGCATTTTGATAGAACAACAAGATATAATTTTGTACTGAAATAGGTTTCAGACAAAAATCAAAATCAAAAAAATATTTTTATTTTACATAGGCCACAGGGGCACTTATAAAACGTCGACAAAAAGGTTTTCGGTTCGGGTTGGTCGTTTCCTATGGAGAAGAACCGGCAAGAAACTCCATGGTTACTCTTATAAAATCATTTGGTTTTAAAATATTTCTGTTACAGCGTTAGTACTAAAGTAAGGGAGGACATCGTAGGCCTGACAATAAGTCGTTGCTTACTACAAAACGTAGAACGAAATAAAAAGTTACCAAGGATCTAGGAATCTATAAGGCCTACAATGTCCACACATTTACAAACAATCGGTAAATAAGAAAAAGAGTCTATACAACAACAAAAAATAAATAGAAAATATCACAAAATTACTAGATCAAATAAGTGACACAAATGTTGTCATCCGTGCTGTAACTATTCTAAACAAAAGGTGTAATGATTTAAAAACTATTGTAAAACATCTGATTATAAAGAAAGGAAAAAAAAATAAGATTGAGAATAGTTAGAGACATCCACACATTTGTGCCGTTTATGAGCTACCAGGGAAGCCGCATGTGCGAAGGGGCTAAGGCCAAACTTCTCTATCTTCAACGTAGTCCTTAATTTTGTAATATGCTTTTTTAATTAGGATACTTTTGATATATTTTTTAAACTTTCCATCGGTCAGTTCTGTTACTGACTTCGGCAACTTATTACAAAAGCTTATACTGTTTATAAGAAAAGACTTGCTAGTTTTGGTTAATCTGAATTTGGGTATTACCATTTCGTATTTACTGCGTGTATTTAAATTATGGAAGTCGCTTCTCATTTTGAAAAGCCCTCTTTTTTTGCGGACATACACATTCTAACATAAAAAGTGAAGGCAGAGCCAGTATATGGATTTCTTGAAATTTTTCTCTGAGGGACTCAGGAGACCCATTTTATAGATGGCGCGGACGGCCCTCTTTTGTAGTATGAAAATTGAATCAACGTCTGCTGCCGATCCCCACAGCAGAATGCCGTAGGACATAATACTATAGAAATAAGCGTAGTATACTAACCCAGGTGTGGCTATATCAGTTAACTGCCTTATTTTTCTAACTGCATAGGCAGCTGAGGTTAACCTTCCCGAAAGACCTAATATGATAGTCCGAACAACACTAAAAGCCCTCGCCCACTGCGACTTTTTAGAGCGATGCCAACGCAAAACAGCCGCGACGCTTTCCATGGCTGTGTAGTACGCACGACGACTAATCAAACTATACAAAACTAGTTCATGCGGACACCTCATTGTACCGGAAATCTATACAAAGCTAGGTCATGTTATACTGGAACTGTAGAGCTTGATGTCTCGCCGTGAGTACCTTCACTCGGGTAACAACGATTCTGTATCGCTGCTATCGCGATGTTGTCTAAAGTACGACAGCAGCAGCAATACTTTTGTACGTTTCGTAAACGCGCAGTATCGCTACAAAAAGTCACCGTGGGTGAAGGTCCTGAAATCGAGGAAGGTCCTCAATTAAATTAAATTCCGCTCTTTATTGCATATCACATGTCATCATGAACAAGGTATTAATAATAACTAGAACACAACATATATTAGTAGTAAGTGGTATAAACATATTGTAGGTAGGTGTGTCATAATTTATAAATCCTTGGACTGCCTCGACTGCTGCATGAGGTTCAGGATTCGATTCGATATTGGCTTTTCCATCAGGATTTTCAAGCAGCCACGGACTCTGGATTTGTGCCCGGTTAATGGCAATAGGCTCGCCCCCTATAACAAAGAACTTACACATTAGTCGGGATCACAGTCGTGATGATTTGTATTTAAGAATAGGATGTGTGGTGATAATATTTATTTTAATTCATTGAAATAAAACTGCGTGCCCAGTGGTGGCAGCCCCGACTTACGAGCCGTAAGCCGTGGGTTCGAACCCAGGCAGGCGCATTACTTCGTGTAATGTATTTCATCGCCTCGGGCCTCAAAAACGGTGAAGGAAAACATCACAAGGAAACCGGCATGTCCTAGAACTAATAATTCGAAGACATGTGACATCTACCAACCCGCACTGGGCCCGCGTGGTGGATTACAGCCCACTCCCTCCCATAGAGAAGAGGTCTGTGTCCCACCAGTGGGAATATTATAGGCTGCTGATGATGATTATGAAATAAAACAAAGAAATAAATTACCTACCTATGTCTCACACAAAAAAAAACAAAATATTTTTATTTTACATAGGCATACACGGGCACTTATAAAACGTCGACAAAAAGGTGCTCGGTTCGGGTTGGTCGTTTCCTATGGAGAAGAATCGGCAAGAAACTCCATGGTTACTCTTATAAAATCATTTGGTTTTACAATATTTCTGTTACAGCGTTAGTACTAAAGTATGGGAGGACATCGTAGGCCTGACAATAAGTCGTTGTTTACTACAAAATGTAGAACGAAATAAAAAGTTACCCAGGATCTAGGAATATATCATATCTATAAGGCCTACAATGTACACATTTACAAACAATCGGTAAATAAGAAAAAGAGTCTATACAACGACAAAAAATAAATAGAAAATATCACAAAAAGACTAGATCAAATAAGTGGCACAAATGTTGTCATCCGTGCTGTAACTATTCTAAACAAACGGTGTAATGATTTAAAAACTATTGTAAAACATCTGATTAAAAAGAAAGGAAAAAAAATAAGATTGAGAATAGTTATAGACATCCACATATTTGTGCCGTTTATGAGCTACCAGGGAAGCCGCATGTGCGAAGGGGCTAAGGCCAAACTTCTCTATCTCTTCAACGTAGTCCTTAAATTTGTAAAATGCTTTTCTATCAAGGACACGTTTGATATAATTTTTAAACTTTCCATCGGTCAGTTCTGTAATTGACTTCGGCAACCTATTATGAAAGCGTATACTGATAAAAGAAACGACTTGCTAGTTTTAAGTTTTGGTCTTGTCTGAAGTTTGGTATAACAATTTCGTGTTTACTGCGTGTATATATGTTACGGGCAATTTGGTAAGTCCGGGCTCTATTAATAATGGCCGGTTTGTATTCATAATGCCCGACCCAATTGGACGATGTGATTAAAACAGCATGATTAATCACTTTTCCCGGCCATTATGAACAATGCCCTTCGTATCTTGGGCAAAGTAATAAAATAGGTGAACTGTAGTGTTTTTATTTATTAAATGAAATTAAACTTTCAACATTTCATAATAAGTTAACAAAAAATAACCCAACCTAACCCAATTGCCCGGCTTCAAGTAGGGAATTATTCATACTGCCCGGTCCAAGTGATAAATTAATCACTTTGCCCATCGCTCTTGGGCATTATTAATAATGGCCGGTCCTTATTAATAATGCCCAGTTAATCACGTTGCCCGTAACATATATATTATGGAAGTCGCTTCTAATTTTGAAAACTCCTCGGTTTTTGCGGACATATAAAATACATTCTAAAATATAAAGTGAAGGCAGAGCAGTATATCGATTTCTTTAAATTTTTCTCTGAGGGACTCCCGAGGACCCATTTTATAGATGGCGTGGACTGCCCTGTTTTGTAGTATGGAAACTGAATCAACGTCTGGTGCCGATCCGCACAGCAGAATGCCATAGGACATAATACTATGAAAATAAGCGTAGTATACTAAGGTAGCTGTGTCTACATCAGTTAACTGCCTTATTTTCCTAACTGCATAGGCAGCTGAGCTTTATTCGTATTCAGTAAAAAATTGTTGGCTGCGAACCATTTCGAGAGAATACTTAGGCTTTCGTTGACATATAAGACGTCCGTCCTTTCCTATCAATTTAAAAAAATTGCGAAGTGTCATCAGCAAATAAAATTACATCCGAAAATTTGGCCATCATATATATACAGGAAATCATTAATATAAACAAGAGGCAGGAAAGAGCCGAGAATCGAACCTTGGGGCACGCCCACCTTGACTATAGACCCGCAGGACGTTGCTCCGTTTACATTTACTTTCTGCAGCCTGTTTGATAAATAAGAAAGAACATGATCAGCAGCTTGTCCACGAATTCCGTAGTGGTGTAATTTACAGATCAGTGTGTTGTGGTCGACGCAGTCGAACGCTTTTGAGAGATCACAGAAGATGCCAATAGCATCCTGGAACTCTTCCCAGGATTCCAAAATGTGACTGATGAGTTTTACACCCTCGTCCGTTGTCGACCTACCCTTCGTGAAGCCAAACTGCTGACTATGCAATATCCTATTAGAGTTGAAGTGAGGTAACATCTGATCCAGCGTGAGTTTTTCATAGATTTTACTCAATGCTGGAAGCACAGATATAGTTGTATGAAAAAATGAAAAATGTGTTTATTTTTTTTTTATTTTTTACAAAAAAGCTTCTTATACAATTAATTGTGTTTGGAGCCTCCTTTTAGACAAACAATGCCTGTGTTAGGAAACTCCGCTCTTCCATATCTTAGATGTAGCGTTACGGTTAAATATCTAGTTATCTATATAAATCAATACTATAACATCTTAAGTATGCATCTTGCGGTGAGAAGCGTGGTGTGTTTTAGTTTGGTGTGGTGTGTGTGTATAAGATATAGTGTGGTTTGATGAGATTTGATGTGATGTGGTGTGGTGCGGTGTGCGGTGTGGTGTGATGTAGCGTGGTGTGGTGTGGTGTAGCGTGGTGTGTTGTGTTGTGGTCTAGCGTGTTGTGGTGAACAGTAGTGTAGTGTGTGGAGTAAAATGAGGTGAGTATCGTTATGGTGTGAGATTATGTTACTCATGATATACCAGAAGAGCTTCCGTATCCTCGTAAGTAAGAGACTTAATCCAGTTTTTTAGTATTTTTTTACAGTCGTAATAGTTTCTATTGTGTACATACATGTTTTTATTAATCCTATTGTATAATTGAGCTGAGAGATAGTAGAACTGTCTGCTTGCAAATTGGGTTTTACATTGCGGAACCTCTGCAATAATATCTTTTCTCCTTTTAAGTTTTTTATTATAATATGGTAGAGTTTTATGTTTTTTTAGAACCGTTTGGGTTATGTACAGTTTTCTGACCGAGAGTAAATTACTGATTTCGTATAGGTTTTTAGTAGAGAACCTTTTATTTTTAAAATACATAATTTTTATGAGTGCTCTTTGTGCACGTTCTACGTCCATAAATCTAGTCTTAGCTGCGCCACCCCAAATGGGGATACAATATAGAAGGACAGACTGAGCTAGAGCAATATAAATTTCGTTCAGGAGGTGTCTAGGTCGTTTATCACTTCTCAACATTTTAGCCGGGGCCACGTGTCTTAGTGACTTAAAGATCCAAGAAAGCTTTCTGACCCTGCCAATCACCTGCTCAAGGTGAGGGTACCAGGATAGATACTGGTCAACCATCACGCCTAAGTATTTCATCTTAGAGACTCTGTTTAGGCACGGACAGTTACAACATATGCTTTTTGTATCTCCACATGTGTGTACTTTCAATTGCAGGTCTTCATTGGGCTGTGTCCGGTTACTAACACTAAAACATATGTAGTTAGTCTTGGTGGTGTTAAGTGTTAATAAGTTGTTTTTCAGCCATTCCGCTATGTGAGCAATTCCTACCTCTGCGCTCAGTTTAACATCTTTCCAAGAAGTACCAGCAAATACAACAGCAGTATCATCAGCGTATGCAAATATCCTGGCATTCAGTAATTTCATATTGCACAAGTCATTGATATATATTAAAAAAAGGGTAGGACCCAAAACACTGCCCTGTGGTACGCCGTATGTTACCTCTGCTTCGTTGCTAATGTATTGTCCTATTTTTACTTTTTGCTTTCTGTTACAGAGGTAATCCTTGAGTAAGCTGAGCGCAGTACCTCTTATTCCCACTTTTTGTAGTTTGTCCACAAGGATAGGGACAGAGACGGTGTCAAATGCTTTCTTGAGGTCTAAGAAAATCGAGAGGCATTTGTGTTTCTTGTCAAGACGCTCGATTATCTGAGAAGTTAATGCAGTTACAGCATCTTCGGTACTTACTGCCTGTCTGAAGCCAAATTGTGAAGGAGAAATTATGTTGTATTTGTTGAGGAATTGAGTAAGTCTAGAGTTTATTATCTTTTCAAGAATTTTCGATATTGCTGGTAAGACTGAGATAGGTCTATAATTATTGACATCGTCTCTGTCCCCCCCCTTGTGCACTGGGGTTATAATAGACTGCTTTAGGAGAGCGGGGAAGACGCCTTGCTGGAGACAGAGATTCGCAAAGTGGGTTATCACAGGAACGACTTCCTTTCTTACAAACTTTAGGAGTTTTGTTGAAATGTTGTCCCAACCCGGAGCACTATCAGATTTTAAGTTCGTCAATATAGCGTTCACTTCAGTTACGTCAGTGTCCATTAATACGAAAGTGTTTAGCAGAGACGTATCTGGGTAAACAGGGATATGGGCTGGTTTTAAGCTTGGGTGGATTTGGCAGGCTAGATGCTTTCCGATGTTAGCAAAATAATCATTAATATAATTTATCGAGTCATGAGAGGTAGGTTTTATATTTAGCAATTCTAAGTTTTGACTTTTAGTTTTATTAGAGTATGTTATATTTTTAATGTTTTTCCATAATGTTTTATTATTAGTTACAGATTTTGCAAGTAAATCTCGTTCATATTTCCTTTTTAATTTTTTTATTAAATTATTGCAGTGGTTCCGGTATCTAGTGTAGGTTATTTTTAATATTTCATTGTAGGGGTCATTCCGACTCTGTTTTTGGAGATTATTTCGGTTTTTAATACAGCGCAGTATACCCATAGTGATCCATGGCTTGATGATTCGTTTATTATTCGGAATTTTTTTCGTGATCGTGTTGTCATTTATAATAGAAGTTAAAGTATTTATAAAGCTAGCAATTAATACGTCTGGGTCATCACAAAATAACAGATCAGGTAATTTCTTCTCCTGCAGATCTTTTAGAGCTTGCTCGTAATTTAGTGTAGATGTAGTTTTCTTTGCCGTATAATTGTTTTTTAATTTTGTTAGAGATAGAAATGTGGTGTAATGGTCTGTGACAGTAGAGTTTAAGATAGCAATAAAGGCAGAGAACTTCTTTCTGTTTATATTTAACATGAAGTGGTCAAGGCAGGATTGTTCCCTGGTAGCAAGTGTATGTCCAGGCAATATACCGTAAAGAGATAACATATTTAGGTAAGTAACTCTATTCTTGTGATCTTGGGATGATTCTGTCTCTCTAGTTTTGATGTTGATGTTTATATCTCCAGCTATAATAGTGTTTTTCAGTGACGATCTCACGTTAAGTTGTGTACTGAGAGACTCAATGAATCTATCAATATTAGAATTTGCCGGCGAACGGTATATACAATACACGTCACTGCCTAGAACATTCAGCCGTAGACAGGACGCTTGGTCGAGTTGTATTTCCTCGACTTTGTGCTTTATAGAACACTTGACATATACTACCACCCCATCGTTCTGGTTAAGTTGTCGAGTTGTCATATAGGAGTGGTAATTGTTTATTTGGGGAATAGGCTTATTAGGACTTAGTCTGCATTCCGTTAGGACAATGACATCCAGTTCGAGATGAAGTGTAGACAGATTGATAATAAAATCGTCGAAGTTGCGATATATACTTCTTATGTTTTGGGATATGATAGTAAGGTCATTTTTGTTTACTAAAACGTGTTTGTGGAGTTCGGAGTAATCACAAGCGATAGACCGGGCAATTTCAATGTTGTCTAACTCAGATACAGTTTGTAAAGTACTATCCATTAGAGCAGAGTGAATCCAGGATGAACGTCTTTTTCAAGGAAGTGTATATTTCAATAAACTTAGATAGTAGAATACTATTTACTGTAATAATGATTGTAATATGAGTTTTGTGTAAGGAATATGTTTTTGTTATGTAAGTTCTGGTGTTTGAGTAAGTTAATGGGTGTATACATTGTAGATATTTTCTGTGTGTTTGTGTGTTTGTATATGTGGATATGATTAGGTTGTGAAAAGAATGGTATATATGTGTAATAATGACATTAACAAAAAATCTTAAAGGAAAGAGCAAAAAATTGCCGGAAATTTGGCAAAACAACACCAAAAGCAGGTTAACAGGCATTTCTAGAATAATCACTAATATTAATAATTTAACAGTAACAAGAAAGTATACTAGAGAATTATAGGAAAATAGTCATTTCTCTAGCAAAAGTTTGTGTACCTGCTCTTCACTTCTAATAACTATGGTTGGAGAATTTTCATGCTTCTTGACGTAAACTTTGCCATAGGCTGTCCAGCAAAACTTGTAGGTTCCAGACTTGGTTAGTTCGCGTGCCAGGAAGTGGAGACGGGAGCCTTTGGCGGTCAGATGTTCTGATATGAAGACCGGAGTGTCTTCTTGAGTTTTAAAGCCCATATGTTTGCAAGATAATTTGTTTTTATGCTTTATGTTAAATGCTTTTGCCATTTTTAGAATCTGAGTCTTCAAGATTGTGGAGCCAGTTTCTACGACAATAGGCGTGTTTTGTTTATCTGCTGTTTTTCCGCGAACTCTATAGATGTCTTTTATATCATATTTTTTAATGCTGCACTCCATGTTTTGGAAAAGACACATGGTCATTTCAATAAGATCTTCTTTAGCCTCGCCTTGTTTTCTAGGTACGTTATTTATCACTAAATTACTTTTTCGGCTTCCCGTTTGAAGGTCTTCAATCTTATTTTCTAGGATAGTGATATATTTACTATCTTCTTTAGTCTGTCTTTCAAGCTGCGCAATTTTCTCTCGTAGCTCCTCATTTTGTGCAGTAAGAAATGTAATTGAACTCTCTATATTTATATTAGATTGTTGAATCTCCTGTAGTTTTGTATTTATTATTTGTATATCTTTCCCCTGTTTTTCAGTAAAGGACGATAACATTATTTTCATTTCTTCTTTAAATTCGTCCAGTTGTTGACCAATAGTAACCTCCATGTACTCCCTGCTCCGTTTAGCTCGTTGAAATACATAGCCTGGTGGTGTTTTGTCTATCCCCGCACTACTAATTTCCGTATCCGAAAGCGATTTGTTCATCAGTGAATTCATATTAGGTACGACTCAGTCAGAGCTTATGTGAAGCAAAACACAAGCCGTGCACTGCTTATACCGTAGAAGCGCAGTCGTAAGCGTGTAGCTGTGTTTCGGCCGCGGCAGGCTAATATTATTGTGGCTAGAAATGTGAATCACTGCGCGCAGCCGTAGCGAATCTACGTCACAATGATAATTCCAACGAGGGGCATGCGTAGGCGCAGCGGTGAGACAATGTGTCCTTGGGTGTGAGTTATGCTGTCACTGAGTACTCACGTGAAATATATCTATCTTTGTCCTTCGCGGAGTGTTCTCGCTCGCGAGTGGTGAATGGCTGCGTCCTTGGGCGTGAGTTGTGCGATGACAGTGAAGACAACTCACGCAAACATATATCCGTCTTTGTCCTGCGCGGGGTGTTCTCGCTCGCAAGGCGGTCAGTATCCACGATGCTATGCGCTCCTGGTACACTTGATTTATTAAACTATTATTTTTGACTATTTTGATTTAAAAATTGACTGAGTATTTACGAAGACACGTCTGCACTGCACAGATTCCGAGAGGGAAGGGGAAATAGGGTGTATAATTAGAGGGATCACTCTTACAAACCGATTTGAAAATTGGTACTACTTTACTATGTTTCATCAAGTCAGGAAACTTGCCGCTGTCCAAACATTGATTGAATATGCCTGTTAAGACGGAGTAATAGAATAAATAATATCTCCAAGAACCTTGACGGATATCCCCCATTAGTCTTCCGTATTTTTTATATTGAGACTTTTGAATGCATTTTTAATTGTAGCGATACATCCTGGTTTAAATTTAAAGTTTGGTATGTTCTTTGTAAAGTTCTCTTTAAGAAGAGCTTCAGCTAATTTAGCTGAAGAGGGGAGAGATTTCGTAACCTCTAACGGAATGTTGGTAAAGAAGTTGTCTAGAGTCTCAGCGACTTCTAGCTTATCACAAATTGTTTTATTATCTATTTTCAAAGACTTCTAGACTACTTTCAAAGAGTTGTTGCATCTTTCCTGTTTCTCTATTAATTACCTGCCACACAGTATTTATTTTATTCTTAGAAATACCGATTTTATTACTTATTATTTTAGATTTTGGTTGAGCGCAGACAGTTTTGAATATTTTTGAATAGTTTCTAACATAAGTGTGAAAGACTTAATCTGAAGTCAGAGATTTTTCGGGATTTAAATTGTATAAAATATCTCTGCTTTTTCTTATTCACGCACAGTGGCCCATTCGCTAAATTTATATTTTGAGTTGACTAACTTTTTTTACAGGACACGTTTTATTAAATTCCTTGCAAACTGTGGAAAATAGTATACTGCTGTTTATATTGGGTCTTCTAAATCAAAACTAGCTTTAGAAAGTTTGCTAAGAACATTATTATTAAAAGATTTTTATTTTATTTTTAGAAAGAGGTCTTAATTGAATCGATTTAACTAAGTGTAAATTTTAGTCTAACTCAAAAGATACAAGTTGACCAGTAGGTATGGTCTTACCTAACGCCACTAATTAATAAAGACTCATTTACTATGCAATTAGTAAATAAATGTATTTACTAATTGCATAGTAAATAAGTCTTTACATATATAAAGGCTCTTACCCGCTGCATCGGAATTACTTATGTTAGGTGGCACCAGATTTAATTAGATTAAGAAAACAGACGTCGGCGATCCGTCAACGTCTCGTTACGCGCCACCTTCCTTGACAACTACCCAAGTCAATATGGCATTATGGCTACCCCCAACGACTTGACGTTTCGCCAGAGAGAATTGTAGACCGCTTCTCTCTCGTCTGTGGTAACAGTTTAGTTTGCAACGTGAATCATATGAAGCCTTTTTGCAAAGGCGCCGTCACGGCCAGACTGACATACGACCGTCCTCGGGCGTTATTGTATTCCTGGAACAAACAATGTCAAATCACCAAGACATCCGCTCTTCCATCCTGACAAACTACGACAAACATTACTCTCGTCGTAACTGTAACTGTTTCAGAATAAAAGAAAGCGTGTATTCTTTCGATCACTCACGGACTAGACGGCATTTTTCTCCTACCAAGAAAGCGTGTGTCCTTTCGACCACTCATGGACCGGACGGCACCTTTCCCCTACAACGAAAGCGTGTGTCCTTTCGACCACTCATGGACCGGACGACACCTTTCTCCTACAACGAAAGCGTGTGTCCTTTCGACCACGCATGGACCGGACGACACCTTTCTCCTACAACGAAAGCGTGTGTCCTTTCGACCACGCATGGACCGGACGACACCTTTCTCCTACAACGAAAGCGTGTGTCCTTTCGACCACTCATGGACCGGACGACACCTTTCTCCTACAACGAAAGCGTGTGTCCTTTCGACCACGCATGGACCGGACGACACCTTTCTCCTACAACGAAAGCGTGTGTCCTTTCGACCACGCATGGACCGGACGACACCTTTCTCCTACAACGAAAGCGTGTGTCCTTTCGACCACTCATGGACCGGACGACACCTTTCTCCTACAACGAAAGCGTGTGTCCTTTCGACCACTCATGGACCGGACGACACCTTTCTCTAAACAGTTAACACCTGGACCGGACGGATGTGTCCTTTCAACCAGCCGCTATCAGCTGCATGGCCCGGACGACACTGTCCTTTCGACCAGTGAACACTTAAGGTTGGACCGGATGAATGTGTCCCCTCAACCAGCCGCTATCAGCTGCATGGCCCGGACGACATTATCCCTTCGACCATACCAACGTTTGGACCGGACAACAGCGTCCCTTCGACCAACGTCATCACAAAACATCATAAACCGGGCACCTGCGTCCCTTCGATCATCGTAAAGCATGAACCGGACAACAGTGATATTTCGACTAAACACACTTTCTTTTCGACTGAAACATGTGGACCACACAAGCGCTTACTCCAAACGTCAAAGAACTTTTACAAATTACGCCAGCATCTAATAATTCCTGAACTTATTGGCCGACAACCTATTTTATCAAAATATCGCCTATTTTAATGGTACGATCTCCATCGTGCATTTTAAATCATAACCTCCGATGCCAGTAAGGTTTACTGATTATGATGACCTAATTATAGAAAAAGAAAAGAAACGGTCTCACCCGATGATGTTGTGAGGGTACCCTCTTGATGATTTGTGCTCGCAGGTTTGGTCGCTTTCCTTGTTGCTTCAAAAATTCATTGGTTATGTTCCTCACTTCGCTTTACTTTCGTGGAGGGCGCGATTCTTTATCCCACTCATGATAAAGGCTCTTACCCGCTGCATCGGAATTACTTATGATATGTGGCACCAGATTTAATTAGATTAAGAAAACAGACGTCGGCGATCCGTCAACGTCTCGTTACGCGCCACCTTCCTTGACAACTACCCAAGTCAATATGGCATTATGGCTACCCGCAACGACTTGACGTTTCGCCAGAGAGAATTGTAGACCGCTTCTCTCTCGTCTGTGGTAACAGTTTAGTTTGCAACGTGAATCATATGAAGCCTTTTTGCAAAGGCGCCGTCATCTGACGCTGTCGTCGTCGTCTGAGGTTGTTGTTATTCTAGTTGCTTCACTAAATAAATATTTTAAGTTGAATGATTTAAACAATGAGACCAGCTTACATTTTTCTGGTGAATTCACTAACAGGAGTAACAGGTCAATATTTAAGTCACCACAAACAAAAACTAATTTATTATCTGTGAAAAATTTACTAAACACAATTAATCCCAATCAAATGCGAGGAATACAAAACATCATCATCATCATCTTTCATCATTTCGGCCCAAAAGGCGTCCACTGCTGGACATAGGCCTCCCCCAAGTGTCGCCACATTGACATTTTGGGGGGTTTTGCCATAATCGCTACGCTTGGCATGCAGGTTGGCGATCGCAGTACGGTTGTTACAAAAGCACAGAGAACGCTGCTGCCCATTCTCTGGCAAGTCCCTTAGTCGCATCTTACGTCACGCACGGGAAGATATCTATATGGGATGGTGCTATTCTTAACGTCCGACACCATACAGAGCTAAAAAACATAACACTTCGTTTATCCCCCTCACTCTACTTCCGAGCAAGTAGAGTTTGCGAATTTCAATGAATTGGAATGAAAAAGAATATAATAAAAAAAAAGTAATATAATCGACATCAATAAATAATCGAGAGGTACTCCCTACTGGGACAAAGCGGAGTAGAGTACCTATCAGTCAAGTCAGTCAACAAGAAACTTAAACCTAAAAGTTTGTAAGGAAAAAACCTTTTCTTGGAAAAGCTAGGAAGGATGGTTGCGCGTCAAGGGGTTAGTAGGGCAGGAATAAATAAAGAAAGAGAATGAAAACTTTGGGGAGAACTTTTTTAAACTTTTTTTTTATAATAGCCTTGGATGTTGGTAGCACTAATTTCAAAATTCATTGGATTCAACGACGGATTTTCTTTTCGTTTTCACCAACTCTAAGCGTCATCTAACCGAAAGCCTACTTGCACGTTTTCACCAACTCTAAGCGTCATCTAACTGAATGCCTTATGTCGGTTTTCACCAACTGTAAGCGTCATCTAACTGAATGCCTATTATCGGTTTTCACCAACTTTATGCGTCATCTAACTGAATGCCTAATGCCCGTTTTCACTAACTGTGTGTGTGTGTCCAACTACCTTCCCATTCTACAAACATGTCCAGTGCTTTGCAAGCAACACATTAGCACAGCATCATCATCATCATCATCAGCCTATAATGTTCCCACTGCTGGGACACAGGCCTCCTCTCAATGAGAGGGAGTAGGCTGTGATCCACCACGCGGGGACAGTGCGGGTTGGTAGATGTCACATGTCTTCGAATTTTTAGTTATAGAACACGATGTTCCTCACGATGTTTTCCTTCACGTTTTTGAGGGCAATAAATTACACAAAGTAATGCGCCTGCCTGGGTTCGAACCCACGGCTTAATGCTCGTAAGTCGGGGCTGCCACCTCTGGGCCACCGCTGCTCTCCACCAAACCACCAATAGAATTTCGTTATTTACATGTCTCGTCTCCGCTTAGTATTAATGGAAACGGTTGAACAGAGAGGAGTTATCTCGTAATTTTAAAGGCCAGCTTCCGCACTAAGCGAGAGACAAGAAGAGACGTGGCATGCTGCGACCGGCGTGCTGTATGCGGTGTGCTGTAAGCGGCGTGCGGTCCTCATCTCCTTTTCTCTCGGCTTTGCACATTCTCTACTCGCCCCCGCTTTGGTGGTGTCTGGGCTTTAAACTAAGAGTATTTTATACGACGTGCCTAGACACAACGCCGGAGTATTCGCCTTATTCATCATCATTTCAGCCGAAATATGTCTACTGCTGGACATGGGCTTCCCCTAAGTGTCGCCACATTGCCCGGTCCCGTGCGACTCGTATCCAGCGCATCCCCGCAACCTTTACAAGGTCATCGGTCCACCTGGGAGGCCTTCCAACGAATCGTCTTCTGTTTTGCGAGCAATGTACAGCGCACGTTGCACGCATTGTGGCAGGGCACACTGCAACTTAAGTTTGGCAATTCTTCACCTTATTGTAAGGACATAAACCTCTTCTAGCTCGGCTCAAGACGAATCTACGTCGATAAGTGTGATCACTCCCTTATGGTACCGTTTGAAACACAAAGCCAACCTCTTCAGCTACTTAGAGAGCTCCTCATGGTTACCTATTTGGAAATTATCTAAATGGGTATGAAGTTTAAATTAAATTATTATAACACTAATATTATAAAATCGTTTATTTCATTGTAAAAGCGGAGTTATTTACAAACATCGATTTATAAGTAGAAATAGTAAAAAACTAACTAGTTTTCGTGACAGTCATAGTTCATCATGAATTCATGATATAAATAAAATTCAAATTACATAACTTTAAATAAAACATACATTTATTTCCTCTAGGTTCTGTTGAATAAAAAATACGTTCCCAAACGAATGCGAACATCTTAATATTTTATTGTTAGTATTGATGCATACCTAGCTACTGTTATATGACCTATTTTTATTTACATGGTTGTACCTTATTTAGTTACAAAATATACAACATGTAGAAACTCTAATATTAGGTAGGTACGCACGGCGAGACAGCACTATAACAAAACCAGTTTATGCGGATCTCTCACTGTACGGGAAATCTCTGTACAGCGAGGCCATGATATAATGGAAATGTATCTCTTGCTTGCTGTGTCTTCGTGTGTACATTTACGAGAATATTACTTTAATGGTCTCAATACATCTAAACCGCGTGAAGAGGCTGTGGGTGTTATTATTCAACAGCAATGATGACCCTGACAATTCTTGAACGCAGTTTTAATGTGCTGGATGTTCGCGGGTTTAAAAGCGTTATAATAACGCATTACTACATTTCATACGAACTTTCAAGTCCTTATTTCCCGAAATGATTGAACCGATTTTAATGAAACTTCATACAGCAGGATACATAGGTCTAAAAAGGTCAGGTAAGGTAAATAGGTCGAAAAATAGTGTACAGCTAAATTAGACCGATTATAAATTATGTATAGAAACAGAAATTTCCATATATTTTTTTTTAAAGACGTTTCGAACATGATTTTTAAATCGGTTCAGTCATTTCGGAAAATGAGGATTTGAAAGTTTGTATGAAATGCCGTAAGGTGTAAACGCTGTTAATTCTACTGAATATTAACACAGCCTGCACAAGCACTGTATTCAGCTGTTTAATGGATGTAAAAATACCCTAAACGAAGGCAAAGGCACTTGTCTTCCCGTCATTGAGATATTTTTATTAATCTTAATCGTTGCTGTGAACCTTCTAGTTATGGAGATATTAGGGCAAAATTCCCCCATTTGCACAAGTTTATTTTTTTAAATACTAATAGTTTTCGCCGGTGTCAGAAGCGGGTTCAAGCTACTTCAACAATTGGAAGGCACGGTTGGCGCCGTGGTTGAGTGATCGACTGCTGCGCTGCGTATCGCGGGTTCGATCCCCGCACGGAACAAATATTTGCATGGCCTACAGATAGTCTGGCTGTTGGTGTGTGTTAGTTTAGATGTTTGTAAACGCACCCACAATACAGGAGAAATTCCTAGTCTGGGGCAAGGCTTTAAAAAAAAAAAATCTTTAGTAACTTTTGACGACGCAACGCAAAAGAACAACAACATAACAACATGGACATAAAATTGTAATTACTTCCCAGAATTGAATCCCTAATTAATGTGGATATAATAATCATCATCTACCTAGCCTTTTCCCAACTATATTGGGGTCGGTTTCCAGTCTCACCTTATGCAGCTGAATACCAGTATTTTATATAGAGTGACTGCCTATCTGCCCTCCACAACCCAGTTATTACTGGGTAATACCATACCCCTTGGTAAGACAGGTTGTCAGACTTTCGGGCCACTGACTGTTAAAGATCTACAATTGACAGCCGAAACTAGCGGCTTAACGTTCGATTCATGCCCGGCCTCCTAAGGGTGAATACAGACAGAACGGATAAATACGTGAGAAATTTACACGCTGCATTGAAAATAGGACCGTATAAACGTGCGACGGAATTTCCAGCACGCGCGAGGCAACGCTTGATGTGCGCGACGTTGTTCATACAATTTTCTACTTTAACTAATGGTAATACGGGCCTATTTTCAATGCAGCCCGTAGATTGCACGAGAATGTTTCCGTTGACTGAACTGACTCTAAGGATTTTTAATTTAATTTAAACAATAATGGACATTATCACTAAATATGAATAATTGTTGTTGGCATTTCAAATTTCGCTACCAACCATCTTTCATTTAGTGGTCATTTTGCATGACTGAGGCTAAGTATATGTAAAAATGTAAATAGAAACCAAAAGTATAAAGTAAAAACAAAATTATATTTTGTTCGCTTACAATAAAAAATGTACAATAAATAAAATGCGAAAAACTAGTGTCACAAATGGGTACTAATCTGCGTATTCACTGAGCGACCAAATTATTAATTAATTATCTTATTAATTACACCTATAAAAGCAAAATGCATTTTGCTGGGTTATTTTTTACGAACCTATATACAACTCGTATTTAAACCCTTAAAATAGTTAACAAAATCCAAAGGAAAGGTCGAAAGACACTAAAAAATGTCCCATATTAAAAGTTGTTCATAATTATGTTTTCGATAACCCTTTTTGGGTTTATTTCAATTAGACCTTGCAATGCAAGGTTATGTCAACCCATAATTCAATAACCTAGTATGTACGCATCTAAATTCCCATTTCTTCCTAGGGGCCTGACGTCTTACTAATAAAAGGTGCCCTAGGTAGCTTCGCAAAGCGGGAGGGGTGGAGACTTATCGCAAGATCTAGCCCCCTATGCCTAGTTTTTTGTTTTTTTTTTTTGGTGAATGTCCTCTCGCAGGTCAACCGAGGAGGTTGTCGTCTACTTAACTGTACTATTCTATGGGTGCCTTGAGTGTAAGGCCTCCAGCCAGGGCTGGAACAAAAATGAACGACGCTTCAAACTTAAACGCACCTCAAGAGCCAATCAAATCAAAAAGTCATTGATTGCAGTAAGGTTTCATACAAAAATGAATCTTGTACATTTTAATTTTAGGTGCATATTCCTAAAAGCCACTGTCACCAAGCGTATTATACGAATATAACCACTAATATCATACAGTTAAGTTTAATTTTAGAGTGTCGATCATTTTCGTTCGAAAAACAAGTCATTATATGTCATTCACCAGTTGACAGCTGCTGTCAACACCCCTCCCGCACTGCACCTCTACCTCAGGCACCGTCTCAATTAAACGCTAGGCCTGCAGTAAGTAGTTTGTAAACCACCTTAGCTTTACATTTCTTATACGCTCATGTTTAGCGGCCTGATCTTTCTGTGGTCGTGCAGACAAGGAACTCGGCAGAACTTGCATCCGTCATACTCGAAGGGAACTTTAGGTAACTGAGCACCGCAGGAGAAACAACGTTGTTCGTGTACGGGAACATTTTTCTGTAAAATAAACAAAAAATCTATTAAATTAGATTACAGGACGCAATGATCTAATTCGTTTTTCTCTCTTATGAAATGTAAAAGCAACAAGAGAGATGTTATCACTGCGTAAATAAAAACAACCTTGCACTCGTTGAAACAAAGTCTAAAATAAATCAACTTTATCTCTCCAATGATTTACAAAGCGACAAAAAGCACGCAATTCAGTTGAATTTTCGACCTTACTTTGAAGCACCAATGGCGATATTTATTAAATGATTCTACTCCATTACCATCACTAAGAGCTAATTTAAAGTGGCTTTAGAAGCTATCTGAATTAGAAATTTCTCAATAGCAGCCACGGAGTCTGGATTTGAGCCGGTTGATGGCAATAGGCTCGCTCCCTATTTCATAGGACTTAAACATAACTGTAGAGATGCGGGTATACTATTAGGGACACCTCTGCCTAACTCTTGGATTAATGGCGTGATATTATGTATAAATATAAAACACAAAAAATGTTTCTACCTAAATATGTCAGTTATGACTGAAACCATACAACCTATGTGCCCCAAACAGGTTTCGCTAGAAAGGCAATAATGCGAAGTGGTTTTAGACTACTAAAATAAAGAATAAAAAAACCGGTCAAGTGCGTGTCGGGCCACGCGCAGTGTAGGGTTCCTTAGTTTTTATAACAGCCGAGTGCGGGTCGTATTCGCTGACTTATAGTTTCGTACCATGCTCTAACTAAAAGCCAAACATGACTACTTACCTAATTTGACTTCATAAACAAACAACAACAACTGTTTTTTTTTTTATAAAACTATTTAGGAATAAAACAGCGTGAGACAAATAACGCTTAGCGCCATCTATCGACATTTCTATGGAGTTGTTCGAAATTTTCGAATCAATTACAATTGGTCGACTATTACTCGTAAACTTGTAAAGCCCACTTAAGTGTGATAGTTTTCCTTTAAACTTCGTTATATATAGGTACTATTGCTGTGACATTTGTATTTCTTACTACAACCGTTTAGTCTGTAGAGGGGGGGGACACTTGACCCTAACGAAAATTGGTACTTTAAAGGTTGATAAGTCACGAACGGCTTACTTAATCAAAAAACGGTCTTCCCTAACCCCTAATATTTTTGAAAGACCTATCCAACAATATCCCACGCTATAGGAAGGACAAAAAAAATATTATCATCCCCACTTTACATGTAGGGGAGGTACCCTAAATAATTGTTTTTTTCAAAATTTTATTTTACCACTTTTTCTGCATCATTCACGTGTATACTCATGCCAAATTACAACTTTCTAGTACCAATAGTTTTTGAGCTAAACCGCGGACATACAGACAGACGGACATGACGAAACTATAAGGGTTCCTTGTTGACTACGGAACCCTAAAAATGCCGAATAGGTAGGCTGGTAGGAAAAAGTGCTTTGCAATGCACAGTTCGGGTACAGCTAGTTATATAAAAACGAAAATAATAATCACAACGTGATCGTACCTTCTTTTCATCTGTAAGTTGTAAGAACGCGTTCGCCTTGAGTTTGTCTGCCTGCTTCTCTTTCTCTCGTTGCCGTTTCGCCTTCTTCTGTTGAGCTTTCTTCTCTTTCTGTTGCTCTAACTGCTCGGCTGTCACTGGTCCGGGGATTTGGGACTGGAAGTGGAAATATCATTTGTAGGTTAATTTACTTACACAAGGGAAATAGGATGCTTGTGGCTCAATAGTAACAGCTGTTCTGGATCAATCCTCTGGTTAAGCCACACGAGCCTATGTTGGTTTTCGGATGGGTGACCGCCCATTGCATACCGAGTTTCTTCCCTGCCTCGGAAAGCACGTTAAGCTGTTGGTCCTAGCTCTCATTTGTAGATCTTTGATAGTCATGTGGTCCGAAAGTCTGACAACCAGTCTTACCAAAGGGTATCGTATTACCTCGTAATAACTGTGTTATGAAGTCATATGGCCAGTCGCTCCATGTAAAATACTGATATTCAGCTGCATCCGGTTATATTGGAAACTTACTCTAACAGTTGGGAAAAGGCTAGGCAAATGAAGATGATGCGTCTCACCTAACGTGGTTGAAACAAAATAAAAAACCGGCCAAGTGCGAGTCTTATTCGCACACAGGGTTCCATAGCCCCAAACAATATTTTGAACTGTCATTCATTAGTTAGTAGTATTCGTTGTAAACTTCCACTAAACCGCAAAACTAAATTGGTTTTTTAAACTAAACCTTTTGGAATCAGCCGTTGGATGTCAACAGGGTGATCCTCTTGGGCCAGTCATTTTTAGTTTAGCAATACATCCAATTATACGACAATTAAATTCTAAATTCAACGTATGGTATTTGGATGATGGAACCCTTGGAGGTGATGTGGATACAGTTCTAGAAGATTTAAGTTTTTTAAAAGAAAAATTTAGTTCTATTGGTCTAGAGCTGAACTTGTCAAAATGTGAAATTTATCTTCCCCGGACCACTGACAGGCTGACTACCATTTCAAAATTTAATTCTATAGCTCCCAATATCAAAGTTACAGAAAAAGACTCTCTTCACCTCCTGGGGTCTCCAATTTTTGACGAGTCATTTCCCTCATTTATTGAGGAAAAAATTCAAAATTTTAACGATGTCTCGGAAAGACTTCACAAAATTAATATACATTCAGCTTTCACGCTTATTCGTTACTGTTGCTTTGGACCTAAATTTACTTACAGCCTTCGCTCCTCCCATCTTTGGAAACACCCTCAATTTTTAGAAAAAATTGACCAAATTATTAGAAATACACTTTCTTCAATCCTCAATGTGGCCCTGGACGACCGAGCGTGGCAACAAGCCACGCTTCCCATTCGCCTGGGTGGTCTTGGCGTCCGCAAAATTTCAAGTATAAGTTTACCGGCCTTCCTCTCCTCGGTCCACGGTACCGAAAAATTAACCAGGAATATATTATCTTCCTCACTGGTTCATTTTGAGGTACCGTTTTTGTCCGATGCGTTGAACGCTTGGAAAATGGCTTGGCCCAATACGGATTTGCCCGACAACCTGTCCTCCCAGAGACGCTGGGACGAGCCGCTCTGCAGTATTATACGGAATACTCTGTTAAATACGTCAATTAATACTGCGGAGCGTGCCCGTCTCCTGGCCGTGGGGGAATGGGAGTCAGGCTTATGGCTTCAGGCACTCCCGTCATCCACCATTGGCACCATGATGGATGACGTGTCATTTCGGCACGCTACAAGCCTTCGCTTAGGCGCTCCTTGTGTTGCTCCACATCGTTGTCACTGCGGTGAAGTCGTCGACAATCTCGGGCACCATGGCCTGTCCTGCTACAGGAGCGCAGGTCGCATAGAACGGCATGCCAGCATCAACGACATTATTCGTCGGGCTCTTGCCACCGCCGGCGTACCAGCGGTTTTAGAACCTAACGGCTTGGTACGTGACGATGGGAAGAGACCAGACGGCATGACGCTGATGCCTTGGAAGGTGGGTAGGCCTTTGGTGTGGGACGCAACTTGCGTCGATACCCTTGCGCCATCTCATGTTGCAAGCACGGCGGGCTATGCTGGAGCTGCTGCTGCGGCTGCTGAGAACCTCAAACGGCGTAAATACTGTAATCTAAATGGCAGTTATAGTTTTGAGCCGTTTGGGGTCGAAACACTCGGGACATGGGGCTCAAGTGCGCATTCACTTTTTAAGGAAATATCTCGTCGACTTGTTCACACTTCGCGAGACCAGAGGGCTGGCTATTTCTTTGGGCAAAGAATTAGCATTGCCATTCAACGTGGCAATGCTGCCAGTCTTCTGGGCACGTTTCCGGATGACAGCGATGGGGAGGAGTATTTTGACGCCTAAGCCTCCCATTGTTTTTAAGTTAGTTTATAGTTAGTTAGTTTATGTAAATATTAAGTTTTTAAGTTAGTTTATATTTATTTAGTTTATGTAAATGTTTAGTTTTACTATTTATTTTAATTAAATATTTAAACAAAAAAAAAAATTGGTTTTTCATAGTATGTTTATGAAAAACAAAGTTACTGCTGCAGTTTGATGAAAAAGTCCCATATCTCAAAAACTAAACATCATATCTTATTGAAACTAATTTTCGTTGATAGTTTTTTTACGTTCTACAAACTTAAATATTTTCAGAATTTTCCTCCTCTTACTTTAGAAATTAGAGGGGGGGGGACACACATTTTACCACTTTGGAAGTGGCTCTAGCGCAAACTATTCAGTTTAGAAAAAAATGATATTAGAAACCTCAATATCATTTTTGTAGACCTATCCATAGATACCCCACACGAATGGGTTAGATGAAAAAAAAATTTTGGTTTTCAGTTCTATGTATGGGGAACCCCAAAATTAATAGTTTTTTTTCTATTTTTGTGTGAAAATCTTAATGCGGTTTACAGAATACATCTAATTACCAAGTTTCAAAAGTATAGCTCTTATAGTTTCGGAAAAAAGTGGCTGTGACATACAGACGGACAGACAGACAGACAGACAGACAGACATGACGAATCTATAAGGGTTCCGTTTTTTGCCATTCGGCTACGGAACCCTAAAAAGATGGCGTAGTCTTTACCATGTGCTTCTGGTAAGGCAACGCACCAGGGAACAATACCACACACTGTGGCTAGACCATGTGAGTGCAGGCCAAGGACGCACTTTTTACGATCGACGGCCGCTTTACTAAACCGGCACTCCGGCTCACCAAACTACTGCTTCGCACTGTTACAGCCGCCATAACTGGACACGAAAACAAACAACTATTTCGAGCTGTGCCGAGCCTAAATGGAGGAAGACAAGACAGCAGCGCACGAACTGCGACGGCACGGTTGGGCAATGGTTGAGCGATCGACTGCTGCGCTGCGTGTCGCGAGTACAATCCCCGCAAGAACAACTATTTGTATGACCTACAGATAGTCTGGCTGTTTGTGTGTGTTAGTTTAAATGTTTGTAATCGAACCCACGATACAGGAAATTCCTAGAGGGCCAACGGTAAAAAAAAAAACTTGTAAACTGCCCAGAGGTTAACTCATACAGGGCAAAGTACTTCGGTAACCGAGGTACTCCGTGAGATCGTCAGTAACACCAAGGCGTTGCTGGCCTTTCTCGAGAAGCTGGGGTGGATCGGATGATCAATTTTCCCACCCGTACGCAAAATACGCAATTTGGACGTAGAGTTGCGGACACCAGCTGTTGTACAAAACAATACCTAAGTGCCTTATCCGCAACCCGAGCAGTATTTTTTATGGATTCTTTGTATAGAATCTGGTTCTTCTAACCTAACAAACATATGTGTTGCTGGGGAGTTTGTTCCGCCACTCCTTCTTCCCAGCTAAAACACTAGGAAGTGGCGAGGGGGGGCGTTTTGGGGGACTGTCTCCTGTAATTTTGACGTTCAAAAAGTGCTGATTTTCAGCGCAATTTGAATAAATCACTTTTGATTTTGATTTGATTATGATAAAATACCAATTATAAATGATAATGATTTATTGCAAATCACACTGTAACGTTAGCATACCTTAGCATAGTTATATTTCTCAGGATTTTGCGCCTGGAACATTCTGAAGGCGATCCTGGTGTCTGCGTGAGGTGTCGCAGCGTATGGCGTCTGAAGCACGTGGTTCTTGATACACGGGTCCCCGCCCGCCGACAGGAGCTGACTGTACCAGGGCAACAGGAATGAGCGGTGAAACATCTTATTTATCTATTTGGTTTATAACATAACATCACGCCTGGAAGCCCCCAAGGGTTAGGCAGAGGTTTACCTAATAGTACACCCACATTTCATTTTAAATATGTTTTAAGTCCAATGTAATAGTGGGCGAGCCTATCTATCAGCCGGACACAAAGCAACACTGCCATACAATCCAGAGTCTGGATTTGCGTGTTATGGGTTTTTCCATTAGTAATTTCTATTGATGGAAATACCTAATAAACTTTGCCCGACCTGGGAATCGAGCCTAAGACCTCATCGAGGACAGGGCTCAGGAGTTGACGCTTGCCACTACTAGGCATTCACTTTTAATTAAATGTTTTATTGTATGTCATAGGAATGCTCTCTTTGCACCCTTGGTCTGCATAAAACTTCAGAGAAACAAACCTGAAGTCCCTATTTATAAATGTACTTACGTGACCATATCAGGTTTAGCCGCGATGGCCGCTTTGTGCAAGGCAGTGTTGCCATCAATTGGATCTTGAGTGTTGCATGCAGCTTGAATGTCCCCCTCCCATCCTTCAAGGATCGGCTCCAGAGAGATGCTGTCCTTGTCAGAGATACTTCTCCACATCTGGTGAAGATATGGTGAAAATTTTGAGAAAAGATTGATGCATGAAACCGCGAGGCACTAGTACTTTATAAAATTTTGCCATTGCTGCTTTTACTAGAACATTACAATATTTGTAAGACATGAATGTTACCTACATTAAAACAATGCATAAAATATTTACAAGCAATTCGGCTGTAGAACATAGGCAATTACTTTTTAATTTCATTTTTTTTACCATGCTTTAAAGCAAGAAAAAATGTAGAATAAAACTTACCTTTTTAACACTGGCAGGAATTTTCACCGGCCCTTTCTTAACTGTCACTTGCGTTTTTTCTTCTACCTTTTCCACCTTCTCAACCTTTTTACTAGGTTTCTTTTTCTTCCTCAATTCTTTCTTTTCCACGGTTTCCGTGTCACTATCCGTCTCAACACAACTGGCCAGTGCGCAATCATTAAGGAGGTCCTTCCTCGAGTTTGTGATGACTCCATTACTGCTTTGTTCGGATAGGGTCTTGATCCAGTCTGGGGGGGTTTCGGAGTCGATGTAGCACGGACCTTCATCTTCGCTTGACGTCACTTGGGTTGGTAACTCGCGGGGGGCACGCTCTCTGTAACGTGTTATATGAAAATGTTGTAGTCATCTAGCAAGGGGATAAATCACGTAGGTTCAAAAGTTCCTACCTACACATGTTAGATTAATCAGAGATACAAAACTATCATGTCAGTAAATTACTGAAGTTTTCTGTAGTTACCCACAGAAAAAAATATTTTATTTGTTCAAAATAGTCTCTCTTTATTTTAATCCATTTTTGTTTGGATATTTTGTTTGAACCATGTACAATGTACATTGAATATAATAACAGAACAAAATAGCTAAGTAAGTTAACAATGGAAAATATTGCACATTTCCAAATAGTTCAAGACCCATTGAAGTCTTGAGCGTTTTATGTAGCTTTTTTTAATTAAGGAAGGATTTACAACATAAGTGTATAACTCCAAGCTTTTAATGTTTCAACTGATAGGACGACTAAACGATATCGAATCCACATACCTGTCATGGCGGCTCAAAACGAAAAGATCTACCGATCGGCTTAATCAGCCGGTAAAAAAAAAATAACATCTCACCTTGATTTCGCCCTGTCATGGACCTTAGCAGGTGGTTTCTGCGCTTTTTTAGCGCTCTCTGCGATACTGATGTCGGAGTTTGTCTTCAACGGCGCTTTGCCACCGGTTACCGTTAGCAACGCCTTTTGGAAGTCTTGCAACGTGTCTGGGGACGGTTTATTTTATTAGTAAACATACACCTATGATTCCAGAACGTTTAAAGGCAGTATGTACCTAATAGTACTACACCAACATTTCGTCGGTTATGTTTAGATAAGTCCTATGTAAAGATTATTTATAACAACATAACGCTCAGCTAACCAGCAGTCCACCTGCTACTAGTTACCCTGCGCTCAGCTACCTAGAGCCTACAGCAGTCCAGCTGCTACCAGTTCTTCTGGGAAGACCGTCCCTAGTCCTACCTCACGTTTGCCAATTCGCGGTCTCCACTCAAGAACACGTCTGCAAGCTTTTTCTTTTTAAATTGCCGAAGAAAAGTTTTTCATCTTGGTTACTATATTTTAGCCTATTTATAATTTGTGACAATGACTTTGATATCGCCTGATGCCTACGAATTCTACAACATAATGGACACGCACTCAGAAGATGAAAAATTTTACACCATAAAAATTTCACCAACTCACCATACACTTCAATACTGGCTAGAGTCTGGAACACCCTCTTCACTTCCTTGAAGGTAGGCTTCCTAGTCGGGAAAGGCAGTTGCCTGACTCTTGGATCCTCTTTCCTTAAAGGCGAGGGCTTCCCAAAGATCGCAGCCTGGTTGACAGCCCCAACGGCACGGTAGAACACCAGCGAACAGCCTTTTAAGTCCTCAGTCCAACCTACTAGGACGTTTTGGACATGCTAGAAAAATAAATAAGTTTTGTTAGAACATAGAAGTATAGTTGTACAAGGATCTCCTGGCGCGTGGTCCAAAGTGAAACGAAAGTGACCATTTTGTTTTTTCAGACCCTTTTAGCTCAGTAGCGTAGTTTCGTACCACAGATTTCGCATGAAAACGACACATCATCATCATTCATCATTTCAGCCCAAAAGACGTCCACTGCTGGACATAGGCCTCCCCCAAGTGTCGCTACATTGACATTTTGGGGGGGGTTTAGCCATAATCGCCACGTAGGCGGGTTGGTGATCGCAGTACGGTTGTTACAAAAGCACAGAGAACGCAGCTGCCCATTCTCTGGCAAGTCCCTTAGTCGCCTCTTACGACACCCACGGGAAGATATGGGATGGTGCTATTCTTTACGTCCGACACCATACAGAGCAAACTACACATACAACGAACATCAAACTGGATCACTTTCTTCATGAAACCAACATACTGTCCCATACAAAACTTCAACACCTACTCGAACCATATGGACAGGCGAAAGCTGATTTTATTTTTCGTGATTGCTATATTGGTTCCAAGGAGAAAGTTGATCAGTTTGATGGTTCGAATCACACTCATATATGACTACGCCTTTTTGTTACACGCAGTATTTCTTCTGAAATGAAACAACGGAAGAAATTGCTTTTTTTTCTTTTATTTTATCATATATTACATACATATATAAATACATATTTTACGTGCATCACACATATACGTGCAAACGTGCAATTACATAATATGTTAACACTCATGCATGCAACATTGATATACAAATTATGATGTTAATATAGAATGGACAAGTAAAATTTTTTCTTGGACTAATAGGCCATATAGTAGTTTCATTAATTTCCAAATTAAAATTAAAATCTCCGAATTTTCCACTTGAATAATTTTTGAATCTGAATTCCAATGATTGTTTCGCGATGTCGAACATCTGGAAATAAATTCTAAGAATTACACAAGGATTTTATCCGAAAACTACTAAAACTGTTTTGACGAAAATAGTTCAAACTTGAGAGTCGAGGCACCATAAATAAATCTTGAGGCATCCAATCTAAAAGGGAAGAAAATAGACTAACAAAAGCTGCGACTACTAGATACAGACATCTAACAAAAAGCAGTTCCATCCACATGATACACAAAGTATATAAACATCGATCATGCGATGGCTATATAATTTAATTGTACTGTTACTGTATACACCGTGCATTGAGACTGTAATAAAACCTTCTTGAGTTAAAACTCCTTACACCTCAATTTTGAATTTGGAGAGCTGAAACAAACTTTCTCATACAGTTGAAGTGTCCAAACAGCCAATAGCCAAATGATTCTTCTCGTACAAATATGCACGGTGGATATCATTGTACGGAGCTTTTTCAATCACCGAGCATAAAGTAACGAATTCAGCCAATCGTGAAGGTGTTGTCATTCTTTTACGCTCGCTGCCTCCTCACTTCTTACTAACACTTGCTCATGCCACTGGCACATTCAGGAAGCATCGTCACACTTACCATCAAGAATTCCTCTTTGTTGTACTTAAAGCGCCTCAAGATTTGTCCAGCCATCCGAGGCGCTTTAGTAGTCTGCTCCAGTGAATGGATGAGTGAATGAAATATGAATGATGACATTATTCAGTATTACGGGTGGAGAACACTTCGGGGTGATAAAGAACATGAATGAGTTTGGAGAGCGCTTGATCGACCGCGGCGGCCCTGTCCAGTGGCCTCCCAAATCAGGTGATTTGTCGTCTATTGACTTTTTTTTTTGAGCGGACGTATTAAATTGCCTATTGGCATTGTAAACAAAATTTCTCAGAGTCGACAGTCCAAAGCCTGAAAAGTGTATGGAAAGAATCAAAGTTTGACTAGACTTAAATAAAGAACTTGATGCTCAGTTAATGTTCATATTTGCTTAACGTAAACAATCGTGTATTGTCGGCTTTTTCGTAAGTATTATGATTATAACTTAATAATCTAATTGGGGTGTTTGAGGTGTGCGTTAATTACGTTGCATGTTGTATAACCACATGCAAGCCAAACTGTTCCCATAACTGTATGTGTTAACTTTGTTAGGGCAATCAAATTAATAGACATATCACATTTACACTCCAGGTCACACAATATGGGTAAGTAAACAATCCAATTTAGGTACAAAATAGAGCAAATTAGCAATAAGCAAATGCTTGCCTTCGCACTTTATCCACCATACTTTTGTCCCCGTCAAAAGTACTAATATTTTACAATAACTAACTTTACATTTAGCTGTTAAATCCAAAGAGTAATAAATACATATATTGTTGGTTTCAATGTTTTCGGGGAGCTTAATATAAAAGCATACAAAAACAGAAACAAATACACGGTTATAATAATTTGACCAGTATACAATTGGCCTCTAAATATGAATCTGCTTACCACAAAATAATTGCAAAATTGTTTTTTGCACTTGAAATCCAAAGGTTACCAAAAAAATGCAATAATTATAATCATTAACATTACAAACCACTGTCTAACTTTTGTAGCATATGGTGATCGATTTTAATCTAAAAACAGAATTGGACCTAGAATTGAACCATGTGGAATGCCTGTAGCATCTGGTGATTGTAGAACATCCTTATTCTTTTTGAGTACATGACAATTGTCACTAAAGTGAGATGATAAATGCAGGTTGAAATCAGCGATACCATTCAGAAATATTCTCGATTTACCTCATGCTTCTGTCAGCCGAATGGTATAAAAGGCGGATCTGAGGTTGCTTAAAACCCAGATGGGTCCCCAATTATGAATAATACCTTAGGTTAAAAAAAAACAGAACCAAGACTTAAACAATCTATTAGAAAGAGCAAGGAAACAGTTATATTGGTAAGTAGCCCACTTACCGCAAGGAACTGCTCTTGGTTGTATCTCCTCAAGCTAGCACCCGCTGACTTTGGAGCATTGCCCGTCTGGTCCCTGGTTGCTTGAGCCATCCCTTGACCCCTCCGCGTGGTGTAAGAGTGTAGAGTCTTGTGGATAGCATCGCTACCGCCGGTGAAGATGCAGCCAGCGAAGTGACCACCAGAGACCATGACAACGGCCCAGCGACCAAAGCCTGGGCTCAAGAGTTCTTTGACTCGACGAGACCACACGTGACCCTCGCCGTCCAGTGACATTTCCTCCTGAAAAACGTGTCAGGTTAGAAATAAGGTCACTATACCCGCCGAGAGAAAAATTCTTAAATAAAATGGTGATGATGACTTATCTAATTTGTTTTTGAATTGAGTTTTTTTTTTCTGAAAGCTCAGCGGTCACTATCACAAAATACACATTTATTTAGATAACTTCAATCACAGCATGATAAGACTACAAGTACAGGTTAAGTTAATATTAACAAATTACCTTCCGATGATGAAGCAAACAGCGGTAGATGCAGAACACTTGACCCTTGGGGTTAGTGTAGAAAGCTTTGCAGTGCCGAGTGGCTGCTGCAAATAACTCTGTGGCAGGAGTGTTGGGGTTTTCATCGCCATCTGAGTCACTTGGTGAAGTAGAACTATCATCTGAAAGAAATCATTTACAAAATGTTTACATTGTCTTCATTGAAAACAAATTCAAAAGGTTAATGATTTTTGAAAGACCTTATAAAGCTAAGGGATCCACATGGCCATGGGTAGACTTATTAAAAGGTAATTATGATAAAATCCCAGGCACAAGTAATATTTTGGGCAACCAAAAAACCAACCATTAAATAAATAAAAGAGTCCTAGTTCTACTAACCTTGACGAGAATTATATTCCCCTAACGAAATAGGTTTCCTGCCAAACAGTTTCCTCTTCAGGTTATGTGTGTGCCAGTGGTGCTTGTAGTGGGCAGTCTGCTGGGCTCTAGTTGTGAACGGACCAACACCACAGCATGAGCAACTGATGCCATCTGAACCTCGGAGTGTGAGCGCACTGAGACGGGTCATAACACTCTCTTCATCCACTGAAATGAAAGACATTTATTCGCTCTTTACTACTCCCAAAAAAATAAACATTTACAAAATAACTTAAAAAAATGCATGCTTTTGTTGACAACTATGTCATAATAATTACTCAATAATTGCTTCTTGATGACAACTTATTCTTATGTGAGCATGTTGACCATAATTGCCAGCAAATTAAGCTACATTTTAAATGTGTTAAAACATTTTTTTTGTGTTTTTAAGTTGATTGAAAATTGTCTGATTTAATATTTTACAATATCTATCCATGAAAGCATAGTCAACTGCTGCAGACATCTTAGTTATGGCAAAACCACACAATATTCATCTTTATTATCTAAGTCTACCTGCAAGCTAAGTCTGAGTGGCCAGAGGGACATCACAGGGTTTTTTAATTATACTCAACCAGTGACCAAACTGGCTTCACATGGGTAGCACTAATCTATAGCCAGGTGACTTCTGGTGTATGGATAGGTACGGTTTTGTAACAAAGTCTTAGCAGTTATTTTTAGACAGGAACATAAAGGGTGAAAGGCTGGCACATATTGACGATTTTACTAAGAATGAATAAAATGCTCTGTATGGTGTCGGACGTAAAGAATAGCACCATCCCATATCTTCCTGTGGGTGTCGTAAGAGGCGACTAAGGGACTTGCCAGAGAATGGGCAGCAGCATTCTCTGTGCTTTTGTAACAACTGTACTGCGATCGCCAACCCGCCTGCCAAGCGTGGCGATTATGGCAAAACCCCCCTTATGTCAATATGGCGACACTTGGGGGAGGCCTATGTCCAGCAGTGGACGTCTTTCGGCTGAAATGATGATGATGATGATAAAACGCAGTTAGTGCTAATAAAACATAGTTATAATGTCAGTGCAATATTTTAAATACCATATTTAGTCACAGAAAAGACTCAGAACTGAAAAAAACTTCACTTTAAGTCATAAACAAGCTGCATGATTAAATTAAATAATATTAATATGTGTTATATTACACACTATTGCATGTTACAACTAGGCAAGATATGTTATGAAATAACAGCAATAGGTTAGATGCAGTTTTATCAATTACATTTATCTTGGTATGAATATTTCCTTACACTTTAAGTTTCGCGGTATTTTGTACACATTAAATAAGGTTTAAGTTATTAATTGACTTACCAACTGCTGGTGGGTCCGTGAGCATGCAATGTGCAACTTTGGCATCTTTAATAAGTTTCTCAATTTCATCTAAATCATAGGTTTTAACAATTTTACTGCGAATGCACTCGGGCTTAGACGCCATTGTAGGTTATTATTTTAATTTACTTTCCAATCAACAACACTTCTTGTTTACAAGTCAGCCTCAACGTGGTTACGACCAAGAATGAGTAATAGGTAATATTGTGCAATAAATTCGGGATTGTGCTTGTAAAATCGTAATTTGTGTAACTACATTTTGACATTTGGATTTGACATTTGTTCAATGAATTTTGACATTTGACTGACACAATAGGCATGAGCAAAAAATTTCGATATATCAAAATATCGATATTCTTTCATACAATTATTGATATATATCGTCAACATTTTTAATGGAAATATATCGATATTCGATATTTATTTTAGAGTATTGAATTCGTATCAATTTTGATATTTTTTTAACGCTACTTTAGTTTCTGGGTTAGGGTTCTGTATGGTGTCGGACGTTAAGAATAGCACCATCCCATATCTTCCCGTGGGTGTCGTAAGAGGCGACTGAGGGACTTGCCAGAGAATGGGCAGCAGCGTTTTCTGTGCTTTTTACAACAACCGTACTGCGATCGCCAACCCGTCTGCCAAGCGTGGCGATTATGGAAAACCCCCCTTATGAGCGCAAAACAGAAATGGCCCCTAGTACCCGGCAGCCCGTCTACCCTCGACTATGGTAGCGGTCGAGGTTACGGCGTGGCAAGGGGTGCGAAGAATCTCCGGAAGGGATCCGGCTGCCTATACCGATGACTTGACCTGGCAACATATAACACGCGAACACTCCGGACCGACGAGAAGATAACGGAACTCGAGGAGGAATTGAGCAGGTTGCGATGGAGTATTGTAGGATTATCTGAAGTCCGAAGAGAGGGGGAGGACACGATGATCCTGAAATCCGGCAACCTACTCTATTTCCGAGAGGGTGACCGGCAGTCCCAGGGTGGTGTTGGGTTTATCGTCCACAAGTCCCTTGTGAATAACGTGGTGAAGATCGAGAGTGTGTCGACCAGGGTGGCGTACCTGATACTCAGAATATCCTCAAGATATTCGCTGAAGGTCATACAGGTCTACGCCCCGACCTCGGCACACCCCGACGACGAAGTGGAAACCATGTATGAGGATATCTCCAAAGCCATGCATGGTTCCAAAACTCACTTTACCGTTGTCATGGGGGACTTCAACGCGAAACTGGGCAAGCGAGACGGAGATGAGCTGCAGGTGGGGCAATTTGGGTTTGGATGTTGGAACCACCGGGGACACCAACTGGCTAGTTTTATGGAGAAGGAGGGCCTCTATATGATGAACTCCTTCTTTAGAAAGCGTGAGCACAGGAAGTGGACCTGGCAGAGCCCCGATGGTGCAACTAAAAATGAGATTGACTTCATCATGTCAACCAAGAAGCAAATGTTCAATGATGTCTCTGTGATCAATTCGGTGAAAACTGGGAGCGATCACCGCATGGTAAGAGGCACATTGAACATCAATATTAAGCTTGAAAGGTCTCGACTGATGAAGTCTACGCTCCGACCAGCACAGATCCAGATCCAAAACCCCGAGAGCTTTCAGCTTGAACTCCAGAATCGTTTCGAGTGCCTAGGAAGCTCAGTGGACGAATGCAACGATGGATTCGTGGAAACTGTCCATACGACAGGGTCTACGTTCTTCAAGACGCGTCGTACACAGAAAAACAAAAAACTCTCTGATCATACTCTCAAGCTCATGAAGGAATGGCGTGAGATGATCCTGCAGTCTTCAGAAGACGCGTGGGAATACCGGCAGCTCAATAGACAGATCTCTAAATCCTTGAAGAGCGACCTCCGGCGCTTTAATACCGAGCGTATTAAAGACGCCATTGAGCGGAATAAAGGCTCGAAGGTATTTGCAAGAGATCTGGTTATTGGGCAGAGCCAGCTCACGAAACTGAAGACCGACGATGGCAAAATCGTATCCGCCAAACCGGAGCTACTGAGGGAGATCGAGAGTTTTTATGGGCAGTTGTACACGTCAACCAGGAAACCCGTTGTAAATCTAGCGAATGACCCAAGAGCTAGACTGACCCGACACTACACCGAAGACATCCCGGACATCAGCCTGTACGAGATTAGGATGGCTCTGAAACAGCTTAAAAAAAAACAAGGCACCGGGTGATGATGGAATTACGGCCGAACTTCTGAAGGCGGGTGGAAAACCGGTACTTAAGGCCCTTCAGAAGCTGTTTGATTCCGTCATACTCGAGGGCAAAACGCCTCAGGCATGGTGCAGGGGTGTGGTGGTACTCTTCTTCAAAAAGGGCGACAATGCCCGGTTGAAGAACTATAGGCCCATCTCACTTCTAAGCCATGTCTACAAGTTGTTTTCAAGAGTCATCACGAATCGTCTCGCGCGCAGGTTTGACGATTTTCAGCCTCCCGAACAAGGCGGATTCCGTAAAGGCTTTAGCACCATAGACCACATACATACGCTGCGACAGGTTATACAGAAGACCGAAGAGTACAACCTGCCTCTCTGTTTAGCGTTTGTGGACTAAGAGAAAGCCTTCGATTCGATCGAGACTTGGGCTGTACTGCAGTCTCTCCGACGGTGCCAAATTGATTATCGGTACATTGAGGTGCTGAAGTGTTTGTACAAAAACGCCACCATGTCAGTCCGACTTCAGGACCAGACCTCGGAACCTATCCTTCTGCAGCGAGGTGTGAGACAGGGAGACGTCATATCTCCGAAACTGTTCACCGCTGCACTGGAAGATATCTTCAAGGTTCTGGACTGGAGAGGGCTAGGCATCAACATCAATGGCGAGTACATCTCTCACCTTCGATTTGCCGACGATATAGTGGTCATGGCTGAGACCATGGAGGACCTCAGTACAATGCTCGATGACCTCAGTAGAGCTTCCGAAAGAGTGGGTCTTAAAATGAACATGGACAAAACCAAGGTCATGTTGAATGCCCATGTAACACCCACTCCTATCAAGATCGGAGACTCTACTATCGAAGTTGTAGACGATTATGTCTACCTGGGACAAACGGTCCAGTTG
Organism: Cerastis rubricosa; assembly: GCA_949152445.1. Lineage (NCBI taxonomy): Eukaryota > Metazoa > Arthropoda > Insecta > Lepidoptera > Noctuidae > Cerastis > Cerastis rubricosa. Next base: position 5,474,546 of record OX424540.1, on the reverse strand, counting down.
GGTAGGTCTAACTTCGAGAAAGAGGTCAATCGTCGAATCCGATTCGGCTGGGCAGCGTTCGGGAAGCTGCGTGGTATCTTCTCGTCCAACTTACCGCAGTGTCTCAAGACGTAAGTTTATGACCAGTGTGTGTTGCCAGTGATTACATACGGGACCGAAACGTGGCCGCTCACAATGGGCCTCATCAGAAGGCTCAAAGTCACCCAGAGGGCAATGGAGAGAGCTATGCTCGGAGTTTCCTTGCGTGATCAAATCAGAAATGAGGACATCCGCAAGAGAACCAAGGTTACCGACGTAGCCCGAAGAATTGCCAGACTTAAGTGGCAGTGGGCAGGGCACATTGCTCGCAGAACAGATGGCCGATGGGGCCGAAAAGTTCTGGAATGGTGACCGCGAACCGGGAGACGATGCGTTGGAAGGCCTCCCACTAGGTGGACCGATGACCTGGTGAAGGTTTCGGGGATCCGCTGGATGCGAGTCGCACGGGACCGATCAATGTGGCGACACTTGGGGGAGGCCTATGTCCAGCAGTGGACGTCTTTCGGCTGAAATGATGATGATGATGATGACTCTAGTTTCGTGTTTAATGTTATTAGAATCTCTTTGCATGCTCCTCGCGTATCGTTATCTTTAAAAAATCACGCCACAGTGTTTATGAAATGCAATATAACAGTGAGACTAATATATTAACGAAAATACTAATACTATTAACCATATAGTTCGGTACGGGCCCCCAGAGGGGCTCGACGTGCAAACCTCTGCTGGCTTGGTATCGACCCCGAAAGGGGATAGCAATTATGTCATTCATCATCCTCATTATTTATGTAAATATTTAATATTCTGATTATCAAATATTATGACTGTGCGTTAATTAAGAGAGTTGGAGAAAAATCACATAATACAACGCTAACAACGCCATCAAAACTACTGTATATAGCGCGCAAGTTTCTTAATTTACCCCTATAAAATTCAAGAGCATAAATACGGTCATCTCCATTTTGACGGCAGTGCTGGTCGAGGCTAAAAATCATAAAAATTGTGCGTGGAGTCCCTCCGCGCGGAAGAAGTTTACCCCTATAAAATTCAAGAGCATAAATACGGTCATCTCCATTTTGACGGCAGTGCTGGTCGAGGCTAAAAATCATAAAAATTGTGCGTGGAGTCCCTCCGCGCGGAAGAAGTGAAACTTCGTAATGTGGAAATGAGTGCTTTGATACCCCTAATATACCCATACCCAAAGTTGATCACCCATCCACATACCTTGATCACCCATCCACAAAATATAATTTGCACGCCATCTTGCGTACCTAGTAGAACTACGTAGTTACAAATCTTGAAATACTGCCATCTATTAGGGAGTTTTAGAAAATAGCGTTAAACGTTAAACTTGTTGGAAGTCGCATAAGAAGTTTCACTTCAATAAATGCGCTCACTCAATTGCTAGCACGAAACTAAAAATAGAATTTCAAAATTTCTTCGCTCTCTAGTTCAAGGCCAGAGGTCAACAAGCGCAAGTGCGAAGTTAGAAAATTGTTGCATAATATGTAATGTATTATGCATCTTTACAGACTCATAATAAAGTTGAAATTCCTTTCACTATCTTGCCAAAATATTAAAACAAATTCTTCAAACAGACTTATTCCGTTCGGCATAAGGTTCAGAATAGTACCTACGGATTATTTAGCTAAGTTGGTTTTATTAATCACGCACTCCCTCTCGGCCGGAGTTATTTCGTCGGTAGGAATCGTGTCTCGGCATTAATTCGGTATCTTTAAGATTAGTTTATAAATGTGTAAATAGTCAATGAGTTAATCGTTGTAAATAGTCAATCAAGTTAATCGTTGTAAATACGTGTGATTCAATTTTTTAAATACGCCAAAAATACCAAGTACATAATTATTAACTTTGTCTTAAATTAGTGCAAAGCACCATTCACATTTGCATTGAAGATTTAAAAATGTTTTGTTTAGTACAATCGACAAATTTGAATTATGACCCACCATAAGCTTAGTTTCTTACAGACATGAGACATTCAAATACAATTAGGTCGACATTCGCGTAAACATACATTTCCATGGTAACGACCTTATTATCTGCCATTTAATTACACAGAGAATTATCGTTTGCAGTCTCCATCTTTGTTAAGAGTTTTTACACAAGAGTGCAGTATAGAGCTGAATGCACATCCAAAATAAATACGACGCGTACGCATTGTCGTTCTAAAATCAATGTGTTTTTAATCTAATATACCTGTAGGATCCGGTCATTAGTACGGACAGAAAATTAATCGGCAAGCGCGCTAAAGGTAGCACGCGACCTACTTACCAGTCTACCCTCACCTAAGCGTGCTTCTACAGAGTCGTGATGTTTCGAACTCGCTGTGAGGCGGACAGTCTGTGTCTGACCGCGGCGGAGTCAAGACGTCCCGAAACTGTTCCCCGATTCATGGTGCCTAGTGTTATTGTGTTGGATTGTAATTTCAAGTAATTTGTGAGTAGTAAGTGAGTTCGACAAAAGCAGTGTACCTCGTGTAGTGTGTGTTTTCATAGCACGGAACCCATGTTCTGCCCACATCATGACCGAGTCTAGCGACATAAATCATGACAACTGCGACATACCTGATTTATTATTTATTTTAATATGCGTTCAGCTTAAATGTGCTACAAACAAGATTCCGCCATCTATGCATACATCTTTACTGAATTTTGTTTACAAAGTGCGTTAAGACAACAATAAGAAATGGGGAAGTAAAACGCTCAAATAATATAAAAATTATATTGTTGAACACATTATTATTTAACAATAGTTAATATCGAGTGAAACCACCATTGCTTGCAATAACAGACAATACTCTCGAACGCTTTGATCCAATAAGGCGACTGCAAAATAATATCACTTCCTCTCATATAATCCCAAATTTCGTTGCAATGTTGCTCAATTGCTTGCTTTGTCCTCTCGTTTCTGTTATACCACATTTGGACCATCAGACTCCATACATTTTCAATCGGATTTAAGTCCGGGGATTTAGACGGCCAGGGAATTAGCGTAACTTCTGGATGCTGGCTAAACCAGTTAGACACAACTCTGGCCATATGCACTCTACAGTTATCGTGAACATAATAAAAGCTTGGAACTTCTTCCCGTGGGCAAACCGTTCGCACTGTCGGTAACATAGATTCTTCTAATAAATCCACATAACCCATTGCATTCGCATGAGAAGAAATCTGAACCAGCTTGCCTACACCTCCGGTTCCCATCCAGCCCCACATGTTAGCTGAGATTCGGCCAGATAATTGATTCGGCACTACGTGATCCTCGGCGTATCGTGTATTATTGTAACGCCACAAGGTTATGCGACCGCGCTGAGAAGATCTAAAAGATTTCTCGTCTGAAAAGATAACGTTAGTTCGGTCAAAGTTTAAATATTCACGTGCAAAATTTAATCTTGCAAGTTTGTGAGCATCTGTTAAGTCGACTTTCTTAGCGTGATGTCTATAGTGCAGTCCAGTAGAGTGCAAATGATTTCTTAACGTTTATAGACAGACGTCGTAACGTGCCGCAAAATACCGAGTGGGAGTAAACGGATGTTCTTCGTAATGATGACGCATGTCGGTTTTCTGTTGATTAGTGATTTGACGAACGCCATGATTATATCGTTGTCTATCTTCCAGGGTACCCTCTTCTTCATATCGCCTGATCCAGGTCCTCACTATCTTTCGAGATATATTTAATACTCGAGCTATTTCTCGTATACCGTAGCCTTGCTCACTGAGAACTATGATCCGAGCTCTTTGTTCTACCATTATACGATATAAATATAAAATAATTATTTTTATTGTCATAGAAATTATTATTTGACACCAATTTCTGAGTTTTCAATATGAGTCTTGAAAGGCAGACAGGATTTTCTTCCCAAAATAAGTTATTTACCATTACATTAAACATCACTCTCCATGAACCAGGTGTTTTAGTTTCCATAGTTACCAGGCAGGTAGTCCTACACCCTCCGGGAACAATCCATGACTGTATTTCTATAGTACAACCATGGGAAGGTTCTAGTTTGCGTTCCATCCCATCCCTTTTTAGATTCTTCTTCTTCAAAGTAAAAAATTCTTGACTTCCGGTTCTAATTAGTTTTTTTCCTGCGTAAGTCACGATGTGGTGACACCTACACGTGTGCTAAAACAAGACTGTCAGTCTGCCGCAACGAAATATCACTACGATTTTTAGTTTTTTTTTTAACTTTAGGAATACTGTCATTTTCGGGATTACCTCAGTGCACCTTACGCCTTTTCTTCTCCTTGCTCGTTTTACCCTTCAAAAAGGCAAAACAAATAAAAGTAGTAACATTAAATGTAAGTGGTTTATGGCTGACAAATTGAGATATCCATAAACAATCTAGAAAATTTTCGCCAAGTGTATCACTTTTTATTCCCATTTTAGGGTTGCGCCTCCGCCTCATCTATCAGTATGGAATTGCATTTGTTATAGGGAGAAACAGAGTATGCTGCCGAGCAAATGCTTGAAAAAATGCGATTCGTGCTGATGGATAAGGCTCAGCAACCCGTATACTGCAGCACCTGATTAGATTAAATTTGGTTTGGTACAGACTCCAAAATACTGATAAATTTTCTTTAATATATTTTCAACCTCATCGTTAAAAAATACGGTTCAAGGTTGATTGGGAAAATTGACTTGAATTGCTTGACCTGTTGGCGTCTGTAGCGTTTTTAGAAAAAAAACCGGCCAAGTGCGAGTCGGACTCGCGCACGAAGGGTTCCGTACCATTATTTACAAAAACGAGCAAAACAATCACTTCGTTGTATGGGAGCCCCCCTTTTTTTTTTTTTTTTTTTTTTTTTTTTCGGATGGGAAATCATCAAATGACTTCTTCCGCTCTGGGCGGAGCGGAAGGGAGTGTCAGACTTGACTGACTAAAACCCATCCATGTTCCTTCTTAGCCCTTTGCGTTCCAGGGGCACGGTATCTCTTTCGAACAACCCGCAGCCCTGGCAGGCATCGGCCCTCTCGGACCCCTTCCGATTTGCTGACATCTCCTTGAGGCGCGCGTGGAACACGAACGCGCCGTCGGCACGGTCTGTCGTCATAAGACGGACGGACGGTGAGCTAGCCCATTACTCACCGTCCACAGGCCCGCGCCTACGGTGGCCGGGGGCCACTGGTTGCCCCCCGACGCCCGGGGCGTCTCCCGCGGCGGCTGGGACGTGAGGTTCTCTCCCTCTCACGTTCCGCCACCTCCTTCGCTAGCATGACTGCTTCGCAGAAGGAGGCGACGGCTTCCCATTCCCTCTCGCTCCGGACCATGGATTGAACCAGGGCCGGACGCGAGAGGTCGCCGCCGCCAATCGCCGCTACGAGGACACGGCGGTGCTCAGCCCAAGCGGGGCATAGCTCCACAGTGTGCTCCACCGTGTCCTCCGGCCGATCCTCGCAGAGGTGACACCCGGGCGTTTCCTCCCGCCCGATTCGGTGCAGGAACCTCCCGAAACAACCGTGTCCGGTGAGGACCTGCGTCAGGCGGAAGGTGAGGGCGCCGTGGCGCCTCTCTAGCCACTCCTCCTCTCCTCAAAGAGGGGAATGGGAGCCCCCCTTAAATATTTATTTTATTCTATTTTTAGTATTTGTTGTTATAGCAGCAACAGTAATACATAATCTGTAGAAATTTCAACTGGCTAACTATCACGGTTCATGAGATACAGCCTGGTGACAGACGGACGGACGGACGGACGGACGGACAGCGAAGTCTCAGTAATAGGGTCCCGTTTGACCCTTTGGGTACGGAACCCTAAAAAGCACCTCTGAACTTGTGGAATCGATAGTGCTGACATCTACAAAACCACGTGTAAAATTGAAAAGGTAGCAGTATGTAGCGTCACACAGACGTTTCCAAAACAGCTTAAACTTAATCGTCAAGATAGATGGCGCTTCGAGGCATTTATTAGGTAAATAGGCTACTACTAAGACTAAACTGACACGAACAAGTCCAGCTTGTAGTTGTTTTATATCAAAATATAAAGCAACCAAAGGATTAGGTATTTAGTGCTAGTCTTAACCATTATTTTAAATCTAATTTTAAGCTAGAGCCGATAGATGTCACTAATTATACTTTTTGACTGAACACTGTCGTTTGCCTGCCGCGTAGCCACAGACTCCTCCATTGGGCATATAACTCGGCAGCGGGATGTACCGCGCATCTCAAGTTTAGTCCGCTACCAAAAAACTGTGTGTATTAGTTTTAAGCTGCGCTTGCAGTTTTATTCCTATTTGGCAGGTCTCTGTACAATTTTGTGATATCATCTCATAAAATGGAAGACTTTGATGAAGCAGAAAGTCAACGACATATTGCAACAAGCATACTACAACTGACTCGTCAAGCATTCGCAATTATAGAAACATTGGAAAATTTGATGGGAAATGTGGATTACGAGTTCCCGGGACCGGTAACAGCCGTTTTATATATGGTTGGTGAGAACAGGCAGCTGATAAGTAAGTTAACTTAAGTTTTACAATCGTTTGAAGACGAGTGCACTTATACCAAAAAATACTCAAAAAATTAAACCAGCTTAGAGTGGTCGGATTTTCACGGGAATTTTTTTGTTGAGTAAAAAAATCGACGCTCACTTTTTTTATTTGCTTTTGGCAAAGCGTTTATTTTGTTGCACTTTTTTGCTACTTTTTTCGCTATTTACACTCGACCATTGTTGTTCTTTTATTAAATAATAAGGTAGTTTTATTTTTTTATTCGGATGACTTTACCTCTTTTTAATATTACAAGTGTGTTAGTTTTTTTATACTCCATCACGTAGAAAATGATAGATGTTTTGAGTGCCTTGCTGATTTTGCGGTCGCATGCGAGTTTGATTCCTAAGTATTTTTTGTTACCCTTACGAGCAGTAAGTCGTAGGTTCGAACCCAGGCAGGCGCATTACTTTGTGTAATTTATTTCATCACCGCTGCTCTCAAAACGGTGAAAACTAAAAATACTAGAACTAAAAATTCGAAGACCTGTGACATCTACCAACCCGCACTGGGCCCGCGTGGTGGATTAAAGCCCACTCCCTCTCATTGAGACTCTCAAATTAGTGGGACTGGGCTTTAATCCACAGACACAGGTTTCCTCTCAATTTGAGAGGAGGCCTGTGTCCCAGCTGTGGGAACATTATAGGCTGATGATGAGTGAAGAAAGTTTCAGCAATCCAAAATCCTCATTGTGGGGTGCGGCTGACAGATAAACGATCTTTATGTTTTTTTCCCGTTGTCCTTGGCATAAAAGGGGTGTAGGCTGTACACAGACCGACAACCTGATCTTTTTTGGGTGTATAAACGCCTGATTATACTTTTTTCGACGATTTAAGCTTTTCTTAACTTTATGTGATATACCTACTCTAAGTAACGGATGTTTTTTTTAGGTCGGTTAAAAATGGTTTAAATATCCATGAAATTCGCTTTATTTGACTGTTAATGTTATTCAATTTATCTTTGAATATGATTTCGTGCATGTGGTCACCTCGGCTGCCGCGTACCTACATGGCGTAATCTGGAGGTCCAATTTGCACACATTCTGCTCATGCAGTAAATCAGGCTGTCTAAGAAAGAAAGAAAGAAGAAAGAAAGAAAATAAGTTTATTTGGCACGTGCCACAAGTGCACAAAATTAAACAAAAAATACCTAAATCAAAAAAAAAAAAACAGGTATAATTATCGTGTATAAAAACATATATCGGCAATAAAGCGTTGGATGCGCTCAAATGCTCAATTGTTTCTGATTTAGCGACGTAGATTTTAGATATCCCCAGAGAAAATAATGTAATGGCGTCAAGTTGCACTAACGAGGTTAACTTTTGAGAAATTGATCGTTCGACAAAAATTCGTCAAGTATGATAATG